>OY987331.1:28383345-29583345 GCA_963920685.1 Polydrusus tereticollis | reverse complement strand
GCAGTGGGATGTCAAACCTAATCATATTCCTAAGATTCAGGTTGTGCAAGTCCTGCCTAGTGACCATATACTCAAAAAGGTAATTGGGACATCTGAATTTAAAAATTTTATAGACAAATACACCCATGTGGTGCATAGCACGAAATTTGTATTTAAGAAGATTGTTTGCAACATAAACTGGGGTTATATGCTCAAATTTATTAATACAGTATACAAAACGGATACATGAATTCTGAGCGAGCTGAATCTTATTTTGAAACTCTAGGGTTAAGTATTTAAAGTACACTATAATCCAATATTGGGTATATAAGTGACTCGACTAACATAAGTTTTAATTTATCAGACACGATATATTTAAATGAATACAAGCTTTTCAACTTGATATACACCGACGATAATTTTTGTGTGGTGTGAAGTACAAAATTCAGATTTATGTCAAATATTACACCGAGATTTCTAGCATGCTCAACAGATGGTAGCAGAGATCCCTCAATATGTAACTTAGTAAAGTTGTGCTAATAAAATTTATTCCTAACAGTATTGGAACCAATTATCATGTAATTGCTTTTTTTGCATTAAGTATTAAACCATGATTGCGAGACCACACAAAAATATTATTTAAATCACTATTAACTTGTTGGATAGCCCAACTTGCATCCTCGGGTGAAAAGCCTGCCAGAAGTTGTGTGTCATCCGCATAGAGGTGAACGGAGCAGAAACCCACCTGTTTAGGTAATTCTGAGGTGTATAAATTAAAGAGTAGTGGTCCGAGAATACTTCCCTACGGTACACCGCATTTTGTTGTTATAATGTCCGATCTCGCTCCATCCAGCTCCACTATTTGAGCTCTTAACAGGAGGTAACTTGAAAGCCAGCTACATGCCTGCTCCGAGAAATCATAGTACCCGACCTTAGCGAGCACCATGTCATGATCCATATTTTAGCTAAGTGCTGTCGCTGTACTATGCCCTCTCCTACACCCTGACTGTACCTCCGGAAGAATATTATTGTCGGAAACAAATTCGTTTATCCTGTCGCCCACTAGCACTTCCAACATTTTCGCGAGGATTGGCAAGAGGCAGATTGATCTCAACTCGGAAAGAGATTCTATTTTAGGGGTTTTTGGCAATGGTTTTATAATGGAGGTTTTCCATAGACTTGGAAACTCCCCATTTCGCAAGCACACGTTAAAAAGCTCCGCAATAACCGTAGCAATATGTGGTCAATACTAAACAGTATCATTGAATAACTTAAGCCATCGATACCAATACTTTTAGATTTAATCCGTTTAAACGCCTGACAGACATCATATTTTGATATATTTTTAAAGGTAAAGTGTTTATTTTCTAATTCTGCAAGTTTGTTAGTGTTAAAATAATCCAGTGTGTCGTTATCAACCGGAACAGTCATTTGACTGATATTAGCAAAGTGATTGCTTTTCACTATATAATATCAAAATTAGGAAAATATCAGTAGCGTACATTTTTCTTGTCAATAGTATTCGTTACGGTGCTCCACGAGACGCCACCGAACTTAATAAATTTAATCTGGTTAGGGCTAATTAAGCCCCTTATCATTATGAATAACGGTACCAAATTTCAATTAAATCGGGAAAGGATATTTAAAAAAATTATATATAAACGATTTTTTTTAAGCTTTAACACCCTGTATACCAAGAACGGGGCAACTCGAAACATATATTAATATGAACTTTTTCTCTTAGAATATCATAAGGAATAGCCCCCTTAAGTTACGTGCCGTTCTTCTGAAACACCCTGTATATAGCTTTTTAGGTTATTAATGTTAAATAGGGGCAAGGGCCTAGCGACACCTAAAGCACCGGTTCCCGTCAGATCACCGAAGTTAAGCGGTGTCGAGCGCGGCTAGTACTTGGATGGGTGACCGCTTGGGAAACAGCGCGTGCTCTTGTCTTAGGGAAGAGTGTAAAATGAATCGACATCAAAACCATCCTATTCACGCCGGACAGGCCGGATGAGATCGGATATCTCGTAGGATGAAGGTGCCGTTTCACACTCCCCAGTCGGTAGACCGCATGATTAAAAACCGTACGGTCGATGACCGGTTCTAGATGGCCTCAGATACGCCGACGAACCGTAAAAAAGTAAAATTAAAAAAAAAAAAAAAAAAATGTTAAATAGAACAACTTGTTTTGATTACACATGCATATTGGGTGGAGTATAATAATATAATAAAAAAAAGTGGAGCAGGTGTTAGTTTTCCTTTTGTTGATTTTTTACTTTGACTTTTAAAAAGGCTCAAAGCCAAATATCTTCTTCTAAATTTCAATAAACCAGAAGACATTTCATGGGATGGATGAATTTCTCGGAATACCTAATGACCAAGCGTTGACAACAGATACGTCAAATAAATAAGAGAATATAGGCCACCACCATTTGCGTTGCCTCATTCTAGTTCTATAGACTGCAACCATTCTAGGTTATCCACTCCTCTCATGCCCTTGTTATAATTTTGAAATATTTTAGGCTGCGGTACCGCAATTTTTGATTTACGTTCTCTACAGTAGGGTCTCTGATTTCGTATGATTCAAAATTTGACGCTGCAGTGACAACTTTGTTATCTTTCCATTGAAATACAATTACTTTTTCGCTGCTTGAGAATACATGAGCACCTCGTTTTTCTTTGCTTAGACTTCTTTGCTGATTTCTTAGTGGACAATGTTCTAACCTATTATCTCTAACAGTACCCGTTGCGCAATAGCCTAATGAAAACAGAAGATTTAGAAGTTTGATGGAAGTGAAGTAATTATCCATAAAAATTTTGTAACCAGAGTTAGGTGGTATTTCAGCAGATCTTATTAAATTTAATGCAACAGTCCCTCCTAGACCGAATAAATGTGATTCATTTTGTGTATTTCTCTTTTTTCTTGTAAATAGACCAAAGCTGATCATATATCCATTATTTGTGCATAATGCCCAATTTTTGAAACCAAACTGTATAGGTTTACCTTTTAAGAATTGTTTCGCAAAATGTTTTCCATAATTTGGGATCATGCTCTCGTCAATACTTATGTATTCATCTAATCCACCATATTATTTAAAATTTCCATTTAGTTTATCAATTATTAGGGGCTGTAATTTATATAACTTATTTTCATTATCAATTTGACTGTTGTCGTTGAGGTGTAGATGTCTCAATATAAGCTCAAACCTATTGAGTCGCATGCTTTCAGATAATATTTTTGGAACATCGTTTTCGTCGGACCAGTACATCCATTTATTTGGATATTAACCATATCCTAAAAGTAAAAGTCCTCCAAATACAACAAGCAGTTCACTTCTGGCCATTCTCAAGTACAGATCTTTCTGCTGCGCATAAATATTGGTCTGTTCCTCTATGGTGGGTAGCACTTCTTCATCAAAAAACAGGTGAAAAAATTCCAAAGGCGTAGTTTTACCATATACTTCTTCCGGCGGATTTTTTTCTGTGCAATCTTTTTCAATATTGAAACTGCTTTCCTGATTAGTCCAAGATTCTGTTCTTCTTTTCTTAGAAGATGAAGGCGTGATATCATTTGATAGCCAATTTAGAGCTGCATTTGGAAATAATGTTGCTAGTGGTATATTATCATCCGAATCATACTCTTCCGCACTGGGTATTTTTCTATTACAAATGCTAGCAGGAACAAATTCACTTTCCACTCGCAGCATAGCTAGACCTAGGTGGGAAATATCGCCCTCATGATCGTCATCGGACTGATCACTATCGATATCGGTGTCTTCACCATCTTTGGGTGGTGTAACATATATCGCCACCCTCCATGTCACCATCTTCTAACGTATCAAGCAGTTCGGCAAGCGATGATCTGTAAGTAAATTACGAACAATAAACAAACATAAAATAACGATGGTGTTTCCAGGAACAAAAGACGAAATGTAAATACAAATTTCAAGGACAAAAAAATTTAAAAATTACTTTTTCATAATAGGAATTGATAACGTACTAAGTTAGGTATATTGATATCAAATTTTTATGGAACGTTTGTCAAATATGTAATCAATATTTTACAAAAACTTACCCGCCGCGACGTTTACTGTACACAATTTGGATCCATCACATTAGAAACAATAAGATAAACACGTTTACTGCCTTTTAGGTACGCTGAAATGAATCAACAGATGTATTTAACCGTATACAACCTATTTATGTCAAGACGAATCGACAATTTGTTAAGAAATCTTCTTTATCGGCCTAAATTTAGATGGTCGATAAAACGATCATCATGCACTAATGGGTTAAATCAATAACGATGATTTCCCTCTGTTCAGTCTTATTCTCATTATTATATTAGTAGCAAACACTATCAGGGACCCTGAATTATAGCTTCAAAAGAAAAACTAGTCAAATATTATTTTTAATTAAACCTAAGTGTGTTTTCACGAGGAAGCCCCAAAAGACAAAAAATACATCGTTAACTTTCTTTGTCTGACCTCTTCATTCATTTCGCTGTCTTTGAAAACCTGTTAAGGCGTTGTCACGGTTTACGCGTTCTCATTTTTCATCTTTTTCTGTCGGAAATAAAAAAAAAACACTTATAGTAAACTCATTTAAATTTTCGCGGAATACTTTTATTTGACTGTTAATTGACGTGTTGGCTGGATTAGGTTACATTTAGATAAAATACATTTTAAACGTTATGTTGTTAAATTTGAAAAGCTGTTGCTTTATACGTTATAAACATCATTCATTGTAATTAACATAAACTTGCTTTTTTAACATTTACAAATAATTTTGTAGGTGAATTTAAAATTTGTCATAAAGCAACTCATTAAAATTAAGTATAATTGCATACGTACGTACGTATGCTGTGTATGGGATAAGCTGCTTGGCAATATCACAACTTTTAGGATAAACTTCACAGTCCCTATGTAGCAAATGTTTGCTTTGCATATTTGGTTAAATAGGGTAAATAAAGGTAGCTCTTATCTGGTCTTAAACAGGAGGTTCGTTTGATGAAAATCTGTAAAACACAAAAACACTTTGTTTTTCTAGAATTATTTATTAATGTTTTATTTATTTAGGTAGCAGTTTTCTGATAAATATTTTTTTTTTGTTTTTGTTTTGTGGTTCTTATTAATCCAACTGGCTAGCATCTCCCTTTGTACACAACTACAAACCGGTAATACAGTAAAACTTCTTAATAGCGGCCACTAAAAATTTCATTACAAATTGACCGTTTGAGGGGGTGACCGTTTTTGAGCGGAAGGAAAAAAATAAATTACATATCTACATATAACATATGTGTCATGTGAATGAAATTCAACTTCATTAATTAATAAAAGGCTAATTACAAACACATACGTTATTATGTAATATGAACTGTAAATATATAGACATAACTATTTATTTCATAACTCCTACATAATATGTATACATAATAATGTTTAAAAATGTGCACTACATACGAAAAAAAATTATGCTTTGTGAAAAAATGATTCAATGGAAGTCTGTTTCATATTTTTAATTTTAATTTTTGCTGCTTTATTTTCACATTTCATTAGGATATTTGAAATATCAATGGCCAAATTGCCATTTTCTTTGCCTAATAAAAAATTTTGTACGTCTCTTATTTTTTCACAAACTTCACTCATGCTTTTTAAAGACGAACTAAAAACCTCCTGGTTTTCTTTACTTTCACATTCTTCATTTTCGGTAGTTTCAGATTGGCTGGTAAACTCCTGAATTATTTCCTGCAACTCCATACTGGGATTTTCCGTTGAAATGTTTGAGTCGATTTGAAGATAATTTTCCAGGTTTGGATTTCCTGGGATACCGGAAAACAACTGACTTAGTGGAATATCGTCTTCTTCTTCAAAAATCTCATTCTCTTGGAGAGTTTCTATAAATCCAGCTTTTTGGAAACATTTTTTAATCGTTTTAGATGAAACGTTTTTCCATGCTGCAACAATCCATACCATAACACTTGACAAATTTATGGTCTTTTCTGCTTTTTCAAACGCATCCTCGGTAGCGGTGTTAGTAAAAGTTAAAAGTCATTTTATCAAATATTTTCTGTATATCATTTTAAAATTTTGTATGATGCCTTGATCTAATGGCTGGCAGTAAGATGTAGTGTTTGAAGGCAGAAAAACAATTCGAACATTTTCCAGTTGTATTTTCGGGTAAGAACTTGCGTTATCCAAAAATAAAAGTACTTTTCTTCTTTGTTTTTTCATTTTGGTGTCAAATTTTTTTAGCCAGGAAATCATTATCTCTGTTGTCATCCAAGCTTTTTTTATTGGAGACCCATTCTAATGGTAATTTGTCTACATGTGCTCCTTTGAAACATCGCGGATTTTTGCTTTTTCCTATAACTAATGGGGTCTCCTTCTCACCATCCATGCTTCTGCAAAAAAGAATTGTCACTCGTTGCTTAGCTGATTTTCTTCTAGCACATTTGTCACTCTTTAAGGCAAAAGTTTTGTTTGGCATTGCGAGATAATAAAGGCCTGTTTCGTCTGCATTAAAAATATCTTTATCATCATAATCCTTGATAATCAATTTTAACTTAGTGAACCAATCTTGAACACTCACTTCATCCACATCAGCAGACTCACCAGAAATTGTTTTAAAATTGATGTCATGTCTTTTGCAGAATCTATCTAACCAGCCATTTGATGCCTTAAAATCACAATTTTTCAAATTTTCTGACATTTCCAGAGCTTTTTCCTTTAGTAGTGGTCCGGATATTGGAATGTTTTTGTTTCTTGCTTTGCAAAACAATTCATGAACCATTTGGTCAATCGCAAGTCCGTCTGTTTTTGGAAACTTTCGTTTTTGATCTGCATTAACTCCTCCTTCTTCATAAAGTTTTTTCAGTTCCATTTTACTTTTTAGAATATCATTTACTTGCGTTCTTCCAACACCAAACTTTTCCGCTATCTTTCGAGCACTGATACCATATTTTTCACTATCCGCGATGATTTCGAACTTTTGTTTAAAAGATAAACGTTTACGTTTCAGAGACATGATCGACTATTGTGCTGTTAAAATGCAACTGAATAAAATTTTACCTTTTATGAAAACATCTTAAGATTTAACAAATTATATTTGTACGTACTTAAAAACCCATTTACATAATTAGGTTTTATCATTCTCCGGTATTTCCAATAGTACCAGTAATAAAGTACCGGCTGGGTGCAAACATTCCCAGAAGGGTCGAGACGACCGCAATTAAGGGTAAAAATTCAAGGTAATTTTCTTAAAAGTTACGGATTCATGTGACCGTGGCCGTTTTAGAAGTGTTTCGGTATTCGAGGGGTCTTTTATTATTAAAAATGCTATAAGATTTATTTTAAGAAGCCAAAACTGACCGTTCAGATGGGTGATCGTTTTTAACGGGTGGCCGATATGAGAAGTTTTACTGTATATATATTTTTTCCCACATATAATTTACTGCTATTTATTACACAACTTACTTCTAATCCTAAGTACTTAAGTCTATTGTTGCTATTGTAATATTTTACTTTTTTTAGTAGTATACAGTAAAACCTCTGTTTGCGACCGGTAATGAATTCCCCATATTTAAAAATGGGTCCCATTATTTTATTCTCTTCTTTATCGGCCCATCTGTTAAACGACCGCGGGCACTCATCATCGGAATTTTTAGTAAACATTAATGCTTAATACACCCTCCATTAGGAACAGTAAAACCCGACCCGATAATTCTTGAGAAGTATAGGTACATACACTAATTAGGTACTTTATTGCAGGCGGATCCATTCCGTTTACTTTAAAGGCTGATAAATCGGTTGTTAACATTAGTTTTATTTATTAAAATCGGTTGTTAACATTAGTTTTATTTATTAGAATCGGTTGTTAACATTAGTTTTATTTATTAGAATCGGTTGTTAACATTAGTATTTATTTATTAGATTTATTATATAATATTAACATTATTTATTATTGAATAGTTTTTGTGTGTTTTCGGACTAACGTGAATATTTGAAGAGGGCGAGAAAAACGGCATGTCCTTCTTTAAGCGAAAAAATTGAAATAATCGAGGAACGTGAAAAAGTGGTTTAAGTATCAGAACATTGGCTGAGAAATCTGTAGTGGGTGAGACCCAAGTGACTATGTTGCTTCAAAATAAAGCAGTAGCTAGAAATTTGTTTCAAGAAGATGGCAACGGTAAACAAAAAAGAAAATTTCCCACTACCGAACGAAGGACTGGCAGTGGACCAAGTTATTTTTAACTGGTTTTGTAGGGCGCGAAACAAGCACTTACCAATATCCGAGCCCATAATTCAAGCAAAAGCCCTCGAATCTGCTGAATGTCTAGGACTAGATAACTTTAAGGCATCAAATTAGAAAAAATTCGTCGTCGGCACGACGTTACCGTCAAGAAAATATGTGGCGAATCAGCCGATATCAATATAGATGAAGTAACTGCTTGGAAAGACAGGCTATTAACAATTTTAAAGGATTATATCCCAAGGCCCAAGGGACGTATTTAATGCAGATAACGTATGCATATAAAGATGACAAGTGTACTGGAAAAAAAAGGCAAAACTATTTACAATTCTGTTCTGTGCAAATATGAAGAAGGAAGAATCACTTATAATAGGTAAACGCAAATATTCTCTCCTTCTAAGGGCGATAAGTTACCTTTCCGGTGGGCCTCGAACAAAAAAGCATGGATGACAGCAGACATCGTGACAACAAAAATATTTAAGGGAAAGGGGAAAAAAAGGCAAAAAGTATTTTTTTCCCCTTTCCCTATATTTCAACTCCACTTCGAGAATGGACTATTTCTTTAAATTAAAAATATTTAAAATTATTTACACATATGTATATGGGTTATTCTTATTAAACAGGCAGAAAATGGGTCACACTAAGATTTTATTACAAAGAAATAATTTTCTGAGTTTTCTAAAAATTAATGAATGAAATTACACTATTTTAAAATCATTTTAGTTATCACAAGTTTTTAAAATTTAATTTTTCGCTTTTTTTTCTTATCCACAGATCATGGTTTGTCATGTCCGTGGACAGTCACAACCTTTCTCAAGATTCTTAAATTTGTTTTCTTAAATTGAATAATTGAAGTAATGATAATGTTTTGTACCTTAACGAAACTATACTTATGTTTCCTTACTTGTCCTAAAACATAAACAAAATAGTGTATCTTTATTTATTCATTTACACATTTTAAAATGTGTCACAAAATATTCGTCACGTCGGTGGATCAGTTTTATAATTTCAAAAATTCGCGCGTATATTAAAAATTCAGAAATGTTTTTCAGGTGGCGAAGCAGTTATAAAGCCAAGCTAGTTGATAAACGTATACAAGAATTTATTTTATAATTCATTTTGACTAATAAACGTGATTTAATTGGTAAAATTTGTTTCGTCGACTTCTCTCGTCACATCTGTGGACCCTTAAAAAGTAAGTATGACAATAGATTTAGGTTTTAGGAGACTGCTATAAATAGAAGACACAAAATTGTTAAAATTTTACAGCCGAAGCATTTTCTAACCTCAAAAATCGAGTCTCTAAAACGGTACTCACGTGTTTTTCGTCACGTTCGTAAACATCACGTCCGTGGATTCTTGTTGTCCACGGACACGACAAAAGATCCACGGATGTGATCTCGTCTATATTTAATATTCTTTTATATTGTTAAAAAATAGTTTACTTTATTTTAGACTTTAATACGGTCAAAACTAAAAAAAAAACAGTAGCCGACAGTTGGAAAAAAGAAGAGAAGCTAAGAAAATGAGTATGAGACGAGCCAGAAAAAAAAATAAGCTAACATTATTCGTTAGAAGATTAAGTTGTTTAGAATGTCTAACAGTCTGCCAGCATTATCACTTAGGAAGCATTAGTTATAGTTGTGACCAAACTTACGAAAATTCTCTGCAATATCCGACAGACGATGGTGTTCCCGAACCTATGATTTCGTCCCAACGATTGCACTATGAAGATGTATACGGATCCGATAGTGAATCTAGCGATTACCTTCCGCTCTCAAAATTCTTAAATCATAAATATCAAGAAAACATGTTTATTGTTGTTAAATTGCAAGGAAAGAAAATTTGTCGCCACTATGTTGCTCGTATTTTATCTGTCGATCCAAATAAAGAGTATACAGCAAAGTTTATGAAGAAAACTTGTAATAAATCGTTTAAGTTTCCCAAGATAGAAGAAATTGCGGTCATAGATGAACCAGACATTAAAATGATTTTAGGACCTCCTGAGTATTCTGAGAAAAAAGATAAATACGTCTTTATGAGCGATTAAGGTTCTCTTGTTAACTTGTTTTAATAATTATTATGCACTGCATTTCAAAAGATTATTTTCTTTTGTTAATTACCATTTAAGAAGTATTTTCTAATGGATAGTTTCTGAGTTTGTCGTTTTAATTGAATCCAGTGTATGGCAATTTTGGTTAAAGGACTTATTTAAATAAATCTTCTGTCAATTAATTTGGTGTAATTATTAATTAATCTAAACCGTATACTGTATTTCAATTACTATGTTCTGCCTGGGGTTAGCTATGGAAACAGTATTGTTGATCAACAATATTTTTAAATTAGCTTGCAGCAAATCCAGAATCAAACAATTTTTAAACAGGTATATTTTTTATGAATATATCTTAACAAAAACAATATGTCACGTCCGTGGTAAACCATATCATGTCCGTGGACTGTAAGAATCTATTTTTCAATTTTATAGGCAAAATATTTTAAATTTAGCTTGATCACTAGAAATTCTGCGAACGGTAGCTTAATCTTAATAAAGTTACTAAAATGAATTAAATATTCAGTGTAATTTAATTATTTTAAAAATTACTCTCAATTTCATTCAATATATTAAGAATGACCCATATACTTATTAATTAACAAACACTGTAAAATGCAGACCAGTTGTTTTAATTTTTCTCTTTTAACCGACCAACATTTGATTGAATTAAGAGATTTTCTTCCATTCAGGTATCTAGGTATATTATCTTTTATTTATTTATTTTTTTTTTACTATTGATGTTTTTTTTTTATTTTATTTTTTTACTTTCCCCTTTAAGTTTTATATTTCTTTCCATAATAACTTTGTATAATTGGTTGTATACATTTATATTATGTTTGATTATTAAACTGTCCTGGTTAAATGGTAATTGAATATCATTAATGCCTAATACACCCAAGATGTTTTCTAAATTTCCCATTTCTCCACATTTGCAATAGTCACTTGCTTGTAGTCCTATTCTTTTCTTATGCGTTGGATACAATGCATGACCACTGCGCACAAGAAAGAGGATTCTAATTAAACTGGAGACATCCCAAAACCAAGGTTTTTTATTTATTTCCGGAAACGTACTTCTATAAGTGTTACCTTTGTTTGATTGGTTATACTGTTCCCGCCAATTATAATACATTCGTTTCCTAGAAATTATAAAAATGTCTGCGTAGCGAATGTAAAAATCAATTACAAAGCTTATTATTTTCGTGGCATCTTTAGCCAATTTATCTAAAATTTCGTTCTCCACCATTCCAATATGGGCCTTGGCCCAGACAAAAGTACCTTTTTTATTGATATTTTTTACCGTTTTATATGTATTAATGCTGGGAGGGAACTTAAGAAAACGTAATGTTGATGAGAGGAATCGAATTCAATAAAAAAAAGTGTTACATTTGAAGAAAAAATCCTTGAGTTACGGAAAAAACCTAAAAATCTGGCAACGTCGCAATTGTAATCCATATCAAAATTCTCTGATTCAGTACTTTTAAAGCAATTAGCCGCTGTCTATTAATGTCAAAGCCTCCTTTTGATCTGTCAACTTAAATTTATTTTTAAACCTTTTTGTGCTTTGAAATTCAATTTAAACCTATAAAGTGTTGTTTTCAAAGCCATTTTTTATGGTACTTTTGTGTTGGCGGTAAGTAATTATAGATATTTATTTGTTATGTTATTATTATTATGTCCGAACGCTAGCCACGATAATTTTCACGTTTATGAACTTATGGGCCGTAGAGTAATACCTGAAATCAAACTGGACCGATTAAGTCATATAAGTTTTTTTAAAATGTTACTCGTTCTAGAAATACAGCGTGTTGAAAGTGAAAGTTTATTTTCGAAAATAAGCCATAATTTCAAAACGGTTGAATGAATCGAATGGAAGGTTGGCAGTATTATGTTTTTATGAGTAAGAAATAAGAATTTGCAGAAATTTTTATGTTTCACACTAGAGGACTAGTTAGATACACTGGGTTTCATAAATCTATGATTTCTTTTCTTACCTGTGATATTAGGTGTGTTTGAAATAAAGCTTCTCAAAGAAGGGCAATTTCTAAGCTAAAAATGTATACTCGCTTGATCTTAATATCTCTAACCGTTTTCGAGATATTTCCGTCTAAACATCACAAAAAAAAACAAAGTTACATTTATATTTTAATTATCACAACGCAATAAATTACAAACAATGCAACAATAACAAGAAGCTCACTTTAGTAAATGTTGAAAGTGGCCACCGTTGACCTCAATACACTTTATTAAACTTTTAACCAAGTGACATCTCACTTTTGGGAAAGTGTCTTGCTTGTTTTTAATCACATTAGCGGCTTCCCAAATTTTTTGTAAAAGTTCAACGCGTGTATTAATTTCGTCCTTATAAACTAATGACTTTATGTGTCCCCACAAATAGAAATCAAGCGGGTTAATATCTGGGCTACGAGGGGGCCTAGAAAAGTTACTACCGCGACCAATCCACCCATATGGAAAGCGTTGATTCAGGTGATTTCGAACTACAAGTGAAAAGTGAGGTGGTGCCCCATCTTGCATAAACCACATATTTAGTCTTATGTTTAAAGGTACATCATCTAATAAATTAAATAGGTCGTTTTCTAAGAACTGCAAATATGCATGACCAGTAAGTCTTTGTGGAAGTTCAAATGAGCCTATCAAATAATTGCCAATGATACCGCACCAAACATTCAATGAAAATTCTTGTTGAAAATGTCTTTCTCTTACCAGTTGTGGATTCTCAAGAGCATAATAATAGTTATTTCTCCAGTTGAAGATTCCACGTCTCGCGAGCGTCGCCTCATCAATAAATAATATGGTTTATAGGAATGACGGGTTTTCATTTTTTTTTATTTAATAATAACTGACAAAATTCCATTCTGGATGGTAAATCATGTTCAAGTAAATTTTGTACAGGCGTAAGATGGTAAGGGTACAATTTTTCAGTGTCAATAATTCGTGACACAGATGATTTACTTATTGTAGTAGCAGCTTTTAAGCGTCTAGTGCTTAAAGAGGGATCGTCCGCAACACGAACCAAAATATCTTCTTCCTGCGCAACAGTTATAGTTTTTGGTCTGCCACCAGGATTCTTATTATAAAAGCTACCCCTGTCGCCTAAATCAGTGTAAATACGTTGAAATATTTTTCGATCTGGTTGAATTCTGTTTGGATATAACCCTAAATATCTTCTCGCAGCAGCAGCACCATTATAATTTTCTTAAGGATAGACGCAGAGCATATCTCTCAATTCTTTGTTAGCATATTGATAATGCCGCGGCATATTCAAAAAAAAAATAAACTTAGTATATGAAATAACATAAAACTCTTTATTAACTTTTGCTAGCATTCGTTTGACATAAATTATTTCGTTGCTAGGCAAAAGTCACTAACAATAATCAATTGTTTCAATTGATTTTGTAGTGCACAGCCAACCTCGTCAATTAGTGTTTTTCAAAAATATGGCATGTAATGAAGTATATTAATACACAATTATCTTAAATACTTCTTATTTCTAGTGTGACAATTAAATAATGTTCTGAGTCAATGGTGGCCACTTTTAACATTTACTAAAGTGAGCTTCTTGTTATTGTTGCATTGTTTCTAACTTGTTGCGTTATGATAATTAAAATATGAATTTAATTACTTTGTTTTTTTTAATGCTTTGTGATGTTTAAACGGAAATATCTTGAAAACCGGCTAGAGATATTAAGATCAAGCGAGTATACATTTTTAGCTTAGAAATTGCCCTTCTTTGAGAAACTTTAATTCGAACACACCTAATATCACAGGTAAGAAAAAAAATCATAGATTTATGAAACCCAGTGTATGTAACTAGCGTCCGCTAGTGTGAAACTTAAAAATTTCCACAAATTCTTATTTCTTACTCATAAAAACATAATACTGTCAATTTTCAATTCGATTCATTCAACCGTTTTGAAATTATGGCTTATTTTTTAAAATAAACTTTCACTATCAACACCCTGTATTTCTAGAACGAGTAACATTTCGAAAAAAACTTATATCACTTAATCGGTCTAGTTTGATGTCAGGTATCTCTAGTTGTTCCACGGCCCATAAGTTATGGGACACCGGACACCCTGTATATATAGTCTTAACCTTGATTACATTTGTATGGTTTTGGTCACGTGGAAGTAATGACGTACCTGCAAAGAACCACTGTATCTACTATCGAGAAGTACAATACATTTTTACTTTATCAAAATCAAATAAAATTGATACAAAATGCTGCAAACTACATTGACCAACCAATACTGACAATTCATTAACCAGAATCTATAAATTAATTTTTCCTTACACATATAGATATGCTGCCATGAGTACTGTTAGGCACTGTACTAAATCAAGAATTGTACAGTCAAAATATTTAATAATAATTCAGGATCTACTTACATACTCTGCTCCCTATCCCTATACGTTAAAGAATTATATTTTTCAGACCTTAACGAATAAAAGGAATTCTTGATTTGTTATACACTATATTGAGAATTTATTATTTTTTTTGCCAGCTAGGCTTATTTTTATTGGATATATCAATCGATACAAGCGTGAACTCAACTTATTGCCACGCACGTTCTAAGTGCTTTAGCAAGTTTTTCATTTTTTTTTTATATATTATTTATTTCATTTCTAAATTCTAGCCAATCTTTACTAACAAAAAGCTTTATTGGAGTTAGTTACTTTCTCTGTTTTAGAATTTAAATAATTATCAGCCTTAAAAGTTGCTAAAAATGACTGATGATATCTTTGAAGCCAGCGATAAAAACCGATGTAGCTGCTTAATTTTTTTGGTCTATAGTAAAGCTTTTGACAGTAACTTAAATAAGTTGAATTGGGTGGCACTGCTTTATACTTTTTTAGAGAATACTTTAAGAATAGAAGTCAGAGGGTTGTAATAAATAGTAAAGCTTTTCAGCTGATTCTAGTTAACAGACAGAGATGTTACCCAGGGAAGCATACTGGGTCCACTAATTTTTTCTCTCTATACAGAAAACTTCATAACATTTTTAACATATTGCCAATCACATCAGTACGCAGATGATACACAAATATATAATATGTCATTCTCTTTTGATCAACTTGCTGCATCTGTAAATAAAATCAACAGTGACTTAGAAATGATTGCTAAGGTGCCTCAAGCACATAAGCTTACTTTAAATGAAACCAAAACTCAGCTAAGAGTGTTAGGTAAGCATAAAGAAGCTGTAACACGAGATCCGTTATTTAAAATTTGAGTTAAAACCTGTCTAGAGATAAAGAAAAGTTACACTTGGCCTTTGAATGGGATTATTCAAGGGTGGCCATAAACAAACAATAAATGAATGAATAAATGCAGGTAAATTATGGTCCGTACTTAAAAATGTCTTCTGCAAATCCGGAAGACGTAATTTTATTATTAAAGTAATAGTTTGGTGATTTTAAACCGATTTTTACCTGATTCAAAATGAGAGGGTTAATCCCATAAAACAAATTATATTCTAAATATTGTATATTTAGTCACTCTAGTTAGTTTTAAGCTTAGCAATTATTCTTACTTCGTGTGTAATACAGCGTTTGTTTAATCGTGTGTGAGTCATGGAAAATATATGCGAGCCCAATGTATCTCAGGAGATAACCCCGTCGAAAAGCAGAAAACACTTTTCTGTGGAAACTAAGGAGGTTATAAACAATGTTTATTCAACTCTCTTTGAACGTGCGGTCAGCAAGCAAGCAGCGTTAGAAGAAACGGCCACATTAACAATAATTCCAACATCAACTGTATGGAAAATTGTGAATAATTCCATTTTAGCGAGAAAAAAATTAACCGATACTGGCATTTTCTCGAATGTAGATGGAAGTGATCAAGATACGTAAAATGTACAAGTTATACGAGAAACAAAGCGTGCCTACATTAGATAATTTAATTAAGAGGATTGAAAAAGATGAAACCGGCGTTAAATGTAGCAGAACAACGTTATGGAAGTGTATAAAACACATGGGTTTTAAATTTAAATAAATTAACAAGGAAAAAGTTTTAATGGAATCCAGTAGAATTCGGGAATGGCGATCCGAATATCTACAAAAAATTAGGATTCACAAAGATCAACAAAGACCGATAATTTGCTTGGATGAAACCTGGTTCGACACATATGATACCCCGAAAAAGGGCTGGGTTGACTCAAGCGGCAAGTGTAAAACAAGCGCGCCATCAAAAAGAGGTAAACGAATTACGATTTTGCATGCTGGACCTAAAGACGGATGTATTCCAAATGGACTTTCTCTGTCTGCAAAAAACATTAAAGATTCTTCTCTGGATTACCATGAGTACACCACTGCTGATTTATTTGAAGTCTGGTTTAAAAACAAGCTAATTACAAATATACCTCCGAATAGCGTATTTGTAATGGACAATTCAAGCCAACATAGTAGGCAGTTGACCAAGACTCCCTCCTCGAATGACCCAAAAGCAACAATCCAAAACTACATGTATGATAATGACATTTATTTTCAGGAATATTACACCAAAAGGCAATTAATTTAGGTTTTACAAAGTTTAAAACTACAAAAGGAATACTTCTGTGATAATTATGCAAAAAATCTAGGGCATACAGTTTTAAGGCTTCCACCATATCATGTATATTTAATCCAATCGAACATATGTTTGGCACTAACTGAAATCTGCCATTCGCCGTAACAATATTTGCCCTACTATTAACTCCAGTGTACTTGAGCTTATAGAAACTAAAGTTTTTAACATCATCAAAGTTGGGCAAATTCTGTTACACATGTTGAAAAAGTGGAAAAATCCTATATGCATATAAACAATATGGCACAAATAATAATAAGAACAGATGATGATAGCGATAGTGATATTGATATTTTAAGTGAATAATTATTATAAGTACCGAATAATTTGTATGTTTTTGTAATCATAAATATAATTTTTAATAATAAAATAACTTATAATTTCACATTTAAACATAAATCAAATATTATTTAATGTCTTACTTATTTTTATTACAAACCATGATTAAATTCTAAGCAAAATACGGACCTGTTCGGCCATACTTCAATTTTACAGCTGGCCCGGGTCTTTCCTAATACGGATCAGTTAGTCACTTTCTTACATCTCTGAACAGACTTTAACAATGTAGCGCTGCCATCCTCCATGACTTGTAAGTAACTTGCTTTAGTTTTGGACTAAGAATCACCCCCTTAAGTTACGTACCGTACTTCTGAAACACCCTGCATAATAGTATAATTAATAGCTTTATTGAATGTTTCTTAAATAAGGATCGTTGTGTGAGCAGCTTAGTTGAATACCGTCACCCCTTCTTCGAACTAATAGAGATAATTAGTTTAGTTAATAAATAAAGGCATTTATAATAATTATTATTATTATTATTATTGATACCAACAACCAAGAATTGGTCATGGAATCGTGTCTTAAGTCGTTGCACGTTGTAGCTAGTTATTTTATTTTATATTTAGTGATATTCTCATAGAAATAATATAATAGTATAAAGAGTTAAAATAGCCATCACGGCCACAGCGGTCAACCGTATAAAAGTGTTATGGTTACTAAGCCAAGCTCGTAAAGTTTATGTGCCCTTATTGAAACCATTTGCTCCCTTATTCGTATTATAAATGTCAACTAAACTAGAGTAATAAATAACCCCGGCAGAACGTTGGGGCAGCGGTTATTTCATCTGTAATATATTCCTTTTTGAGTTAAACGAAAATATGCACACGTCCCGTGGGAAATAGTATTAAATATAATGCGTATAAGCCTTCTTACGGAAAATTTTCTGACAATTTTCAATGGAAAGTGCATGTCGGTGTTTGTGGTCGCTCGATGTTTCAGGAACTTTTCTATTACTTAAAATAAATTAATGGGATTATGCATTTCGTACAATTTATTAGCAGTACCTTATTTATAGGTATGGTCTGTTGCTTAATGCGAGAAAGTTATCAATCATTATTGAACTATAATACCCAGTAGTCTTCGCCGTATTCCATAGGTGTATTCCTATTATTATTTCATATAACATTCGGATTTGCAAAAATAATTGAAATGTGTTCGAATATGACTGGAGTCGGACAGTCAACAATATATCGACTTGTGCACGAGGATAAACGCGGCCCCATCCCCATCAGGTCAACAAAGAGAAGTACACGAAGAAAAGAAACTGTAATAAATGAGGATGAAAAGACTGCCATCAGAAGAATTATACACTCGTTTTACTTAAAAGGAAGAAATACCTACCTTGGACAAAATAATGTCTGAAATGAAAAAGGATGATTTCATTCCACTCATGGGTAAGAAGAAACTATGGAAAACTTTGAAGAAAACGAATTTTTGTTATAAAAAAATTGAAAACAGATAATCACTTTTAATAGAGAAAGACGCAATCATCTGCTGGCGACGACGATATTGGAGGGCAGTTAGACAGTTTCGAAGGGAAAACAGGAATATCGACTATATGGATGAACTTGGTTAAATGAAGGATATACCGTTGATAAAATATGGCAGGATAAACAAATAAAAACCGCGAGGCAAGCTTTCATGGAAGGATGGTCCACTGGAGTAAAAGCACCCTGGGGAAAAGGTAAAAGATGAATAACTATTCATATTGGTAGCAAAAATGGATTTGTCGATGGCGGCTTATTAGCATTTTAATCATAACGGACTGGAGACTATCATGAAGACATAAACGCTGATATTTTTAAAGAATACTTCCAGCAAATGCTAGATCTTATTCCTATTGGGTCTGTTATAGTCATGGATAATGCCAGCTACCAATCAAGAAAATCCGAAAAAAATACCAACCTCTTTTTGGAAAAAAAATGTATTGGCTTACTGTAAATAAGAAGCCACTTCATAAAGATATGATGAAAAGGAGCTACTGGAGATTGTAAAGTTGAATATACCTCTTTGTACAAAATTTGTTGTCGACGAAATCGCTTCAAAACGAAATATAACGGTGCTTCGCCTTCTGCTATATTACTGTGAACTAAACCCCATAGAATTGGTGTGGGCGCAGGTAAAAGGGTTTGTAGCAAGGTATAACACCACTTTTAAAATGAGAGACGTTGGAAACCTCTGGCAAAAGGGAATAAAGACAGTGGATTGTGAAAAATGGAGTAAGTGCGTCCAACATGTGATTGAAATAAAAGAAAGAATGTGGGAAGCTGATAACATGCTAGAAAACACTGTAGAGCCCCTAATTATTTCTCTGGATCCCGACGACAATAGTTCACCGGACTACTCGGAACATGATGACTAAAATTTAAAAATTAAGGTGTTGTATTGTAGGTACATAATGGATTTTTTTTATAAATATTAATATTTATTCCAATGTATCTATTTTCTTTATTCTTACTTCTATATAAGTTTTTGTCTACTTAGTATTAGAATAATTAATATCTCAAATATCTGCTTATCTCTATAATTATAATCAAGTATAATTATTATTATACTTTTTTTCTTATAAACTACCTGTAGTAACGCCGCTGTTACAGTACTTTCATTCCCCAAACTTGTCTTTGTTTAGTACGCAAATTAATGTGACCCTAATATAGTACCGATTCAGGGTGTGTAGGTCTGAAATACGGAATCTTTAAAAACTATAATTGCAATTTACCTGAAATTTACAATGCAACTTTTAAGTTGTCCCTGCTGAATGGGTCCTGTCATTGCAAATTTACACTTTATTACTCTCTGGCATTAAGCAAGAGAGTATAATGTAAGAAATTTTCATTAAATCGACCCATACAACATAATATTATGACAAGCTTATAAGGTAAGTCTTTAGAAATACAGTAATAAACTCAAAGAGAGTAAATAGAAATCTTAGACGATATATCCCCTTTCTTTTTACGGTGTCACCATAAAAATAATATCAAAAGCCTTTTTAAGAGCTCGTATAGCAAAAGATTTGATGCAACATAAAGTTAAAGCTATATCAAAATACAAAATAAAGATATTTTTTACATTGCCTCGGAACGGTACTTTTTAGATACTCAGATGATTTTAAGCTCAGTTTTAGTAATTCTCTTGCGTAATTTCTCTTGTAATAAATAGCAAAACGATGAGCATTTTATCTATTCTTGGTGATCTACGAACTATTAAATGCCAATTCATTAAACAAAGTATATACAGGATGTGCGGTAAGTACAGCTTGTCCATTTTTTGATGTAATTGCAGGGTATATCCGTAACTTATAAAGATAGACACTTGCGGCTTTTACATTACTTTTAGCTACTTTTAGTTTTTTGGAATCCGCGCTCTAGCTTTTAAAAATAATTTCGCGGTTGCAGTGGTGCCAGATCTATTGATAACTGACATCAACTTTGAAATTTTTAATGGGACACCCTGTAGTTTATTTTATTTTTAGATTCTACGAAGCAATCTAGGTTTGTTTTGTATAAGATCTTTTTCCATTTCTCTTGTCGTTTCTTAAATATTAATTATTTTATGTCTTTTTTTTTAATAAAACTATGTGAATTAATACTTTAATATTTTCGTCTCCAGATGTCAAATCAACGTAACATTTTAACATCATTTAGTCAACATGTGGTACTTAAATTCTGGCAACATAGGATCGCCGACTTCTATACAGAGTGTCCTAAAAATTAATTGCAATTCAGATTTTATAAATTTGATCAAAAGTCAATTTTTTGAACTGTATATTATTGAAGTGTTGAATAGAATGGACCAATTGAATCTTTTTCAAGTATAGAGTGTTCCTCTACCTATTTTAAACCGCTTTCGATTTATAAGCCATTTTATGAATAATTACTATTCATATTCGAGAACTAGACATTAAAGATCTAAATCGAAAAGTGTGCCATGATCAAAACTCTAGGGCGTTTAGGCAATTGTTGAAAAATCTCCATATTTTACTAATAAAACACTGACACTTCACACTTTGACTAGTTTTACCGAGAAACAAATATCCAAGGTAGATTTGTATATCTATTATTCCAATAGAAGCGCCCAAGGCATAATAACTACATAATTAGCAAACAGGTAACCAGGATTAGGTACAGGTATAAAAAAAAGGAATAAAATGATTAGAGCAGAAACGGAAAAAGTACCTAAACTCTAATTAGTTTTGATAAAATTGCTTTCTAAAATTCCAGGTAAATGGTACGGCTTTTAAGCTTAAAAAATTTATTATTGAAATGTGTATTTGAAGATAAAACTTGAATTTAATGTCGATACTTGTACTAATTCTGCACAAATTTTAAGATTCAGGCCTATTTAAATCTATACATGCCGAAAAATCTTGCACGCCCATGGAGTAGACGGTTTTGATTGATTTATTACCTCGCATAATTTAAAGATAGACTATAGTATTGTTTTGTTTACGAATGAAGCTGGTTTCACCAGAAACGTTGTAATAAATTGGCATCATTTGCATATCTGGCATGAAGAAAGTCCCCAAGCACCAGTACAGATGAAGCCTCAACAAAAGTTTATGGTTAACATTAAATAGTGCCATGTATTTGCAATTCTTGCCACAAAACTTAAACGGTTTATAAGAAAATGTGCCCTTATAAATCAGATGTGGTATATGCAATGCACGACGGTATATTAGCAATTTAGTTCGTTTTAATCAAAATAAAATCAAATACTTTTGGTAATCGATGGATAGGTCGAGGTGGGCATATATTATGGACACCGAGGTCGCCCGATATGACTCCATTGGATTTCTTTTTGTAAGAAAATTTAAATAGGCTTGTATAATCGACACAAGTTCACCCCAGGGAAGATCTGATAGAAAGAAAAACACACCGTTTCAACGAAATTCGAGACAATCTTGGAATGTTGTTTCAAGTACAACGAGAAAACATCTGTCGGCTAAGGAATTGTACAGAGGTACAAGGCGCCCATTTCAAAAATATGCTGAAGTAAACAAGAAGAAGCAAACCTTTCACATTTTTAACATTCTTGAGTTTAAGTGATTTCCGAAATGTTTCCTACATGCGGCACACTTTGATTTGGAAATGTATCAAAATAAATTATTCTTGCATCCATACAATTGCCGAGTGTTTGTCCATAACTTAGATGCATGTGAGCGTTAATGAGATGTAGTATTGATAAATTTTATTATTTTAATGCGAATTATAGGTTGTTATTCGATTAGTTATTGTCTTTAAATAATTTATGTTAATAAACTCGATTATTAAATAAATTTCGAAAGTCAATGCTTTAACGTGTTATACAAAAAAAATTATTTCTTCGAAAACGGCTAATCTTATCGAAACAAATGAAGAGAACCTTATTTGACCAGTATATTTAAAAAATGTAATGTATGTAAAATGACACCTGTCAAAATTTTGGCCCAACGAGTGTGGTGGCAAGTCTTTTCCTGATTTCCCTAATAATGCAAAACATCTACTGTAGT
This sequence comes from Polydrusus tereticollis, assembly GCA_963920685.1. Taxonomy (NCBI): domain Eukaryota; kingdom Metazoa; phylum Arthropoda; class Insecta; order Coleoptera; family Curculionidae; genus Polydrusus; species Polydrusus tereticollis. The sequence continues at coordinate 29,560,653 of OY987331.1, read as the reverse complement.
AAGGTTTCATGGGTCTTTATGGCATGCATGAAATAATAAAATTTTATTAAATTATACTTGTCGGTTCAAAAGTTAGAGCTGAAGGTTAGTCGCTGGGTACCCCTTTGGGGCTCTGTATCTCAAGAGGTAAAGTGTGTTCACAAATATAAGAAACCGACCTAAATGACCGCTATTATTAGGGTATTCAAAATATAATAAACAACAATAAAGCAGTTCTGTGAAATGATATGGGCGTAATAAATTTTAAGTACCGTACTTAGGTAAATAAAGATGCGGATAAACCAGAGTTCTTTTTGATTTTAGTCTGTCAACGTACATTGTTGAGTTTAGTTTGTTTCTTGAAAATGTTTCGTCCTTGGTGTTCTAGTGAGATTTGTGAAAGCATTTAAACTGAAGTAAATAACAGAGTGCATTTATCAACAGATGCCAAACAGATTATAAAGAATGTGTTTTTGACATTAATGTCACGAGGAAATTGGTGCCCCAAAGAAGATGTAAAGGAAACGGCTTTACTTACAAAAAAATCCTTTTCCACAGTTTGGAAAGTTACACAAGGGCCAATTTTGGAACGAAGAAAAAGAAGTGATATTGGAAAATCAAGAACTTGTGGAAGCGCCTTCAACACATGGGCTTTAAATTCAAAAGGATTAATAAAAAGCAGGTTTTGATGGAGTCCAAGCGTCTTTAAGAATAATGGTGGGAATATCTGACAAAAGTAAATGAATTACAACTGAAGGTAGGCCGATCATTTATTCAGATAAAACGCGGCTTGACACCAACGACACCCCGTCAAGTGGTTGGGTCGATTCTAGCCGCAAATGTGTGACACGTGCCCTGTCAAACAGTGGAAAAAGAATAACAATCTTACATGCTGGTTCTAAAGATAAGTGGGTGCCGAATGGTCTATCTCTCTCGGGAAAACATATTAGTAAATCATGTGTTGACTATCATAAAGACACAACAATTATTGCAGAATACTCGACCAAATAGTGTCATTGTTATGGATAACGCTAGTTATCATAGTAGAAAATTAAGCAAAGCTGGTTCTTCAAAAGACACTAAAGCCAAAATTCAAGCATATATGTTTGATAATGATATATATATTTTTATGAAAACTATAGAGAGAAAGAGTTATTAGAAGTGCTTAGAAGTATGTCTATTCAAAAAGAATATTACTGCGATAAACTTGCGAAAAGCATGGGGTACATAGTATTGCGGCTACCGCCTTACCACAGTATATTTAACCCTATTGAACAAATATGGCATCAACTTAAAGCTGGAATCCGTCGCAATAATATTTCACCCACACTTAATTCAAGTGTATTAACTCTAGTTCATAATGAAACTAAAAAAACTTCTGAGGTGAACTGAAAAAGCTGCGTACAACATGTAGAGAACGTAGAAGAAAGTTACATTTGTATTAGAAATCCAACAGAATGGTTTATTATTACTTAAGATGATGATAGCGATAGTGAAGTAGATTTAGTTGGGTAATTTATTAATTAATATAATAATTTAGCATTATAAGTGTAAGTGTGAGACCATAATTCTATTTTTATATTTTGAATTTAATAAACTTAAATAAACATCAGTTTCATATTTATTTGCTGCTAATTAAATATTTCGATACTATGTATTTTCTAAGACGGTCCTAGCTCAGTCGGCATTGTGTCAATACCCCCATTTAGGTAGAAATAAATAAGAGTCATTTGGTCAGTTTCTTATATTTGTGTATACACTTTACTTTGCGCACTTTTTTTCTATGATAGATTAAGGTTATCTTGACCTCTCCTATGCGCTCCCGGGAGTATGTCTTACACTTACCGGACGCTCTGTGCATTACGGATTTGTTTCACCAAAAACCAAATAACTTGGGACCGCCTATGTTGCCCTGTAATTTCGAGGCATATATTATACCGTACGCCAGTGAATCCTCTGCGGAAACATACATTTCTAAACATAACAATTACAAACTAAGCAAAATTGTAAAAGTTGAAGATGTATTCCTTTAGGAGATAAACTTTATAAATTATTGTTGTTTGGAGGGCCAACTCAACATTCTTAGCTATCCCATGCTAAAGTTATAATTAAGGGTGCATAATATATTAAACCCTTACATTATAGTGGTAAATGTTTCACGCACAAGAAAAAAAAATTGATAGTACAGCTGGTTTTTAAGGAACTGGAAATGTTAGGTTGCGATAGCTGACTATAAAGTTATCTAATTAAGAGTAATAGTAATTCCGGCTTTGTTTATACTAGTCCTATTTTTCCACAACATTATTCAACATTCGAAGACACATAAATTCCCAGCCATTCAGTTATAAAGTCAGCATAAGCGGAAATTTCAAAGCCACAAACACAGACCATAAGAGCTGGGGTTAGAGAAATTCCCCACTGGCTTAGACATTGTTATGCCATCCCATAAAATTAACACCCTTTTTAGCCAAATTGTGGTATTGTTTTGTCATTTAAATTTGGATTAAACATGCTTAAGGGTTAATTTCCTAAATAAAATATCTTTACTGGTTGTTACAATATTCACCATTTTAGTCCGTCAAATTATTAAAGTTAAAGGGGAAAGAAGGGAATACCTAATAGATTTCTACTGTCAAGTTGCTATGAAGCAAATCAATAAAGTCTTAGGCTAAAAGTCAAAAAGAGGTCTCCTGGAGAAATATTCCAGGATAAAGACAAGCGGGAAAATTCGTTTCATGCACGCCTCGTTTCTCTAACACTATTTTAGAAATAACATATTCTTAAACTAAAAAAGTGTTATAGAATGGCTTCATTCTAACACACTAGTATAGAATGGAGTCAGTCTGTATCACTTAGTCAAAGCCAACTAGATTTTCAATTCGGCCATCTAAATTGCATGGGGAAACCAAATTATTTTGAAGATCATAATAGCCTGTATACTTTGGATCACTTACTAAGTACTAAAAAGGGTGTATCGTGAAGAGTCAAAAAAGCACCTTGCGCCTATACTGTATACAAAATATTGTTGCAATCTAAAAAAAATGTGCGCAGGACACCTTTTCATCCTAAATAATTATAAACATTACTTATATACTGATTTTCTTAGAGTTATGACAGTTTACGATCTTAGTAAAATGTCCGTGTATTTTTAGACGCATAAACTTTGGGTAAATGCTATTCAAAATTCATTACTCTGTGGCAAAGACAATATTGGCATTCAAAAAACTTATAGAGTTTGTCACACACATTTTGGATATGACCAGAAAATTGAGCGTGGCAGAAGAGGATTGTGTTTAAAACTGAACGCTGTTCCTATGTTAAATCTTTACAGCACAATGCTAGGTAAAACTTGCCTTGTTATTATATTAATCTACGTAAATATCTAGTATTAATAAAGCTTGTCGCCATATCAGGAACGTTGGTACAACTTCCTTTTATTCTCCCAAAATATATTGACTTTAATTCAAAAGGTTCGCGCTTCTAACTTTTCCATCAGAGTTTTCCAAGCGTGGCGTCGACCCCCCGCCCCTCCCACATTGCTACATTTAGTTCTTTAACCAGTCACGAATGGCGCTATCAGGGAACCGATTTAGTATGTTAAGTTGCCTATCTATCCCTACCATAAGCGCATCTCCCTTGTCTATGCTGTCAGGTTATAAATTCGACTTTGACAGCGCTTGATTATTCAAGGAGGTAGGTAAGTTTTATTACAAAATATTGATTTTATAACATAATAAATTATTTTTTCTTCAATAGTGTTAGAGAAAGTATAGTCTATAGCTCGTATATGGAATGGCAATTCCGCCATCGCGAAACCGTAGACCTCGCCTACGGCTCGGCCTACAAACTTTTTGCTCATGCGAAATTTATCCATTCCATACTTGTTATGAAATATACTATTCATGCACGCCTAAACTCCCTAAAATCCTGAAAAGTAACCTGCGTATAAGCAGGCTTATCGTGTGAGCTCAGTCCAAGAAGTATTACCAAGCGACAATGCGCAGCATATACCATTTTCAGAGTAGTTTATGAGTCACTTGCACTTGCATCATGAAAACCTCAATGAAAAAACCCTTTTCTTTATAGAGAAATCTCTGCCTTCTCAGAAAATTGGCATGTCGGCGGCCATATTGAAGAAAGCGTCAATTAAACTGATTTTTTTAAAGAGATTCTCACTTTGGCATGATCTCACGCCTCATGGCCCCACATTAAGAACTCGGTTTACAGAACCCTTTGGAAGACATACAATCAAATTTCAGGAGATTAACAACTGACCTCAAGTGCCCACCAATGTTCTCGATTCTATAAAAAGAAGAATTATTAAATGCTTGGAAATAGAAGGTGGACTGGACACTGGACACGTCTCTTCTTTACAGGGTTTCCGGGAAAATGTGGGAGATCTTTCGAATTCAGATAGAACATGTAAAAATAGGATGACAAGTTCCTATAACATTTTTTCTTACAAGCCCTCCCTACGGTGATGTGTGCCCCTGAAGGACGCCGCTGGAAATCGGTTTTTCTTAAATAACCTTCAATGTGTTTAATATAATTTAATAAAAATGTAATGTGATGGACAATAGTAAGGGCCTATCAAAATAGTGTCCTTGAAACATATTTAGCTTTTTTAGCTTACCAGGGGTGGACTAAAGTTTACAACTTAATGCTTAAACTTTCAACACCCTATATGATAATAACTTAAAAAAAAATGTGGGTAGCTTGCACCTTAGACTAAAAGAAAGGTACTCTTGTTTATTGTCGATCAAATGAACTGTTTTTGAGGAAATGAATAATAAACGAATAGTTGTAGAAGACGTATGTTCGCAAAAATGTACGTTCTATTTATTTATCGGCACCAAAAAAACGTGTTATTATTGCAAACGTTACTATGGTACGAAATAAATAAAATACCTTTTTAAGTAACCTTACAGGAAATAATCAAGTGGGTTAATATCCGGAGACCCCGGTGGCCATTCTATGGGATCTCTTCTGCCAATCCATCTATTTGGAAATATTTGGTTTAGATAATCACGAGCAGGTCTCGCATAATGAGGAGGCGCTTTACCCTGCTGAAACTAGATACCCGCATGTGGCACTTATGGATCCATAGCATTGGAAAAGAAAACTGCTGAATTTGTAACAAGTTCTTGCTGTATAAATGACAAATATCGCACTCCAGTTAGGTTATTGTCAAAAAATATGGGCGCAATCACTCTATTCCTAATAATTCCAGCCCAAACATTAATTTTTTGGGGCCACTGGGTACGGGCTTCCTTAATCTAATGGAGATTTATATCTGCCCAATATCGGCAATTTGTATGTAACTTAAACGTAGCTTTATCAGAATATAATATGTTTAGGATATTTCAGTCAATTAAATCCATCATTTCCCCACTCAAATGAAGTCTCCTATCTGGATCATCTTCTGCCAATTCCTGTACAAACTATATTTTGTAGGGGTGATACTTGTATACTTTAAGAATGTTTAGTACAGAGGTCTGACATATACCATTTTTTCTTCCTAGCTGTCTTTTGGCAATAAATTAATTTTCTTCAATTGTTAAGAGTACATCTAATTTCGTATTATCGTCCAATGCAGATTTCTCTTAGTATATGTAGATCTTAAATGTTTATTTTTTCGACACATTTTCTCAATTTTACTTATCGTAGTTTGACTTATAGGGGGCAAGTCTAGATGTTTTTCCCCAAATAATGTAACCACTTCCTGTTGAGTTCTAAATTTATCTCCGTATTCGACCATCATTAATATTTCAATATAATGAATAGTCTTCATTGTCAAAATCGTGACAATTATATCCGTAACCGAAAAAACGGACTCACGTGACACGCATATTTAATTTGTACGACAACGAGAAATTTTCAGGCGTCAGATAGTCGGAATTCGTATGGTTGTTAAATTTTATTGAAAAATGTCAACTTTGATAATTTTATATACGATGCTCTTTAAAACTCTCTGCTTAACCTTAATACATCAATAAGTTAAAAGTTGAGCGATCTAGGGACGACCATTGGCTAAATCAAGGCTAAAAGTATAAAGTGGTGTTACCGAACATAAAATTTTTTTATGCGATTGGGAAACGAATTTTTAAAACGAGGAATATATGTACTTCTTCATGGAAGCCTAATAATCAACAATGTGTTATTCCTTATTAACAACAAAAGTATGTTAAAGAATAATTATATCGCCAATCATTTATCACACGATGCATATGACCCCAGATCAATTTCATTCTATAAAACTATTTCCAAACTATAACCCGAGCCAAGCGCACGTTTGGCCCATCTCCAGTCATATAATACCACACAGAAAGGTAAATGAAAAAGAGCTTGGAGCTCGACCGGCTACAAAATCAGACGCTTGCGCATTGGCGTTTATTCTTACCTTACCAGTGTTGCCATTTTAAGCAGCGGTAAATTTTAAACACTTTTGTGATTGTGAGGTTAGGTTAATTTGTTTTGTTTTGTTTGTGTCAAAAACAATCAAAGGTGGATTAGATGCCGTGTTAGCGCCTGTTTAACCAATAAACTCTATAAAGAGACTTGAAAAAGGCGAATTGGAACCAAACAGGTGGATTAGATGCCGTATTACTCGTATTAGCGCCTGTTTAACCAATAAAGTCTATAAAGAGACTTGAAAAAGGCGAATTGGAACCAAACAGGTGGATTAGATGCCGTATTAGCGCCTGTTTAACCAATAAAGTCTATAAAGAGACTTGAAAAAGGCGAATTGGAACCAAAAAGGTGGATTAGCCATTGCCGGCAGCCGAGCGAACATTGAACGGGCAACCGGCGCCGGCAGCCATACAAGAAATCCATGAAAAGTATCATGCAATAAAACAAAGAAAATCTTTCAAATTATTCTTACTTACAAATCTTTAAAACCTTACTTCGAACATTAAAACTGGCAACGCGGCAGGTTAAAAATTTTGTAGCCGGTCGAGCTCCAAGCTCTTGTGGTAAATGAGGTCACTGATCGGTTGTGTCGGATTTTTAATTTAGTTGTTCATTTGCAGCTTGAGAGGGCTGTGCGCATACGGACGGTTTTTGTATTTCGAGTTTTCTGTGGTTCAACTTGTATTTGAAATGTGATAATTAGATAGTTTAGATTTTAAATCATTAACTTACTTATTATAGGCAAATGATTATCTCACAATATACACGTGGACAAAAATAGATATATTTAAAATATAATTATAAACTGTATTTGATTTTGCGGTGCATTAGATTGACTTTAGGAGGTTATGATGAAACCGCGGAATCGGGAAATAAAGGATAATTTTGAGAATGTTATGTCAATGGTCAAATAAAAATTTTTGGTTAGATTTTTTAACATAAACTTAATCGGTCAGAAAAATTATATCCTTATATTTTGGCTGCGCCTTTCCGTAAAGCTACGAGCCGCTACTGCATATTATGAGTGTAGATTGTCGGAAATTAAATCATTGTAATTTTTAAACTTAACACTGCAAAAATATGTTTTCCTTATGAAAGCAAGGGAAGCGATTCTTTCATCGCTTCCATGGATCGCACGCCACTGCTGTGCATGGTTCCTATTAGATTTGGAAAAGGAACATAGTTTTGCTACATTAATTAAGGTTCAAATTATGAATGTCTTGTTAGAGAAACAGCCACATAATTTCCATGACAGCAATGGTTCCGACAATGGTATCCTAAGAAGTTATCTTGTAGTTAGGGTTAACAGGGCATTCATAATTTGGACCTAAAGCCTATTTCATCGAACTAATTTGTTTTTGTCATAATTACGGATCTATGTTTATACACTCGATTTATATAATAATGTATTTGTACAATCACAATGTATTTGTACAACCGCGGAATCGGGAAATAAAGGATAATTTTGAGAATGTTATGTCAATGGTCAAATAAAAATTTTTGGTAAGATTTTTTAACATAAACTTAATCGGTCAGAAAAATTATATCCTTATATTTTGGCCGCGCCTTTCCGTAAAGCTACGAGCCGCTACTGCATATGAGTGTAGATTGTCGGAAATTAAATCATTGTAATTTTTAAACTTAACACTGCAAAAATATGTTTTCCTTATGAAAGCAAGGGAAGCGATTCTTTCATCGCGTCCATGGATCGCACGCCACTGCTGTGCATGGTTCCTATTAGATTTGGAAAATAAACATAGTTTTGCTACATTAATTAAGGTTCAAATTATGAATGTCTTGTTAGAGAAACAGCCACATAATTTCCATGACAGCAATGGTCCCGACAATGGTATCCTAAGAAGTTATCTTGTAGTTAGGGTTAACAGGGCATTCATAATTTGGACCTAAAGCCTATTTCATCGAACTAATTTGTTTTTGTCATAATTACGGATCTATGTTTATACACTCGATTTATATAATAATGTATTTGTACAATGCTATTACATGCATTATACCCAATTAAATGTTTTGAATAATGGATTATTGCAGTTCCTACAAATTATGTAAACAAAGTAAATAACATATTAATGGAATTCTAAAAACAGAAATTAATATCCAATATAACATAAAATTTCGAATAGTGACCAAATGCGATTTTGTAAGATTCAAATTATAACAAATTCACTTTGAAACGTCTTGCACTGTGTAAGCGGTGTTTAGGGTGTATTTTGCAGCATCTCGCTACTCTGTCCAGCTCAGGTATGTTGCAGTCGCTGATAAATGCGTCAAAACTATAACGGGTATAGGGAGGTAGGTTCTTCAAAAACTATGTGCTTATCCTAAAATGCCCAAAAATCAGAAACATGTTGGCTAAAAACCCGCTTTATTACTCGTCTTGTTTATATTTTCCATTATAATAAGGTAAATATTGAAGTACAGCCTTCCACTCGCAAAAGTAACAAATGGCAACAAGAGAAGTGATACCATAGACGGCAATACTGTTCCCATATTGACTCATTGCTTGCAATTGTTTTGGACCCAGCGTTCTTATTGGTTGGGGCAGCTCACCTACAAGTATTACAGTTATGTTTATATCCAGCACCTACTCAGTGCAGTACTATGATGGTATGGTATTAGATAAATAAAGTCACAAATGAATCGACAAACCTAATAAACCCATAATTCCACCGCCAGTTTTTGGAGATGCACATTTTTTCTTCGAATGCGCACAGTATTTCGTGGCAGATGGAATACCTGGTTCTATGCCCTTTTTGTGTATGTTATCGCCTAGCTTTAGTTTGGATTTAGAGGTGTGAGAATCGCCACACTTTTTCTGCATACTCTTTGTTTATAAAAAAAAATGTAAATAATAAATATAAAATATGTTTCTACTTTTTTAAATGTCAGCGTTCGACACGTTGTCAGTTTTAATAAACAAAAAACCAGAATAATTTTCAGGACATTAAGGTGTTTAGGTTAGTTCAGGTTAGTTGAAAGAGGAGGTAGGTTTCTACCCATGTCTTCATTAGTACCTGTTCCAGGGTTAGTCCTGCTCAAGACACTTGCGAGGCCTAATTGTATCGGTTAGGATTAACTCAAAAGCGGAGATTACTCTAGGAATTAGTAGTAAATTACATTGAATAATCACAGATTACCTCCGACCCTAAGATTAACTCTCAACTCGTGTATCGGATATGAGTTAACTCGTAACCTTGGGGCAAAAAGGATTAAAATGACGTATTTTGACACATGTTTGTTTTTGAACTTATTTTATCATTTTTACTTATTGAAACTCGACTGCTGCGTAATTATACAGTGCGTTTATTTTAAGGCGGGACATAGGGTTTTACATGGTAAATTTTAAATCCTATATTAGGCATATCTATAAGTTAAAATTTTACACAAGTATTTCTTGTGGTATTATACCCAAGATAGGATCATGTTTGTATTACTTTACTAACGCAAAATATTTAAAAATATCATTTTAAGTTATAAAGAATATCACGCTGTTTTGCCAAACCCTGTATATTAAGTTTACTTAGGTATTTTTGACATAAGCTGGTATGTGACATTATTATAATATTAGACAACTTGTAAACTATACAATTTTGGTGATTATTTAGGATTTGTATTTCAATTAAGTTTAATAATTTTCCTAAATATAATCTACAACAATAAACTTAAAACTTATATAAACTGTTCGAGGTGCCCTCCATTTACAGCCAAACAGTGCCCCAAACAATCATAAAAATGCTTTCTAACATTCGACAACTGTCGCGCTGTGATGCTGCGTGAAGCCTCGATTATTCTGTTTTTAATTCATCTGCATCATTTGGTGTTCCTCTTACGTTATCAAAAACGTTTGATGTGAGGTATCCCCAATACAAAAAGTCCAAAGGCGTGATATTCGGGCTTCGAGCGGGCCACTTAAAAAGTCCAAGTCGTCCTATCCAGCTGCCATCATCTTGAAATATAATTTCCTCCCTTCTGTGGGCTAGCGCAGGACCTACTTCCATATATAAAAAGATCGATGTATTTTTCTTTGGTAAGTGTGCGGTCTATAAAAAATGGACCAATAATCATATTTCCTAGAATACCTCCCGTACCTGCCCATACGTTTATATTTTGTCGCCACTGGGTATGCGTTTGGTGCACCACGTAGGGATTTTCTCGCGACCAGATTCTAACATTTTGCTTGTTCACTTAATATTAAAGGAGCTTTCATCTGTAAACAGTATGTTATCAGCAATACCTGGGTTATTATTAATTCGATCTATCAATTCTTCACAAAACTGCATCTGTTCACAATAATCATGCGGCAAAAATTCGTGTACGTTTCAAATTTTAAAAGATTTTTATTTTTTCTTTCTTTAACAATTGCTTCTAAATTTGTCGAAGCGATCAGCAAGATGTGAAATTGGATGGTGGTTGTTCTTCTATCGCCATGCACAGACCCATTCGGAATTCATCAGTTAACACAGAGGAATTTCTTTTCCGTTTTTTATGACAATTATCAAGACATCCACTAGCCATGAACTTTAAATGCAATCGTTGTACGGTTGACTTGCTGGAAACGGGACGGTTTTGATAGACAGCGGCAAAATTATCAGTAACTTCCCGATATGACATTCCTCTTATGCAGTTGGAAGCCATTTCAATTCGTTCTTTTACGGTGTAGTACATGATAAATTACAAAACCAATTTCATGAAAGTCACAAATCACCCAAGAAATAAATTTAGATAAGCAACTGGACTCTTAAAACTGTCAAATAATAATTGGCGCTGATGGCCTAGTATTTGCGATCCGAAACACGCGAGAAAAAAAGAAACGTGTTTGTCAACTATGGGTAAAAATAAAGAAAACTGTTTTACTAACTTTTGATGAAATCTGTTTTATCGGTAGATATTGGTGCCGCTTTAAAGTTTAAAATATTCATTGGTTTAAATATTCATTTTTTCTGCTTTTATTTTTAGTTCAGAAATACACGTTATTTGAAACTCTTGTTTTTCAGTTTGGAGTAACTATTTAAAAAAATACAGCTGACTAAGGAAAAGCGAAATAGGTAATAAAACATTGTTTTTATTATCAAAAACTAACGGATCTCTTTTTGGCAAGCGGTATCGCATGCTATGTTTATTTAAACAGTTTGGAACACAACTTTTTTTAGGTTTTAACGGAGGTGCGTAGTCTCCCATAACGGAAATAAATACGCGAACTTTAACTAAACAAACCGAAAACACACTAAAACTAAATAAAAAGTCAAAAGAACTATCAAAAAACACGCTAATAGTACACACAGAGACCGAACGATCACAAACGGCATGAAAATTCAACACAACTTAAAAGAAAATCGAGAATAGAAAATTGACAATACACTTCAAATTTTTGAAAACAACGAAATCTGGGCGGGTGCCTCTTCTCAATCGCTAATGAACGTGGTGCCCTCTATACGAACTTAACTAAACCAAATTGGGGGATGCCACTACCGGCGCCATCTACGAAATGCGATCCAAACAAAATAATAATGTTTGGCGGGAACGCCCGGCTTACGTATCTAAATTTATTTCGGTAATTTGTGATGAAAGTCACGAAAATACTGACAGCGGTGTCATAATATTTTTCTTTATCTAAGGTAGTTAATTACATAAATTACAAGGGGGATAAAAAGTGTAATTTTATCAAAATGAAAAAGTCTTTTTTGGGTATCTTTTAGAGTTTTTTTGCACAGATTGTACTATAACTTATCCCCTCCATCTCAAATTTTGTCTATTCTCAAGTTTTAGTAATATTTGTTTAATACAAAAGTGCGTAACATAGGCTTTAAGATTTACCATGTTAATCCCTATGTCCCGCGTTAAAATAAACGCACTGTATAGTAACCCTATATGAATGTTTGCAATATTGTAAATTATCTTCTCTCAGATAATGAAAATGGTTTGGAGATTATTAACGTAGTTGAGAATGTGCAAATACCTCGGGTGTTTAGGCCTGAACTATTTGATAGATCCAAAACTCATTGCAAGGTTCAGAATAATAGACGCTTCTGTAGGAATGCAAAATTCAAGCAATTGTCCAACGCCTTCAAAGAAGACTGTAGTACCAAATCACATTAATGTCTTTGCAACTCATAAATCAAAAAATATTAAATAAAAAAAAAGTTGCAAATTTAGGCTAGTTTTAAATGACATACATATGAATATGACAAATGAAATATAAAAACAGAAGGCCATTTTGAAATTCCAAGTTAAGTTAAGTTAGCAGTTTTATTGGGTAACGCCATCCTATACAATTGCAATAAAACCCTTTATTTACCTTGAGGGTAAATCTTCATATTAATTAGGGTAATTCCGGGAGAGATGCCGGCATGGTAGAGATGCCGATTGAACATATTTCCGAACGTACTTATCTGCGAGACATAAGTTACGCGCCTACGCATTCACGTGTCAGTACTGTCAGTGCCTATCGAAGTCTGTAGTCGGTATTGTGCAATCTCCAATCATTTTTAATTAAACTGAGATTTTCAATTTGTCAACAGTCAAAAGTTTTTCGGAGTATAAGGTTAGTGTACTGTGCTTACTTTATAAATGTTCTAGTATAAAATTTGCATGAATATAGTGAAACAGCATAGAATGAGGTTATACCTTTGCGTATTTATGTTATCTTTATCCCAGTTGCAACTTTTCAGGGGCATTCGGCATCTCTCCCGGAAATTCGGGAGAGATGCCGATTTTTAATAGGGTGGTATGGCTAACCTAGAAAAATATTTAAATTTCAGAAATGCCGAGCAAATACGAAAGAAAGTGTCCTAATAGGGGTAAATTGACCGAAGAAGCTTTAGAAGCTGCTCTGCAAAGTATAGCAGAAGGTATGGATGTAAACGAAGCTGCTAGAGTTTTTGAAATTCCACCAAGAACTTTAAAACGCACTGTTGCATCCGGCAATTCAGTGCATCCATTGTCAGCAGTGGTTGCATGAGGGGTGTACCAAATACCAAAATACGTGCGAAATCTGTGTAAAATTGCTCATTAAAAAGAAAAAAGTGTAGAGGCATCTCTACCTTAAGCTTGCGGCATCTCTCCCGTAATATAAGGTAGAGATGCCGATTTACAGAGTGTGCCAAAATGTTTTTTTATTGTTTATTGCATTTAGTTTAAGGAATAATACTTATGTGCCTTGTTTACCAAATAAATATTACATCCCTAGCCTTAGTTTCATTACTTAATGATTATTGTGAAATTAGTAAATCAAGAAAATGTGAAAAATCGGCATATCTACCGGAATTACCCTATATAGTTAATTCCAACCTATACAATTGGGCTTGAGTTCGTTTTTTGAATAACTCGTTCCCTTTAAATTTTATCAGAAAGAGGACTTGACCTGGACAACGTAGGGCTTGGTTTAGATCAGAATTATTAGGGGACGATATATTTAACCAAATCTAGGTTAAAATTGTGTCAAATTCGTATTATGACATGATATGCCAAACTGATCACTATTAAAATAAGTAAACAAATACAAATTTATTTTTATCCGATTGTGTCAAAAAATGACGTTTTATAGATCAGATATTTGGACGAAAAGGTAACCTTTTCAATAAGGTATTGATTATTGCGCTGGTAGCTAGGCAACCTTTGTCGTCCTAGTCCGAAAAACATTTTGTCGGACGCTAAAATATTTTCAACAGTTTATTTTATTCAATTATTTACAATATTTATATTAAATGTACAATTAGAACAATTTTGAACAAGAACGGGGTGATGTAAATTTGATTTTGAGGATGTGTTATTATTTTTGGTCTCCGTTATGATATTATTCTTCAATGTTGAACTCGATTGGGAGACGGATTGCGACACCTGAGTCGAGACTGACTGCAGGTCAGATTGTGGAATGTTGAATATTTTCTTGGTCAGCTCTAACTTATTACTTAAGGAATCATCTATGTAGCCCTCGGCTACTCCCGAAGACTTCCAGCCTCCATGCCGTTTTAGAGATGTTATGTCTGCTCCCGCATCTACAAGTAATGTGGCCGATGTTCTTCTGAAACAATGTCCCGTGAATTCCTTGGCATTCGGCAGTTTTAAGTAAGATGCTATTTCCTGAGGTATAGAGCCAAATTTGTGTATACCGACAACTTGCTTATGGCATTTTCCATTGCGATAAGACACAAAAAATCGCCCATCACTCATATTTGTTGGACGTAAAGCCAGATAATTTCTATAATACTTTAGATATTCTCCAGTCACCGTAAATGATCTCGGTTTGTTTGTTTTATTATAGGGAATTTTTATTAACAAAGCCGATCCCAAATCTTGTATGTCATCAATTTTCATATGAGCCAGTTCTTCTCGACGACATGCGCCCGCGATTCCAAAAATAAAAGCAACCTGTAATTAAGAAAATTGTTAGTCAGAAATTTAAAATACTATTATATAGTTACATTTACCTTCAACATTAAGTATTTGTCATCTGGAGCATGGCAAAGGAATTTGTGAACCTCTTCTCTAGTTAGGATCCTTGATTTCTTTGGACAATATCCAACACTTTTTTGTTTCAACAATGCTCGTAATCTCATGTATTTAGATATATCAATATTCTGTTTTACATTTACCACTGCACGTAGCATAGAATACTGCGACCACAGAGTAGATGACTTCATAGTTTTCGATAATTCCGCCATATAGACCAAGAAGACGTTTTCGGAGAACGACTGTATATTTTTTTCTTGCCGGTAATCCATAAATTTTTTATAAGCTCTTTCATATATTTCCTTAGATTTTTGTGGCAACAAATGTAACATTGCTTCCTTGGCAGTTTCTTGAATGTCAGGTGGTGTACCTTCTATAAGATCATCGTCTATTTCCATTTTTAATTGTGTTTTTCAGGTTTTAAAACTAGCAGAACACGAAAGATTAGTTCAAACTATCGCCTGATTGATAAAACGTCAGTTGATAATATTAATTTAATTATTTGTTAGATCCATGGATACAGGTTTCATTGTTCAAACATTCAAGGGACAAAAAATTACAATGCAAGATGAAATATATTGGTTTTCTTAATTTTTACATTATTTTATAATCCGAGCAAAAACACAATCGGATAAAAAATAACGTATGTTATACGGACGAAAAATGTATTTCGGACTATGCGGGTTACTGGCCTCGGCTTTGCCTCGTCCAGTAATCTCCCGCAATACGTCCGAAATACTGCATTTTTCGTCCTTCCCAGTAAACACAAGAAGAACATTCACATTCTTAGAATGTTCTCTAATATGTCCATAAAGTGATAAACATTATAAGTATATTCAGAGCACGCATATTCTTTTCATGATATTCTTAGAATATTCTAGAAATGTTCAAATTAAATGTACTTTCGCAGTATATAAATAGAATATCCTTGGAACTGTTCTTGTGGAATATTCTTGGCATATTTCTATTAGAATATTCTTTATACATCTATTGCATGAATATTATTTTTGATAATGTTCTTAGAATGTTCTAGGAATGTTCAAAATAAATATACTTTGATAGTATCTAAATAGAATATCCTTGGAAATGTCTTTGCGGAATATTCTTGGAATCTTTCTATTAGCATATTCAATAAACGAATAAATCAGGCCTCTTGTCTAAATCGCGTAACGCATCCTGATTTGAATTTGCCGCGCAAAATGTGTCAATGTCAATTTTGGCTAATCGTACGACGCAATACGGGAATGGATTTTTTTTCTTGTTTTTTTTTACGTAATCGTGCTCCCTTACAAGTCAGGAACTAACAACGGAGTTACCATAATATCTTGCTCACATTTGAATTTGGCGCGCAACTTATTTCAACGTCATTTGCATTTTGACAGTTTGGCGTTCTCCAATGCCACCATTCTGGTTTGTTTTGTTTGGCGTGTTGAGCGTGGAACCTGTGCTTCGTGATTTTGCTGGGAAACGTCGATTTCCGAATTTGTTGTTACATTGAATAGATTGCGAAATTTTTGTGAATTGGTTTAAAGCGACTGTTAAGGGGTAAGTTTAAAAGCTAAAAGTATAATACCCACATAGCAAAAAAAGTATATTCACATCCTGAGAATATGCTATCGACAGCCCACAACTCACATTCGTTTAGGTACATCCATAGCATATCCATGTCATATTTAAAAATTCATTAAAATCATGTTCGTTTGGATATATCCATAGCATATCCAAGTCATATCTAGAAATTGGTATAAAAATCATAAGTCAAAAAAGTGAAATTAAAAATAGTATTAAAAAGATTTTCCTACTTGAGTATTTTTAAAATAATATAATTTAGGGCCATGCGATTGATCAGGTTGGTATTTAAATCTCCAACTTTTGGCAGTCCTGCGCCCGCACTTCGCGCACGGCAGATACAACACTTCGCGCATGTTGTAATGTCAGTGTTGGGATGACACTATAACCTCAGTTTTTGTCGTTTTCTCTGCTCGTGTTGTGTAAGTTCTTTTGATGGCTTGTTTTTCATTTTCTTACAGTTCAGTAAGTATGTTCATTGTTTATTAAAGTGTTTTTGGTGTGTGAATTTGTAAACAATAAGTGAACAATATATATATAAGTCTAATTTTATAACGTACCTAATCATATTGCTTTCAACAGCCGAAATTTTACTCTCTTAAATAAGTCTTCAAGCAGCAAAAGTTAGATGTCATTTCCAGGTTTATATCCAGAAAAACATAATGATTTGCTGTCATTAGAAGTATTAGAGCCATTCACCAGAAGGTGTAATAGCAGATGATATTTCATTAGCAGAAAATGTCTTAGTTTAAAGGTGTTTACTAACAATTCAATTAAAAAAAATTTTGAGGTACCTATTTAAAATCGTCCAGAAATTTTCGGTATTCATTATTAAAATAATTTATAATTTACTAAAAAATATAGATTAACAAATTCCTGAAATGTTAAGATACTGTAATAATAAGCTCTGTAATTCTTTAGATGCTGTGCGTCAAAATTACAGGACAATGGACGCATGTGAGGACGAAGTCATAGTAGATACACATTCAAAAATGGCTTGTCAAACCGAAGGAAATGCTTAACAATAAAAAGAAAAACAACCTTGACAAGTAAGAACTCCCTATTAATTTTTTAAAAACTGCAAGAACATAATAATATAATAGAAACCTGTTTTTAAAGTGCTCAGACATTACTCTACATTTTTTTAAGGTAAATATTTTCTCAACCATTCATTTATGTTTTTCTTTTCAGGAAAAACGAAACTGACGTTATAAAGCAGTAACTCCTTAATTTAAAAAACTTATAATTATGTCTGTAATTGTTTTCTAAGAGTTTGATTGTGCTCTAATAAAGCCTGTTTTTAATATTTTATGTTTACTTGATTTGATTTAAACAAATATTAAGTATTTGAAACGCCGATTGACCCAACATTGCGAGATACGGCGGCCATAGTGGCCATGTCGGTAAAATACTCTGGATTCTTAAATTTAGTAGGGGTAGTTAGCCGCAATAAAACCCTTGACACAAAAAATTATTATTTGCCAGCTTCCCAAAGGCTCTACTGAATGATGTTTGCATTGGAATGGTATATAGTATAGCCTATTTACATTTACAATATTTTCGATGAAAATTCCAAGCAAGAATGGGCATCATACCATACCTGCCTACAAGCAGAAACTGTAAAATAATCATTTAATTTTAGATACGCAAATTTGTGGCATTCGGATGAAGAATGAAAAGTAGATGTACTACTAACCCTACAACCGATTGTCGTCGGTTCGAGTCTGGCTCATAGATTTCTACTTTTATTTATTTTTTTTTATTTTATCTTCATTTTTATTCTTGGTCTAAATACCAGAAATTTAAAAGTAAAAATCGGGTCATTCCTATTTTGGGCAAAACGAATATACTGTGCATGTCATTGGTATACACATACGAATCTTCTGTGAATGTGCGGAGGATATGCTAAATGTCCGGAAACGCATTTTCTCAGCATGTCCGACTTGTGGCCAAACGCATGTCGTATGCATATACGTAGTACATATATGTATGTTCAATGAATCTGCGGAGGATGTGCCACTCAATATCCATATCCGAAAGAGAATATATTTCATATATCCACAGGATATCTTTTTGCTATGTGGGTATGCATGATCTTTCTAAAAATACAGTTGTACCCACTGTTTCCATATTCGCCAGTTTTCTCTTGTTAAAATGTATGTTTTTAAAGTGCCAAGCATACGTTGAAAATACCCAGAAGCAAATAATGGGTAAAAAAACCATCTACGTACATAGTATCAAAGAGGATACAAACCTAACCTAAATTTGAGTAAGTCTGGTTTTACAGCAGTGTCACCAAAAGTCGTACGGGTTATCAATCGAGATTTTTTTCCTCGGACTTGGAATTTGTAATCCTTAAAATATGAGCTATGGTGATGTGATATGAAAGAGGCATTGACCCTGTCGACCCTTATATTTGTTTACTTGATAACCTTTAAATGGTCCAATGATGCTCTCACTCCCTCAGTGTGTCAATATTTTCCTAAAAGTTTTGTTTACCATCCACTCTTGTTCTACTCTACTTATGAAAACTTGTGAGTACTACAAAATTATCTTTATTTTTAATATTTTTAGATGCAGTTAAGATGCACTTTCATCAGGCAATGGAATTGTGGCTTGTAAAAGCGAAGGAAAGAAAAATGAGGAAGTCAAAATTACCTGACGATTAGTTTGTCGGCACAATGCCAGAACCACAAGTGAAATGAAGTTGAAATGTCACTTATTATAATCATATTTGTGAATATAATTTTTTGTTACCTACCTCACTAAACCCTCGCGGTAAGTTACTCATGTTTGCATCAATCAGATAGACACTTTTAAATGCTTGCATCTGACGAGGTAATATTAACAACTGTATTGCAAGTCACCACAATCTTTAAATAAACTTTTATAAATTTACTTGTTGTTAATTGGTGTTTGCTGTACCTAACTTAACTTTAGTTAGGTACTATGTAGTAGACTTGCAAACAAAAGGACGATTAGGGGAAGATTTGCTGTTTGCAACATACCTACTTGCAGGAAACTTGATGCAAGGAAAGTTGCAAACTTAATACAACCTTACCTTGGTTAGTGGGATTGAAAGCTTCAATGTCATTTGTCTCAATTTTAAAAATAAATATGTTTTTACCTTATTTCGTTGTATTTTTATAGCTGCTTTAATTACAAAAAAAAATATTTATCATTTAACTCATATGTGCTAAAGAATGTCGTAGTTAATGTACCTAAACTTTATTGTTTTTTAATATATTTTTTGTGTTCTTATAACTAATCGATTCTTATTCTCACATTCCGCCTGTGTCGCGTTCCATGTTATTTGGGATCGTTAACACTCTGTAGCGTACATCTGAGGAATTGTCTTATTAAGACATAAGCCTAAATATTCATAGACTATTCTATGAATATTCCTGATTCTTCCCCAGAATATTGCCCTTAAAATGCAGTAGGAATATTCTTGTTCCTGTAAGGATCCCTACTGGTTCTGAGGGATGTTCCTAGAATATTCTTTGGTACGTTTATTAAAACATTATCTCGTACATATGAGGAATATGCCAGGAATTTCTCCAAAAAATATGATAAGCGCTTACTAAGAATATACGATTTCATATTCCAAGCACATTCATATCACGTGAAAACACCTTGCGGTAATCTAACTATAGCATGTTCTATGAATGTGCATAGACCTTTTATAGAATACTCTTAGAATGTTCCAACCTACTAGAGTAATGTTCTTAGCATTGCTATGAAGGTGTTTGTGTTTAGTGGGTTGTAACATAATATACTATTTTGTTGTTTACAAAACTAACAAAATAAGACTATAGAGAAAGGAAAATAAAAATTATTGAGATTTTTGAAATTGGCCACCGCTATGCTCCAAGTATAAATTCGCACGTCTCTTCATATTCTCGAAGGCATTGACCAGCATCTCTGCTACCACATTCTTGAATAATCCTTTTTTTAGTTCTAAATTTTCTGGTGCTTTAAAAATGTTGTTCACCATATCCATAACCGTCAAACAAGGTGATCTCGGTGGGAATTCAATGTCTGTTCGAAAGCTGAGCAATCTATCGTTGAAGTCCCCAGAAGACGTGCTTGTTATAAAGGCTAATGTTAACCAAAAGTTAGTATTTTGGTTTTGTTAATATTGAGACAGTGAGAATTTGAGTCACACCATTCTCTAACCCTGCACAGATTATCATTTATGGCCCTCTCCAGAGGTTCACCACTACTTGAATTCCACACGAGGGTAGCGTCGTCGGCAAACAGCGTAAAGCTTCCATGAATGTTCAAATATAAGAGAAATAAAATGGGACCAAGTACAGACCCTTAACGAACGCCACAACTAATACGCAAGGGTTTAGGAAATTTACCATTCACCGTCACTGTCTGCACTCTGCAAATAAGTGTGGAAAACCATTTGTGGGCCACTCCGCGGAGCCCACAATGTTGAAGCTTACGCAGCACCACCTCTTGATCGACACAGTCAAAGGCTGTAGACAAATCGCAAAACACTGCCGCGGCAACCTCACCGTCATTAACACATAAATATATTTCTTCCAGCAAGACAAAAATGGCATCACTAGTGCTTTTTGTCACTTGAAAGCAAAACTGAACTAAGCTGAGGATAGATTCAAAGTATTGTTCGCTTTGTCATGGAAAAAAATAGGACCAACAATTATCCTTGGGGAAACAGCCAATCAGAGTGCAATGTGGACTCTATAAAAAATGGGGACTTTCACTACTCCACATGCGTGTATTCTGAGAATTTACATAATCGGTGAGGTGGAACCAGGCTTCATCAGAATAATATGGCAGGTCTAATAATATTTATTTATTTTCAATAAATTTTGGATAAACCACTCGAAATCTACCGCTCGTACTTCTTGGAGTAGGTACTTGAACTTTATAAGGAAATAATTTAAACTGTTTTTTAAGAATTGTCCTGAAAGTTCCATAAGATCTTCCCACTTCTTGAGACAAAGGTGTCTTACACATTTTGTTGGCGTATTTTGCAATATTTCACGAACGTTTGCAACAAGTTTTTCTGTTCTTATAGGTGGTCTTCCAGCTCCTCTTTTATGTTGTTTAGAATCTGTTTCCATAAACAGAGCCACGGTTCTTCTCAGGTAATGATAAAAATCCCCATCAGTAAAAGCAACGTTAGGACAATTTTTGCGAAAATCGTTCAAGCTCAAACGCTAAATTTCTCATCAAACTCCATCTTATCACACAGTCGAACAAGTTTTCGAAAAAAAAATGATCCTAATGTTTACACAAATTATAGAGCGATAGGTTTGCTAACAAGCATCTCAAAGGATTTCGAATTCGTCATGAAGGAACAGTTAAGTGCATGACTTTATACTAGAAAATAGTTTACTTTAACATGGCATCATAAGAGGCAAGAGTACGGTAAAAGCATTATGTTTTTTTCAGAAAAAAATTGTGGATGCTCTATATCAAAAATTATCGGTTTTGGGACTTTTTGCAAATTTCTCTCGGACTTTTGATATAGTTCATCATGTTGTTGGTTAAACTACATAGATACGGGGTGAGAAATGTGCCTCACAGCCTATGGGGTACAAAGTACTGAGGCTCGTGTAACGCAAGGCTCTATCTTGGGCCCCCTACTTTACTTGTTTTTCTCAAACGATATTATTGATTTTCACAATGAAGGCTCCAGTGTTTGTCCGGTATGTTACGTACATGGCACGAATGTACTAAAAATAAATAAAGATACATTTCGATTGAAAAGCATCCCCGAGGGCGCATATAGAAAACTTATTACTTGGTCATATCAATTACTTCTTAACTTTGAGTAAGAACATAACAGTTGCTCTCTCGTTTACTCTCTCTAGGCAGGTGGCCGGTGATGACATGGTTCTTTTTGCGAACTCTCCAAATCCTATCCAGTTTAGCAACACGACAAAATTTTTGGGAATAACCATTAACTTTAAACTTCGGTGGGATGACCATATTAATTTGTTGTGCACTATATTGTGAGGCGTATGATATGCTTTGAGTTTTCTGGCACAGCAATGTAGGAAATAGACACTTCTTACACTGCGTATTACGCAAACTTTCACAGTCTTATGAGATATGGAATACTGAACAGGGGCACTGGTGCTTAGGCTGTTAGGGTTTTCCGTCTGCAGAAGTATGCTATTCGAATCCTAGCCACTTTTGGGAGTTGTCGTTCCTGCATTCTATGATACTTACATGATTGTCGTGCTTGTATTTTTCTAGGAATAGAGAATCATTCAACGTAGGGTCTCCTAAGTTGCATTACAATATCAGAAAAAACTTTTATTTTAACTGCTACATGTGAAAAATGCACAATAACTAAAGCCAATTAATATAGTTATTTATAGGCCAAGGTGCATTCATGGGTCAGGTACATATCGTACTGCTGGCTCTTGGACTATTTGTTTTGAATATAAAATGGCACCAATTTTTAAACAGTAATGTTCAGCTGCTTTATTTAAATATAGCAGCAATATCCATTAATAACGCAAATACGAAAAATAATAACAAAGCCTTTAATTTCTTTATTTTAATTGACCGTTTCAATAAAATCTGAGTAAGATCGATATTTATTTAGGTACATATTTAACATATTTTTTCCACTACTAACCTATAACATCGCCATTATTGACCGATAATTAACGTTATAAATCGTGTTTCTCTACCTTATAAGTTATAATTGACCATGGTCAATAATAAGGCATTGATAGTATATTATTAACCAAGGTTTAGACAGCCATCATTATTGCCCGAGCGGTGAGTTTAAATCACGAGGAGCGAAGCGACGAGGGATTTAAGACGCGAGGGCTATAATAAGCTGTCTAAACCGTGGTTAATATATTATTTTTTCCACTACTACAAACTTTTATATGACATTTATCTTTATAGTATTAATAATTATAAAAAATTATGGGTAGGTATAAGTATATTTTTTAATCAAGTTACCTGCGCTTTGGAATTGGCAAAATATTTTGTTGTTTTGTCAGGTGGCTTTGTCAATGTCAATTTGTGTTCATTTGTGTCATCAGATTTCACGAGTTTTGCGTTTTTTTTTAAAAATGAGCGAAGAAAATGTTAGTGATAATATTATGTGTACACCTCCCGAATTAAGGATGGAAGCAGAAAAAATGTTGATTGTATCGATATTTTACAATATCAAGTAATCTAATATGTATTGATAATTATCTGGTTGCCTAACCACAATGAATTGATGTTGTAGAATTAAAAAATCAAGTTACCTGCGTTGAAACAAAATTCGGTTAAGGTCAAAGATCGGTCAATAATGGATTTCAATGGCTTATTATTGACCATGGTCAATAATGACTTATAAGGTAGAGAAAAACGATTTCTAGCGTTAATAATCGGTCAATAATGGCGATGTTATAGGTTAGTAGTGGAAAAAATCCATTATTGACCGATCTTCAAGAATCTATTTGAAGGCAGGTAACTTGATTTTTTGATTCTACAACATTAATTCATAAGCATGAATGTGGTTAGGCAACCAGATAATTATCAATACATATTAGATTACTTGATATTGTAAAATATCGATACAATCAACATTTTTTCTGCTTCCATCCTTAATTCTGGAGGTGTACACATAATAATATCACTAACATTTTCTTCGCTCATTTTTTAAAAAAACGGAAAACTCGTGAAATCTGATAACATAAATGAACAAGAATTGACATTAACGAAGCCACCCGACTTGACCTGGCAAAACAACAAAATATTTTGCCAATTCCAAGGCGCAGGCAGGTAACTTGATTAAAAAATATACTTATACCTACCTATAATTTTTTATAATTATTATTAATGCTATAAAGATAAATGTCTTATAAAAGTTTGTAGTAGTGGAAAAAATAATATATTAACCACGGTTTAGACAGCTTATAGCCCTCGCGTCTTAAATCCCTCGTCGCTCCGCTCCTCGTGATTTAAACTTGCCGCTCGGGCAATAATGATGGCTGTCTAAACCTTGGTTAATAATATACTATTATTTATAACATAAAACGTTGCTTGAGAATTATTTGTTGTTGAGATTGACAAAATAGTTGATACTTTTAGTGGAGTCACAGTAATGTAAATGAAACAATGCAGTCTTCCTTCACGTTGTAATGATTACAAAAGTAAATAAAAAGCTCCCTACATGTTTCGAATGCTTAAGCACTCATCATCAGGGGATACTAACATCGAGTTTAGCGGAAATGTAATGTAAGTTGTCTCAAATTAATGAGTACAACTCACAGGATGAGAAATGTACAGAGACATTTTTTTAAGTGTCTCACTCAATTGGTGATTTTTCTGCTGACTATAATAAAAAACAAACTACATGTTTCCCAATGATTTTCGACAAGGAAGCCAAATTGCATGTCAAAAAATATATAGGTTCACAAATTTGGCAGATACGACGCCAATTTTAATTTTTTTAAATGGCAACCACCATAAATAATCAGACGAGTGAATTGCATTTCGCGGTCCGATTTCAAAAACCTAAAGTTGTTGACATTTATTTTTAGCCGTTTCGGAAATACGGGGGTTCCTAAATTGCCTTTATCGATTTTTGTTTTTTAAGGCTCTCAACCCTTTAATAAATAGACCTTTTAAGCTAAAAACCTTAATTTTATTCACAGTAACATAACTTTCCCTGAATGATTTTCGACAAGGAAGCCCAATCGAAAAATATATAGGTTCACAAATTTGACAGATACGACGCCATTTTTAATTTTCTTAAATGGCAACCCCCATAAATAATTAGACGAATAAATTGCATTTGGCGATCCGATTTCAAAAAGATCTTTTCGGAAATACGGGGGTTCCTAAATTGTCGTCATCGATTTTGTCTTCTAAGTGTCTCTCTAATAAATAGATCTTTTAAGCTGAAAACCCCAATTTTTTTCACAGTTATAAAGGGTGTCCCAAAATGAACGCACATTTTTATTTGTTACCAAAACACATTTATTTCTTGAAATATGTCAAAACTTTACTGGGATTAGAAAGAATACATATCACGATTAAGTGTAAAACAAAATATCCGACAAATGTCCACCCCGGCTTAGCTGGCAGGCCCTTGCCCTTTTGACGAAATTATCGATAACATTTTCACATATTTGTGAGCGAATTTCGTCAATGACGCGTCGAATTTCGTTCTTCGAGTCAGAAATTGCGGCTGGTTTATTGGCATAGAAGAGATTTAAGTAAAACCCCAGAGAAAGAAGTTGCACAGTGTTATATCGCAGGATCGTGGTGGCCAATTCTGATCACCATTCCGAGATATGGCACGACCAGGAAATTTCAGTCGTAACGACTCCATTGTTTCACGCGCAGTGTGACAGGTCGCTCCGTCCTGTTGAAACCATAAGTTTTCCACATTAATTCGGTCTAATTCAGCGCACAGAAACTCTTCTAACATTGCACGATAACGTTCGCCATTCACTGTTAGCGCAGTTCTTCAAAGAAGTATGGCCCAATTATTCCGCCGAACCAAAAACCGCACCAAACGGTGACTCGTAGAGGATGCATTGGTTTTTCGTAAATAACACGAGGTTTCTCTTCCACCCAAATTCGACAATTCTGCTTATTGACGAATCCATTTAAATGAAAATGTGCCTCGTCACTAAAAAGGATTTTTTTCGAAAAATCTCCGTCATTTGCCATGATCTGCTGGCTTCAATTCTTGGGTCAATTGGATTCTCACCAACACTTTCCGACACTGCTGCAATATTTTCAATAGATCAAGCAGTACCCGACCGCCCTGTTGATTTTATGTTTCCAACTGAACCACTTTGCTTAAATTTCTCAATCTTTGCACTATCGTATGTTTTTGTGCATTATTTCTTTTAAAAACGGCTCGCACTCTGCGAACTGTCTCCGCATAACATTCTCCACATTTATAATACGTTTTCACGTTAACAACGCGCTGTTCTACCGTGTAGCGTTTCATGGCTACTAATTGCAATAAATTACATGACAGCTATAAAATTTTCAGAAGCCTAATGTGACAAAAACGAAAATGTCACGATATTTAAAATCTGCCTACATTTTGGGACATCATTTATAATTTTCCGTAACCAAGCTATTTACGTTATAATCAAATCCGACAGATGTCAAGAAAGTCCATTTATTAAAGGGGTGAGACACTTAGAAGACAAAATCGATGACAATTTAGGAACCAAAAAATCAGAATGGCGTCGTATCTGTCAAATCTATAAACCTATATATGTTTTGACATTAAATTTTCCTTGTCGAATATTATTGAGAAATGTGTGGTTTGCTTTTTATTATAGTCAGCAGGAAAATCGCCAATCGGGTGAGACACTTAAAAAAATGTTCGTGTACAGTTGAAGACTTGATGTACGAACTGGTCATATTAACATATTAATTGTATTACAATTCAGATATAAATGAAGTTTTGATTATAAATATGAAATTTGGATTAATAAAGAAATTATTAAGAAAAGAAAAGAAATAAATAAGAAATTAATTAAGATAAAACGTTTGGAGGAGAGGTTTTTTTTTTTTATTTTAATTTTATTATGAATGTTTTTAGATTTTTATAAAGTCTTTAAATCTTAAATTTAATATAAAGATTATAATATTACTTTAGTTGTTAAAGATTTTTTCATTTTTTAATTGTTAGTGTTGTTAGTAAAAATTTTTTACAAGTGGTTATAAAGGATTGAATATAACCTGTGCTTAATCACAACCGTGGTATCTGCCGCAACGCGATTGTTGAAGTGAGATTAATTTGAAGAGAATAATGACATCAAAGACGTATAACCAGGCACCAGTAATAGAAATATTGAAATCAAAAAGTAATTGTTGAAATCAAATGGGAAGATTTAAATAACTTGATATTAGGTTTATAAAATCCATACAGAATCGATTAATTTTTAGTTGTCATATCTACCTCCTATGTTGGACAAACAGGGAGAAAATTCAAAATTCGCATCAATGAACATTGTAAAGAGAGAGTAAGAGTTTCTAACCTTAACTTATCCCCTTATAAAATCAACTCCAATTTCTCTAGACATGTATCTACAAATAAACATAATTTTAACCCAGATACAACAAAAGCAATAAATTAGACCTTCCTGAAATAATGGAAATAAACAAAATAATTATAAATACAAACATAGATTTTGTTCGTGACCAAATCATTCATAGCAGCACTAATTTTTTCAAAGCTTTGAATCTGAGCAAATTATAATTTTAATTTAGTCTTTTTTGCACAACACATACCTTCCTGTCTCTGCTCAATACTTTTTAGCTCCCCTTATACATTTCGATTGTATTCAACCATTGTTTAAAGTTTAAAACATTTTCATTATTTTTCAATTTAAAATATTTTTTAGGAAAATCTAGATTTCCCATATTTACTGTGTCAGCTAGTGCCAGTGTCGTCACCATACCTCTCAAGTGTATTTTTTAGTGTAGCATTTTATCTCCCTCCGATAGAAATTTATAACCCCCTTTTAAGATAGCATGACTATATAATTTGGTTATTCGTTGACAGATGCAATGACGATAAAGCAAAGATAGACCATGCATCTCATTCATGTACGTACTTTTGCGCCGAGCCTACAACTCACTGTTTATAAGAGGACGATAGCATGGGCAGGCTACTACGAGGTTCAATTAGCAGTGGCGTATCACTTTCAAAGCATTTTAAATGTTGTGTTAAAATTATCAATAATATAATTTCAATAATAATTTAATAAAAATAGGTAACCATGACACAGGCTAAATGGTTTCTAAAAACTGGCAAGAGCATTGCTGTATTTAGGATTAAAATAAAAAGTGATATTTTTTTATATACTGTGTCGACATACGAATGAATTTGTGCCTTCCAAAGATCATAAAAATATGAGAAAAAAAGTGCCTCAGGTTAATATCAAACATATAAATAATAAAAATATTGTAAAATTACAATTTAATCAAATTAGTACGTCGGAATTTGCTTTGCTACCTAAGTGTTAAATAATACTTCATCTGAGGCAATTGACGTATAACTCGTAGGCTGGAGCCTGAGGGCTTAATCATGGACTCTGCAGACCAAACCTGAAGGTGGCAGCCCTAATAGTATTACATATTATCAAAGATGACATATTATATAGCACTAAAGCGGAAGAAAGATTACAATAAATTCACAATCTTAACAATACCTATTATTTGTGACTTTCTCCAGATATCATTAACTAAAAAAAAATAAAACGATTTAATGCAAAGGATATATTTACATATTACATGATACGAATAACAAACAGTTTAGTTATCTTAAAAACAGGCAGTTCAGTTTTACTGCCCCTTAAAAAGTATGGTTTTATTTAATAAACTTCTAACCCTATTTTGCCTAATCTATTTAAAACAATACTGACTTTGTTGTTCAAAGCGCAATATTTATAATAGCCCTGTTAAAATTAAATTAATATGCTGCTTAACATCGACATTAAAAAAATACCTTTATGAACCGCTACTGTCGGTCGAATTATCAATGAAAGGTTTATGTCATAAATACTTACTTGTGAAAAGAAAATTCAGGCACTAAATAGGTTATTTTGCAAACCTGACACTGTCTCACCATATTGTAATATTATAATTATCTCACAAAACTATAAAACACAATAATCTCACCACTAAATTACTTTATAAAGCCGAAAATGCTTTATAATAATAATTACAATGTCAAAATTGTGACATTTCATTTCTTTACTTTCGCTTGCTACCGCTAGGAGGCAGACGTTGCCACATTTTTCGGACTCTACACCAGTGTCGAATATTCCGAATTACATAGGTACTGTTCCAACTGTAAAGTTACTTTTTGATTGACTGCCAGCCAACAGGTTTTCTTAAAACCGGCATTATGCGCAGCCATAGCACTAGTAAATACCAAATAGTTAGAAACTGAGTGAATTTAAGCTGAAATAAAACCCAAAAGGGGTAAGTTTTGGATTCATCGGCAACAGTGTATAAATATTTTCACCGTGGAACTCGCAAGGAACCTGACGGACTTTTGCATTTGACGTCTTGTCTGATTGTTATGATAAAAGAGCGTACGGCGTCTATCTTTGCTTTATCGTCATTGGACAGATGTCTGTGTTCTGCTAATTCTCAAGTACTTTAAACGTCCAGTGTTGACAACTAAAGATCAATCGATTCTGTATTAATTTTATAAACCTAATATTCGAGTTATTTAAATTTTTCCATTTGATTTCACCAATTACTTTTTGATTTTAATATTTCTAATAGTGATACCTGGTTATACGTCTTTAATTTCATAATTCTCTTCGAATTAACCTCACTTTTTCTAAAATATGGGGCATAGCCCCATATCACCACGTTAGTTAACAACACTAACAATTAAAAAATAAAAAAAATTAAACAACTAAAGTAATATTGTTAATCTTTATATTAAATTTAAGGTTTAATAACTTTATAAAAGTCTAAAAACTCCTATAATTACAATAGAAAAGAAAACCTATCTCCTTCAAATGTTATATCTTAATTTATTATTTTTATCCACAATGTTTCTTCATTAATCCAAATTTTACATTTATAATCAAAATTTCATTTATATTAATATGACCAGTTCGTACACGAAGTCTACAACTTTACAATTCTCATTTTGTGAGTTGTACTCATTAATTTGAGACAACTTACATTACATTTCCGTTAAACTCGATGTTTGTTAAGTCAGTCCTACTTAAACTTTATTCTATATTCATTGTTCGTTCTTAACTTTATACTATCCTTTTTAGTATCTCCTGATGATGAGTGCTTAAGCATTCGAAACATGTAGGGAGCTTTTTATTTACTTTTGTGATCATTTAACGCGGAGGAAGAATGCATTGTTTCATATACATTATTTGTTAATGTTTTTGTTTTTTTTTGTGGCCCAGTTATTAGTGCATGTTAATTGAATATTCTTCACTTAGGAAACTCTATCAGCTTTTGCCATATTTATATGATTTAAATTACAACTTTTATGATTGCTTTCAGTAGAATTGATTCAATGTCAATAATTATTTATCTATATTTTGTTACAAATATACTTAATTAAACATATTGGGTTTATTTACTGCAACTTTATGTAAATGGAAAAGCTGTTTTTTAATAAAAACTGGTATTTTAATTTGTTTAATTAGGAAAAAATTGATTAACATCATTTATAAATATTTCTACAAAGTCAATCAGTTACTTAATATTTAGTTACGGAAATAATAATTGTTATTGTCAGGGGCATTCAAAACAGTACCTACGTAACTAGTATACTCAAATGTCAAACCTTATAAACGTATGACAAAGTTACATTTAGGGTTCTTCTTCAACCAACGGCACCCACCTACCCACCTTTTCCAATGTGAATAGTAACATCCCCTAACCCCTCTTTGTTTGGTATTCGTGAATATAATTCGTATTTACTTACACGTAAATGTAGTCTTAGATTCGACATTGCCGGACGTGTATATAAAATACAATCTTGACAACTAAAATCAAGATTTAATCTGTAGGAGCTTTACTTAAAATCCCTGCTACTTAAAACAATCTAAACGAGAACAAAATTGGCTGGTAAAGCACAATAATTTATGTGATAGTTAAACAAAGCCCGTGTCAGTCGGTAATTTCTATTATGCCCACTTTCAGCTGTAGCGCGCGCTTGCGGTTTTGGCACATTTCCATTCATGCTGAATTTGTACGCGTAACATGGGAGATTTATATTTCTTGAAACCTACAACCATAAACTAATAACGAGGAAAGATGCGACTGCATGGTTTTGATTAGCTGTTTTCCCAAACGCATTAAAAGATAACAAAAAACATGCAGTGACACGTAAAGTGGATGAAGCTTTGTGTTGGATGAATTATTTGTTGGAAAATGTCTGAATTATCAAAACTCTGAGGAATTTTCATATGGTGTTAAGGATATGAAGTCATAAGTATACTCTCTGCAAAACAATTTCCATTGCACGTCATACCTTTTGAGTGACGTCAGTTATCGGCAATGTTGCGAGCTTGTAACCAAGATAACCCAGTGAGGGAATTACACCGGTCTTTTTCATAAAAACAAGATAAATTTACAAAAATAAACACAAATGTTTTTATTTTATTTTTAAAGTCTTCCAGGGTGACAATGTATACCTAAATTGTATTGGAATAGTCATGTAAACTTTTTTTATACAGCTTGTCCAGAAAAGTTCTAGACATATGGGAATTTTCTTTATTGTTGAATTTACGAAAAACAGTTATTCTTTATAAAAAGTTCTGCTTGATGCGCACATAATAATGACATCTCAAAACTTAAGATATCATGTACAGGGCGGCAAACAAATATAGTAACACAGAATTACGTTAAGAGGGAAGTACCCTCAATTTAAATTTTAGAGCAAATTTTTATAGGAAACCTTTACTAAAGACTACAAAACGTGGTCAGATACAATGTTGCGTTAAAATATTTTAATTTACAGGGTACCATCAAAAACACGTTGAGCATTCATTACCTCTTGTTGGAAACCAATAAGGTAAAAAAATAATGCGAGATTATTTCATGTTCTAAAATAAACCTATCTACCTATAAGGAATATTTAAAACATTTAATTTCCTTAGAGCAAAAATAAATTGTTAATGTGAATAATAAACAATATATTAGCAATTACATGATTAAAGTGATCTAAAAACAGATAGTTTAAAGTGAAAAATTATGTCTTCACATGTCTCCCTTCTTTTTCTATGCAAACTATAGTACGCCTTGTAATTTCTCTTACTATCGCCCGTATCATATTGGGATTGATTTCTTGGACACAGTTTGTTATCACTGCTTCAAGATGGTCAATATCCTGAAAATGTCTATGCCCATACACCACTTCTTTTAATCGGCCCCATAAAAAAAAGTCCAGGGGTGTGATGTCAGGCGACCTGGCTGGCCAAGGAACATTTGAACGTCTGCCTATCCAACGGTGTGGAAATACTTCATTCAAATACCCAGTTAATGTGTTTGTACTATGGCATAGGGCTCGATCATGTTGATACCAAAATGTACGTCTTATATTTAGTGGCAGTTCGTCAAAAAATTGAGACAGCTGGTTCCTTAAGAAGTCCAGGTAAATGGCAGCATTTATATTTTGTCGGAAAAGTATGGTCCAACGATCCGATCATTAAAAATTCCACCCCAAACATTGGTTTTAAATGAATATTGACTACGGCATTCGATTATAAAATTTTGATTGCTGTCACTCCACCACCGACAATTTTGGGAGCATACCACGTTGTTGGAAGTACACATGGCTTCATCTGGAAATAATATTTTTCTTCCAAAAAAAGGATCAACTTCACACTCGCCTTGCAACCACGCGCAAAATAGGAAACGGGATTCAAAACCTCTAGGAAGAAGCGTGTGAATGTATTTCGGTTTATATGGATGAAATTTATTTATTTCTAAAATATTACTAGCAGTAGACTTTTTGACGTCAACTGGAATAGTTTTTGACAATTTTTAAAGAAATTTTCGGGTGTTCGATAACCGCTTGCATTATATTGAGTTGCTTTTCTTCTGTTGTGGACCATTTGTTGTGTTGTTTCTTAAATACATTTTCGACGGAACCAGTAAATTTATTCATTACGTTTGCTATAGTGGCGCTACATACCATTTGTCAGGGTGTCTAATATTAAATATGAGTGCGGCTTCCCTAATAGGTTTATAGTGATCTCCGACGATAAGTACAATTTCTATTTTCTCCTGCAGCGTTAACTTTACAACCATGACGAAACTAACGAAAAACTCATGTTAATAAGTTGACAAATAGTAAATAATTTTTGACTAACATGTTAATATTCGTTACTATAGTATTGCACATAGTTGTTGCAAATTGTTGCAGGTAACTGTTAAATAAATAAAATAAAAACATTTTTTCCAAAGGCTTTTTAATGGTACCCTGTAAGATAAAATATTTCAACGAAAAATTGTACATGACCACGTTTTGTAGTCCTTAGTAATGTTTTCTTATAACAATTTTCTCTAAAATAAAAATTTAGAGTAATTCCCTCTTAACGTAATTCGGTGTCTCTATATTTTTTTGCCACCCTGTACATGTTATCTTAAGTTTTGATATGTCAATATTATTTGCGCATCAAGCAAAACTTTTTATAAAGAATAACTTTTTTTCGTAAAATCAACAATAAAGAAAATTCCGATATGTCTAGAACTTTTCTGGACACGCGGTATATGCGTTGGTTATTAATCTATTTTATTATTCCGTATTTTTATAAAAGTAGGGGAGACAAAATTTAGGGAAAAGAGCATTTTTTTTTTTTTAGTTATTAAGATGAATTTTATTATAATAGGTAATTTGTAATAACTGAACCAATACAAGTAAATCTTAATGTTTGACTTAATTACTATAAATTATGCAAAATAACAACACATAGGTAGTGATAACGAATAAATAAAATAAAAACCAATAATAACGACATGTGGACAAAGCATGTTTGAGTGTTTGGAAAAAATAAAATATAAAATCGGAAAAGTTTTGTAAATAAAAATAAAATAAATGTATATCGTGAGCTAGAGAATTGTGATAATAATAACAAAATGAATGTCACAGTTTAAAGGATATTGAAAAATATTGATACATTTTTTCCAAAGGCTTTTTAATGGTACCCTGTAAGATAAAATATTTCAACGAAAAATTGTACATGACCACGTTTTGTAGTCCTTAGTAATGTTTTCTTATAACAATTTTCTCTAAAATAAAAATTTAGAGCAATTCCCTCTTAACGTAATTCGGTGTCTCTATATTTTTTTGCCACCCTGTACATGTTATCTTAAGTTTTGATATGTCAATATTATTTGCGCATCAAGCAAAACTTTTTATAAAGAATAACTTTTTTTCGTAAAATCAACAATAAAGAAAATTCCCATATGTCTAGAACTTTTCTGGACACGCGGTATATGCGTTGGTTATTAATCTATTTTATTATTCCGTATTTTTATAAAAGTAGGGGAGACAAAATTTTGGGAATAGAGCAATTTTTTTTTTTTATTTTGTAAGATGAATGTTATTATAATAGGTAATTTGTAATAACTAAACCAATACAAGTAAATCCTAATGTTTGACTTAATTAATATAAATTATGCAAAATAACAACACATAGGTAGTGATAAGTGATAACGAATAAATAAAATAAAAACCAATAATAACGACGTGTGGACAAAGCATTTGTGAGTGTTTGGAAAAATAAAATATAAAATCGGAAAAGTATTGTAAAT
The DNA here is from genome assembly GCA_963920685.1 of Polydrusus tereticollis. Taxonomy (NCBI): domain Eukaryota; kingdom Metazoa; phylum Arthropoda; class Insecta; order Coleoptera; family Curculionidae; genus Polydrusus; species Polydrusus tereticollis. Next base: position 29,525,949 of record OY987331.1, on the reverse strand, counting down.
AAAAATAAAATCAATGTATATCGTGAGCTAGAGAATTGTGATAATAATAACAAAATGAATGTCACAGTTTAAAGGATATTGAAAAATATTGATACATTTTTAAGATGAAAATGTGTTTGGTAATCAGTACCGTTCATTGTTTGTACCATGTGTTTGCGTCATAAATAAAAGTCCTTTAAGCTATACATATTTTACAATAATAATTATTGTGCCTTCTTTAAATGATTTGTACCCATAAACATGCGTTGCTGTACCTAAAATTACACGTAGGTAGTCCTTATTTAAAGACTCTATTTTTTTTAGTTTTTGGGTTTCGACATTAAGAATAATAAAAATAATAATACAAAGATGGATCATCAATCGTCCTCCAAATCACTTGAATCACTCGTTTCATTTACTTCAATAGTAATGAGTTGAATGTTCAGTCTATCTAATCAATGTTCTCTTTCATCTCTATCTCATCAATATCTCGCTTTCTGTGAGCCGAATTGAATTTTTCCAGACATCAGGAGTAGCAGTACGCAATTATTATTTCCACATATTCATACAGTCAGTTTCTGTACTGTCTTCTCGACCGATATGGTTGTTATAATTTTTGGTAACCACTCAAACAAATATTTTTTGGTAGCTGATGTCTGAAAAGAATTTAAGTTTAGTATTTAAGAATATGTTAAATAAAAGGACATATTTACAAAATCTCTTTTTTTATGGCTCTGGTTTGTACCAACTGGCCAGCATCTCTCCTTGTTACTTTTTATTTCTAAAACTTGTATACAAATATTCATACAAACATCCATGCCCTTGCCCGGAATCGAACCAGGGACCTATCGGTTGCCAGCTTACTCTCTACCCACCGAGCTACCGAGGCCGGCTTATTTTGTACCAACCTATTAACAATTTGTAAAAGTTCGGCTTTGAACATTTTATAATCAAATTCAATTTTATTATTAGTTAACCATTCTTGAATGGCAGCTTTATTCCATGACGTGTTAGGTATTTTGGTCAACAATATGCTATGGTACGTTGTCTGTTATAACCACATATGACTTGTTAAAATTTTTTTGAAGCATTGTAAAATATTTTGCTGATTCATTTCTCCATGGTAGTCACTCAGCTAGTTTTACAAGAAAAAATTGTCTCTGCGCCCTCAACAAAACTATCTTTACTACTAGCATGAAGTATTACCTAGGTAAATTTCCCATAGTGTATATATTTTGTTTACTGCATAATACTTTTTACCATCAACTTTAGTAGATCTACACTCGAGGATGGTACAAGGATGCTTCTTGTTCTTTCATATATTCTTTCAAAAATACCAGTCGTTAAAAAGCTAAATGGGAAAGTTCCATATGCCCTCGCCTTGGTTCATCTCCTTTCCATCCGAAGCCTATTTCCTTTAAGAGACTTCCTAAAGAGTTAAGACAACCATCAAACAGATGTCTGTCTTTTAATTTCTTACTTAAAGTTGTCAAAGTTACATGATGTTCTTAAAAAAGTTACAGGTTAAGCATAACCAATGTAAAATATAGCTTTTGAATAATACAACTCACTTTCGTACATTCCATAAATAGTGTCAAGGATAGAACTTATATGCAAACTTGACATATTTACAACTCTCTTTTGTATGAGAACTTTTCTTTTTAGGTGATTCTAACAATTTATTTTCCTTAACAATTAAAACTACGCTTACAGTGGAGTATTCAAATTTAGGGCAGCTGCTCACGCTAAAAATTAGTAAAGTAGAAATAAAATATTTGGACCTTAACATACTCTTAAAAGTTAACTCTGTAACTGCTGTCAAAAGCAACAACGTGTGCTTAAGTTCTTCCTGAAAATAGATATAGCTATAGTTGTTAACTGCTTTTAATTAAGTAAACTATGGATGTAAACGAACCTTCAACTAGATGTCCGCCTACAAGAAAAAAATCGCAGTTAACATTAAACGCAGGAATAATAGTTAAAAAGGTATACCATGAAATTCGGGAACAAAATCCTAAACTAACCACATTGGATGCTGCAAAAATTTGTGCTACTTTAACGAAACTTTCCTCGTGCACTAATACTAATGGGAAAAAAAATAGCTTCGAGAAAAAGCGAAATAATTGTATTACACCAACAAAACATGGCTCAATGAAGGACACACAGTTGAGTAGGTATGGCAAGATCTAAATATTAAAAGTTCAAGGCAGGCATTTATGGATGGATTTTCGCAAGGAGTAAGAAATCCTAGTGGAAAACCTCGTCGTCTTATAGGATCAGGTTTTAAGGGTTAATGAAATAAATTTAATTTATAATTGTATGACGTTACGACGAAATTTCATCATTTATTATTTTTTGAAATGCACACGCCACTGGAATTCATTCCCCTGGCGTCGCACAATCTGGAGTTCTCTACATGCTGTCAGAGATTTTCGGCTTTGAATATAGGGTGGGTGGGCGGTAGTAGCTCGTCATATATTTCTACCATATACCGCTCTGGACAAAATCAAGCTGACAATATCATATTTAGATTTGACCCTGTATACGCTGTATCTCTGCCAGATGCACACACGCGTTGAAGAGCTGCAATTAAATATAATGTGTATAGTTCTAGTTGAAACTTAAATTCCACATAGGAAAATAAATAACACTCAAAACAATTAACGAAAACATATCACAAAAGTTGTTGTATATTCCGGAGAGACCACTAGGCGAGGTCGTAAATTATTGTTCCTGTGCAACGAATAGTAATACACCGTAGAGCTTATATACAGGATGGCAATGTTTACTTGTTACACATATGTTAATGTACGAAGATATGTCTACCCGATACATTTGGTGGCGGCTCGTGGACTCTTTTGGTGTATGTACTGCATAGACAAAAAACATTAGCCCGAGAACTAACCTGAACTAAAATAATTTCCAGCACTGAATACCATATAATCGGCCTTTTGTAATAATAATTATATTAATAATAATAATAATATCGAAATTATAATTAAAATACGATTAAAAATGTATTAACCTGTTAATGGGTTTGGTTTAAAAGGTTAGTGGTGTTGCAGCTTTGCAGCCCTCGTACAGGAGCTGCCGCGGCGGTATACCTACATTATTGTACCTTACTAAAATAGCATATATGTGTATATGTATTAGTACCTTATGGCGCCTGCTCATTTAATCAATGTAAACGCAGTGAAGCCGAGATTCCTGGTCTCGTCAGGGTAATTTCGCACAGTGCGCATGCGCGGGAAAAAATTAATAGACGTTTATCTTTAGGTGGAAAAAAATGAGGTTATGCTGCTTTTCAGCCACACTTGACTTTGACAACAGGACAGGAATTTCTAAACAAAGAGTAAAGTTCTTGGTTCAGGTAAAATATAGGTTTTTGTAGGTCTCTGTGGATTATATGCAATTTGCGGTAAACATAGGTACCTACCTACCTAATTATATCAACAGCGGCAGAGGAAGTTTTCATTTTTAGAAAATGGACTACCCAATTATTGTTTCCTCACAAAATAAACGTAAATAAGTTAAACGAAAGAAAGAAACAGCCGGTCTGGGTACATACCTGTAGAACGATAAATCTTTGTTCAGATTTTTACGCCTGTTGCAAATAATGCAAAATATTCTGTTTTGTCTCGACATCTGCACAAAATTATCACATTTCGCACATACAGTCAAAATTTGCAAATAAGTAAAAATAAACAGTAGACAAAAGCCGGCAACAACACAATTCAAAGACCCGAACTGTCAAACAAGTCAATATTTGCTTGAGATTTCGAGGTTATGTCGAGTAAAAATGAGACGTTGTCACGTTGTCAGCCTCCAGTTATATGAAATCTTTAATTGACGCGTTTTAGTTTACAAATGGAAACAAATAAATTGAAAATACTTGTAATTGCCGACTCAATGCTTTTTTTGAAATCTTCTAGCAGATTTTTGCTAGTTTTATCATTCCTCTAATTTTCTACGGCTCACTCTTATGCCCTGTTCTAAAAAAATTAAAGGTCATTTGGCAATGTCCTTACGGAGCATGCGCAGAAGTCGAAACTTCCCTGGGTATTCTATCTCTGTTGCTGCTTCAATTTATTCAGGGTAATAGCCATATAGTACTAATACATAATATATGTCAAATAGGGACTATTTCCTGATATGACTTTTTTTTTTAGATAATAACAACTAGGTACCATAACGGGAATGATTGACAGGACCATTTTAAAAACAGGTAAGTACCATTCCCAGCTTTACTTTTTGTTTTTTTATAATAAAGTTTTTATTCCTCCAGTTAGATTATACCTAATAGGCTTTCTTTTCTACATTGCCTTTAATTAGAAATTTGTTTACTTTTCTGCGTTATTGCATTGACCTTGAGATTGCAACAATTCTTTATTGGCCGCCTTTTTTCCGCCCCAAAACTTTAATCAAATCATAACAGCCACTTTTATACACTTGTAAAATCTTGGCGAAATTTCCTTAGAAGCCTAATTGCCTTATTAAGACTAATGTACACGGCAGTCAGGCGACGTATAAACAGTCAAGTGTCGAGTTTAATTCGAGAAAACTTTTTAATTAAAACAAATTACCCTCGTGTTACGAAGTTAGCCAGTGACACACACCCGAATAATATATAATAACTCTTGGTGGTTTAGTACACTACAAATAATTATTATGAACTTTATATCATAATATTTTTTTCCCATTTCTTATCCAGGAAAGTAAGTAATAACTCACATCTACATGACTCGAAAACTTGTATAACTTGAAAACGAGTAAGGAAATAAAATAAAAAAGGTCTTAAAATTTAAAGTACTTTCAAATGTACCAGCTTTCGAAGTCCCTGCGCAATCGACTTACGTTTTTAAAGCGTCGCGGTGCTCAGGACGTCGAAAGGGTCGCATTGATAAATTAAAAAATGCAAAGTGATCCTACCTAACGACGGTTTTTTACGAAATTAAAAAATATCCATTCGTTTTCGAAATATTATTTTTAAGCGGAAAACCAATGTATAAAACAGAACTCGGGATGTATATAGTGTCTTTGATTTGTAGTATAAATGACTATATTGTTTTTTTTATGTTACAGCACAGCACTGCACGATTAATCCCTTATTGCGCTCTGCGAGCGGTGCGTGTGCTCAGGATACGATTCACGTTGGTCTTGAGTCTTTGGAGATTATACTCGTTGGGGAACACGGTCATAGTAGGGTCGGTCCAGAGTGTTGACGTTCTCCAGAAGAAAGAATTTTTAAACAGCGTCGTTCGAGGGACACTAAGCTGAACCACGTACGGGTGGGCTGCAGTGGCTCGTCGTGTATTTCTACCATGCACCTCTCTGGGTGGAATCCAGCGGGCAACCTCAGTTGAGTAATTGCCATGAAAATATTTGTAATGTAAATGGACTCAAGTCGCCAACCTGCCTTCGATGTTCAAGGCTTTTCAGGTTGTCTGTCAGATCATGATCACCGACCAAGCGAATGGTTCTTCTTTAAATGGAATCTAGCAATCTCAGGTTATGTTTAGGAGCAGAGCCCCAAATATGCGAACAGATATATATATAGAGCATCAAAAGTTGTTGGGGTGTGAAAAGTATTCCAAGCGTCTGCGAGGCTGCCTTAGCAGTCGCCGCAACCTGGACTATGCCAAGACATATGACTATCCAAATTGACGCCCAATAAATTAATTGATGAAGCCAAGAGAATCGAATGTTCCGTCATGACTATATCTGGTCCTTTAACATTAACTTTTTAAGAAAAAAAGTGCCGCCTGGGTTTTTTTGCGTTAAATTCTACTTGGTTACTGTCACCCTAAGACAGAATTTCTTCCAGGTCTTTGTTGAGATGTGAGACCTTTTGCTGCCTATAGAGATGTGCATTGGCAGCCGATATCCGAGCATCCAAAGTAAAAGATGAGACAAGTGTGCTGTCATCAGCGAAGCTATAAATAAAATTTTTAGTTTTTTCCAAGAGATGTATAGTAAAAAAAGGGTGGGCGATAATATAGAACCTTGAGGGACTCCAGCGTTGATGTTAAATGTATCTGAAAGAAATCCGTCCATCGCCACTCGCAGAGAACGGTTTTATAGAAAGCTTGACAGCCATGAACAGAATTGAACCGGCATTCCGTATGCTGTCACTTTAGTTAGGAGCTCCTCATGCCATACTCGGTCAACGGCCTTGAAAATGTCCAGTGCTACCGCCCGGGAGTCCCCATGATGTTAAATAACTTCGTTTAAAAAGCGTGTTGACATTATTTTGATTTTAATGACTATGTTAAAAACAGTCCAAAGAATCGTCTAATAACGTTAAATTTATTAATAATTGTCCATGTGATAATTTGAAGTTGGGTCAAATTCTAACCTAAGTTCCCCTACCTTTGCCCTTTTCCTTTTAGTTCCTTTGATGCACTCTCTACGTTTTATACTTCAAATTTCTATACAACGCCCTCACAATTCTTCCAGTAAATTTCTGAATTCTTCGGTTTCCTTAGACATTGCATATCGTCCTTTTATTAGTAGTTATAGTCTTTAGAAACTAGGCTGCTAAAAAAAATATGTAAGGTAATAATTTGGGTTGCTAAAAACACAAATTGCACATAAGACAAACAAATTTTTTCGCGTTGCACTATAGAGTCTTTTAGACAACACTTACTGACGTAGTTGATACAGAAAAAGTTTGGAACAATTTTAGGATTAAAGTAATGACAACGATGACCAGTAGAAAGTAGAGCACTATTTTAACACCCTTGGAAACATTATATTCTGCTTCTTGCACTATAAACTTGGTGATTACTATACCATTTTCCTGTAGATCTTGTTTTGATGATTTGCTCATGATTACTCATCGCTTGTAGAAAAATAATTTTTTTGTTTTCCACTGTTTTTAAGGCAGGATCGACTTGTGGTAATTTGAAGTTGGGTTTTTAGAGGAGAAATCAAACAACCATTCCTGATTGAAAATAAACCAATTTTTTATTATAAATAAACAGTTTAATTTGGTAAAAGATGAAAAAGTATAATCAATAATTATTTTGCTTAATTCGCTTATTACCTTACAGCAACGGTTTTCGGAGTCTATGAACTCTATGAACCAGCAGTAATGCTGATTCAGGTTTGCCATAGAAAATTGTGAAACTTCAACGCTATACTTTTAGAAAATACAGTGTAGGTTGAAAGTAAAGTTGATTATAAACTTAATATACAGTATGCCCACGGATGGAGTTTACAAGAAGACAAATGGACTAAAAGTTGAAGTACGAAAAAAAGTCACTCTTAATAAACATTCTTGCTTGTCTAGAAAATACGATTCACCATAAAAAACTTCAATTTTTTTATACAGGGTGGGTAAAAACTGCAAAAATGTTATTTTGCTTTAGAGTAAACATACTTTATTTTGAAAGATACGAAAAAAATCCACTCTTAATGAATGTGTTTTCTATACAACAAACCGAAGTAGAACAATTCATTAAAAGGTTTACCTATGTAAAAATTATTTCTCAAAAAGTATTCGCTGGCACACCTCTGAATGGTGAACCTAGTTAAAATAATAATGACATTTAAGGTGATAGGTACTTGTTGTCAATGTCTTTATTTAATGAAGTTATTATTTAAGTAGAAATGCTATCTACTGAACAAAGAGTTTGTATAATACAATGTTATGGGGCTGGTCAAGTTTCATACCGCTGCGTCATGGAACAATTTACCGAGAAATTTGTAGGAATCCCAATAACTAGGATGACAATCTGCAAGTTAATAAAAAAGTTCCAGAGAACTGGTTCAGTTTTGAACCTCAAAAAAAAAAGAAGAAATACGACCATGATGATGCTGCTACAGTCTTAGTTCTTCAATCTGTTGAAGAAAATCCTATGACGTCCCTTAGAAATCGTGTTACTCAGTTGGAAGTTGTGAAAAAAAGTCAAATTCAGAAGATCCTTAAAGCAAATAAATTGTATCCTTATAAACCGCACTTTAATCAAAGATTGGAAGAGGGAGATGACGCGAAACGACTTGATTTTTGCTTGTGAATAGGAGACAAAATTTTAAGTGGAAATGTTGATTTTTATAAATGTATCATGTTTTCTGATGAAAGTACCTTTTCTACCAATGGAACCGTTGCAACCCAGCACGTTAGGTACTGGTCTTTAGAAAATCCCGAATTTAAAATTATGACGAGAAGACAATATTTCACAAAAGTGAACGTGTGGTGCGGGATATCCATCCATGGCATCATAGGGCCATATTTTTTTGATAACACGTGTAATAGATTATCATATTTAGAAATGCTGGATACATTTTTCAATGATGAACTCGAAAATCTACCATTAAATTTTCGACAAAATATTCATTTTCAGCAAGATGGTTGTCCAGCCCATTTCGCTCGTTAGGTTAGAGAATGGCTTGACCGCAGATTTGGTCCAAGGTGGATTGGCAGGAAAGGCCCAGTTTTGTGGCTCCAAAAAGCCCCGACTTAACCTTGGCGGATATGTTTTTATGGGGTCGTTTAAAACAAATTGTTTTTGCTACCGCAGTACCAAATGATATTGAAGTGCTGAAGGGCAGAATTATCCAGGCTGTCCAATCCATATCTTCAGAAATCAGAAATTCTTTCACTTATTTGAGAAAGCAATTAGAAAAATGTGTCGAGTATGGGGGTGGAGCTTTTGAATTATGAAATCGTTATCGTATTCTTTTCATGTTAATAAAAATGTTCGTATTATTATTATTATTATAATTACTTCATTAAATAAAGACATTCTGTGTATCAAAGTTTGTCTAGTGTTTGTGAGATTTTATAAGTTTCTTGTTGAGGTTTTGTGTTTTAAATTATATTTCAGGAATATAGACATTTCTGTTCCTTTAACTGCTGTGTGATTTTTTTTAGAACTAGAAACATTGATAGCGATCATCTACAGAGCCTTTTATCAAGATTTCGTTTATTACATCTTTTAAAAGACTTTTAGAATGTGTTTAAGTTAAGGTAGGCTCATACAGCAAAATATCATAACAAAGAAAAAAGTAAGAGATTGTTATCTTTTAACTTTTATGTTATTTTTGTGTGAAAATCGTTTCGCGCGTGCCTCCAAATATAATATTTTATCTTCTGTTGGGTTACCTTTTTAATCAATTTGAAATAGGGTTTCTTAATATTTTGGCGCTGATGAAACAATAATCAATAAAAAATAAAGTATTGGATCTGCTTATATTATTATCAGTCTGTATGATTGTTTATAAGATTAAAAGGTAATTCTCCAGTTTATCGGCTTATGCGAAAAATGGCGTAAAATGAAAAACGTTTCTTGCAATATGTAGCACGTACTTCCTAAACGACAAATCTGCGAGCGGAAAACCATTTTTTTAATTGCAAATATGAAAAAAATGCGAAAATAGTCGACCGAAAAGAACAGTGAGAGTGACAAGTGAGGTTATGTTTCTCTAGCTGTTAGTCACTCGACAAAAATTGTAATAATTATAGACTTATATTCGTTAAACAGGCGCTAACACGGCATCTAATCCACCTTTTTGGTTCCAATTCGGTATATGCTACATAAATCAACAAGAGTTTTTCATTTTTTTTTCATTATTGTCACAAGCGGGTACCCTATTTTCACATTTTTTTATATTTGCAATTAAAAAAATGGTTTTCCGCTCGCGGATTTGTCGTTTAGAAAGTACGTGCTACATAATGCAAGAAACGTTTTTCATTTTATGCCATTTTTCGCATAAGCCGATAAACTGGAGTGGTACCGATTAAAAATGTGTTATACGCTTAAATATTCCAATGGAGAAATTCGAACTAATAAGGAAAAGAACCGCAGAGAAGTTACACAAGTTTTGTTCACCTGTAAATAACACTTTTTTCAGTGTACTTCTTAAACTATTCGTATTCTTTGATATTTTAACACTTTTTCCAGCGTACCAATTAGGAGAAACGTCAATGTCGTCAATATGTCGGTAAAAAGCTGTCGACGCGAACATCAAAGGGGCCGACGGCTTGTGTCGCTTATGTTTCGTTTAGTTCTCTGAGACTAAAGTGTGAACATATACTCCTTTACTTAGGTCAGTAGTTATATTCTGGATCGACTATTACCCTCAAATAATAATATTTCTTAACAGTGACATCACCCAAAACTCATCATACTTCTGCAAAGCAATTAAACGGTATTAAACAAAAAATCATTTCTATATGACGCATTTGTATCTTATTGTGAGTCGACCAACTCTCCCGGCAAGTTCCACTATTTTTGAAAACCCTGTACACTACTGTACAGGACTTGTTATTAACTATACCAAAACCGAAATGGGTAATGGCAAAACAGACTTCTGCTTATCCACCTCTCTTACTAAATTTCTATAACCTCAAAAGTTATAATTTCAACTTGACTGTACCTTTTAGCATTTACGACAGCCTAATGGCCCGTATCTAATTTGTTAATTTGTTTCACCAAACACATCCAATTAAAATAAAAGACTGAGCAAATATAACTAAACAGTTTTTATGTAAATAAAATTGATTTCCAGCCGGTTTTCCGTTAAACTCCGTAATTAATGTTAACAACAGTGCACGGGTTAATTAAAGCGCTTGTTTAAATGTCTGTGCAGTTGCAGGGGGATTACAGGACTCGAACAACCAGTGCCCGGCACAGAAACTGGGAAAGTTTAAATTCGACCTCGAAGCACAGTTAATCTGCGAGTAATAATTGAAAGCACTGTAAGGAACATTAATAATAAGGTGTCGCCGAAACTGCATACAGAATTCAGTACAATTTTAAACATTTTAATCTGGATCAACAAACGCAGTTTTGTATAATATTGGTGGTATATACAGGATCTTGACGGGCTTTTTATGTCAGGTAAACCCTTTGACATTTATTCTTTCTTCACTTGCGAAATTTGGAATATTTAACTCTACAAGAGCCTTTGTCGGTCGTGTGTCGTGTGTGCTTCTTTGGATTTTTTTATGGGGCTGCTAGCTTGGGCGTCTTTAACCGTCTTGTAGACGGTGTTGGATAGTGCCTCTCCACTTTTCGAGTGCCTCTCTACTGGTAATTGGGCTCTCACATAGGAAGCCAGTCTCTAGGTAGCTTGTAGGTTGAGTTTGATCTGGCTTTTGTATGTGAGTCTGTTATTAGTATGTTCGTCGAAACGTCCGTTCGTGTGTAATAGTCTGTTATAATTTTTAAGTAATATTCGTTTAGGCAAGAATCACACTGAGCGACCATGATCGACCGTCCGCGACCGACCGTTAACGACCAAATTTCCAACACGTACATTCTTACCACAAAGATCACACTGAACCATCGTCCTCGACCGTCCGCGACCGTCCTACGACGACCGTGTTTGAAATTCCAACCTGTTGGAAATTTTGGTCGGTCGCGGACTATCCCATTTAATGCGCATGACAAAGTTTTAGTTATTTTTTATTTTACACCAAGTGGGAAGTGGCGTGCGCGTCCTAACTCTAACCTAACTAAACTTTGTGACGCTGGTTGTGTTTTTAGCTAATAATTATTGATAAGATATTTTAATTACTAGTAATACTAGTATATTGTGTGTAAAATACACAGAACAATAAAGGTTAGTTTGTAAACATTTCTGTGAAATATACGTAACCTAAAATCTCAGGTATGACATTTTCATAACAGCGGTCGGCCGTGGTCGGTCGATCAGTGTGACTTAGCACCGTGAATTTGAACTATTTCAATTGTTGGTCGTAGCCGGTCGATCGCGGACGGTCGATCATGGTCGCTCAGTGTGATTCCTGACTTAATCTCTGTATTCTAAAATCATTATGCAATACTCTATTCGTAGTACACCTTGGCGCACCTGCGATCATTTTCAATGATCTACTTTGAATCACCTGAAACTTATTCAGCTCCGCTCTGCTTATGTTGCACTATGATAGCGCACTATAAGTCAAAACCGGCCTGACCAAGACTTTATAAAGTTTGTTCCAACCAACTAATTTGGTATCGTCCCCGAACGGTTATTGGGATCACTCGTACCGATGTTGTGCGCAGGCGTGGATATTTTACAGTTCCGTGATGGTGCAAAATATAGACGGGTTGGAACGATTTTGTGAACCGATTTAGGTATCGAGTTAAATAATTATAACGTGAACATAACCTCACTATCTCCTTCGTCACTCATAGTAAAAATAAACCAAAGTCAAATTAAGGCAGTATAAAACAGAAAAATACACAGTCGAACTAAAAATCTCACGAAGAAAAATCACCAATAAACAAATGGAAATGTCACTAATGTCAGCCCCAGCTTACTAAAACCTTACTGCGCAGGTCATCCCAAACGATTCCAATGTATGGCCAGGGATCGAAAGGACGGTTCAAGAACTAGTTCTAGAACGGTAACAAGGTTGGTTGGAACACTTAAAGAATCGTCCTATGAATCGTCAATTCACAGTTGGAACGCATTATATTTAATACGCATGCGCAGGACCGTTTAAGAACGGTTTTTGCTGCGGTTGGAACAAACCTATAGAGTTGACTTTAGTTCTGTTAGTTAGTCTACTCCGCCTGTGAAGCAGGGGGTAAATATCCAACAAAGAGAAGCGACAAAATTCCGAGTTTATAAAATTCAGATTCACATTTTAATAGCAATTGAGAAATATTTGTAGATTTATCAAAATTGTTAACATTATTAAAAAAGTCTCTCAAACTTGCGCAGGCTTGATATTTTCAAACCTGGAAGAAGTTCAATTTCCTCTTCCCCTGTCTTAGAGTTGGGACTAGTTTCATCCGTGTCTCGGATTTCTTTAATACACTCGATGGTAGTCAATTTTGCACTTTCTGTTGGCCAATCGTTATCAATAGAGGCAAATTGTTTCAAGGTCACAAATGTGCCCTTCATGTTAGAAAACAGTTGTGCGAGCGGAATATTATCTTCTTCTTCGAAGTCGTCAATATTATCTGTATTACACATAAATCCGACTTCCATTAAGCATTTTTTTATTTTCACTGGGGAGGACAAATTGCGCCAGGCCACCGAAACCCATATCAAGGCGTTGGTTATGGTAATATTATTTTCGATTCTTTGAAGAGGACAACCACCGTATATTCATGTTAAAAGCCTCTTAATGAGGTAGTTCTGTAGAACATTTTAAAATTCTGATTAATGCCTTGATCCAAAGGTTGGTAATGTGAGGTGGTATTGGGTGGAAGAAAAATAAGTTATGACATTTTCCAGTGTAATTTTGCGATGAGACGTTGCATTATCCAGAAACAATATCACTCTCCTATTCTGCTTCTTCATCTTGGTATCAAACCTGTGAAGCCATGTTACCATGATATCTGCTGTCATTCGCGCTTTTTTATTTGAGATCCATTGGAGAGGTAACTTAACGTTGTGTGCGTCTTTAAAACATCGAAGATTTTTGCCTATTATAAGTGGTTCTTCCTTCTCACCTTACATATTTGCACAGAATAGAATTGTTAATAGTTCTTTTGCTGTTTTTTTTTTCTAGTACACTTGCCATCTTTCAATACATATGTTTTTGTTGAAAATGTACGATAGTAGAGGCCTGTCTCATCTGCATTAAATACGTCCCTTGGGGCATAATCCTTTAAAATGGTCAATAGTCTTTCTTTTTCAAGCAGTTACGTCTTTGATATTGATATCGACTGATTTGCCACATATTTTCTTAAAGGTAATATCGTGCGGACGACGGAATTTTTCTAACCATCCATTGGATGCCTTGGAGTTATCTAGTCCTAGACATTGAGCAGATTCGAGGGCTCTTGCTTAAACTATGGGCTCGGATATTGGAAAGTGCGTGTTTCGCGTCTTACAGAACCAGTTAAAAAAAACTTGGTCCACTGCCAGTCCTTCGGTTTTCGAAAATAATTTTCTTTTTAGTTCACCGTTGCCACCTTCTTGAAACGAATTTCTAGCTTCTGCTTTATTTTGAAGCAACATAGTCACTTTGGTCTTGCCCACTTCAAATTTTTAAGCCAATTTCCTGGGACTTGAACCAGTTTTTTCACTTTCCTCGATTATTTCAATTTTTTCGCTTAAAGAAAGACATTTTCTTTTTCTCGCAATCTTTAAATACGGGTGTTATGGAAATGACTTATTATATTTTAAGGGGCCACTCCTGAGGTGGTCTAGAGTTACACTTGATAGTTTTTTTTTCTAAAATCGGAAGTATTTTGAATTTTGTAAAATACCTTAAAACCGGACTATGTGCGCCTTCCATGATAGTTCAATGCCCCTGAACACATGTGTTTTTGACAAGACAAACTGCTGGAATGGTAATTGTTTAGTTTAGTGCAATTAATGTTGAATTTTGTGCTAAAATTTCGTATATAGACTAATTGAGGGTAGCTGATCACAATTTTCCTTTTGCGTTTTTACGGCAAATGCACTGGTTTTGAGAAAAAAAAATGTTAAAGTTTTTCACTTACAGGTTAGGGTATTCTTTTGTAAGGATGTCTTCAATTTCCTAGATTTTATGGTTTTCCCTTCAAAATATGTGATAAAACTTTCACCAAACTATCTGTTCATAAAATAAGAACAACATTTTAGCAAAAAAACAATGGAAAAGGCACAAATTTAATTAAATTCGTTGTTAATACGCCGACAAAGTAGAACCGTCTCTTTTCAGATTCATTGCACTCACGTTGCCAGATTGTTCTTCTTTTTCTTGTAATTATTAATGGCTTCCATCCAGGAGAATGATATGCTAGCTCGAGCCAATAGGATTCATTCAATTAATAAAAATGAATTGAAGAGTATAGGCAATTTATAATACACTAACAATCTGACAACATGGGTGCAGTTTGCTTCTGCTTTTTTGGCCAGCTGTCAGTGAGCTGTCTCCCGTCTTTTTCCAGATAACGTAGAGTTTTCTGTTCGCTTACAAGTTATCCCGTTTTTCAGAGTTTCCTTGTGGCATATTTCGTTTATTTCAACTCAGAAGTGTATACTATGACTCCGACAAGTAATATTTTATTGGAAATATCAACATTTTAGGATTACATGCAAAATAACATACCGGTGAGTTAGAAAAACTTTAACATTTTTTTTCTCAAAACCAGTGCATTTGCCGCCTAAACGCAAAAGGAAAATTGTGATCAGCTACCCTTAATTAGCCTATATACGAAATTTTAGCGAAAAATTCAACATTTGCACTAAAGTAAACAATTACCCAAATCAGCTGTTTGGGTCATTGGCGCGTAGGTGTTTTGGACCTAAATTTT
The DNA here is from genome assembly GCA_963920685.1 of Polydrusus tereticollis. Taxonomy (NCBI): domain Eukaryota; kingdom Metazoa; phylum Arthropoda; class Insecta; order Coleoptera; family Curculionidae; genus Polydrusus; species Polydrusus tereticollis. Next base: position 29,510,764 of record OY987331.1, on the reverse strand, counting down.
TGAAGGCATTTTTCTCGAATTTCTAGCTTCGAGCGCCATTTATAGCAATTTTTCCCCAATTCGTCTCGACCTATATATTTACGGGTTAAAAAATAATAAGTCATTTCCATAACACCCTGTATTTACGTTAGTTCCAAAACACACAAAAACTAATAAATCGCAGCCTTTAAAGCCAATTGAATGGATTTACCTGCAATAAAGTAGTTAGTGTATGTACCCATATTTCTTAAGAATTGTCGGGTCGGGTTTTACTGCCCCTAATTGAGGCTGTTTTTAGTATTAATGTTTACTAAAAATTCCGATGATGAGTGCGCGCGGTTGTTTAACAGATGGGTCGGTAAGAAGGAGTATATAATAATGGAATTTCCATTTTTAAATATGGGAAATTCATAACCGGTCGTTTAACGCAGGTAGTCACGTTATAGAGGCGGTCGCAAACAGAGGTTCTACTGTATTTTACTTTACCGTGCAAAAGTAAAGAGTTTCGGATACTTATCGGTAGTATTTGTTGCACGAATTATATTTCGTGACACAACTTCATAAATTAAAACATTTAACCACATCCTTATGTAATATAACTATGTAAACCCCAAAATGAAGTATATGAGTTTAGTAAGTCATTAAACACAGATTGGACTAATAAAATTTACAAAGAACAAAGAGAGCAGCTCCAGTTCCGACAATTTTGAATTATTGTTGTGGAATATAATAATCTTTTGATAGAACACGTGCAGTGAATACTAAGCTTTAAGCAAATGTACGAAAATATGATATACGTAAATACGAGTACGCCACAAATTATGCATGAAATGTTGTATGCACCGAAAGATTTTCCGGCATAGGTTGCTTACGTATAAAGGCGTTTCTACCGAGATTTTAGTAGTACTCGCCCATTAGGTAATTAAGAAACTAACTAAGTATGACAACTACTCATCTTTATCCCGTATGAGGATTATATTGAAAGAGAAATAATTGCATTATTATTATCCCAAATCTAAACAATAGCCTATAATAATATATCCATTATCGGTAAAATTAAAATTGCTTGTTATGTTTCACTATTTATTCAGTTACCTGACACGCGTGTTTCGACCCTTTCAGGTAATTTTCAAAGAAGCTCTTCTTCAGCTTCTTTGAAAATGACCTGAAAGGGTCGAAACACGTGTGTCAGGTAACTGAATAAATAGTGAAACATAACAAGCAATTTTAATTTTACCCATAATGGATAATATACGGTTTCACCAAGAATGTAGCCCAACGCAAGTTAATTACATATAATAATATATTTTTTAACTAGTGAGAAAAGTTGTACTTTGTCCCGCAATGGCGATAGTCTGGAAATGCACTTTTACAACTTGTCTCCAAACTTATTTTTTTTATATAAGAATTCAATAGGCTTCTCTGATATACGTACAGGGTTATGATAAAGAAACGGATCAGCCTTTTATATGGAAAACCGCCTTTTTTTTTTTTATTTTACTTTTTTACGGTTCGTCGGCGTATCTGAGGCCATCTAGAACCGGTCATCGACCGTACGGTTTTTTTTTAATCGTGCGGTCTACCGACTGGGGAGTGTGAAACGGCACCTTCATCCTACGAGATATCCGATCTCATCCGGCCTGTCCGGCGTGAATAGGATGGTTTTGATGTCGATTCATTTTACACTCTTCCCTAAGACAACAGCACGCGGTGTTTCCCAAGCGGTCACCCATCCAAGTACTAGCCGCGCTCGACACCGCTTAACTTCGGTGATCTGACGGGAACCGGTGCTTTAGGTGTCGCTAGGCCCTTGCCCCCGGAAAACCGCCTACTTAATCAAAAATCGCTCGGACCCGTCAAATTTATTTTTTTGAAATGCATTGTTTTTTGAAAAAAAATATTGTACCGGGTAGATCATAAAAGTGCTACATGTGTCAACTTTAATTTTTTTAATGAAAGATATTGTATATTTTTCCATTTTTATATTCTACAATCAATTCTAGACATTTTTCATTAATCATGCCCTATACTTATCTTCAGCCGTTCACGAAATATTAACAATTTTAAATTATCTAACAATTTTAAAACAAAATAAACAAACAGCAAATAATGAAAATAAACTATTTTATAAGATGTTGAAAATGTTCTGCAATAGATCAATCGACTTAATCAAAAATCGCTCGGACCCACCAAATTTATTTTTTTGAAATGCATTATTTTTTGAAAAAAAATATTGTACCGGGTAGATCATAAAAGTGCTACATGTGTCAACTTTAATTTTTTTATTGAAAGATATTGTATATTTTTACATTTTTATATTCTACAATCAATTCTAGACATCTTTCATTAATCATGCCCAATACTTATCTTCAGCCGTTCACGAAATATTAACAATTTTAAATTATTTAACAATTTTAAAACAAAATAAACAAACAGCAAAGAATGAAAATAAAATATTTTATAAGATGTTGAAAATGTCCTCCACCAACTGTTCTGCAATAGATCAATCGATCTAGAAATTCCTGTTGTACATTTAGCACTACTTGTGGAGATATTTCTCTCATTACTCGTCGAATAGACTCCTTCAGTGTCTCTACCGAGATTGGTTTAGATTTATAAACAAAATTTTTGACATAGCCCCATAAAAAAAGTCCAGTGGATTAAGATCAGGCGATCTGGGTGGTCACTCTATTGACCCCGGTCTACCTATCGACCGCCCCGGAAAATTTGTATTTAAGTACTCCCTTACATGAACAGCATAATGCGGGGAGCACCATCCTGTTAAAACCTCAGGGTTAAACTTGGTAAATCAGGATCATAATCATCTGGAAACAGAGTGGCAAGAGCTGGAACCAGATCATTTTGAAGGATATTTAGATATCTTTCTCCAGTCTCATCAAAGAAAAATGGTCGAATTATCCTATTTTCAACAATGCCCGCCCGAACATTAACCTTTTCATTATACTGGGTGTGATTTTCTATGAACCAGGGAGCATTTTCCTGTGCCCAGTATCAGTAGTTTTATCTATTAACCTGAAAAATTTAAACAAAACGTAGCCTCAACTGAAAAACAAATTCTTTGGACAAATCTTGCGTTATTATCTGTTAACTCAATCATTATTTCACAAAATTGGTCTGGCCTATCAGGATCATCTAACTCTTGTACGGATACTGGTTTGTATGGACGAAACTTCTCTTTTTGTAAAAATTTAGATACAGTGGTTTGGTGAATATCGTAGTCCCGTCCAAGTTGTGTGCTTGAGCTAAGAGAATCTTCCTATAGTGATAATAATATGTTAATTTTTTTTCCTCGGATATACCAGGACGACCACTTTTAACACTTTCTTTAATAGTACGGGACGTTCTCCACTTACTTGCTACCCTAGACACGGTTGATTGGCCAATAGGCGGGTGATTTGGGTATTTTTCATTAAACATATTATCACGGACTTCCCTATGACTTCTACTTTTATCTCCCCAACCCAACATAATCAAAATTTCAATGCGCTCATCTTCGGCGAGGCGCATTTTGATGAAATATCAACAGAGCAAAATTCAAATTTGATTAACATTCACTGTCATTTTTTGACGTCTCAAACTTAAATAAGAAATTGTCATAGTCAAAAGATTGTAACTTAAGTTCAGAACGTTGTTATGTCGAGAAACATACCAATGGTGCATACCAGCATTAAAGTGTTAATACTTCGTAAACGGCTGAAGATAAGTTACGGGCATGATTAATAAAAAATGTATAGAAATGATTGTAGAATATGAAAATGTAAAAATATACAATATATTTCATTAAAAAAAATTAAAGTTAAATATTCCCGTTAAAAATATTTGGCAAGTATTCCCTAACCATGAGAGAATTATGGGCAGGACAACCATTCATTTGATACCAGATCTCCTGATTTTCATGTAGAACTTCTTATAAGGAGGGTTCAATTCGATTTTGTAGTAATTCCAAATAGGTTAGTTTAGTTGCTGTAAGGTTGCCTTCCATAAAAAAAATGGTCTAATAATGTGATGTCCTACAATTTTATTTTTTGTAGATATTGCGTCCGAGTATGAAGACGATGTTCATCTTCTTAGCTCCACTACCGTCAGTTTTGAACATTTGGTTCGTTGTTGAGGGTGAATGTATATTCATCGGTAAAACAAGTATTTCTCCAACAATTCCTATTCTTATTTGCTCCTTCCATTACCTCAAAATAGAGTACCATTCTCCGTTCTTCATCACCTTGCCGTAGCTCTTGATGTTTTTTATACTTGTTAGGAAAATATTTATGTTTTTTAAAGTGCGCAACACTGTGGTTTGATGTTTTCCTACGGCTTGCCCAAGATTTCTCGTGTTAATCATTTTATTTTCCTCCACGTAAAGTAAAATATCAAGATCTCTATTATCCCTTTCTTCAGCTCTATTGACATTCTGAGTTGAGCATTTACAGTTATTTATTACAGTGCCTGACTAGACTAAAATTTACTAATAATAAGTTTAATTAATGAAATGAAAGGGATAGGCTTATCAGGGAATTGAACTGAAAACATTTCAGACACTGCTCTTAATCTGTTTCCTGTATAATACCACTTACTCATAGTTACATCTTCCTTAATGGAATAGCTCATATTCAGGTATAATTAAAACGCCTTCAATAAAAATGTTTTTATGTAGGTACTTTTTGTTTTGTCAATGAAAAATAATAATTTGCTGGTGTTTGATCTATTATCTAAACTATGAAAATTTCGTAATTTTGGAATCACATTTAATTAAATAAGTTATTTATTCAAACTTGGCACATGGGTTTATTATATCGGCCTCTTCAAAAAATTATAGTACAATTTCTCTCTAAAATGTGTAGGGGAGCCAATATTTAACCACCTCAAAATTTACATGGGATTTCCTATGTTCAGCCATGCGTCACCCTGTATACTCCGTAACAGTTTTGACATTCTATAAAGCACTAATTAGACATAGCTGAAATATGACTCACATATTTGGGGCTCGCTGCTCCTAAAGGGACCCTGAGACTGCTGGGTTCCCTTCAAGGAATATCCATTCGCTTGATCACCGATCATAATCTGATAAATAAACAACCTTAGAAGCCTAGAACATCTAACACATTATATAATATATAGTCCGCTTGATTCCTCCCAGAGCGGTACATAATAAAAATACACCCTTACGTGGCTCAGCTTAGTGTTCCTCTGGAGAATGTTATCACTCTGGAACGACCTCCTCGAGATCGTATTTTCCAAACGAATACTATCTACAAAAGATGAAAACCAACATGAATCGCTTCCTGCATGCACGTACTGCTTGCAGAGAAAACAAAACAATATAATGCACTGAAACTAGAAAGAGAATAAGTTTCTTTGCAATTTCAACAGAGTACCTGCAACTCACTAAGAGAATTTTAAAGTGAATAAAAGACAGCTAGAAAACTGGAATATCGTTTGGATGTTGCCGAATGTCATCATCTGTGATTGCCTCTGATAGGCCGCGTGATTCGAATATCTTACCTTGCGAAGTTCCAAAAGGAAATGCATGGTAATATTATATGTCCGTAAATAGGAATATGCCATGAATTATTTATGAAGCCCGGGATGTAGCCCGAGATATTTTAAGACTTACTTTGTAACTGCAAAGAAAGTAATCCTTTAAAATAAGGTCTCCGAAATGATTCATATTTTAAAACAACCAGGCTAGAGTTGAACGGCTTATTGCTTTTCCATCAAAACTTTGAAAAGTGTTAAGATATTCATTTCTATTGGATTTCGGTAACCTTATTCATGAATTATTTATGAAAGCCGGAGATGTTAACCGAGATATTTTAAGACTTACTTTGTATTTGCAAAGAATGTGATCCTTTCAAATAAGGACTCACAGATAATTCATATTTAGAAACAACCAGGCTAGAGAAATTTCAGGAATATGTTAAAAATTCTATTGGATTTTAACTCTTTTAAAATGCGAGAATCATATATACAGTGTGTGTATAAAGTCTGGAAACGGCTTAATAACATCACAATTTATTGGCCGATTTAAACCAAATTTGGTACAGTTGTATAAGAGGATCTGACGCACCGAATGACAATATTGGCGTTGTTGCCAGCTTTTTAGTATGTCTGGAATTCGAACAAATTTTATATTTTTAAATGTAACACCCTGTATATTTTTCATTTACACTTTTTACTTTAAATTTGTTACACTTTTGGTATGACATACTTTGTTCCTAATATCAGTAGTTTTCGAAATAACGAGTACAATTTAGAAAACTATATTTTTTTATATTAAATGTTCAAACTGTTTTCCCTGTACAGCTTGACAGTGAGCTAATTAAAAATAAAAATTTTCAGTTGTGTTGTCAATCATTTCTGGCGTTATTAATTCAAATTCGTCCGAAATTCGATGCTGCTAATTGGCCAAATCTTGAGGTTTTGTGGTATAAACTCTGTTCTTCAAGTGTCCCCATAAAAAGTAGTCGTTAGGCGACAAATCAGGGGACCTAGGTGGCCACTCGATTGTACCCCCTCTACCGATCCACCTATTCGGAAAAGTGTTGTTTAAAAATTCGCGCACCTATCAACCAAAATGGGGAGGAGCTCCGTCCTGTTGGAAGAATGTACTTGCATAATTTGGACCAATCACATTTCGTATAGTAGGCACTACTTGCGTTTCCAAGAGCTCAAGGTAAAGTTGTAATGCCAAGTTTCCATCAATAAAAAATGGACAGATGGACCTTGTTGTTGTCCAGAAGCCCAGCCCACACATTCAATTTTCCAGGGCTTTGTGAACGACCTTCTCTCATCCAGTGGGGGCTTTCATTTGCCCAAAACCTACAGTTATGTCTATTGACTTTACCATTTAACATAAATGTTGCTTCGTCCGAAAAACCTATAAATTTGAAAAACTAGTTATTTTGGTCAAACCTTGACATCATAATATCACAAAATTCAATTCCTCGCTCATAATCATCTTCTGATAGTTCTTGAACTAAATGTATTTTGAAAGGGTGATATTTATGTTTTATTAAAACATTATGGATGGATTTAAAGCAGACGTCACTTACTTATAACGAATGTAAAATGAATGCTTGAGATAGTGGAAGTAAGTAGATAGATATATTTTTGTATGAAAAAAGCCTTTTATTTCAACTGACATATTTTGAACGTAAGCAATTCAGCTATGGAAATACAGTAAACAATTTATGTTTAAAGTCAGCACATTAAGGCGGCCTCAACATCGGTTGTATACTCCGGACATTTGGTGTTGAATTAGTATACTTTAAATTATAATTATAATACAATTTAAAATGTACTATAATATGTTTTGCTCACTTGGTGTAAAAGTTTGGTGGCTTTGCAACTGTGCAGCCCCTATACTAGAGCCGCCACTGTAGTCAAGGATAGACAAAGATGCATATATGATTTAATACACATTGTCCGGCGTTGTGAAGTTTATTAAAAATGTACCTTCCCAACGTTTCCCCTAATACTTTCTGTCGTTTATGAACACATTTTTTCTCTGTCAAGTTCAAGTAGCCTGTAAAAAATTGTATTATAAACTCCCGAACAGGATTGCTTCTAAAGTAACAAATCCGCCATTGTCATTTCCAACTTTTCCACTTAAGTTCAGTGTTCTAAATAAATCCCCTAAACTAAAGTAAAGTTGATTTTCAATTTGGAAAAGTCGACCGCAATCCACTAAAAGACTTTTTAAGAGAGAGGAATTTACTGCAGGAAAATATCTGATTTCTTTCAAAAGTTGCTGCATGTCATAATCTGCAATTGCTCGGATTGGAAAGGCTCTGTTCAGAATATATTAGTGTAGGTTTGGCAAATTAATATTTTAATAAGCAGTCATGGTTTAATGCATGTAATGCGAACCAGTACAAATAATAATTGAACAGAGATTCGAACCATTAGCACCCTATAATAGATGACCTCTGGTCAGGTTTCTGCAAGGTTTTCGAAGTAAACAACAATAAAAATCGTAACTTTCAATGTTAGTACAACATCAATTAAATAAAGCGCGTTAATAGTAGTACCACCCTTGAAATAATTTTTAATTTTCCATTTGCTAATAGTCACGTTTCATCTAAATATACCAACTCTCTCAATTTCGGCCTGTAATTTTGTGTATATGATTTTAAAAAATGGAGACTTTAACTTACTCTATGTGGCTGTTCACATAAATATCTTTTATTACAATCTTTCTTAAACCGAAAACCAAAGTTTATCTTGAATTCTTTCAGAATATACTTTAAAACGTAGAGGAAAGGGTTATAATTAATTATGAAAAAATAAATAATAACGCAAGGGCGTCAATTTGAAATTGTGAAAAATTAAAATGAAAATATAAAAAATAATTCGGACTTATTTGATTGATCAATTTATACATAAAAATAGTTAATGATATTGTTATTTGATTGTTTTCTTTATATTCTGATTATTTATTTTTAATTAGTTAAGGTTATTTATTCTCTGATTGGATTAATTCATTAAGGTTAGAATTCTTTCACAATCCAATAAATAAAGCACTACTCTTCAGGTACAGTCTTAATGGTTGTAGAGCATGGTCGTATTACGTACTTTTTTTTAAATGTTATTTGTTTTTTCAGATTTTTATTTAGGCGCCAATCAACCAAAGGGGTTGATAAAAGATTCATTATAGTGGAAAAGAGTAATAGGAAATTGTAGCAAAAAAATAGATATTAAAATTGCATGAGATAACGCATTAGCCAGAGAGTCTGAAATATCAAGACAAGTTTATATGAAAAAGAACTAGCTACTAACTCATATTCCTACTAGTATAAAGGTATGAAGATCAAAAATTTTACTATTACAGTTCTATGACCTTTAAACTGTTTCAAAGTTCTTAGAGGTAATTGAGTCTATCCTTTCTAAAATGTGTATAAAAACAAGTGCTGATCCATAAAACCACGTAGAAAATACTTTATGAACTGAAAGGAATAAATGGGACATAACTTAACATGAAAATTATTTTATTAAAGAGGTACTCTAGGGGTAATAGGTAACGGCGCGCGGCGGTCTTTCGAGTCGAAGTTACTCTATTTGATATCAACAGAAAATGTTAAGCGGTGTGACCAATGGCTCGTAAGTAGGTTGAATGCTGATAAGCTAAACCAAAAATGCAATTGGGGTTAGGAGTTAACAAGAAACGGTTCGCAGTACAATTAAATTGCCATTAGGTATAGAGTAATACAATTATTTCTTTTAACTGAACCTTAAAGGACTGATTGAAACTTAAAGGAGACAGCGTAAACTTCTCATAACCAATATAGGACAAAAAAACATTACGCTAAGAGGATAAATATAAAATTACTCATATTTTATTTACTCGGTCAATTGGATATCAGCTCCAGGCGTGGACCATACAGCAACGTGTTCTTAATTACTACCAGGCAAGACAGGGTAGAGCAAATGTTAGGTGGACATGACGACACCTTCAGCGGAGTTAAGCAGAGCTTTACGCCAAGAAATCCGCAACTCTAAAATTTTCCTTCACTATCCAAATTAGCATTGTTCTTCCAAAGCAGACTTCTCTCCAAGTTCATCAACGTTCCGATGATACAAATTTGCCAAACAAGGTAGGCACTTTTAGGGATTTATGACACAAAGTCTTATTTCCCTTCTTAGGGGTAGCTTAATTCAAAGTAGGGTGGATTAAAGATGGAAGTGCGGGAGTTGAAATGAAAATAAAAGAAGGGTGCCTAGATCAGACAGAAATTCGTAAACTCTTAAGAGTGTTAATCATAGTTTTACGATGATCATGACTAGTGGTAGGAAGATTTAAGTTTGATGTAAGAAAACAGGGAAATAAATAAGGACGATAATTAATAAAATACTGAGAGAAACGTAAGGGCATAAAACCGAAAAGAACATAAAAAAGAAAAAAACGTAAAAAAGAAAAATTTGAAACAGAAAAAAACGTAAAGAGGAAAAAACATCAAAAAGAAGAGCCTGAAACAAAATGGTGGATGTTAATAACATGCCGTGAGGCGACAGATTTTTGTTGTACCTGGTCGACTGACTTCCTCGGCTTTCTCGAGTGAAAATTAGATCCTCAAATAGGATTCGACGACGTGCAAAGTAATCAATTCGAACAGAACAATCTGAAACACTTAGTGACATTTAACTATTCTCTACACTTCACGAGAACAAAATCTACCGTGCAGATCCCTTTTGTTATAGCACCTCTCGGCGCAAACAACCAGAAGGAACCGAAAAATATCACCTATCAAAAACCATCACAGGTCCGCTTGATTCTCCCAACTGTCGATGAGAATTAATCGACGTACGTTCGGCCGGTCGCATCGTATTAATTCTGTGCTTGACCAGCCAACTGCACGTGAGGGCATGTCCTTCACTTGATCTTAAGGTTAAACGAGTATCGTATTAGGGAAGTAATGAATTTCAATAAACATAAATACAGGGTGTTTTAGAAGCACGGTACGTAATTTAAGTGGTTCATTCCCTATGATATTCTAAGAGTAAAAGTTATATATAAATATGGGTACGAAGTTGCCCCGGTTTTGATATACAGGATGTTAAAGTTAAAAATAAAATCTTTTTTATAATTTTTGTAAATATTGTTTTCCCGATTTTATTCAAATTTGGTACCATTATTCATAATGATAAGAGGCTTAATTAGCCCTGACTAGATAATGACAGCTCAAGATAAATAATTTACTCATTATAATTATTCCTACCTAATAACCACCAGTTAAGTTAAGGGATTTTTAATGATAGCGAGCTAAGAGGTGTCAATTTTTGAGTTCCTGTTTAATTTTCTGTTGTCTGATTTCCAAATTTGTTTACACTATGGTTCATCTAAATGAGAAACAACGAGTTGAAATTTTATAAATGAGCGGTTACGGAAATATGAAGAGATCGCAAGATTAGGTTTGTCAACCTTTCAATGAATTATTTTCCAATAGGCCTCCTATAAATCAGTCAACGGTGTGCCGAGTGGTAAAGAAATTTTGAGAAACAGGCAGTGTTAGGGAAGCCGCTAGATCAGGTCGACTTAAAACAGCAACCGCGGGAGACAAAGCTTTTGATATCTTGTTTTCAATAAATGGAAATCCAACACAATCATCCAGGCCAATGGCAATAGATTTTAATGTGTCTCATCAGTCAGTGAAAATTTATTTAAGCAGGAGAAGTTACATCCCTACGAGATAAAGTTGGTGCACGAGTTAGACGTTAATAGAAGAACTGAATTTTGTGAGCTGATGATGGAAAGATGCAATAACGATGATAACTTCGCAATAACGATAATAACTTCGCAACAAATATGATTTTCCCGGATGAAGCTACTTTCGATTTAAATGGCATTGTTAATATACACAATTATCGTTATTGGTCTGCTGAGAATACTCTCTGGTTCCAGGAAGGTCATACTCAGAAGCCCGAAAAAGTTAATATTTAGGCGGGCATGGTTCGTAGACATATTGTGGGATCTTTTTTCATAGATGGTAATTTGAATGGCGAAAACTATTTTGACCTCCTCAGGAATTACATAATTCCTTCTTGCAGAATGCTTTTACCGCGTGTAAATAATGGCATAAACGAACAGGTATGGTTCCAGCAAGATGGAGCACCTGCGCATTATGCGGCAAATGTTAGACAATACATAAGCGAAGAATTTCCAGGACGTTGGCCGGCACGAACCCCGGATTTAACCCAGCTCTACTTTATTATGTGGGAAGACTTAAAGAACAAAGTCTACGTTAACCGTTCAAATGACTTAGACTCTTTAAAAGTCAGAAATAGTGCTGAAATTCTGGCCATTCCAGAGAACTTCCTTTTAAACGTTGTAGACGGGTTTAGGGATCGACTGGCGCTCTGCTTAGCAGAAAATGGTGGTCATCTTGAACACCTGATCCACTGAAAAGGTTTCACTTGTTTATTATTCCGATGTTAAGTTGTTAAATTTTCTAGGCTATTTATTTTGTTATTATAAAGTTTGTTACAATTTTAAATAAATAAAAATTTGAAATACAAAAAATTTAGAGTTTTCCCAGTAGAATCCAAATACCTATGCAATTATATGCAGGGTGCTCCATTTAAAACAAGTAAGTTGGTCTCTATGGCAACCAAACCAGAAATGACAGAAAAAATTAATGCAGGTAGAAATGTGGGGAATAATTTACTGAGCAACTTTCATAAAGGTCACATTTTCGTATACGAAGTAATCAAAAGTTACATGCATTATGAGTGACTTTTTTACCACCCTGTTTAATTGTTTAATACAGTGTATATTTCAAAGTTAATTTAAACATTTAAATTATAAACAAAATATTTTTTTTTAAATAATAATACAAAAGAAATGGCCACCTTCTGATAAAACGGACTATTGCAAACGATATTTTTTTTTTAATTTAACACCCTGTATATCAAAAACGGGGCAACTCCGGACATATGTTTATATGAACTTTTTCTCTTAGAATATCATAAGGAATCACCCCTTTAAGTTACGTACCGTACTTCTAAAACGCCCTGTATAATGGAATCGTTTTGTGAATAATTTGGTATAAACTAGAAAATAAGTTGAAACAAGCGAAAATGCTTGTTACATGGTCACATTTATTTGTAAATAGTAAACCACAAATCTTCAGTCTTTTGGATATCTGCGGTTACATTTTTTTTATAGCTTGAATTTATATGTTATGTATATTATGCTTTTTCTCATAGACCATTTTCTGCATAGTCCTTTGACAGGCTCCCAATACTGTTACCTGAATATTGACGGGTCCATTTCCATTTTCAAATTAAACTATTATATTAAGTATTAACTGTTATTCTCTTAGCTTGCAGCTGTAAGAAACCAGAGAATTGCTTCTTGTTTTCCCTTTTAGACTCTGAAAGTTAAAAAATTTTCACCAACAATGCTTTGACATACATCTAAATAACCCCAAAGTACATCTAGGGCCGAGCGCCTTCCTATGATCTCATAAACGAGTGACCAATCGCATTACTTCACATGCAGTTATCGGCCAGGTGTTAATGTATATCCTAGGCATCAGGCTTAATTTGGTTCTACTTATAAAGGGTGTCCCAAAATGAACGCACATTTCTATTTGTTAACCAAACACATTCATTTCTTGAAATATTTCAAAACTTTACTGAAATTAGAAAGAATACATATCACGATTAAGTGTGAAACACAATATCCGACAAATGTCCACCGCGGCTTTGCTGGCAGGCCCTTGCTCTTTTGACGAAATTATCGATAACACTTTCACATATTTGTGGACGAATTTCATCAATGACGCGTCGAATTTCGTTCTTCAAGTCAGGAATTGCGGCTGGTTCATTGGCATAAACACGAGATTTAAAAAAACCGCAGAGAAAGAAGTCACACGGTGTAATATCGCAGGATCGTGGTGGCCAATTCTGATCACCATTGCGAGATATGACACGACCAGGAAATTTCAGTCGTAACAAGTCCATTGTTTCACGCGCAGTGTGACAAGTCGCTCCGTCCTGTTGAAACAATAAGTTTCCACATTAATTCGGTCTAATTCAGCCCACAGAAACTCTTTTAACATTGCACGATAACGTTCGCCATTCACTGTTAGTGCACTTCCTGCCTCGTCTTCAAAGAAATATGGCCTAATTATTCCGCCGAACCAAAAACCGCACCAAACGGTGACTCGTAGAAGATGCATTGGTTTTTCGTGGATAACACAAGGATTCTCTTCCCCCCAAATGCGGCAATTCTGCTTACTGACGTATCCATTTAATTGAAAATGTGCCTCATCACTAAACAGGATTTCCCTCGAAAAGTCTCCGTCATTTGCCTCGTTTCCAGAATCCAATTAACAAACTCACGGCGCAACCCATGATCTGCTGGCTTCACAATTCTTGAGTAAATTGGATTCTATAGGCATGCAAATGCAAATATTTTGTAAGAGTTCGCTGCATACTGCTTTTGGTAATGTTCACTTGCTGTGACCGACGGCGAATCGACGTGCCTGGATTCTCACCAACACTTTTCGATGCTGCTGCAATATTTTCAATTGATCGAGCAGTACACGGCCGCCCTGTTGATTTTATGTTTCCAACTGAACAACTTTGCTCAAATTTCTTGATTAATCTTTAACACTGTCGTATGTTTCGGTGCAATATTTCTTCCAAAAACGGCTCGCCCTCTACGAACTGTTTCCGCATAACATTCTCCACATTTATAATACGTTTTCACGATAACAACGCGCTTTTTTACCGTGTAGCGTTCCATGGCTATTAATTGCAATAAATTACATGACAGCTATCAAATTTTCAGAATCCTACTATGGCCAAAACGAAAATGCCACGATATTTAAAATGTGCGTACATTTTGGGACACCCTTTACTTATTATCCTAATAAAATTATGACTTGCCGGTCAGTCATACTATAACAAGTTGTGACAAATCTTCTAAATAAAATAGTATGTATAAATGTATATCATAACCTTTTAAATTAGGACTTTTTTAATTGTAATATTTTAGGTAAAAAGGTATGCAATGTCGCTGATAAAAAGAACACGATATCCCTAATTCACGTTAGAACATTTATTTTATCTTAACTTTCTGTCATACCAACCCTGAGTGAACACGCACATAACTTACTAGTTAATACTATACACGAAATTAAACGACAATCAGAATCCCAAATTGAAATTGATCATTATAATGTTCAATTCCTGTTCATTTGAAATAATGAACATATTTGGTTCTCAAGACGTATAGTTTTAGTTTATTATGTCGGGTTATATCGATTGTTTAGGTGAAACCGGGACACTGATACATTATGCAGATATTCTATATATAGGACCTATTTTCTCTGCACCAAAGGCTTATTATTTTGCTTCCGTATCTCGCAATGGATTTTTCAGATTAAAAGTATGCGCCAGCATTTTGAGAGATTTTTAATGAATTTTTAAATCTCCATAATTATTCTCTCTCTGGTATATATATTTTTTTAATTGCATAGTTTAATCACAACAATTAATTACTTTTAAGCTTATTGAAACATTAATATGTTTCGAAATGAAATAAAGCAATTTTAATAAAATACGAGTCAAGTCATTTATTGGATTAAAAACATTTCTAACAGAACTTGAACGTATTTGAAAAATTATGTAAAAATGTATTGTTCCGAACATATTTCGGGCATAGAAATATCCATCATCAGGGGATACAATGGTCGATCAGAGTAGCTATGTTCAGTGAAAGTGATGTTAGTAAGGATAAATGTATGCTGAAATGTGGCAATTGGTTCGAACTGCTTGAAGAATCAATAATATAAAAACATGCTTAATAAAGACTAGTTGTTTGAAGCGATAATGATTTGTATTAAAAGATTTTTGTATTATTGTGAGGTGATATACGAGTGACTGTTAATCGAGAAGTTAGACATTTTTTTTTGATGTGGTATAAAGAACTATATTACGATCCCAAAATAATTGGCAAAACTGCTCTTATCACCATTGATGGTGTGCGGAGAAAATAATTCACATCGATTCACACACTTTTAACTGAAATAAAAGCATTCAAAACCGCTTGGGAAGATTGTGCATTAATAGTTCGTTACATGTTGCCAGGTTTTAAAATATTTCTCATAAAATGTACCAAAATCAGCATGTCATTGAGGACCTTTACAGCCTACGGTACTTGGTCTACTTAATTTGGCAACGCAGGTTAGTTCAGTTAGTTCAGTGTCGTAGACAAGTTTCAAACAAGAGGATATTAGCAATTCAGTTTTATTATTTTGGTGTTATTTTGAGGGTTATTTAAAACAGCAAATATTATATTGCAGGCGAGTTCTTTAAGTGGTAGTAACCAACAAGTTATAAAACGACGTCATTTAAAACCTGAGGATTGTACAATTGTAAAAAATGTGTATCAGGGAATTCTAAGTAGACACAGTGGAATATAATTCCCTGATGCAGCAGAACTTTGTGCCACATTGACTAAGACATCTTGACGTACTGTTTATAGAACTATCAAGGACAATAGGAATACTAAAGTGTCCGATCAGAAGGAAACAAGAGGATGGAAAGAGATTTTTATCGAGCGGCAAACAAAGTTAGCCATTGGTCGGAAAATGCACGTAACGCCATCAATGGAGTGTCCACTGGATTGAAAGCTCCTTCATAAAAAGGTTAATTATAACCCACATCGGGAGTGATTCTGGTTTTCTTGAAGGTGGGTTAAACGTGTTTGAATCTCGTAAAACCGGTGACAATCATGAGGGTATGAACTCGGGTGTGTTTGAAGATTGGTTTAAATCCATCTTACCGCAAATTGAACGTGGGTCGGTAATCGTGATGGATAATGCACCATACCACAGCCGTCGGGTGGAAGCTTTGACAACTTCTGCGTGGCGAAAAGGAAAGATTGTTGACTGGCTCGAAGAAAAAAATATTGCATTTGGCGAAAAAATGCTAAAAGTGCAGTTGCTCGATCTTGCAAGACCACAAAAAAATATACGAAATATGTAGTGGATGAAATGGCTCGTGAACGAGGTGTTACAATATTACGTTTACCGCCGTACAAGAAGCAGATTGGCATAAGTGCGTATTACATGTCGAGAGCGTAGAAAAGAAATGTGGGACTTAGATGTACGCGTTGAAGTCG
Source organism: Polydrusus tereticollis (assembly GCA_963920685.1). Lineage (NCBI taxonomy): Eukaryota > Metazoa > Arthropoda > Insecta > Coleoptera > Curculionidae > Polydrusus > Polydrusus tereticollis. The sequence goes on along the minus strand of OY987331.1, from coordinate 29,494,137 downwards.
TGGTTAAACCTATTATTATAAATCCTGCAGGTGACAGCAGTAGCGACAGTAATGAAATGCTTTCATCATCAGATAGTGAATAATCGCTGTAATGGTAATAATGAATTTAAAATTGTGACGTATTGTCATTATAACACTTTTTAATGCCGGCGTGAAATAGAATTTGTCAAATTATTATCAATTAGTGTTCATTAGGTAACAATAGTTAGGAAATTTATAAACATTTATAATTTAGGTTTAGGTTTTGCCCTTAATCCACTAGACTATATGTTTCTATTATTATGTAGTACAATAAAAACATTATTAAAATAACATATACCGTTGCTTTATTATTCTTTTTGGATTTTATACCTGCGTAATTTAGTTTCTCTAATTACCTCATTAGATCACCAAATGTAAAAGCTTAATTAACTTTTCAGTTTAATTTATAATATTATATTTATTATAGTAAATGTAAATATATTATAATAATAAACAAAAAATTCATATATTTTTTAAATTATTATTGTTTAAAATGAGACGCCTCTAATATTGGCATTACCCTTACGTCTTGCACACCTCGGTAAAAAATGAGTCACTGCCAATTATTTTGGTACCGGAGTACTTATAGAGAAGTGAAGAATTAAAGTTAATTTATTGTGGACAAATTAAGGTATGGGATGGAGACGTTTTTTTTCTTGATTTAGATATTAGTCATATTTATGTTAAAAAAAAAACATTTTTCTAAAAATATTTTTCTGTACAAATACAAAAATAGTCGCACAATATAAAATGTAATGGCACATTCTTTGTTATTGAATCATAGATATCTCCGGGGTGAAGATTATTCATATTGAAGAAGAAAGAAAAATCCAAAATTCTTCACCAATATTTAATATTTTGCTCTACGCGTTTCGGTTAACGTGCTTGACAAAAGTGGGGTATATTTGTTGTCCTGTAACTCATGCACAGCTAAATATGCTGGACAGACAGGACGTAGTTTTAATATGAGCATAAACGAACATTTAAACTCTTAGAAATCGCCTAATGACAAGAGATCAGCTTTTGGCCTAATGAATGCGATTAAAGGCCATAAGCTGAATTATTTTAGAACATATAGAAATAGCCAAATTAGAGATTAATAATCAGATTGAGTGTTTGAATGATCCTGTTAACGCCCACTACAGAGAAGCAGCGAAAATTGTGAATGAGTTTAAATAATAAATGTTTGTTTAAATAATCGTACCTCGTTTTGTGCAACCTAGATGCCGCTCAGGTTCGGTATATTTTGTTTAATTGTTTTAAATGTTTTTTGGGTTTATCCCGTTGATCAATTTTATATAGTTACTTAACCTGTGGTCGCCATAGTGAACTTATTATGTAATGTAATGTTTTTGATTATATTATGTAAGTAATACCTAATAATTATGATTTTTGATTGAGATTATTATAATAATGAACTTTTTAGACAGCTCTTGAAAAAGGTTTAAGAAACCGAAACGCGTAGAGCAAAATATTAAATATTTGTGAAGAATTTTGAATTTTTCTTTCCTCTTTAACACTCTTCGTTGTTTTTTAATATTATTAAATTTAATGCTCGCTCTGAGACCATGGGGAAGATCATGAAATGGACTCACCTCCTATTAGGTGCATAAAAAAAAGACGTCAAGTCAGTAAAGCGTGGGCTAATAACACTCTGTGGGTGAATCTGGGGAACTTTTTACTGTCTATACTAGTTAATCAATGTAATCTCAATTATTATGGAGTAATCTCATTGTCAAGAAACACCTGCTGGTAAATTTGGTCGACTTGGTAGAATTTCAAAATAAATATTAAGTAATAAAATACCAATTTTTTAAGCAAGTTTTAAACCCTTTTCTCTTACTTTTGCAAAAAAAGCTGTTATTTTAAAGCAGCGACATATTTGTGAACCCCTTTTTTCAGTCGTTTACTTACCTATTTTGGTATCGTATGACTTGTAGACGCAAACCTGAAACAACACCTAAATTAAAATATATAATGCCTACATTATGTTTGTCAATATTAATACAAGGCACCAAATGGCAATTTAAAACGGTTTTTCGTATCGAAATTAAAATCGAGTTCTCCCCCATTTTTGAATGAATAATTTAAATTCAAAATGAAAAAAGCTTTTATCAATAACAAAGTTAATTGGTAAATAATATTGACAACTGAAGTTATATTAACTAACTCTAACTACTCAATGTGCCAACATGATGGAATTTGAATCAGTATTTTAACAGATAAATGACAGACTGCTCATATAGTATATTTACATCCACATTGAAAACAAAATAAAAAATAAAAACAATTTTTTCATTGATATTACACCGAAGCGAAGTCATTTGTCCAGCTTCACGAAGAGAGATGGAATTCGTACTTGATACAGGATTTGCAGTCTATCTTTATTCTGGTTATTCTATAGTGGTTCTTTTTTTACGATGTACATAAAATCCTTTGGAAGAATAAAATATGTTCATAATATATGTATAAGAGCAACATGCCAATGTCGGGATAAAGAATATACTACTTATAAGTAATAAGTTTCCAGAACAAACCTAATATAATAACGTCCACATGTCACAGAAAATTTTAGACCTTCTGATAGGCTGTTATCTTGCGGCATTTTCGACATTTTAGGTTTATTTATTTTTGCTTGTTAGTGCATACTTATACGTAAGTAGGGTTGTCACCTAAAAAATATTTCAATGTTTACGCTAAAGTTTGTTAAGTTTTTCTTTTTTAAATATATGCATTAAGTCCTAATCTTCTACAACCCTTGTTAATATATTTATGTGGAGAAATTTAAGAGGAGAAACTATTAGAAAGATGTAATCTATTACTACGAATATTCCGTTCTCGGGAAAATATCGCAAATATATGGTTTTCAGATGAGAAGATGTTTTACTTGAGGCCGCCAAAGAATACACATAATAATCGGGTATACGCAAATGTGCAAGTGAAGAGGGAAATCCCTTTGGAAAATCTTTTAATCGAGAGAAGTTACTTTTCACCGGGCGTAATGGTCTCTGTGGCAGTTTGCAAATTGGGAAAGTCGAGTCTCATTGTTATAGGTGCCGGAGTAAAACTCAACTCGGACGCGTATTAACAACAAATTTTACATCACTTGCCTCCTGAAATTGAAGCAATCTGCGACGATTACGTGTTCCAACAAGACAGTGCTCCCTCCCACACCTCTCGGAGTACAAGAATGTTTTTGTTTGAGCAATGCCCCGATTACATCGAACCGGAGATGTGGCCACCCAATAGTCCCGACTTAAACCCTGTTGACTATTTCATATGGGTAATTTTAGAGGCAAATGTTCAAAATTGTCAAAGGTTAAGCACCATCGAAGAGCTAAAGAAAAGGTTACAGTTCTGTTGGAATAATTTTAACCAGGACATAATCAATGCAGGTATTGACCTATGGCGAAGGCGACTGCAATCGGTGATAGAAAATCATGGTGGTCATATTCATAATGTTATCCTGTAAATATTTAGACTACTTTTGATTTTAAGTGACAGTTAGTCTTGATATCATTAATTGTTAATATTATTAAATTTGTTATTAAGATTTAACAAAATAAATTGTATTTCTTGAATTCTAAAATATTTCACAATGGGACCTATACTGGAGAATTTTCAATAGTTAAACTACCAAAAAAACGTATCATCTGAAATCTAAATAAATCAATTTCCGTTTGCAACGAACATTTGTTGAAAAAAACCTGTCAATCGGGCCCTGTTCAAAATATTTTGATAAAAATTACACATTTTACTTAGATGATTTCAGTTCAACATCACTCCAAAAATAAATAAATCAGTGCAAAAAGAAAAAAAGTATTCACAATTAAAAAGTATACTCCTTTAATTTGAGTCAGAGTGTAGATGCCATAAACATGTACTAATTTGTGTAATTTCGCGGAGCTTGTTGTTTTTTTTTTTTTACTTTTGATACTTTTATGTTAAAATTATATGTAAATTCAAATATTTATTATTAATAAGGCATTCGATTTTTATATCTATAGTATACTAGTCCTAAACTATGTTTACATTACATTATTTTATGAATAGTTTCTAGGGCTTGTCCCGTTTGCATTTCATCTTTATGCAAATAAATAAATAAATATGTAACAAATAAAACGTTATCTTTCTATGTATCTTTCGGGATCAAAGAAGGATCTATTTACAGTTGGCTGTGCTGAAGAATTGTATGTTTATTGTTTCACAAACATTTTTCATTCCTATAATAGTACTAGAAATATGTCTGCCGCATAAACCGTTATTTACTGTGAATAGAAACAAATTTGATATGATGGCTCTAAAAAATTCAGTTCCATAATCTCAGTTCCTGCATGTTCCACCTAGGTAAAATTTAGGAAAGGAAATGTTAAATAGACATGTTTTTAATATGTAAATGAAACAATGCAGTTTTTCTCCACAGTTTATTTGTAAAAATAAATAAATAGTTCCCTACATGTTTCGAACGTTTAAGCGTTCAATCTCAGGAGATACTAAAAAGTATAGTACAAAGTTAGGAATGACCAATAAATATAAAATAAAAGTTTAAGTAGGACTTACCTAACATCGAGTTTAGTGAAACTGTTAATGTGAGTTGTCTCAAAATAATGAGTACAACTTAACAGAACAAGGAATGTAAAATTGAAGACCTAGTATACTAACTAGTCATATTGACATATTTATTGTATTAAGATAAAATTTTAATTATAAATGTGAAATTTTAATTAGTGGAAAGACATTCGTACATCTCCAAAAAGTCCATGCGCTTCTCCCTGAAGACTTTCCGCGGAGGATGGAGTTTTCTAACTGGGTTTTAGATGGCCAAAAAAACTATGCAATTTCATTGGTTCAAGTTCCCTTTACGGGCGAAGCTGGATTTTCTAAAAGCGACTTCATAAACTCCCGTTATTGGCAGAGAAAATCCCCATGCTTCTATTGTAACGCATCATCAGCTTCAATTTGAACCCATCAACGTATGGGCCGGAATCATCCGGCAACATTTAGTTGGACCACTTGTATTGCCCAGAAGGTTATCTGGAGACCTTTATTTGTAATTTCTTCAAAACATTTTGCCAGAACTTTCAGAAGATCTACCGCTGTAAATTTGACGTAATATGTGGTTCATGCACGATAGGGTGCCTCCACATTTTAGTTTAGTAGTTCGCGAACACCTAAACAGGAACTTCGAAAATCGATGGATAGGAAGAGGAGGACCAGTTGACCTACTCGATCACCAGACTATATATAGTCTATGCCAATCCAATAGACAGACAATCGAGAAAACTGATTGGAAATGATTAACTTTCATTGTCGCGAAATAAGGACCAATATTGAGGCATTGTGGAGGAACCAACAATCTTCAATTCTTAGAGATAGGGAATGCATAAGAGTTGAAGGAGGTCATGCTAAACCGACGTACAAAATTTTTCAATAAAAACCACATTAAACAAAAATATTTTTTTCTTCGTAAACAGCTCATTATCGATTTCGATCGACAGGAACTTTTTTTTAGTTTAACGTTTAAGCTCTCCAAAAATATTATTATTGTGCCTTTATCGTACATGGTGTAAAAAAAAGCATTACTGTGTTAGAGCTAGTTCATCCTTGGCAAACTAAATAAGCCGAATATGATTAAAAGATCCCATTTTAAGGAGACTTACCTAGTGACCATCGTATTAAAAAAAAATATTAAATTATACCTAGTACCTACTTCAGAAATTATTTAAAAAGAAACGATTTCCAGGGGCGTGATTTATGCGCCTGTATCTCCGCAGGGGGGGGGGGGCGTAAAAGAAATATATAGAAACTTGTCAAATTATTTTAATGTGTTCTATCTGAATCCGAAAGATTGTCCACATACTCCGTATAAGCTATTGGTGGAATCGATCCTTGAGTATGGAATTTTGGTCTGGGGTAAGCTCTATAATAACAGCTTGTATTTACAATAGCAACCTTGTAAAGAAGGACTAAGAATTCAAGATGTAGCTTGTTTAATCTTTTGCAGGCTTTGCCCATCTCCACAAGCAGCACTAAAATTTAAAATTAAGCGGTAGAATCAACTCTCTTTTTAATTTGGCACTAGCCAAGTAGAGTTTAATGATTAAAAAATGGAAATACAGAATAATTACTAAAGGGCGGAATATATGCAAAGCGCATATTATATAGGTATGCATTTTGTGCATATTTTGTCAATTTTATAATTAAATGCATATTTTTCCCAAATTATTATTTTATGAGCATATTTTTATATTCTCGGCGTTGTCAAAAATTTAAAACGCCCAGTCATGAAAAGTCGTAGACTCATAGGTTCTGAAGATAATTATATAATAATGAATATTTACATTTTGGTTATACACAAGGTATTTATTGGGGGTTTTCGGGGTTGGCAGGAATATTGTTGGGGTTATTTATTGTCATTTAATAAGGCATTATTATTACTTGCTTAAACTGTATTTATATCGGGTTGTAATACGTACTTCTGTTTTAGATTGTCGAAAGATTTCAGTATTTTCAGTGTGAAACTAGTGATTTGAATTCAATTTCAAAAACCGCTGCATAAATCAAAGTTGCAAAGAAATAAAATCTGAGCCAGTTCGCTAAGTGTAAAAAACGCATTTCAAAATGTTGGAGAAAAATCGAAATCTAAAAAGGTTTTTGAAGAAGACGTACGCAAGGTTTTGGTTGCAGCAAACATACCCTTAAAAAAATTACAAAATCCGCAATTTAGACGATTTTTGCAAAAACATTGTCAACAAACCATTCCTGACGAATCCAAGCTTAGAAGGAAGAATGTCCATTCAGTATACGAAACCGTTTTAGAAGAAATTTTTTTACCGGGTGATAAAAATGTTTACATTATTGTTGATAAAAGCACGGATGCTTGTGGCAGATATATCGCACATCTTATCATTGGAGCACTTCAAGAAGATAAAGCGACAAACCCATATTTAATAGCTTCTAAGCAGCTAGACAAAACTAATATCGAGCTTTTTCTTACCAAATCCAGTCCCAGATGAGAAGTTTTTAGTGCTTTTGTCTGATGCTGCACCGTATATGGTAAAAGTAGGCCAGAACTTAAGAATCTTTTACCCCAATATGGTACATGTGACTTGTCTTTTACATGGAATGAACCGAGTCGCAGAAACCATCAGAACTGAATATCCTTTAGTAAATAAATTAATTTCACATGTAAAATAAGTGTTTCTAAAAGCACCTCTAAGAGTGCAGATGTATAAGGGGAGATTAGCAGGAGTTAGTTTGCCTCCAGAACCTGTAATTGCCCGGTGGGGAACATGGATTAAGGCCGCAATACTCTACGCAGAACATTTCGAAGCCACTAAAGAACTAATTTTGTATATAGATGACGAATCGCAGTGTGTTGTGCAAAGTAAAGAGTTGTTAAAAAGTGCACGTGTAGTTAAAGATCTTGTTCTTATTAAGCTTAATTTCCGTTTCATACTGGACATCATATCCTCGTTAGAGAGTAGAAATTTAAGAGACAACAATTAGTATTGTTGAACCTTTTTCCGCTAAATGTAACAACATAACCGGTAAAGTAGGAGCTCAAGTAAGAGACAAATTAGATGTAACTGTAAAAAAGAATAAAGGATTTAGATACTTAACTGCAGTCAAAAGCATTTATGAAGGTAAAGCTTCCAACAAAGTTGTATCTTGGCCTTATACTTTACTACCTAAGTTGCAGTATTGTCCGATTACATCAGTATATGTTGAAAGATGATTCTCTTTGTATAAACATATTTTTACTGATAGAAGACAATCCTTTTTGGTTGAAAATTTTGAAAAATATTTTTTACAATTTCAGGTTAAAAAATTGTTTACTTTTATTTATCTTTGTTCTTTTTTGCATTTTTTTTTAACATCTTTTTTAGAACCTTTACCCTATTCTACTATAATAAATTAAGAAATATTGCATACAGTATGCATATTTAGTCAAAAAAATACATATAACCGCATATTTTGGCTGAATTCAAGTGCATATATTCCGTTCTTTAATAATTACCATATAAGAACCCCACCATTGGCTTCATCAACAAATACATGGACAACCTCGAGAACGAACCCACATTGTTCTATATGAAAATTTAGCAGGCCCAATTTTACAACACTTTTGGGACATTGACGAATGCTTGACAAAAGCCAGCAAAATGTACGCGTTGTTACGATTCCTTGTTTTCTGTTATTTATATCATTTTTCAAAACACCCGTACACCTTTATATTCATAATTCATTGCTGATTTCTCTGACAAAGGCTATGAAAAAACATTTTTGGAATCCTCTTTCATATCTGGCGAACTCTGATTCGTTCATTTTTTACGAATATTTTCACGAGTTTTCCGACTTAAGTAGAGGCATTGTTAAAAAACTTAAAGTGACAACATTGATCCTATGCCCTTAAGATTTATACTTAAGCGTAATTACTTTTGAGGAGGAGGTGCTTTAGGCGCCAAAATCGAGCTCGCGTAATATGATGCCTATGGTTATAGTGATTAGCACCACTTACATATTATGAAAGGCATAGTGCATAGACATTTAGCGCCAGCAGCGTAAATTCCGCTCGAGAAATATGGAGAACTTTAAACGTTGTTTATGACCGAGCTGCATACAGTAAATTATCTTTAAAATTTAACCCGGACATGATCGACAGTTGACTGTAGTTATTATGACCAGGCTTTAATAGTATATTATTAACCAATGTTTAGACAGCCATCATTATTCCCCGAGCGGCAAAGACGCGAGGGCTATAAGCTGTCTAAACCGTGGTTAATATAATATTTTTTCCACTACTACAAACTTTTATAAGACATTTATCTTTATAGTATTATTACTTATAAAAAATTATAGGTAGGTATAAGTATATTTTTTAATCAAGTTACCTGCGCTTTGGAATTGGCAAAACATTTTGTTGTTTTGTCAGGTGGCTTTGCTATTACGACCCGAATCTGTCCTCCTAATGAATATGGCGAATTATTGTCTCTTATACCCTATATTTGTTATTGATTGTATCGATATTTTACAATATCAAGCATCTCTAATAATCTAATATGTATTGATAATTATCTGGTTGCCTAACCACAACAAATCACCTTTCAGGTTATTCATGTTTATGAATTCATGTTGTGGAATCAAAAAATCAAGTTACCTGCGTTCAAGTAGATTCTTGAAGATCGGTTAATAATGGATTTCAATGCCTTATTATTGGCCATGGTCATTCTCGAATCAAGGCGGAGGCCAAACGGGTGGCTGGGGTAGTCAGGAAATAGTTAATCGAACGGCAGTCGAACCTCTGGGACAACAAGGTCCAGAGTCTATCTATAGAGGATAATTCCATTCATAGGATGACGAGGAGTTTGACCAGGGACGTACGAGCACCAATGTCCCATCTGATAAATCAGGAAACAGATATTGTTTTAATCGATGCCAAAGATAAAGCTGAATTGCTCGCGGACAAACTCTGCGATCAATTCAGCGAGAACCCGACCAATGACGCGTTTAGAGATGAGAGGATCTCAAGGACGATACAAATTTATAAATCATTGAAGTTCCCGTTTCAGGCCTTTCCACAAGTCACCTTAGACGAGGTAAGGTCCCTATTAAGCGTATTGAATATTAGAAAAGGCCCGGGTTTTGACGGTTTAAAGAATGTGGCGTTGCGAAATCTACCTGACAAAGCTTTGAGAAATATAGTAAGCATATCCCAGGCAATAATCAAAGAGGGACACTTTCCGTCCTCCTGGGAGCATGCAAAAGTCAACCTAATATATAAAAAAGGTGAGGACCCTACGGCGCCGGCTAGCTACAGGCCGATCAGCCTGCCGTCAAGTCTTGGAAAAATTACAGAACAACTGGAATTTAAATAGACTGAATGACTAAGCATGTGTTTGTGCGTAACGTTCTGCCTGTCGAACAGTTTGGGTTTCGGCCTGAACATTGCACAGTCAGGCAGATGACGTGACTAGCCTCAAACATAATAAAAGGCTTTAACAGGAAAGATCACACGGGAGCGGGTTTCTTTGACGTAAGCAAAGCATTCGACAAGGTCTGGCATGATGGTCTCTTATGAAAATTGATAAGACTCGAAGCTCCAAACTACTTAATCAAGGTGTTAGCTTCTTTTTTGGAGAATACAAGTTTTGCTGTCTCGTCAGAGAACGCACTATCTTTGAATAAACACATCAGGGCGGGAGTACCGCAAGGGTCACCTCTTTATCCGATGCTGTATAACATTTATACTAATTCAAGGAGTAGTCCATTTTCTGTGGCGATATTATGAAAGAAAACAAGGTCTGTCTATACCACCAAAATAAAATATATTTGTTCTTTTGGGGTGAAATAAGGGTTAAAGAGTGTACAGGGTTATCCAACCAAGACTAGACAAGGCAATTTTTTGACTTTTCCTGTACTTTTATAAAAAAACTGAAATAGCCATCTTAAGTCATCTTCTCCCGCGAATTCGAATATCTTCAGCAAAAAACAATTGAACATCAAACAAAAGTACTAGGGGTCACTTTGATATTTTTTTAAATGGGATGCCGTATTTTTAATGAGCTTATCCGATTTCTCATATAAATGTTGATCTAAAATGTTGGATTTTTAATTCAAAAACGCCTTTTTTCTTCAGTTTTAAATTCGGAAAATGTTAAAAAAAAAAAAAAAAAAAAAAAAAAATAAATTAAAAATCCAACATTTTAGATCAAAATTTATATGAGAAATCGGATAAGCTCATTAAAAATACGGCATCCCATTTAAAAAAATATCAAAGTGACCCCTAGTACTTTTGTTTGATGTTCAATTGTTTTTTGCTGAAGATATTCGAATTCGCGGGAGAAAATGACTTAAGATGGCTATTTCAGTTTTTTTATAAAAGTACAGGAAAAGTCAAAAAATCGCCTTGTCTAGCCTTGGTTGGATAACCCTGTACATAATTAAGTCTAAAATTAGGTTGTACTAGTTTCGACTTTAGACAAAGTCATCTTCAGCAACCAAGTAATTAAGAAATATGTTTTTTAGGATGCACTTAAATAAACTAAAACAAATTAGAAGAGGGGAAGCAGTGGTTCAACAATATACGGTCATAACAAGTACCTTGTGCAGCCAATGGAATCGACAGCAGATAATTACGAACATGTTGTTACTTTAAGCATTCATGGAAACTAAATGTAAATAAAATCTTCGTTTCATGAATCAACTCAGTGAGGGGACATGATTTATATTTTGGTGGGTCAGAAGTTTAATAAGAAAAAAGAGGGGGGGGGGGGAAGGGAAATTAAAATTAGTTTAAAAAACCAGTTACGTCATTGATTTTTTAATTTTACTCAATGACGTAACTGGTTTTTTAAACTAATTTTAATTTCCCTTCCCCCCCCCTCTTTTTTCTTATTAAACATCTGACCCACCAAAATATAAATCATGTCCCCTCACTGAGTTGATTCATGAAACGAAGATTTTATTGAACTTTCTTAATTAACATGTTATTGACATCTATATATCATAACTATAAATTATTCCATTAGGAATTTTGGCCTCTATTACTTATTTACATTTAGTTTCCATGAATGCTTAAAGTAGCAACATGTTCGTAATTATCTGCTGTCGATTCCATTGGCTGCACAAGGTACTTGTTATGACCGTATATTGTTGAACCACTGCTTCCCCTCTCCTAATTTGTTTTAGTTTATTTAGGTACATCCTAAAAAACATATTTCTTAATTACTTGGTTGCTGAAGATGACTTTGTCTAAAGTCGAAACTAGTACAACCTAATTTCAGACTTAATTATGTACACTCTTTAACCCTTGTTTCACCCTAAAAGGACAAATATATTTTATTTTGGTGGTATAGACAGACCTTGTTTTCTTTCATTTATACTAATGATATTCCGCGCGATAGATTTACGCAGCTCTATCTTTTCGCTGACGATACCGCAATCACCTCAACTGTCAAACCGCCGCGACTTGTCGTCAGCCGGATGCAGCGCCACATAATCAAGCTAGAGAAATGACTATCGGCTTGAAAGATTCGCTTGTCGCGGAGTCCAGGTGAACTGGTGCCAGGAGGTAAAATACCTGGGACTTATATTTGATCAACCAACGACTGAACTGGAGGCGCAATTAAATTATTAATAGAGTAAAGCTGACATTGCATTAATTACGCTCTATCTACCCCCTGCTTCACAGGCGGAGTAGACTTGGTAATAGGACTAAGGTCAACCTCTATAAGGTGTTAGTCAGGCTGGTTCTCACTTATGGTGCAACATAAGCAGAACGGAGTTTAATATTTCAGGTAATACAAAACAGGGCGCTAAAAATTATTGCGGATGTACCCAGGTACACGATAAATCGCATACTTCATCAAGACTTTCGTATGCAAACAATAAATTAATTTTTCACAAAAATTATTACAGACTATTCCAGGAAGTTTCACAGGAGAGATAGAAAAATGGCTTTGTTACCTTAGTGGGGGAGATTCAGATCTTTTACTTTATGATATTGATGAGGATAAGATTGGGGTTGGTTTATGTTGCATCAGGGAAAATGATCATAGGTCAGGGGAGCCTGATCTGGTTACTATTATATCACAATTACAATAGCAATTAGGAAACACAAATTATTGTATTTTTACATGTTTTTCCGGATGCGGTATTCTAAAAGAAGTAAAATCTAAGCTGTTTATTTGTTAGATAAGCATTAGAACCAAATTAACCTCAGCCACGCCCCCCTGGTCCTGGTGATTGACATTTAAAGGCAACCACACAAACAGATTCTTATTTTCCTCAACAAAAATAATCCCGACAGGCTCCTTTCTCTTTTCTAATTAGATTAGGCGCCAATGCTAATGCCTTTGTCAATATTTAGGATAACGTAAATTAAGAAAACGGCCACAAATTAAAATTTATCCCCTTATACGATAAAACCCCTAATTATATAAAGGCATCTTTAATTAGCTTAAAACCCCAAAATGCTCCGAGAGAGTCGTAAGTAACGAAATTTCAATCCCGTTGTCTTATCTCGTTCGAGGGGAGAATCGGTATTTTTGAAGGGCTTTCGCTTGCAATCGTAATCAAATTCTTTGATAATTATTTAAATTTTCTCGTTTTCTTATCGGCCATCTCGGGATTATGGAAGTTTATTATCTATATTAAGTAAATTACATACTTTTTACAGTGCGTTTCTTAACTCGATTCATGTGACATTTTGTGCTATATCTTCAAGCCATGGGAATTCTTCTAATGTACCCTGCGAGCAAAAATTATTTTCATCAAAGTGTGCTTTGCATCTAATGTCGTACTACTTATCGGTAGAGCTTAGTACCTATTGGGTGTCACTAAATACCCGCATTATCAATTAATCGGTTATTCCGTCATTCTTAATAGTCGTTACAAGTAATTTGATTCATTGCTAATTTATCCAATTTCTTGAATAGTGAACGGTTTTACGAAACAGCACAAACCATGCATGGTCGAAGCGTATTTTAAAAACGGGGTTAAAGTAAATGATGAGTGGCAATACAATCAGCGTTTGTGCATGAACGACTTTCGCGATAATTTTCCTAACGTCTCTTTTACTGCTGGGGATTTTTATTATTGCCTGAGAAGAACCGCGGCTCTGTTTAAGGAAACAGGTTCTCTACAACATAAAAAAAAGAAGCTGGAAGACCATTTGTAGGAACAGAAGAACTTGTTGCAAGCGGTCGTGAAATAATGCAAAATACGTCAACAAAATGTGTAACACGCCTGTCCCAACAAGTGGAAAGATCTAGAATATGAAGGACAATTCTTAAAAAACAGTTAAATTTGTTTCCTTATAAACTGTAAGTATTCCAATAAATACGAGGTGCAGATTTTGAAAAACGCAGGAATTACTGTCAATGGTTTATCCAAAAGTTATTGGAAATAAATTATTTATTAAACTCCGGTACCAAAATAATTGGCAGTGGCTTATTTTTACCGGGGTGTGCAATACGTAAGGGGAACGCCAATTCCAAAGGCGTGTCATTTTAAACAATAATAATTTAAAAAATATATGAATTTTTTGTTTATTATTATAATATGTTTACAGTATCTATAATAAATATAATATTATAAATTAAACTGAAAAATAAATTAAGCTTTTAGATTTGGTGATATAATGAAGTAATTAGAGAAACTAAATTACGCTGGTATAAAATCCAAAATGAATAATAAAGCAATGTTATTTTCATAATGTTTATATTATACCACTATAATAATAGAAATATACAGGGTCGTTGGTATGTATGGAAACGGTCGATTATTTCATGAAGTAAAGCAGTTAGCAAAAAATATTTAAGACATAAGTTTTAGGGTTTCTAAAGGTCTATTAAAATTTAAAAAAAAAAAATATACAGGATGAGTCAGAAAACCGTAGAGAAACAAAGTTACTTTTTTTTAAATAGTACACCCTATATCTAAGAATATTTTTGGATTTTAAATAAAATAACAATTATTTTTCAATAAGCCCATTATAAGCCTAAACCTAATAGTTTCCGAGATATCGACTTTTGAAAAATTACATAATTGAACTTTGACAGCTTCTAGCTTTCTAACGGTACGTCTTAGAGTAAAACGGCTTACATGTCCCTATCTTAGTTTCTTATTATCTTCCTAAAAGTGTCAACTTCCGGTTAATCCGGATGTGACTCAAAAGCTGGAAATGCAGTACTTCCGATTTAACCGGAAGTTGATGTTTTTGGGAAGATAATAAAAAAGTAAGATAGGGACATGTAAGCCGTTTCACTCTAAGACATACCGTTAGAAAGCTATCAAAGTTCAAAAATGTCATTTTTTAAAAGTCGATATCTCGGAAACTGTTAGGTTTAGACTTGAAGAAGTAGTCCATTACAGTGGAGTTGATATAATCAAATAAAACAACGGCAGTCTACCTCCACAATATGTATTTTAATGTTTATATCCTACATGTTTCGGACATAGAAATGTCCATCATCAGGGATACTAAAAGAAATTTACAGTGTGAGTTAACAGTTTTAAGTAAATTAAGAGGACTTACCAGTAGTCGATTACGACAGCTCTATTTTGCATAAGCGAAGATCAAAAATATGTTAAAATTGAAAATGCAGGTTCTAATGAATGTTCAAGACTGAATGAGATGTGATATTTGAAATTTTGGTCAAGGTATCTTTGAAGAAGGGGATTCCCAGTCTGCAGCCACTGAGACAGGTGGTGAAGCAATTATGTCATTTATAGCTAATTAGAGGAGATTAATTTAGGTGAGGTGCTTAAAGATGTTTCATCTAACCGTGTCTGGGGTGTGGTCAACAAAATACTGGGTTAAAAGAGGTCAGACGTGAGAAACATATTCTTAGGAGATAAACAAGAATTAGATTAGAACCTGCATTTTTAATTTTAACATATTTTTGATCTTCGCTGATGCAAAATAGAGCTGTCGTAATCGACTACTGGTAAGTCCTCTCAATTTACTTAGAACTGTTAACTCACACTGTAAATTTCTTTTAGTATCCCTGATGATGGACATTTCTATGTCCGAAACATGTAGGATATAAACATTAAAATTTATATTGTGGAGGTAGACTGCCGTTGTTTTATTTGATTATTAGGTTTAGGCTTATATTGCACTTATTAAAAAATAATTGTTATTTTATGTAAAATCCAAAAGTATTCTAAGATATAGGGTGTTCCATTTAAAAAAAAGTAACTTTGCGTCTCTACGGTTTTCTGACTTATCATGTATACTTATTTATTTAAAATTCTAATAGACCTTAAAAAACCCTAAAACTTTTGTCTAACATATTTTTTGCTAACTGTTATACTTTAAGAAATAATCGACCGTTTCCATACATACCAACGACCCTATATAATAGTGGATTAAGGGCAAAACCTAAACCTAAATTATAAAAAGTTTATGAAGTTCCTAACTATTGTTACCTAATGAACACTAATTGATAATAATTTGACAAATTATATGCCACGCCGACATTAAAAAGTGTTATGACAATACGTTACAATTTTTTTTTTTTTTTTTTTTTTTTTTATGGCTCTGGTCAAACCAACTGGCCAGCATCTCTCTTTATTCAATTTTCAAATTTCTATTTTGTCACTTCCAAAATTTACTGGGATTTAGGCTTTTTACAATCTAAAATATACTATTCCTATTATTACTATAACATAAAATATCTAAATATCTTTATCTTTAACAGTTATTGTCTAGTTAAGTTGTAAATTCTAGCATTAGTTTTTTTTTTTTTTTTTTTTTTTTTTTTTCTCTTTTTTTCTTTTCTTCTTTTCTTTTTCTTTTTCTTTTTTTTTCCCTTTATTTTCTTGTTCCTTTTTTCCTTTTTTTTTTTTTCCTTTTTTTTTTTTTTTTTTTTTTATTATTATAATTTTATATCTCTTTTCACAATAGATTCATATAGTATTCTATATACATTATTATTGCCAGTAATAATTAGACTTTCCAAATTAAATGGAAAGTTCACAATCTTTCTTAATTTATTGAATAATATATTAATAGTTAATGCATGCGCTTGGCACCCCAATATGCTGTGTTCTAAAGTTCCTAATTCTCCGCATTCGCAATTCTCGCCCACTTGTAGTCCTATTTTTTTCCTATATTTTGGGTACAGTGCATGTCCATTACGAATGCGTGAAATAGTTCTAATAAAACTACGGTTTGATTCTTCAACAAACCAAGGTTTTTTATTGATTTGGGGAAACATCATTCTATATAAATAACCCTTGTTTGATTGGTTAAACTGGTCCTGCCAATTACAATACATTTTTTTTTTAGATAGTGCGAAAATATCTGTATAAGGTATATAGAAGTTTTTAGTAAAACTTGTGATTTTTGTTGCGTATTTAGCTAAACCATCGACAATTTCATTTTCCAATATTCCGATATGAGCCTTAATCCAGACAAAAGTGACATTTTTATTAAGATTTTTTAATATTTTAAAAGTATTTATTATTTTTTTAACTATATAATTGGCAGGGTCCTTATTTCTACAATTTTCTATTGCCTGTAATGAACTTCTACTATCGGAAAATATAACAAAATTATTATTGTCCTCAAACTCTATACAATACAAGAGAGACTCCCAGATAGACCATAGTTCTGCCGAAAAAATAGAAGAATTATCTAGTAATCTAAACTGTTTAGATTTTTTTTTACTTTTATGGTAAAAAGCTCCGCCTGTTCTGTTATCTAGTACTGATCCATCCGTAAAAATGTGTTCTGAATTTGAAAAGATAGTGGATATATCTTTTAAAAATTTATTTTTGATTATTGATTTATCGCAATCATCATATCGATTAATTATGACGTTCGGGATGTCATTGATAAAATTATCGTGAAGCTGAAAATATGGAGCTATAGTTGACGAATAGATGTCTTCTTTAAATTGAGTTATCCACGAATAACTTGTCACGAGCAAGGGACATTTCTTCAAATTCCAATATGGGTGGGTATAATTCGATATTGTAAGAGTGTGAATCTTATTTACTATTTCGCTATTTTTGGAAATACATTTTAGCAATAGTTTATCGCTAAGATGACCTCTTCTCAGGGCCAAGGGTGGTTCTGCTATCTCTGCTTCCATTACAGCTATTGGTGTGCTTTTTAAAAAACCGATGCAATGTCTCAAGCATTTATTCTTAACTTGTTCGATTTTATTAAGATGCGTTTCTGCAGCTGATCCATAAAATTGGCACCCATAATCTAAGATTGATCTCACATATGCTTTGTAAAACATTAAAGCAATGTTTGGGTCTGCACCCCACTTTTTATGGCTGAATACTCTTAATATGTTTATGCCATTTTCTGCTCGTTTAATAAGGTGTTGGATATGGTCTTTCCACAATAGTTTTTTGTCAAGGAATATTCCTAGATATTTGACAGTATTTTTGTATGGAATTTGTAGCCCTGCGAGTGATATTGTATTGGGCATATTTATTCTCTTTCTGGTAAAAGTGCAGATAGACGATTTTTCCACTGATAAATTAAGTCCATTATTTTTTAGCCATTCTAAGGTTTGACTAAATTTTCTTTCAATTTTATTGTTACAGGTATCTATTAATTTGTCCGTGGTATATATGCATACGTCATCTGCAAATTGCAGGATTCTGAAGTCATTGTTAAACATGGATTCTAAGTCATGGGTGTATATTATATATAAAATGGGGCTAAGGATACCTCCCTGAGGTAGGCCAACTCGTGCTAATCTCGAATCTGTAAGTCCTTCATTTGTTCGTATATATAATGACCGATTGCAATAAAGAGAATAAATATTTTTGATTAGTTTCCTAGGCATCCCTATTTGGGTCATCTTTTTTATAAGAATCTCATAATTGACATTGTCATATGCCCCCTGGATGTCCAAAAACAATGCTGATGTATTTTGATTGTTCGTAAATCCTAGTTGAATATCTGTTACTAGATGAGCTATGGCTTCTTGTGTAGAATTATATCTTCGAAATCCTTTTTGAGTTTTTGGATATTTTTGGTTTGTTTCCAGCCAAAACTCAATTCTATTTTTTTGTATTCTTTCATACGTTTTTAATAAGCATGACGCCAAAGCTATTGGTCGGTAAGAAGTTGATACATTTTGTGGCTTTCCTGGTTTTAAGATTGGAACTATAACGTATTCTCTCCAGTCTGCAGGTATAGGATGATCTCCATTAAATATTCTATTAAAGATATCCAGCAATAAAGCTTTAGCCGAAATTGGCAGGTTTGCCAACATACTATAGTGTATGTTGTCTTTTCCAGGGGCAGTGTTGTTTCCTGATTTAATTGCCTTGTTCAGTTCCTCCATACTAAACGGACTAGTCAAAAAAATGTCGTTACTGTCTGTTTCTTCTGTTAATAGTGGGTCTTCATTTGTTACATAGTATGGGGTAAGTTGCATGTGATATTCTTCTATCCAGGTATCCTCTAGACTTGATAAAATATGGTTTTCCTGTTTTCGGTGTTTGAAATTGTTTACTTTTTGCCATACTTCTTTGATTGGGGTGTTACTATTAAGAGACGTACAATAATTTCTCCAGTTTTTCCTTTTTTCTTCTTTGATTACTTTTTTTGCTATAGCGTCTGCTTTTTTATAATTTATTAAATTTGTGAGATTAGGGTTAAGTTTGTAAATACTAAATGTTTGTTTCCTACTTAAGACTACGTCGTTACATTTTTTATTCCACCAAAATTTGCCGCCATTTTTTTTGATGTCTTGTGCTTTTGGAACTGAATTTTCTATAACAATATTCAATGTTTTATTAAAGTCATCATATAACATATTTTTTTGTGATGCAAATTTTTTAATGCTTTCAATGTAAAATAAATCCCAATTTGCATTTTTTATGTTCCATTTTTTCTGTGATTTAATTGGTGAAAATTTTGGTTTAATATTACATATTATTTTTATTGGTAAATGGTCGGAGCCATATGTATCATTCAGAATATTCCATTCTGTTAATGCATGAAAACATGGGGAAGTTAGTGTGATATCTATTGCTGAATTATTGCCTCCTGATGGGTTAACTCGAGTGTATGAACCGTCGTTTAATAATATAAGATTATTTGTATCTATCGCGTCTAGTAAATTATTACCATAAGTATCATTATCTGAACATCCCCATGTTATATGATGTGCATTGAAGTCACCTCCAATAAGTAAAGGTTTTTTAAAATATGAAAAGAAAGATGACCACATTTGTACAGAGATTTTTGTTTGAGGTTTAATGTATACAGAAACGAGCGAGAGTTCAGTATTATTCCCCATTTTTATTTTTATTCCTACGTATAAAATACTATTAAATATTGGTCCTATTATCTCAGTAAATTTTATATTTGACTTTACTAGGATTGCTACTCCTCCTTTGCCGTCCTGACGATCATTTCGAACTGTATTATAACCAGAGAAAGAGACGTACTGGCCTGGCTTAAACCAAGTCTCTGATAGTAGAGCTATATGCATGTTATTTTGGGCTAGAAGGCCTTCCAAATTATACTTATTAGCAATTGCCGATCGGCAATTCCATTGACAAATATTAGTCGTATCTATTTCCTTGGATAATAAATCGAAAACGATTAAAAAAAAAAAGAGAAAAAAATACTTTGGATAAGCTTTCAATAATTGCCCATATGGACGTCCCCGTGCACACCGACGCAGTCCCAAACGCTGAATATACCGCGCCGGGCCAGCGCCGGTACACACAAAGGCGTCCTTTCCGTATATATATTTATTTGCTAAAATACTAACTTTTAATTCCTTGTAGCTTTAAATTAATTAAATTAGTTAATTCTGTTTTATTTATGTCAAATAATTTTTTTTCTTTTAGTATATCTAAAATCGAAATAACCAAGTCTACCATATTATTAACGCTATTGCTATTTGTATAGTTTTTATTAGAGGGTGAGTTGTTAAAATTATTTTGGCTTGACTGTGATAAGTTAGCCTGATAAATAGTATCATTCAGTAAAGATCCAGAACTTTGGGGAAAGGTAAATTGGGATATTATTTGATTGTGTTCCTCTAATGTAGGGTTGGGAGATATGGTTCTTATTCTTTTAACTGGTGTTCTCTGTTTTGTATAATTGTTAGAAATGTTTGGTTTATATTTTTTTTGTTGCAGGTCATTGTACAGTATTTTGTCTAATTCGTTTAGGTCAATATCTGAATTACTATTTTGAGACAAAATAGTAGCATACGTTTTTTTTGGAAAATGTTTTTCAGCTTCTTTATATGACATATTTTGTTCCGCCATTGATTTTTTAATATTTTTTTGTCTTGTAAATTCTAGACATTTTTTAATCTCGCTAGTTGAGTGATTTAATTCTTTATTTTGTTCATCGATTTTACAATAAAAACACTGCATTTCACTTTGCTGGGTACATTCATCTATTCTATGTTCCCCCTTACATTTTAAGCATCTAGTTTTACTTTTGCATTGTTTACTTGAGTGACCATACCGAAAGCAGTTATAGCATAATACCACTTTTTGTATATAAGGGGAAACCTTAGATCTGACATGACCTATTGCTACGTATTTTGGCAGGGTTTGCGCTCTAAAGTTAACAATTACTGATTTCGTGTTTATTAATTTTTTTTCCTTGGTTTCCTTATCTATTATGTTTTTTTTTATTCTCCTAACTGATATAATCTCAAATTGACAATGTAAATCAAACATTTTAATTTTATATTTTAGAGTTTCCTCTTCTAAGTCCCTGTCAATATCTGATATTACCCCTTGTCTTACCACTAAGAATTTTGGGATATACGATTCTAAATTATACTTATCTAACTTTATTGAACTTACCAATTTATTTGCAGATTGACCGTCTTTAAAATTAACTCTAATCCTGTTTCGTCCAACTGTATCGATTTCTTTTATTTTGTTATCCAGTTCTGGATGAGTAGAATATATGATATCATTTACCTTGATGGCATTTAGCTTACCCCTAAATTCTGATGACGAATTTTCAATATATACGTGATATGGCCCGCAATCCTTGTTATCGTATAAATAAGTTATTTTCTCATTTTTGTTTACACCTTTAACTTTTTCTATGAATTGTGCATTTATTTGTGAAGGCTGAATTCCAGCCCCAATACCTGATACCGCCCCTAAAGGGCCTATTTCGGGGGGAGTACCCCCGCTGTCCGCGTCCATCTTAAAATTTTAAACCACTTTTTCTAACTTTGTTTAATTCTTATCACTAAGGAATTTTATCGCTACGCCTAAAAAAAAACACTTCGATAAACTCCGTCCTACCGCTTTAAATGCCGGTTTCGAACTGTTACAATTTTAAATTCATTATTACCATTACAGCGATTATTCACTATTTGACGATGAAAATATTTCATTACTGTCGCTACTGCTGTCATCTGCAGGATTTATACCAATAGGTCCTACCATGACTTCAACGCGTACATCTAAGTCCCACATTTTTTTTTTCTACGCCCTCGACATGTATTACGCACTTATGCCAATCTGCTGCTTGTACATTCGCTATTGCCGTTTAACATCTTTTAATTTAAAAGTTTTATTTTCACGCGCCACTTCGCCTTTTATGTGCCCATATAAGCTCGATTGGATTTAGTTCACAATGGTAGGGCGGTAAACGTAATATTGTAACATCTCGTCCACGAGCCATTTAATTCACTACATATTTCATATATTTTTTTTTTTTTTGTGAAGTCTTGCAAGATCGAGCAACTGCACTTTTAGCATTTTTTCGCCAAATGTAATATTTTTTTCTTCGAACCAGTCAACAATCTTTCCTTTTCGCCACGCAGAAGTCGGTAAAGCTTTCACCCGACGCCGACGGCTGTGGTATGGTGCATTATCCATCACGATTACCCACCCACGTTCAATACGCGGTAAGATGGATTTAAACCTATCTTCAAACATTTCCCAGTTCATATCCTTATGATAATCA
Source organism: Polydrusus tereticollis (assembly GCA_963920685.1). NCBI lineage: Eukaryota > Metazoa > Arthropoda > Insecta > Coleoptera > Curculionidae > Polydrusus > Polydrusus tereticollis. The sequence goes on along the minus strand of OY987331.1, from coordinate 29,471,675 downwards.
CCGGTTTTACGAGATTCAAACACGCTTAACCCACCTTCAAGAGAACCAGAATCACTCCCGATGTGGGTTATAATTAACCGACGACCATTTCCTGAAGGAGTTTTCAATCCAGTGGACAGTTGGACACTGGACAGTCCATTGATAAAGGCGTTACGTGCAGAAAAAATTCATGCAGGTAGATATGTGGGGAACAATTTACTGAACAACTTTCATAAAGGTCACTTTTCGTATACGAGGTAATTCAAAAGTTACAGGCATTATGCGCGACTTTTTTGCCACTCTGTATAAGAAAGGGTTATCCAAGAATGTGGTAACATTCAAAAAACAAGCAACAAAAGCAAATTTGTATTTGTTTAATTAATTTTATATTCATCAACTTGGCATATCATGTCATAAAAAGAATTTGATACAATTTTTATCTATATTTGGTTGGATAAAGCGTCTTCTTATAATTGTGATCTAAACCAAGCTCTAAGTTTTTCAGTCCATTGGATAAAAACAATTATTGCTCGCACAATATTCATACTGCTTCGTTACACATATACACAGATCAAGCAGAAAGTTAACGTTTGGGCTGGAATTCTTGCATGGAGACAGCATAATTGGACCATTTTTCATTAAGAGTACCTAATCGGAATACTGAAATATATTTAGCGCCCTTAATGTTTTTTTGTTACCTCTCTCGCTATTGAGAAATTTATTTTCCCTCAAAATAGGGCGAATTATTTATAATTGTTTTTGAACAACAGATCACGAACTCTTCTAATAATTAAACTAAAACCAATAGAGCTCATCCATAAAAGTTTGGAGAATACGTTTACTGTCAGTGATCGTAAAACTTGAACAGGTTTTATGTATTAGATAGATGATTGTTTTTACTGGTGCTTGAATTAACGATAGGTAATAAAAGTAAATACGATATTAGGAACTGATGGAAACAATTTGATAAATTCCATTGAGCTTTCTTTAGTTAATAATATTTTTTTTTCTCCAAATAAAAAATAAAATATAAAAAAAAATCACGTATATTTTAGCAATTTTGTCACCACTTTTCGCTTAGAAGAATAGTTCGGTTAGTTATAATTAAATGGCGGAATATATGCACAGCCAAAATATGCGCATATATATGCCTCGTTTGCTTTTTGAAATATGCAGTTATATGCATCTTTTTGACCAAATATGCATACTGGTATGCAAGATTTCTTCATTTATTATAGTAAAATAGGATACAGAAACACACTGGGTTTCAAAAAAGATGTTTCTTTATAAAAAAAAAACAAAAAAGAACAAAGAAAAATAAAAATAAACAATTTTTTAACCTGAAATTTTATAAGCATTTATTACTAAATATTTTTCAAAATATTCAACTAAAAAGGATTGTCTTGTATCAGTAAAAATATGTTTATACGAAGAAAAGCGTCTTTCAACATCTACTGATGTAATCGGACAATACTGCAACTTAGGTAGTAAAGTATAAGGTCAAGATACAACTTCGTTGGATGGTTTACCTTCATAAATGCTTTTTACTGCAGTTAAGTATTTAAATGCTTCCTTCTTTTCTACAGTTACATCAAATTTGTTCCTTACTTGATCTCCTACTTTACCGGGAATGTTGTTACATTTACCCGAAAAAGTTTCAACAATACTAGTTGAGTCTCTTAAACTTAAATTTCGACTCTCTAGCGAGGATATTATGTCCGGTATAAAACTGAAATTAATCTTAATAAAAACAAAATCTTTAACTACACTTGCACTTTTCAACGACTCTTTACTTTGCACAACACACTGCGAATCGTTATCTAAATCCAAAATTAGTTCTTTAATGAGACGGAGAATGAAGCCAGATGGCTCCATCTCGTGGTGCTGGTATAGAACACCAATTCTTAAGCATACTTGCGCCCTCTGACATGGACTTACAAAGCCACAAATATTAGAGGATCTCCTGCAAAGACATTAAGTCACAATTGCAGGACTCCTCGCTAGGCTGCCCGAGTTAGGCATCGGTTTAGTAACCGAAAACTTAACAAAAAATCAACCCTTGATTTTAGTTCTTTAATGGCTTCGAAATGTTCTGCGTAGAATATTGATGCCTTAATCCATGTTCCCCACCGGGTAATTACAGGTTCTGGAGGTAAACTAACTCCTGGTAATATCTCCTTATACATCTGTACTCTTAGAGGTGCTTTTAGAAACACTTTTTTTATATTTGAAATTAATTTATTTACTAAAGGATATTCAGCACTGACGGTTTCTGCGACTCGGTTCATTCCATGTAAAAGACAAGTCACATGTACCATATTGGGGTAAAAGACTCTTAAGTTTTGGCCTACTTTTATCATATGGTGCTACATCAGACAAAGGCACTAAAAACTTCTCATCTGGTACTGGATTTGGTAACAAAAAGTTCGATAGGGACTGCTGAATAAATCGGGTTACGGTGACATTATTAGTTTTGTCTAGCTGCTTAGAAGCTATTAAATATGGGTTTCAACTTTGCTTTATCTTCTTGAAGTGCTCCAATCATAAGATATGCGATATATCTGCCCCAAGCATCTGTGCTTTCATCAACAATAATGTAAAAATTCTCATCACTCAGTAAAGCTCTAATTTCTTCTAAAACGGTTTCGGATGAATAGACATTCTTCTTTCTAAGCGTGGATTCATCAGGAACAATATGTTTGCAAAAAACCTCTAAGTTGCGGATTTTGCAATTTTTGTAAGGGTATGTTTGCTGCGACCAAAGCCTAGCATAAGTCTTCTTGAAAAATTTCCTTTCCAGATTTCGCTTTTCTCAAACATTTTGAAGTGCGTCTTTTACACTCAGCTGAACTGGCTCAGATTTCGTTTTTTGTAACTTTGATTTATGCCGCGGTGTTTTCAAATGTTGATCGACTTGGAACTTCTTTTCACAAACAATAATTTTTGCACAAGCTTTACAGAAGACTTTTTTTCCACTAAACTTAAACTCTGGGAAATTTTTAATACACGAAGAAGTTTTCTCCACTTTAGGCATTTTGAACACAAATTTGAAATCACTAGTTTCACACTGAAAATACTAAAGTCTTTCGACAAACTAAAACAGAAGTACTTGAAAATTGAAATATTATTAATTTCTGATGAAAATCCTTCCACGTAAACCACGAACTGTCGATCTACATGTGTCTTTGTATCCGGGACAGTTACAACAAGGTGGGTTTCAAATTTCTTAATATCTCCAATTTTCATTTTACATAACTCCACTCGGCGACATGCCCCAGCGATGCCCACAACGAGTACCACCTGAAACAAGCAAATAAGTTGTTATTTAAAAGTAGATTTTAAAAAAATCGCAATTAGGTACCTTCATTAAAAAAAAACTCCTCAGCTGGTACCGTAACAAGGAATTTTACAACCTCATTCTTAGAGAATGCCTCTGATTTCTTAGCTTTGTATCCCACAGACTTCCTTTTTAAATATGCCATCAGTTTTGCATATTATCTGCTTATGTCGACATTATTTTTGATACTTATAGTAGATCTGAACATTGAGTAATAACCCATAAAGAGGATGATTTACTGTCCTTAATTTATCCACAAAATAGGCAAGCATCGCATCTTTACTAATTGCTTTAACTTTCTTTGATGAACACCAGTCCATGAAGAGCCCATATTCCTTTTCATATCTATGTCGTGATTTATCCGGCAATAAATTAAGGGTAGCTGCTTTAGCAGTGTCCAGAACTTCCTTCGGAATTTCATCATCACTGCTACTACTGACTTCTATTTAAAGGTCGTAAAACACACTTTCACGAAATTGTTACAAAAATAATTATCGTTTATTCCGTTGTCAAGTTTTACATCTGTCATATAAAAGCCAACTATTAAATTTCTAAAATTTATTTCCCTAGCAACCTGATGTTAATGCATTGTTGATAACGACTTACGAGGCACCTACGGGGTAAATTAAAACAGTGCTCTTTTAGAGTTTTTAATATTGGTGCCCTAAAAATATGCTTGTAGATAAAATATCGTACAATACACTTACGGTAGGTATCTTTACCGCATTTGAGTGATTTACCAAACTCGCCTTCGGCTCGTTTTGTTAAACATCACGCACATGCGGTGAAGACATACCTACCGTACTTGTATTGTAATATACTATTAGTCTGTCTCCAAGTTAAAATATGATAAGATAAAGCTGGATACACCATGCGGGGACTATCCAGTTATACCAGGGATACCTGAGCTAAGCCAACACCCTGTTGGATTCACTTAATCCTACCATTTAGTTGTATCAATTAATGAAAATACATTATTGGTCCTTTACCTAACGCAATTACATTATTAGCCCTTTACCTGAGGGGACGCGACTGGAATATATATTCAGTTGCTATTAAAGTGATTCCCCAAGGGCATCGCTGACGCTGTGAAGACTATATTGAGTAAAAAAGGCGCTAAATTATTAGTGTTAAACTAACCTCACCCAAACATATTCAGTTTTCTAAATGTTTTAACCAACATACAGAATGAAACAGTCGCAAAAATAATAACTGCTAATCGGTCTTTAAAAAATCCAATGGATCCATGACAATTCCGAAAAAAATAAAACGAAATAATGCTGTACGACACCCCTTTAAAAATACGATCTATCGCAGACATAACCATTGCAATAATAAGACTTCTACCGAAGTTTTCCTCCTGTAGTCGCAAACGGGAATGATCCCGAAAAGTTTCCCCACCGGGCCTGGATAATAGCAACTATAGAAAGGGATCTGGAAAACCTCGGCTCCGGCGGGGATTTGTCCACTAAACTCAATATTCCTAATTTTCCGAAAAGCCGACCGCAAGCTTTAGATTGGCTCTTTTTAATAAAATTTAAATCGATTTGGTTTTACGTTTATTTCGGGAGTTGGTTTTTATGGGAGAGTTTTTATTATTATCTCTTATCTATTTATTAGGATAATGTAAGGAAGTGGGCACAAGATTGCTGAAAATGTATCGTGCATCGGTGGGCAAAACGTCAGGAGTATTTCGACTCTGACAATGGTAAATTTAAGTTCTATGTTAAGGCGCAGAACAATTATTAAGAAAAATTTAAGGAACTAACGATTATTATTGCACAGTTTTGGTTTTATTAATAGTAAATACTAATTATAATAATACAAGTCTATTATTTCAACATAACACAAAATTTACAATTAATAAATCAAAAAATAGATGTCAACTCTTGGCGCAGTCTATCCAACGTAGAGCGGACTTAACAAACTTGAAAATGTGGGTACATAATTAATAATTTATGATAATAAAGATAAATTGGTTCTCATTAAAAACTGGTACCTACCACTGCAAAGTTTGTTTACACCAATTTTATATAAAAGAGCCAAGCATTCCTCCTTCACCTGCGAATAAGCGAAATATATTTCTTTGTCAGTTGCTTTTCTCATAAAATTTATGTTTTTCCGTGTTTGAGTAGGATTTGCATCAGTTATTTGGCCAATATATTATAAATCTTTTTTTCCTGACGAAACTGGAAATGATACTACCACAAAATAATTTAGCTTTAGGGCAAGCAATGCACAAACAATAGATTTTTTTCCGGTTTTGTGCAAAAGGTTCTTATATTTCATCCTAAATCTTTCTTGTTTCGCTTTGGCTGTTCTAATAAAAATCCTTCTTTATCCGTACTTCCTTCACTTTCCAAACCTGAATCAGAATATTTGTCATAAACACTGTATGGTTCAACTTCATCTGTAAATGACCCAGCTACTTTATAGGACATACCGTTTCCAGAAATTACTTTTAAGTTTCGAACCATGTTTTTTTAGTAGGTTTTTCAGGCATTTTTGTTTGTTTAATGAGATTCATCAACTCGCAGCTAAACTGATTATTGGCACTAGATGGTTTTGATATATCGTGTTCCTCTTTGGGAAGTTTTTGAAGAATTTTTGTCGATTTATTGGATAAATACCAGCGGCAATGGAGTCAGCCTTAAGATTTTCTGAGGAATTTTCAAGCCCAAGCAACGTGTATTTTAAAAGATTCGGAAATTCAGGTTTTGGTAATGTTCCCCTATTATTTTTCTTCCATTCTATTAGAGTATATCTCCATTTTTTTTTTCATTGGGCAAAAAATCTAACGGTTAGCACATACGAGTAGAGTAAGGAGGTAATAAGACAAAAAGTATTTTAAATAATTAAATGACGAAATTTCCACTATTTTATTGTACACTATACGACATGTTTCGCTATACTACAGCTTCTTCGGGAACTTCTTACAAACTGAAGTATAAACAGGTAATGCAATAATAAACAGATTAATAATTACTACTCTATATTGTTATTAGGCCAGGTATTGTAAGTGGAAACAAACCTATCCCTCTTATTAAATATGTACAATACCTGGCATAATAACAATTTAGAGTAGTAATTATTAATCTGTTTATTATTGCATTAAAGTGTGTTCACAAATATAAGAAACCGACCTAAATGACTGCTATTATTAGGGTATTCAAAATATAATAAACAACAATAAACCAGTTCTGTGAAATTATTTGGGCCTAATAAATTTTAAGTACCGTACTCAGGTAAATAAAAATGCGGATAAACCAGGGTCCTTTTGATTTTAGTCTGTCAACGTTCACTGTTGAGTTTAGTTTGTTTTTTGAAAATGTTACGTTCTTGGTGTTCTAGTGAGATTACCTGTTTATACTTCAGTTTGTAAGAAGTACCCGAAGAAGCTATAGTATAGCGAAACAGGTCGTAAAGTGTACAATAAAATAGTGGAGATTAACTTATAAGTTCTTCATTTAGTAAAAAGTATTTTGTTTAGTTCACACAGCTGAATATCATTTTGGGAAATATGGCTCGGTAAATCATCTCCAATAAGTATCCGAAGAACAGGTTCTTTGCGAAGGTATGGTTCTGCTGTTACTTACAGTTCTCCCTTCGGCCCCCTTCTATCCAAGAAGGGTATACGTTTTTTGCAGAGTAGACAATATAGGATGACAACAAGTTTCTGTGATGTTGTTAATAATAAACTACATCATTATTTTTATACTCTTTTAATTAATGATTTAACTTTATAACATTAGCCAAAACTCGTAACATACATCTGACAACTTTACCTTTCACTGTCAAAGTCAATCGCTAAGCAACACTACCTGACATCCCCTTTTTTTACAATAATAAAAAGTTTAATACAAACAAGTTACAACTAAAACTTTATGGTACATAACTATTTAAATAATTTGGCTTATTAACCAACCGACCTGATCTAGAGGTATAGGCTGATATATTGGACTTAACTTGAGCATTATTATCACTGGCACTATTACTTCTACCAGACTTTAGTTGACAATTACCCTGCAACAGGTTCGCAGCAGTATTTGTTTTAAAGTTTTGTTTTGTTGGTGCTCTGTATAAATTTGACCTATTTCTTTCAACAATATTATCGTTTAATAGTGACAGTCTATAACCTCTAGGTCTGTTTGTTTTTTCTAAAATTTTAGCTGGCGTCATATTATGAACCTTATCCTTAATATACACTGTCTCGCCCCTTTCAAAATTAAGGGGTTTGCTGTGATTTCTTAAGTCATAATAATATTTATATTTATCTTGCCTGTTCTCTAAATGATTTTTGACGGCATTATTGGACTCTTCTTTATATGAGATTTCAAATGTTTCTGGGGTTGGCAGAAATGCATTTAAATTTCGACCAAAACACAACTCACTTGGTGATTTATTTATTTTAGAATCAATTGGCGTATTCCGGTATTCCAACAATGCTATATAAGTAGAGAGAAACGGACAGAACGAGGCCAGGTGGTGCTGGTGGTGCTGGTGGTGCAACTAACCCAGGTGGTGCAGGTGGTGCGTTTTACGATCTAACCCGGGTGGTTCGGTGGTGCGTTTTATGATCTAACCCGGGTGGTTCGGTGGTGCGTTTTATAACCTAACCCGGGTGGTTCGGTGGTGCTGTTTACAAAATAACCCGAAATTAAACCCGACTTTTTACGACCTAACCCGGATGCTTTCATGAAGCGGCTTCTTATCTAACCCTAACTTGAACCTGAATATTTATGATCTGACCCGAGATAAAACCCGACTTTTTATGATTTAACCTTAGTGAAACGCCGCTGCTAAAGCGGGATAATTAAATCCCAATTTTTATAAGCCATCCTTAAACCCAACTTTTTACGATGCGACCTGAGTCATCCTTAAACCAGACTTTTTATGATTTAACCTTAGTGAAACGCCGCTGCTAAAGCGGGATAATTAAATCCCAATTTTTATAAGCCATCCTTAAACCCAACTTTTTACGATCCGACCTGAGCCATCCTTAAACCAGACTTTTTATTATTTTCCCTTAGTTGAAACGCCGCTGTTAAAGCGGTATAGTAAAAAACATTATTTATATTTTCTATCTTAGTGAAACGCCGCTGGTGGGTAGTAAAGCGAAATAAAACCCTAATTTATATGGTCTAACAAGATAAGTATATTAAGGCGGCACATTTGTCACCCCGCAATAATTATTTATACCTAAATAACCCTCTCAAACCCTCTGCCGACTCGATTTAAAAAGAAAGGGACATAAACCTTTATTTATTATTCCGAAGGACCCTCATTAAAATTCAGTAGCATATCTAATAATTGATTCCAATTTTTGCACCACTTATATAAAATACAATAAAATAATTACCATCTAGAACCATTAACTAGCGATTTCTTTGTACTTGAAGTGGATAAATTATAGGACTATCTTGTAATGAGAACAGAGTAATAAAAAGTAAATAAAACTTAAATACGTATAAAATACCAAGCAGGTATAGGTACTATACAACTTGTGTTCGCCATCAGGTAAAAGCCCTCATAATGCTTTTATAAAAATTTCGGATAATATCATAATATAAGTAAATAGGCTACAATTTCAGGAAAAAAGTAAAAAAAATTAATTCACAGTGTAAAATTGTAGTTAAATGGATTGTAAATACGAAATAATATAAAAAAGCTACCTCTTGTTTGCGATGATGTATGCACAATAACTCTATATTATTCGGCCCTTAAACTGAAAATACCCACTAGATAGGTATCATAAGCTGTATTTGTCATCAGGTAGAACCCCCAATAAAATTATGAATATCAGGCGTAGGCAACAATAAGCAAATCACGTTGGTTTTTTAATTTATTATTAATCTGGCTAACTTAAGAAACTCACAATATAACGACCATCCAAAAAAATCATAATACATTACTGGGTGTGAAAGCAATTGCGCTGCAAAATATAGTGTATACCGACTCTGAGGTAGTTAATTAAAATCCCAATTAGCGCTAAAAAAAAATCAATTGGATATTTACTTTAGATATTTTAATAAAAAAATTCAATATTATTAGCGTCACCTACGCATAGGGTTAAAAAGTATGAGAAACTTTGTGAATATCATTTCCCGTGATTCTCTCGACCACCACATTTCAATATTCTCACCAACATTTAACTTTTGAAATTAGCACAATATCAAATCCTTTACAATGAATTAAACAAACGCATACATAATTTTAAAATCTCATAATAAGAATATAAGCTAAAATCTAACAAGTTTCGACAAGTTGAAACTTGTCAGTTTACATCTGTAGAGAATACCCAACTCTCGAATCATAAAAAAATGGTCAAACTTTGTCGGCAAATACCCTTCTATGATGCAGGGGAAGGACAGGTAACTCGAGATGTTTATAAAGAAACGTTAAAGAACATTATTTGCTTATTTCTAGACTCTTAAAAATTAGATGCAATCGAACAATAAATGTTTTCATCATGTATATTTATGAGTAACACATTACCTTCGACATACATAAATTCAAATTGATAATTACTCGCCTTAGTACTTTTTTAGAAGCTTGAATCATTGCATATAACCGTCTGAGGATACCCAAACTTCCCATAACATATTTCTCCGTGACCGGGGAAAAAGAGGTAGAAAAAGTAAAATAACAACTCCAAGTGTCTTTGCGAACAATCGGCAATAAAATAGAGTATTTCAGTTTTTAATTTTTCGTAAATAAAAGTTGGTTAGATTAATAGTCTCTGTGAATATAATAACATAAACAAAGTGATATGCCGTAAATTTAGGAGTACAGTATAAATTATGCCTCTATTAAAATATACCGCAATAACTAACTACCAAAGGATTTTTGATATTTTGAATATATTTGATGCTCATAGCATTATCACATTTCCAAAGGCTCTAAATTTTAGAAAAATGTTCTAATAGAATATGTCTATCAATATAAAGTAAAGGTATTGTTAGGTTTTTTTAAAAAATACGACCTACAACAGTCTCTGGTACAGCATGGCTGACTCTGTAGAAACTTCTGTGAAACCATAATAATTATATCAATAATCGAGTTGTCGTTATGATAATATTTTCTTCCAATATCCGACTCCACTATCCATAAAAGTTATGTTAGAAAATTCATAATTGAGCGCATTGTAATTTTTTAAAAAGAAATTCACTTCACACACAAAGATGTAGCCATTCAATCCATGAAAATAATGCAAGTCAGTATGCGTATGTTATGGCTAACTGTTTAAATGTCTATTCCTTCCACGTTTATCGGAAGAAATACTTTTTTTATACTAGTATTTTAGTTGAAAATAAGATCATAAATCATCTATACAAAACAAGCGTCCCTTATGGATTTGAACGAAAATCATAGATTCGACTATTTTCATGAAAAATAAATCTAAGTACGGAATAATGCAGGAAGATTATCTATTTTCTTGGTTTAGAAAGTGATGTAGTTAAGATTTATAACTTAGGAATAAATAAATTATTATTAATCTTTTCGACCTATTTCTCTTGCATATTTAATTTCTTTGATAGTAAGAACTAATCTCTTTATTTTACAAAGTAAAAAAAAGCTAAGGATCGGCGTTGTCAGTCAGGTATAAGAACTGATTTAACACGATGGTTTTTGTACAAACGTTCAAATACAATTGTATGCTTTTTAACCGATTATGTCGGAAAAATGACGTTTTATAGATTAGATATTTAGACGAAGAGGTAGCCTTCTCAATAAAGTATTGATTATTGTCCTGATAGCTAGACACACTTTTTATGTTAGTCAAAAAAAAAATAATTTTTTTCGAACGCTATTACAGGTTTTATCGTTAACTAACAAACATTAAGAGTGAAAAATTACCGTGCAAGATAAAATGTATAGGTTTACTTCATTTTTACATTATTTTACATTGGACAAAGAATAAACATCAATTTATTGTTTATTTTTTGAGGGAGTACTGGATGGTACAACTCTTCTGGTGGGAGAATTGTGCATTTAATTAAACCATCTATATTATTTAGGTTTAATTTGTTACACGCATCTCCTACATACACTTCTGGATGTGATAGTGGAAATTTAGAACTCTTACAGATGTACGGATAGAGGGAACAAACATCGGCGTATTTAATTTTTTCCGTATCTTTTATTTCATAGTATTCGCATGTATTTCCTGTTCGTCCTCCATAAAAAGCATCTCTTGGATTTAGTTTTGTCAAAATTTTATTGTAATGGGTATTAGTATAGGATTTTATCTCTGGATTATTTTTTAATAAATTTCTAAAATCACACTCCCACATTTCATTAACTAAAAAACCGAAATCTTTTAGTCTCATAATTTTTGCCTTTGTGGTTTCATATCTTAAATTTAGCGTTTCTGAGGGGTCCTCGGAAAGAGGATCGTTCCTGCCGAACTTGTAGCATACAGTACATCCATGGAAATAACATCCTTGAAATTCAAATACCTCATTTGTTTCGGAGCAGTAACCATCAACTTTTACACCATTTAAAACAGCTTCTTTACCATTAGCAGCATGTAAGATGTTGATTTTTCTGTGATTCTCGGTCCAAAGTAACCAATCTATGGCAATTTTGCTCTGCCTGTTTCTCCATCGGTATCCATTTTTTGGTATGATTCCTATAGTATTAGGCTTCAAAAAATTTCTTCTAAAAATTGTATTGCATGCTGAAGCAATAGTTGTAGCTTCAGTAAATGGACATACATTGATAGTTTGTATAAGTTGTTCTCTAAACTTTAAACATGATTGCGCAAGGATTTCGACATCCGATACGCAGTAGTCTACCAGATCTCTTTGCATATCGAAACCATCATTTTCATGTTCTACAAACCATTTAAGAAATTTGGCTCTGTCTTCTTCTTTCATACTATCTGAGGAGTAATATTCAATTGATGGTAGAGGTCCTATATAGTTTTCATTTGCCTTTGTATTAAATAGGTGCAGGAAGTAGCCTTTTTTAAAAATATCCTCAAGTCCAAATGCCTTTGGTAGTTTGGCTTAAGGCATAGGGAAATAGTTAAGTGAGTCGATAAATTTTACATTTTCAAGTTGCATCGTAATTATTTTGGTACCTCTCATGATTAACTCAGGTGTAAAATCTGTCTTTGTCATAATGTAGTTTAATATAAACTGGTGATCAAAAGCCTGACCATTATGGGCTATTACAATAATTTCTTTAAAGTTTTTCCTCATTTGTAACAAATGGTTAGTAAATGTTCCCGCTGGGTCTATACCTCTGACTTTTTGTAACTTTAGACCACATTTTTTTACAAGTATCTGCTTCAGAATCCATACACTCATCGCAGTATTGTTTGAAAACACAGAGATTGACTTGATGTAAAAACGTTGAATTTTCCAATAGTTTGTCTTGGCTCGTCTCTAAATCGTAGAATACAAAAAAGATCATCTTTAATCTTAGGTTTTCCCTTATCAGGCCGAATATAACATAGATGATCCTCGGATGCATGTTTATTACAAATTTTACAATAAATTTCACCACATGCATGTACTCTTTTGGCTTTAATGGTTTTTAAACAAATAGAACATAGTTTAATTTGTTCGCATACTGTAAATTTGCCTGACGAATAATCCTTTTTATGATTTTCGTAACAGTTTTGACTTCTAAAAAATCATAGACAGTCCTGGCATTTAATTTTTATTGCTATTTCACAAGCAGAGGCTTGCTGACATGCCTGACAGCTTCCACCACATCGGTGCTCATTTTTGTGATCATATGGGACGTAACACTTTTCACAAAAATAGTTAGAACAAAAAGCTGCTGTCAGCGATGTAATTACATTAAAATGGCTTTTGTAATGTAATAAGTTCAGCCGTTTATTGCTTTCAGTTGAACCTTCAAATATAATATTTCGTCCTTTTGATCCATAGCTATAAACAACTAATTTATATTATTTTAGATGATTTTGAAATTGTATTAACTCGGGAATTCCACCTCCTGCCGCAGGAATGCTAATTTTAGCTCTCTCCAACAATGATCTTGTTCTTTCGGTTTGAATTTTACTAATATCTCTTCTAACCTTACTGAATTCGGGATCTCTTTTATTATGGGCAATGGCGACTGCCAAAGCACGTGGTAAACACAGGTTATCGGTATTTTTAATACTTATAATACCTCGTCGCTTGTCGCATTCATCGTGAAAGCTGTTATAATTTTTTCCTCTCCCCCCACCAACAGGTAATCTAATAGTTGTCACACTAAGACAAAATGATTCTGTATTAAGACCTGCTGAGTTTGACGGATAAATGCCACTTATAACACTCCAAACATCTTAAAAGGTTATGTCTTTAGCTGCTTTGAAGCGAATCCAACCTTCTCCTCGGTTGAAGTCTTTAGAGCAAAAACTAAAAGCCACACGATCTAAGGGTTGTAGGCCTTCTGTAGCGTTTTGAATAATTTGATTAATTCCTTTTTCCACCCAACCAACTGGTTCAACTCCCTGTGGAACAGGTTTTAACTTAAACTCTAGAGTGCGTCCTGTAAGGTTAAATTCTCGTAACTTTTTAACAACGTCTTTAACAATAATAAACTTCTCCATCTTTCTTTTTTTTTTGTTGTTTTATAGTCTACTATCTACCTACATAAAAAAAAAAAAACAAGTATATTTTCATATTTTTATCGGTCTTAAGTTCGATTTCAAAAGCACACTCCCACTTTTTGATAATTTCACAGTCTAAGCACATAGATCTTATATTTTTTATTTACGATCAATTCATCTTTATTCGCCAATCGTCTCAAACGAGTCTGCTTTTGAAAGTAATATAGCCTTAGTATTCAGAAAATATTAACGATATCGGAGCCTAAAACATCCTTAACACTAAAAAATCATTGTGTTTCCTAACAAAACCCATCATCTTGTCTATTTAGCTTGCTTTCCTATTGTTTAGCAGGTTAAATAAAATTATTATTTCGCTCTTTTTGTCTGTACTCAATCGTTAGGGGAATACGATTCTAGTCCTATAAGAGAGACAGTTAAAATTTATGTAAGCAATCAGAAATCCTACACTATGAGCTACTTAGTTAAAATTTCATATTTCCTTCCTGGATCAGCTAAAATTTGTGTTGCGTCGGTCAAAATTTATAAAATACGAAAAAAATGCTAGATACATTTTTATCATGACTTTCTATCTAATACCATCTTATTTCAAGGTATAATTCGGTTGTCAAAATGAGAATCTAAAAAATCCTCGTGTTTCCTCACAAAACCCATCATCTTGCCTATTTAGCTTGCTTTTCTATTGTTTAGCAGGTTAAATAAAATTATTATTTCACTCTTTTTGTCTGTACTGAATCGTTAGGGGGATACGTTTCTAGTTCTATAAGAGAGACAGTTAAAATTTATGTAAGCAATCAGAAATCCTACACTATGAGCTACTTAGTTAAAATTTCATATTTCCTTCCTGGGTCAGGCAAAATTTGTGATGTGTCGGTCAAAATTTATAAAAATACAAAAAAAAATGCTGGATGCATTTTTAGCGTGACTTTCTATTTAATACCATCTTATTTCAAGGTATAATTCGGTTGTCAAAATGAGAATAAAATAATTTTCCCATGGTTTATGCCATCTTAAAAAAGTCAAAAGGTTATATTCTGTAGAGGGTCAGATACATTCAAATTTAAAAAATTTCCTCCAAGAAGAATTTTAAGATAGTATTATAGTAAATAAAAATTCTATACCTCCAATATTTCTTGGAAACATATCGTGTTCTAGCGACATAACCCAAAAGTACCTCTATTCAGAAACGCATCGTACTTTTCTTGTCAAACTTGACTTTGTTGTAATGTTGTATGCAGAGCACTTTGAAAACAAAAATTAGATTAGAAACCGCCGCCTCTTAAGGTATACTTTTTTAGGTCTTACATAGGGTACACTGGTATACAGAACAAATGTCATCTTTAATTGTCTCATTGTCCCATCCATTACATTATTATAATCTTAAAGCACCTGTTACCAGCATTATCTGTTTTTATGGTTTTCATAAAACATAGCGATTACCGATGAAAATTAAACGAAAACTTAATAAATAACTTTTTTTTCAACTGAAATAGACTGATTTTCGATGGAAAAATGTTACTTATAACTAAAAATGAATATAAGACATATACGCAATGATATTTAGAATAAATCAATCTTTTCTAAAATTACTATGAAATATTCACAAAATCGTTTCGTTATAACCAAAGTAGCAAGGCTTGCAGATTTCGTATAGAGTTCAAACGCGATACTGAGATGATCTTTTTTTTTTTTTTTTATATTTTTGTAGGATAATGCACCACTACGTTGTAAGTACTTGAGAGAGGACTTTCTTGAAAAATCCTCAAATTTCTCTGCAATTTTGTTCCTTCTAGAGTTAAATTCACACAGAAAACCCCGTATTCTTATCTTTCAGGTTGGTATATTAAAAAGGGCTTATTAGTATGGTTTAGAAAACAAGCAATATTAATTAACGGATGTTTTTTCGTCGTATGAAGAGTTGAAAAATTTTTTTTTCCACTCCAATGGTTACGATGCAGAGAGTCGGGTTTCATCATAATCTTTCAGGGTAGCTCAGGTTTGTTTACATGTACTAAGGTTAGTGCTCCTTGCAATCGGTTTCAGGTTTGACGCGCCCCCCTCAGGTTTGTTCAGGTTTCTCAAACGTTTGAGAAACCTGAACAAACCTGAGGGGGGCGCGTCAAATAATAATTTTATTTAACCTGCTAAACAATAGAAAAGCAAGCTAAATAGGCAAGATGATGGGTTTTGTGAGGAAACACGAGGATTTTTTAGATTCTCATTTTGACAACCGAATTATACCTTGAAATAAGATGGTATTAGATAGAAAGTCATGATAAAAATGTATCTAGCATTTTTTTCGTATTTTATAAATTTTGACCGACGCAACACAAATTTTAGCTGATCCAGGAAGGAAATATGAAATTTTAACTAAGTAGCTCATAGTGTAGGATTTCTGATTGCTTACATAAATTTTAACTGTCTCTCTTATAGGACTAGAATCGTATTCCCCTAACGATTGAGTACAGACAAAAAGAGCGAAATAATAATTTTATTTAACCTGCTAAACAATAGGAAAGCAAGCTAAATAGACAAGATGATGGGTTTTGTTAGGAAACACAATGATTTTTTAGTGTTAAGGATGTTTTAGGCTCCGATATCGTTAATATTTTCTGAATACTAAGGCTATATTACTTTCAAAAGCAGACTCGTTTGAGACGATTGGCGAATAAAGATGAATTGATCGTAAATAAAAAATATAAGATCTATGTGCTTAGACTGTGAAATTATCAAAAAGTGGGAGTGTGCTTTTGAAATCGAACTTAAGACCGATAAAAATATGAAAATATACTTGTTTTTTTTTTTTATGTAGGTAGATAGTAGACTATAAAACAACAAAAAAAAAAGAAAGATGGAGAAGTTTATTATTGTTAAAGACGTTGTTAAAAAGTTACGAGAATTTAACCTTACAGGACGCACTCTAGAGTTTAAGTTAAAACCTGTTCCACAGGGAGTTGAACCAGTTGGTTGGGTGGAAAAAGGAATTAATCAAATTATTCAAAACGCTACAGAAGGCCTACAACCCTTAGATCGTGTGGCTTTTAGTTTTTGCTCTAAAGACTTCAACCGAGGAGAAGGTTGGATTCGCTTCAAAGCAGCTAAAGACATAACCTTTTAAGATGTTTGGAGTGTTATAAGTGGCATTTATCCGTCAAACTCAGCAGGTCTTAATACAGAATCATTTTGTCTTAGTGTGACAACTATTAGATTACCTGTTGGTGGGGGGAGAGGAAAAAATTATAACAGCTTTCACGATGAATGCGACAAGCGACGAGGTATTATAAGTATTAAAAATACCGATAACCTGTGTTTACCACGTGCTTTGGCAGTCGCCATTGCCCATAATAAAAGAGATCCCGAATTCAGTAAGGTTAGAAGAGATATTAGTAAAATTCAAACCGAAAGAACAAGATCATTGTTGGAGAGAGCTAAAATTAGCATTCCTGCGGCAGGAGGTGGAATTCCCGAGTTAATACAATTTCAAAATCATCTAAAATAATATAAATTAGTTGTTTATAGCTATGGATCAAAAGGACGAAATATTATATTTGAAGGTTCAACTGAAAGCAATAAACGGCTGAACTTATTACATTACAAAAGCCATTTTAATGTAATTACATCGCTGACAGCAGCTTTTTGTTCTAACTATTTTTGTGAAAAGTGTTACGTCCCATATGATCACAAAAATGAGCACCGATGTGGTGGAAGCTGTCAGGCATGTCAGCAAGCCTCTGCTTGTGAAATAGCAATAAAAATTAAATGCCAGGACTGTCTATGATTTTTTAGAAGTCAAAACTGTTACGAAAATCATAAAAAGGATTATTCGTCAGGCAAATTTACAGTATGCGAACAAATTAAACTATGTTCTATTTGTTTAAAAACCATTAAAGCCAAAAGAGTACATGCATGTGGTGAAATTTATTGTAAAATTTGTAATAAACATGCATCCGAGGATCATCTATGTTATATTCGGCCTGATAAGGGAAAACCTAAGATTAAAGATGATCTTTTTTGTATTCTACGATTTAGAGACGAGCCAAGACAAACTATTGGAAAATTCAACGTTTTTACATCAAGTCAATCTCTGTGTTTTCAAACAATACTGCGATGAGTGTATGGATTCTGAAGCAGATACTTGTAAAAAAATGTGGTCTAAAGTTACAAAAAGTCAGAGGTATAGACCCAGCGGGAACATTTACTAACCATTTGTTACAAATGAGGAAAAACTTTAAAGAAATTATTGTAATAGCCCATAATGGTCAGGCTTTTGATCACCAGTTTATATTAAACTACATTATGACAAAGACAGATTTTACACCTGAGTTAATCATGAGAGGTACCAAAATAATTACGATGCAACTTGAAAATGTAAAATTTATCGACTCACTTAACTATTTCCCTATGCCTTAAGCCAAACTACCAAAGGCATTTGGACTTGAGGATATTTTTAAAAAAGGCTACTTCCTGCACCTATTTAATACAAAGGCAAATGAAAACTATATAGGACCTCTACCATCAATTGAATATTACTCCTCAGATAGTATGAAAGAAGAAGACAGAGCCAAATTTCTTAAATGGTTTGTAGAACATGAAAATGATGGTTTCGATATGCAAAGAGATCTGGTAGACTACTGCGTATCGGATGTCGAAATCCTTGCGCAATCATGTTTAAAGTTTAGAGAACAACTTATACAAACTATCAATGTATGTCCATTTACTGAAGCTACAACTATTGCTTCAGCATGCAATACAATTTTTAGAAGAAATTTTTTGAAGCCTAATACTATAGGAATCATACCAAAAAATGGATACCGATGGAGAAACAGGCAGAGCAAAATTGCCATAGATTGGTTACTTTGGACCGAGAATCACAGAAAAATCAACATCTTACATGCTGCTAATGGTAAAGAAGCTGTTTTAAATGGTGTAAAAGTTGATGGTTACTGCTCCGAAACAAATGAGGTATTTGAATTTCAAGGATGTTATTTCCATGGATGTGCTGTATGCTACAAGTTCGGCAGGAACGATCCTCTTTCCGAGGACCCCTCAGAAACGCTAAATTTAAGATATGAAACCACAAAGGCAAAAATTATGAGACTAAAAGATTTCGGTTTTTTAGTTAATGAAATGTGGGAGTGTGATTTTAGAAATTTATTAAAAAATAATCCAGAGATAAAATCCTATACTAATACCCATTACAATAAAATTTTGACAAAACTAAATCCAAGAGATGCTTTTTATGGAGGACGAACAGGAAATACATGCGAATACTATGAAATAAAAGATACGGAAAAAATTAAATACGCCGATGTTTGTTCCCTCTATCCGTACATCTGTAAGAGTTCTAAATTTCCACTATCACATCCAGAAGTGTATGTAGGAGATGCGTGTAACAAATTAAACCTAAATAATATAGATGGTTTAATTAAATGCACAATTCTCCCACCAGAAGAGTTGTACCATCCAGTACTCCCTCAAAAAATAAACAATAAATTGATGTTTATTCTTTGTCCAATGTAAAATAATGTAAAAATGAAGTAAACCTATACATTTTATCTTGCACGGTAATTTTTCACTCTTAATGTTTGTTAGTTAACGATAAAACCTGTAATAGCGTTCGAAAAAAATTATTTTTTTTTTGACTAACATAAAAAGTGTGTCTAGCTATCAGGACAATAATCAATACTTTATTGAGAAGGCTACCTCTTCGTCTAAATATCTAATCTATAAAACGTCATTTTTCCGACATAATCGGTTAAAAAGCATACAATTGTATTTGAACGTTTGTACAAAAACCATCGTGTTAAATCAGTTCTTATACCTGACTGACAACGCCGATCTTTAGCTTTTTTTTTACTTTGTAAAATAAAGAGATTAGTTCTTACTATCAAAGAAATTAAATATGCAAGAGAAATAGGTCGAAAAGATTAATAATAATTTATTTATTCCTAAGTTATAAATCTTAACTACATCACTTTCTAAACCAAGAAAATAGATAATCTTCCTGCATTATTCCGTACTTAGATTTATTTTTCATGAAAATAGTCGAATCTATGATTTTCGTTCAAATCCATAAGGGACGCTTGTTTTGTATAGATGATTTATGATCTTATTTTCAACTAAAATACTAGTATAAAAAAAGTATTTCTTCCGATAAACGTGGAAGGAATAGACATTTAAACAGTTAGCCATAACATACGCATACTGACTTGCATTATTTTCATGGATTGAATGGCTACATCTTTGTGTGTGAAGTGAATTTCTTTTTAAAAAATTACAATGCGCTCAATTATGAATTTTCTAACATAACTTTTATGGATAGTGGAGTCGGATATTGGAAGAAAATATTATCATAACGACAACTCGATTATTGATATAATTATTATGGTTTCACAGAAGTTTCTACAGAGTCAGCCATGCTGTACCAGAGACTGTTGTAGGTCGTATTTTTTAAAAAAACCTAACAATACCTTTACTTTATATTGATAGACATATTCTATTAGAACATTTTTCTAAAATTTAGAGCCTTTGGAAATGTGATAATGCTATGAGCATCAAATATATTCAAAATATCAAAAATCCTTTGGTAGTTAGTTATTGCGGTATATTTTAATAGAGGCATAATTTATACTGTACTCCTAAATTTACGGCATATCACTTTGTTTATGTTATTATATTCACAGAGACTATTAATCTAACCAACTTTTATTTACGAAAAATTAAAAACTGAAATACTCTATTTTATTGCCGATTGTTCGCAAAGACACTTGGAGTTGTTATTTTACTTTTTCTACCTCTTTTTCCCCGGTCACGGAGAAATATGTTAGGGGAAGTTTGGGTATCCTCAGACGGTTATATGCAATGATTCAAGCTTCTAAAAAAGTACTAAGGCGAGTAATTATCAATTTGAATTTATGTATGTCGAAGGTAATGTGTTACTCATAAATATACATGATGAAAACATTTATTGTTCGATTGCATCTAATTTTTAAGAGTCTAGAAATAAGCAAATAATGTTCTTTAACGTTTCTTTATAAACATCTCGAGTTACCTGTCCTTCCCCTGCATCATAGAAGGGTATTTGCCGACAAAGTTTGACCATTTTTTTATGATTCGAGAGTTGGGTATTCTCTACAGATGTAAACTGACAAGTTTCAACTTGTCGAAACTTGTTAGATTTTAGCTTATATTCTTATTATGAGATTTTAAAATTATGTATGCGTTTGTTTAATTCATTGTAAAGGATTTGATATTGTGCTAATTTCAAAAGTTAAATGTTGGTGAGAATATTGAAATGTGGTGGTCGAGAGAATCACGGGAAATGATATTCACAAAGTTTCTCATACTTTTTAACCCTATGCGTAGGTGACGCTAATAATATTGAATTTTTTTATTAAAATATCTAAAGTAAATATCCAATTGATTTTTTTTTAGCGCTAATTGGGATTTTAATTAACTACCTCAGAGTCGGTATACACTATATTTTGCAGCGCAATTGCTTTCACACCCAGTAATGTATTATGATTTTTTTGGATGGTCGTTATATTGTGAGTTTCTTAAGTTAGCCAGATTAATAATAAATTAAAAAACCAACGTGATTTGCTTATTGTTGCCTACGCCTGATATTCATAATTTTATTGGGGGTTCTACCTGATGACAAATACAGCTTATGATACCTATCTAGTGGGTATTTTCAGTTTAAGGGCCGAATAATATAGAGTTATTGTGCATACATCATCGCAAACAAGAGGTAGCTTTTTTATATTATTTCGTATTTACAATCCATTTAACTACAATTTTACACTGTGAATTAATTTTTTTTACTTTTTTCCTGAAATTGTAGCCTATTTACTTATATTATGATATTATCCGAAATTTTTATAAAAGCATTATGAGGGCTTTTACCTGATGGCGAACACAAGTTGTATAGTACCTATACCTGCTTGGTATTTTATACGTATTTAAGTTTTATTTACTTTTTATTACTCTGTTCTCATTACAAGATAGTCCTATAATTTATCCACTTCAAGTACAAAGAAATCGCTAGTTAATGGTTCTAGATGGTAATTATTTTATTGTATTTTATATAAGTGGTGCAAAAATTGGAATCAATTATTAGATATGCTACTGAATTTTAATGAGGGTCCTTCGGAATAATAAATAAAGGTTTATGTCCCTTTCTTTTTAAATCGAGTCGGCAGAGGGTTTGAGAGGGTTATTTAGGTATAAATAATTATTGCGGGGTGACAAATGTGCCGCCTTAATATACTTATCTTGTTAGACCATATAAATTAGGGTTTTATTTCGCTTTACTACCCACCAGCGGCGTTTCACTAAGATAGAAAATATAAATAATGTTTTTTACTATACCGCTTTAACAGCGGCGTTTCAACTAAGGGAAAATAATAAAAAGTCTGGTTTAAGGATGGCTCAGGTCGGATCGTAAAAAGTTGGGTTTAAGGATGGCTTATAAAAATTGGGATTTAATTATCCCGCTTTAGCAGCGGCGTTTCACTAAGGTTAAATCATAAAAAGTCTGGTTTAAGGATGACTCAGGTCGCATCGTAAAAAGTTGGGTTTAAGGATGGCTTATAAAAATTGGGATTTAATTATCCCGCTTTAGCAGCGGCGTTTCACTAAGGTTAAATCATAAAAAGTCGGGTTTTATCTCGGGTCAGATCATAAATATTCAGGTTCAAGTTAGGGTTAGATAAGAAGCCGCCTCATGAAAGCATCCGGGTTAGGTTGTAAAAAGTCGGGTTTTATCTCGGGTCAGTTCATAAATATTCAGGTTCAAGTTAGGGTTAGATAAGAAGCCGCCTCATGAAAGCATCCGGGTTAGGTTGTAAAAAGTCGGGTTTAATTTCGGGTTATTTTGTAAACAGCACCACCGAACCACCCGGGTTAGGTTATAAAACGCACCACCGAACCACCCGGGTTAGATCATAAAACGCACCACCGAACCACCCGGGTTAGATCGTAAAACGCACCACCGAACCACCTGGGTTAGTTGCACCACCAGCACCACCAGCACCACCTGGCCTCGTTCTGTCCGTTTCTCTCTACTTATATAAATATCTGTACCGGCGTGCTCAGCTTTTTTTAACATATTTTTAAATGTTTGTACGTATTTTTCTGCCATCCCGTTTGATTTAGGATAATAAGGACTAGATGTTAAGTGTTCAAAATTCCATTCTGACGAAAACTTTTTAAATTTATTATTGCAATATTGTGGACCATTATCGCTATATAATTTTTTAGGAATCCCGTACCTAGCGAAGTTACTTTTTAAAGCAGCAATTACATATTCAGCTGTTTCAAAAGCTAACTCCTTTATTTCGATAAATTTAGAAAAGTAGTCAACTATTAAAAGAAATGCACGATTTTTAAAATAAAAAATATCAGTTCCTATAATTTCCCAGGGGCCATCCGGAACATTTCTTAGTAACATCTCTTCTCCACTATGTGATCTTTGGAATTTTAAACACGTAATACAGTTTCTAACGACATCTTCAATTTCTTTTATCATATTAGGCCAATACAATATGCGTCTAGCTCTAGATTTACATTTTTCTAAACCAAAATGATTACAGTGTATTAATTTTATCATTTCCTTTTGCAAACCTGATGTCCGCAGCGCCATGTGATGTTGTTAATAATAAACTACATCATTATTTTTATACTCTTTTAATTAATTATTTAACTTTATAACATTAGCCAAAACTCGTAACATACATCTGACAACTTTACCTTTCACTGTCAAAGTCAATCGCTAAGCAACACTACCTGACAGTTTCCATCTGCGGTAACGGCCATCATTACTGACACACTTGTTTTTGTCGATTCGATAATATTTTCATAATGCTTTGTGTCCCTTTTTACGACAGCCTTTTGCTATCCCGGATCATCTGAAAAATTCGTTGAATCATAGTTCACGAGAGGAATATTTTTAACGAATTTTCCAAGAAAAGAAAATAGGAGTTTATAATGTCATAATTAATTGCAGCTCTGCAGCTCTTTATGTTTTCACCAAACCGAACAGCCTCTTAAGAAAAAGATTAGTTACCAGGAAAATTATTGTCTATCAGTGCCATCTAGATATTGTTTTATTATTATTCTAATCTATAATTTTGCCAGTGGAAAACCTCAAGAGACACAAAGCTTTAAACTTTCTACTAATTGTAATTCTTTATTTTCACTTGACGCAGGTTAGGGCCAGTCTCCATTACCAGCACTTTTGCTGGTTTTAGGTTATGATTTGACTTTTACTCCAGGAAAAAATATTTTTGTTTTAGAAATTTAAATATCAGTTGAATTTAGACTATAGACTAAAAAATACAAAGAAAAATACTTACAAATAAGTTCTGTAACAGGTGCTCGGTACTTTTTAAAATCCGACATGACTGCGCTTCTCTATTTTCGACAGTAGTAGACGGGTAGGTGCTCGGATTGAAGTGCCAATCGAATTTTAACAATTATTATCGTTGTTGACAAATCGTATGAACACAGTAACTAATGATATTAAAGCAACTATAAACTTTTAAGTAAAGAAACATATATTTGGGCGACTTTATGCGCAGCACAAACAATAAAGATGCGCAGTGGTTCACTTAGCTCCGCTCTGCGGTACTCTACTGACCCGGTCCAAGACATAAATAAATAAAATTTGTTATAAAACAACAAACTTAAAATAAGTTCGTGTACAGAGTTGTCCCTTATCCTTCCATCAGACCCAATCTTTAAACGCGTTTCTCCGTCTACGGCTCATTAGCAAGGCTCCGAGTCTGACGAAAATGTAAGGGATCTCAAAGAACTTTTGACACAAAAATGCAAATAAATAGACGAGAGTTGCAGCACGTGGGTACATCTCGTGGCAACCACAAACACCAACCGAACTTATTTTAAGCTTGTTGTTTTATAATATTTAGCTTTGGGTTGCTAAACCGACACATTGGCTTCCAGCGCCACCTAACGTAGTTTGCCCGCGATAGGCCGCCTTGCCAGCGTTTGCACCTATACGGATTCTTGCTGTCCTGGTTGGGGCGATGTGTGTGGTTGCCACGAGATGTTTCCACGCGCTGCAACTCTTGTCTGTTTAAGAAAAACTTGATTGTCGATCATTAAATGAATATTCATATGGGCAATAAAATAAGCGAGTATCATAATATAATAATTAATAAAAAATATAAATAAGTTAAACCAAACCATTAAAAAAAAATATTATATTTTATCTTAAAATTGTTGTGTACATTTAACAGATTTTTTTTATTTAATTTTAAATAAATTTACATTTAAATGCAACCAATCAGTGGGTATCGAATTATAACATTTCACAGCATTATATAAAAAGGACCGCTGAAACATGGCGTTCTGATGATAAGGCATTGGTTAATTTACTTCTGTCTCTAATTAATATCATGACGAAAAACCAGACGCTCTCGAATCGAAATGGGGGAGCCAGGATTTTTAATAATTTTTACCACAAATGCGCAAAAATGAAGAATTCTACGTTCATCTATCCTGAATCAGCCAATAATCCCGTGTAAGCGGGAAATATGATCAAACTTTCTTACATCATACACAAAACGAAGACAAGCATTTTGCACTGTCTAGAGACCGAGATCTACTTTCAACATCTAAGCAAAGACCGTAGACAAAATCTCAATAATTAAAGTATTGACTTGATTTAAAATATAAAATATGTCTACTGCTGCATAGTATTTTTAAAGAAAGATACGGGATCCATGACACTATACATACACAAGAATTTGAAACTTTTAGTTTTTCTTTCTAAAAGCACACATTTTTAGTAGTCGTTTTCAACCATATAATTTGCGGAATACACAGTAGTTTTTAAGAAATTAATTAATAAAAGTAGCGACTTTATGGTGTTGACAAGAGAAATGTTTGCGATGTTGCCAGATAATCGGCGACAGTTTCTTTCTTTGCACCTAAAATTATTTTTGAATAATCCAATTTCCTGCAAATATTTCGTAAAATCTAGATCAGGCTTGTTCGTAATTTCGTAGACATCGTCAATACTATTTATTTTAATTTTTCTTACCTGAAACTTAAAAGACAAAACTCATCTTGGCAACTCTGCCATGTAACGTCAAACCTGTCCTTCGTTGAAAATTGGCATCTGCAACAGAGTTGCCACTTGTCATTTATTCTCTACAAATATAAGGCTTAATGGTCAGATCTTTTTTTAAAATTATTGTTATAAATGTTACTTTTCAGTTTAAAAAGATCGCTATAATATGCTGAAAAATAATTCGTAGTAATAATACTAGCCATATATTGGCTGAATTAGCGCTAACCCGCTTCCAATCCACCTTTTTCTTTGCAATTCGCTTATATTTAAAGAGGAAAGTATTCTTTTAAGAATACCTATTAATTATTAGCCTTACATTGGCTGAATTAGCACTACCAGCTTCTAATCAATCTTTTTGTCTACAATTCGCCTATATTTTCAGAAAAAAGTCTTCCAAAGAGACTACAAAAGTAAGGAAAAATAATGCTAACGTGAACACCGCCTAAGTATTTAATATTTTCAAAACGCCTACGCGCCTCTGTAGTTTCTGCAACGGGATTGGTCACGCCAAAAATCCATAGCCGAACTCGGGACCAATCAACGACCAGACGCGGGTTAAAAAGTTGTCATCACTTAGCCCAGATATTATAACAACATAAGAAATAAACCATAAAATCCAAAAAGAATAATAAAGCAACGGTATATTATGTTATTTTCATATTGTTTTTATTATACTACATAATAGAAACACATAATAGTGGATTAAGGGCGAAACCTAAACCTAAATTATAAATGTTTATAAATTTCCAAAATATTGTTACCTAATGAACACTAATTGATAATTACTTGACAAATTATAATCCACGCCGACATTAAAAAGTGTTATAATGACAACACGTTACAATTTTAAATTCATTATTACCATTACAGCGATTATTCACTATCTGACGATGAAAACATTTCAATACTGTCGGTACTGCTGTCATCTGCAAGATTTATATTAATAGGTTCTACCATGACTTCAACGCGTACATCTCGCATTTTTTTTTCTACGCCCTCGACATGTTATACGCACTTATTGCCAATCTGCTGCTTGTACATTCGCTATTGCCGTTTTTAACAGTTCTTTAACATGTTTTAATTTGAAAGTTTTATTTTCACGCGCCACTTTGCCTTTTATCTGTGCCCATATAAGCTCGATTGGATTTAGTTCACAATGGTAAGGCGGTAAACGTAATATTGTAACACCTCGTTCACGAGCCATTTCATCCACTACATATTCGTATATTTTTTTTGTGAAGTCTTGCAAGATCGAGCAACTGCACTTTTAGCATTTTTTCGCCAAAAGTCAACAATCTTTTCTTTTCGCCACGCAGAAGTTGGGAAAGCTTCTACCCGACTGTGGTATGGTGCATTATCCATCATGTTCTGAGTTCATATCCTCATGATAATCACCGGTTTTGCGAGATTCAAACACGTTTACCCCACCTTCAAGAAAACCAAAATCACCCGATCCATCATCATCCCGATGTGGGTTATATTTATTAACCGACGACCTTTTCCTGAAGGAGCTTTCAATCCAGTGAACAGTCTATTGATAAAGGCGTTACGTGCATCTTTAATGTTGAGATCTTGCCAAATGGAATTCACAGTATGTTCTTCATTTAATCATGTCTCGTCCGTAAAGTAAATTCTTTTCCCTGCACAGCGATATTGTTGTATTTCTTCTAGATACTTTCTACGCTACAATACACAATTTCTTCATTTTCCACCGAAAGACTTTTGCGATTTCGTTTTAAGAATCGAAAATTCAATTCTCGTAGTGTACGCATTAGAACTCTTCGTGAAACTTTTTGCGTATGTTAATCCCTTTCAATTTCGGCAGAAATTTTTTTTTAATTCGGAAGTTCATTTCGAAAAAAAAATGCATGCACTTTTCGACGAATGGCTAACTTTGTTTGCTGATCAATAAAAATATTTTTCCGTCCTCTTGTTTCCTTCTGATCGGACACTTTAGTATTCCTATTGTTCTTGATAGTTCTATAAACAGTACGGCAAGATGTCTTAGTCATTCTGCTGCATCAGTGAATGATATTCCACTGTGTGTACTTAAAATTCCCTCGTACACATTTTTTACCATTGTACGCTCCCCAGGTTTTCAATGACGTCGTAACTTGTTGGTTACTATCACTTGAAAAACTCGCCTGCATTATAATATTTGCTGTTTTGAATAACCACCAAAATAATAAAACTGAATTGCTAATATCCTCTTGATTGAAACTTGTCTACAACACTGAACGTTGGTTAGAGGCGATAAGAAAGCGTGCGAGCGCCTTTAGACATGGTTTCTTTCTACCTGGGTTGCCAAATTAAGTAAAACAGGTACCGTAGAGTGAAAAGGCCCTTAATGACATGCTGATTTTGGTACATTTTATGAGAATGTTAATAATCTAAAATAATATTATTTTAAAACCTGGCAACATGTAACGACTTATTAATGCACAATCTTCCCAATCGGTTTTGAATGCTTTTATTTAAGTTAAAAGTGTGTGAATTGATGTTAATTATTCTCTCCGCACACCGTCAATGGTGATAAGAACAGTTTTGCCAATTATTTTGGGATCCTAGTATAGATGCATCATGAAAAAAAGCTGCGAAAAAATTATTAATATCATTAGGATGAGATAACACTTTAGGTTTTGAATTATTTTTATCAGGGCAAATGTTACTTGGGATCCTCCTTGGCTTTGAGTCAGGCATCAGCCTTTAACTCCCTTTCTTTATTCGGTGGCTTTAATCGGCCGAACTTCGTATTAACAATTTGGGTTGGGCAAAGCCTTAGTTAGTTGGGAGTGATTCGAGAGCGCATTTAAGCTTGTTCATGTTGCTTTTTTTTTTTTTTTTTGTCAAAATCTGAATTTCTTATTTCTCCTTCATGTCGAGCCCTCCAGTTCAGTGCCTCCCCACTACGACTGGAGGAAGCCAATTCTTCGGGTATTTATAGGTGGAGCCTAGCGGAGATTGTACATGAGTCTGTATGATCAGTGGGTTAGTCGCGACGTCAGTACGTCTGAAGTAATTAGCAATAATTTTGTTATAAAATTCGTTTAAGGCAGGAATTTCAAAATCGCGATGTAAAACCCTATTGATAGCATACCGAGGAGCATCCGCAATGATTTTTAAAGCTTTATTCTGAAGTATCTGAAACTTGTTGTGTTCGGCCCTGCTTATCATGCACCATGTTGGCACACCATAAGTCAGGACCGGCCTGACCAAAGATTTGTACAAATTGACTTTTGTCCTGTAACCTATTTTGCTCTTTTTATTTAAGAGGCAATAAATGGCGCTAAGCTGCTTGCCAGCTTTCTTGAGCCTTAACTCTGAATTTTTCCGCAATTTAATCTTTTATCAAAAACAAGTCCCAGATACTTGACTTCTTCAACCCAATTTACTCTTATGCCGTTTACCCGTAACAGGGTCTCGGGCCTTCTCACCGTGCTTTTCGAAAAGAAAATGGCCTTCGTCTTGGCCGGATTCAGACGAATCTTCCAGTCCGAAAGCCATTTTTCTAGTGAAATAATGTGCCTTTGCAGTCTAGACACCAATATCCTCGGTGTCTTTGAAACAGAAGTAATTGCAGTATCGTCAGCAAACAAAAACAGCTCATTAAATCTGTCCCTCGGAATGTCATGAACATAAATATTATACAGCACCGGAGCGAGAGGGGATCCTTGCGGAACTCCCGCCCTGATATGTTTCGGATTTGAAATCGCGCCTTCTGACGATACTACAAAACTTCTGTCCTCAAGAAAGGAAATGATGACCTTAATTAGATAATTGGGGGCCCCCAATCTTATTAGCTTTAATATCAGACCGCAGTGCCAGACCTTATCAAAAGCTTTCGAAACGTCAAAGAAAACCGCTCCCGTGTGTGCTCTTTTGTTAAAGCCCTGTAGAATCCTTGTAGCCAATCTTGTAGTCTGTCTCACAGTACAATGTTCTCCCCTAAAACCAAACTGTTCGTCAGGGAGAACATTTCGCTCGAAAACAAAATTTTGCAGGCGTCTGAGAATTACTTTTTCGATTATTTTTGCCAGACTTGACAATAAGCTTATCGGCCTATAGCTAACTACTTGCGTAGGATCTTCGTTTGGTTTTAATATCAAAACGACCTTCGCTTTCTTCCACACACACGGATAGTGGCCTTCTTCGATAATTACCTGTGACAGGTTTACTATGTCCCTGATAATATTTCCCGGTAGATTACGCAGTGCCGCGTTTCTTATACCGTCCAAGCCTGGAGCCTTCCTGATGTTTAAATTATTCAAAAAACCTTCCACCTCCTCCATAGTGACTTCTTGAATGTTTTGGACTGGATGATCCATGCCGCGATATATCTGTACCGTTCTGGAGATTCTATCATCTCTCCCTGGGTCGGCAGATGGGTTCTCGCTGAACTGATCGTAAAGTTTTTCGGCGAAAAGTTCAACTTTTTGTTTACAATCCGATATAATGACATTATCCTGGGCTCTGACGAACGACATCGGTTTCCGAGTGCCTTTCGTCAAGATCCTGGACATTTTGTAAATACTACCATCCTCCGCATTTAAATCCCTTATCCTAGCTTCCCAAAGAGAGGATTCACGCGCATTTAGTCGTTGCTTAATGACTGTATTTAACCTGTTCGCTTCAGCTTTTATTCGCGTATCTCCAGTACGATACGCCCTATTTTTCACTCTGTTTTTTTCCCTGATTGCTTCCCTTAAATCATCAGGTATGGTTCCAAACTTGGAAAAACCAGACATTCTTGTGACTGAAGCCGTTGCCAGAGCAACATTAATACAATCGGTCAAATTCTCGACCGCCTGTTCAATTTGCTGCTGTCCTCTTAGTTGAGGAAGCGGCTCGACTTCCTGCAGTAGAGTTTTGTATCGAAGCCAATTGGTGCTGGTTTTGGACTTGAATGCCCTTCCTTTCTCACGGGGATCGCCAAGCTCCACGATGACTGGAAGATGGTCTCGATGATGAACTCGCCTGCATTATAATATTTGCTGTTTTGAATAACCACCAAAATAATAAAACTGAATTGCTAATATCCTCTTGATTGAAACTTGTCTACAACACTGAACGTTGGTTAGAGGCGATAAGAAAGCGTGCGAGCGCCTTTAGACATGGTTTTTTTCTACCTGGGTTGCCAAATTAAGTAAAACAGGTACCGTAGAGTGAAAAGGCCCTTAATGACATGCCGATTTTGGTACATTTTATGAGAATGTTAATATTCTAAAATAATATTATTTTAAAACCTGGCAACATGTAACGACTTATTAATGCACAATCTTCCCAATCGGTTTTGAATGCTTTTATTTAAGTTAAAAGTGTGTGAATTGATGTTAATTATTCTCTCCGCACACCGTCAATGGTGATAAGAACAGTTTTGCCAATTATTTTGGGATCCTAGTATAGATGCATTATGAAAAAAAGCTGCGAAAAAATTATTAATATCATTAGGATGAGATAACACTTTAGGTTTTGAATTATTTTTATCAGGGCAAATGTTACTTGGGATCCTCCTTGGCTTTGAGTCAGGCATCAGCCTTTAACTCCCTTTCTTTATTCGGTGGCTTTAATCGGCCGAACTTCGTATTAACAATTTGGGTTGGGCAAAGCCTTAGTTAGTTGGGAGTGATTCGAGAGCGCATTTAAGCTTGTTCATGTTGCTTTTTTTTTTTTTTTTTGTCAAAATCTGAATTTCTTATTTCTCCTTCATGTCGAGCCCTCCAGTTCAGTGCCTCCCCACTACGACTGGAGGAAGCCAATTCTTCGGGTATTTATAGGTGGAGCCTAGCGGAGATTGTACATGAGTCTGTATGATCAGTGGGTTAGTCGCGACGTCAGTACGTCTGAAGTAATTAGCAATAATTTTGTTATAAAATTCGTTTAAGGTAGGAATTTCAAAATCGCGATGTAAAACCCTATTGATAGCATACCGAGGAGCATCCGCAATGATTTTTAAAGCTTTATTCTGAAGTATCTGAAACTTGTTGTGTTCGGCCCTGCTTATCATGCACCATGTTGGCACACCATAAGTCAGGACCGGCCTGACCAAAGATTTGTACAAATTGACTTTTGTCCTGTAACCTATTTTGCTCTTTTTATTTAAGAGGCAATAAATGGCGCTAAGCTGCTTGCCAGCTTTCTTGAGCCTTAACTCTGAATTTTTCCGCCAATTTAATCTTTTATCAAAAACAAGTCCCAGATACTTGACTTCTTCAACCCAATTTACTCTTATGCCGTTTACCCGTAACAGGGTCTCGGGCCTTCTCACCGTGCTTTTCGAAAAGAAAATGGCCTTCGTCTTGGCCGGATTCAGACGAATCTTCCAGTCCGAAAGCCATTTTTCTAGTGAAATAATGTGCCTTTGCAGTCTAGACACCAATATCCTCGGTGTCTTTGAAACAGAAGTAATTGCAGTATCGTCAGCAAACAAAAACAGCTCATTAAATCTGTCCCTCGGAATGTCATGAACATAAATATTATACAGCAACGGAGCGAGAGGGGATCCTTGCGGAACTCCCGCCCTGATATGTTTCGGATTTGAAATCGCGCCTTCTGACGATACTACAAAACTTCTGTCCTCAAGAAAGGAAATGATGACCTTAATTAGATAATTGGGGGCCCCCAATCTTATTAGCTTTAATATCAGACCGCAGTGCCAGACCTTATCAAAAGCTTTCGAAACGTCAAAGAAAACCGCTCCCGTGTGTGCTCTTTTGTTAAAACCCTGTAGAATCCTTGTAGCCAATCTTGTAGTCTGTCTCACAGTACAATGTTCTCCCCTAAAACCAAACTGTTCGTCAGGGAGAACATTTCGCTCGAAAACAAAATTTTGCAGGCGTCTGAGAATTACTTTTTCGATTATTTTTGCCAGGCTTGACAATAAGCTTATCGGCCTATAGCTAACTACTTGCGTAGGATCTTCGTTTGGTTTTAATATCAAAACGACCTTCGCTTTCTTCCACACACACGGATAGTGGCCTTCTTCGATAATTACCTGTGACAGGTTTACTATGTCCCTGATAATATTTCCCGGTAGATTACGCAGTGCCGCGTTTCTTATACCGTCCAAGCCTGGAGCCTTCCTGATGTTTAAATTATTCAAAAAACCTTCCACCTCCTCCATAGTGACTTCTTGAATGTTTTGGACTGGATGATCCATGCCGCGATATATCTGTACCGTTCTGGAGATTCTATCATCTCTCCCTGGGTCGGCAGATGGGTTCTCGCTGAACTGATCGTAAAGTTTTTCGGCGAAAAGTTCAACTTTTTGTTTACAATCCGATATAATGACATTATCCTGGGCTCTGACGAACGACATCGGTTTCCGAGTGCCTTTCGTCAAGATCCTGGACATTTTGTAAATACTACCATCCTCCGCATTTAAATCCCTTATCCTAGCTTCCCAAAGAGAGGATTCACGCGCATTTAGTCGCTGCTTAATGACTGTATTTAACCTGTTCGCTTCAGCTTTTATTCGCGGATCTCCAGTACGA
This sequence comes from Polydrusus tereticollis, assembly GCA_963920685.1. NCBI lineage: Eukaryota > Metazoa > Arthropoda > Insecta > Coleoptera > Curculionidae > Polydrusus > Polydrusus tereticollis. Next base: position 29,438,187 of record OY987331.1, on the reverse strand, counting down.
TACGCCCTATTTTTCACTCTGTTTTTTTCCCTGATTGCTTCCCTTAAATCATCAGGTATGGTTCCAAACTTGGAAAAACCAGACATTCTTGTGACTGAAGCCGTTGCCAGAGCAACATTAATACAATCGGTCAAATTCTCGACCGCCTGTTCAATTTGCTGCTGTCCTCTTAGTTGAGGAAGCGGCTCGACTTCCTGCAGTAGAGTTTTGTATCGAAGCCAATTGGTGCTGGTTTTGGACTTGAATGCCCTTCCTTTCTCACGGGGATCGCCAAGCTCCACGATGACTGGAAGATGGTCTCGATGATGAACTCGCCTGCATTATAATATTTGCTGTTTTGAATAACCACCAAAATAATAAAACTGAATTGCTAATATCCTCTTGATTGAAACTTGTCTACAACACTGAACGTTGGTTAGAGGCGATAAGAAAGCGTGCGAGCGCCTTTAGACATGGTTTTTTTCTACCTGGGCTGCCAAATTAAGTAAAACAGGTACCGTAGAGTGAAAAGGCCCTTAATGACATGCCGATTTTGGTACATTTTATGAGAATGTTAATAATCTAAAATAATATTATTTTAAAACCTGGCAACATGTAACGACTTATTAATGCACAATCTTCCCAATCGGTTTTGAATGCTTTTATTTAAGTTAAAAGTGTGTGAATTGATGTTAATTATTCTCTCCGCACACCGTCAATGGTGATAAAAACAGTTTTGCCAATTATTTTGGGATCCTAGTATAGATGCATTATGAAAAAAAGCTGCGAAAAAATTATTAATATCATTAGGATGAGATAACACTTTAGGTTTTGAATTATTTTTATCAGGGCAAATGTTAAAGCTTTCTAGAGCAGACCAAATTTTTTTAAGAATTTTTCCAGACACACAATGAAGTTAAACAATTGCTCTTTTCTCTTTCTATCAAAGCCAAAGTAAGATATCGATTTCGTAAATACTTATAGTTAATCCAATTTTTATTTAATTTCGTTCTTTTAAATCTTCGCAAGGCATTGTGTCTTTGCTTCATAAATACTTTAATGTTGACCGTCAACCATGGCGCCTTAGGGTTTGCTATTCTCCGATTCTTTTATAGGGGCATGCACATCAAACAAAGTTTATATATGAGAATTAAGTGATTTCATGTCAATGTTGTCTTCATATAGTACATTATCTCATGGTAAGTTTTATAAAATCTCTAAGAAGTTAAGTCGAATAATTTTAGGAATAGTTCGTGCCTGCTCCAAATTACAATCACAATAAATCATTTTATGATCTGAAATATTATCGGCATTATCTATATAAGATAGAGACAGACACAGATATGTGGTGTGTTATTCATATATAATAATAATAATAATAATATTAATAATAAATCCTTTATTCATACGTAAGCCATTACAATGGATGTACACGTCAATTAAAACACTAAAAAAAAATAATAAATTTAAAATAAATTTAAAATAAATTTTACAACATTTCACTAAACAAACAAACAAACATTTAAAAACTGTCATTTAAAAATTCGGTTACAGTATAATATGCTTTAGAAGCCAGGAGTTTTTTAATTTCAATTTTAAAGCTCTTTAATGTCCTATCCCTTAAGACACTGGGAAGTCTACTGAAAAGCTTCACGCCTACATAAGGTGGAGTATTCTCATACTTTCTAGTTTTATGCGCAACTACCCTCAGTAAGGGGCCAGTTCTAGTATTGTAAGTATGATTTATGTTATTTTTTGGATAGTGATGTAGTTTTTCTCTAGCATATAGCAAACATTTAAGTATATAAATACATGGCAATGTCAATATGTTATTAGCAATAAAGATGGGTTTACACGAGTCCATTGGTTTTAGATTAAATATTAATCGAATGCACTTTTTTGGGACACAAAAACTATATTTACAATACTAGCACCTCCCCAAAGTATAATGTTATAAGTCAGATGACTATATGCTAAAGAGTAGTACAGATCAATTAAGGATTTATGATCCAGAAGCTTTTTTATTCTGGATAAGGCAAAATACGACTTATTAATTCTTTTACAACCACTATCAATTTGTTCAACCCAATCAAGGGTATTGTTGAGGTATATACCCAAAAATCGTGCGCTTTTCTGAGATTCAAGCCTTAAATTCTTATCGACTTGAAAACCTGGATGGACACATCTCCGGAGTGAAAACTTAATTTCTACTGTCTTTTTCGCATTTAAAATCAGTGAATTTGATCTACACCACTCCTGAAAGGCCCCAAAAATATCTTTTTTTTTAAGCTCAAGTTCCTCAGCGGTCCGCGCTGAGACTACAAAAGACATATCATCGGCAAACATTACAATTTTTTTTTTTTTACAATTTTTTCTGCTGAGATGCAGGCTGGCAAATCATTTACATAAATCAAGAAAAGCAATGGTCCCAGCACGGACCCCTGTGGTACTCCCACATCCAATTCACATTTCTTAGATTCGACACCATTAATTTTAACACAGATCTTTCTATCACTTAAATAGGAACGCAACCAATTAAGTATGTTGCCTCTGAATCCCAGAGCGAATAATTTGTCACACATAAAGATCGAAGAACAAACCAGCAGTCTCATAGCCCGAATCCAGTTTTTTATATGTAAATTCCAGAAAAGAATTATGAACAATACAGAATGTCTCACTATGAAGTTTTACTCCCGACTCATAAATGGAATGCCAGTTTTTAATTGCAAAAAGCAGATGTTTTGTGGTCAAACCTATGTTCATTCAAACCATAAAGTCGAGCCCAAGAGTCCCATTCCAAAGACCTGGATCGATTTCGCACATCGCGTCTACCGGAATTTAAAGGGCTGTAACTCGGCACTGTTTACATCAATTACATGACTGAAACGGATTTTCGTACATTTTTTCAAAGTCTACTTTTACATTTATGGTGATCCGAGAAAGATTCATAAGGGGAGATAATGGAAGAATATAGATTTTCGGTATCTTCGGCGCCCTCTATCGTACGAAATATCAACTACATGGGATGGTGGCAATGATAAAAAATGTCGGAAATTCTATTTCCAGTATTTCTTACCTATACAGTTCTTGTCTGCAAGCAGTACAAAATGAGATAAATGGGTTTCAAAGATTTTTCAAGATGGCGACGCCTTGCGAGGAGGGATACGCCATTGGCTTATGTAATGTCTCGTACCTACCAACACAATAATAAAAACAAGTTCATTCATCAATTATTTTTGTGACATTTTTCCAAAAATTGTATTGCAGTATTTTAACGGAACAAGGGTTACCGGACTGGCCGTCATTTGTTATTGGTCGCCACGGTATAAGGCTAATTTCTTTAGTTATGCGTATATTCAATGAAGCACCTATTATTTAATAACAAAAATAAAGATCTATTAACTACACTTAAATAAATATTTGTACATTGATAAAATACACCACTTCGTGTTAGAAACGGAATTGCCGTAAACTCACAGAAAACAAGCTTCCTTTTTCTTTGAGAATTTTTAAGCGAATAATAAGGTACAGAAATTAGCCCACCTTCCCTCCACAAAAGTGCTGAGGGGGACATACATCAACGTATAATATATTGTTATGACAACCTCAGCCATGATTTTATACATTGCCAATCATAAATGTATTCAAATAATGGGAGAAAATGTTTTTACTACTTTATATAAAAAAACCTAATTTACATATTGATATTATTATGAACGCTAATTTTTCGGCTAATAAATAAAGACTGTTAATCTATAAATATACATGTTTTTGAATCCTGTACGTAATTGTCGCAATTTGTGAGATAAATAATTTTTTAAAACAGAAATTATTAATACGTCGTAGAAAAGTAGAATATTGTTTTTGAATTTAACTTATTTTAAAGCAGTAGTAATAGTATTGCTCGAATTTAGTATAAGTAATATGTGAGATCACAAATTGATATTTATAGGCATAACATCTGAACAATTAAAAGGTGATAATCTGAATTGTGGTGATTCAGAGCCTGGCACCGACAGAATAATAGTTTTTACCAACAAAGAGGATCTTAGTCCCTTTCAAAGAGCAAAACTTGTTTATTTGGATGGTACTTTCAAAGCAACCCCAAATATTTTTCCAAGTATGCATCATTTCCGCATTTGTCGAATTTATCATCTTTATCGTTAATTCAATCAAACAAAGAGACCTAAATCAGATTACTGAAAGCTATCAAGAATTTTTGCCAGAACTTCTTCCAAAATATTTTTTGATAGACTTAGAATTAGAAATAGTTGGCTACATGTTTTCATTCACTTATATTCGGGGATATTATTTTTTTTTTCATTTAAACCAAGCCGTGTATCGAGAAATACACATTTCCGGTCTAAAATCTAAATAGAACTCTTGGCCGCGTTGGCAATTGTACCACCAAAATACGATTAACTGTTTGCTGACGCAGTTGCCAAAACTGTACCTAATATGGATTGGCCAAGTCAGCAGAAATCATCAAAGACATCTCACGTTTTCTATTGAAATGTGGAACGGTTAGATATTCATCAATAAAGGGCGGAACATATGCACTTAAATTCAGCCAAAACATGCGCATACCTATATATGCCTTGTTTGCCTTTAAAATATGCAGTTATATGCATTTTTTTTACCAAATTATTATAACACACTGGGTTCTAAAAAAGATGTATATTTTATAAAAAGTGCAAAAAAAAACAATGAAAAATAAAAGCAAACAATTTTTTAACCTGAAATTGTATAAAAGGCATTTATTATTAAATATTTCTCAAAATTTTCAACTGAACACGATTGTCTGCTATCAATAAAAATATGTTTATACAAACAGAAGCTTCTTTCAACATCCACAGATGGAGTCGGACAATATTGCAACTAAGGTAGTGAAGTATAAGGTCAAGATACAACTTCGTTGGATGGTTTACCTTCATAAATGCTTTTTACTGCAGTTAAGTATTTAAATCCTTCATTCTTTTTTACAGTTACATCTAATTTGTTCCTTACTTGACCTCCTACTTTACCGGGAATGTTGTTACATTATAATTGAGTCTCTTAAACTTAAATTTCTACTCTATAACGAGGATAGTATGTCTGCTATAAAATTGAAATTAACTTCAATATAAAGAAGATATTTCCACGTAGAATATTGCGGCCTTAATCCATGTTACCCACCGGGTAATTACCGGCTCTGGAAGTAAACTAACTCCTAGTAATCTCTCCTTATATATCTGCACTCTTAGAGGTGCTTTTAGAAACACTTTTTCTACATTTGAAATTAGTTTATTTACTAAAGGATATTCAGTTCTGGCGGTTTTTTGCCACTTGGTTTATTGCATTGCAAGAGTAAGAAAAAGCTCGATAGGGACTGCTGAATAAATCGGGTTACTATCACATTATTAGTTTTGTCTGGCTGCTTAGAAGCTATTATATAATGGGCTAGTTGCTTTATCTATTTGAAGTGCTCCAATCATAAGATGTTCGATATATCTGCCACGAGCATCTGTGCCTTCATCAACAATAATATAAAAAATTTTATCACCCAGTGAAGCTCTAATTTCTTCTAAAACGGTTTCGTATACTGAATGGACATTCTTCTTTCTAAGTGTAGATTGGTCAGGAATGGTTTATTGACAATATTTTTGCAAAAATCTTCTAAATTTTGGATTTTGCCATTTTTTAGGGGTATGTTTTCTGCGACCAAAGCCTTGCATAGGTTTTCTTGAAAAATTTCCTTTTCAGATTTCGATTTTTCTTTACCATGTTGAAATGCGTCTTTTACACTCAGCTGAACTGGCTCAGATTTCATTTTTTGTAATTCTGCTTTCAAATGTTGATCGATTTGGAACTTGTTTCCACAAACAATACTTTTTGCACAAGCTTTACAGAAGACTTTTTCTCCACTAAACTCTAACTTTGGGAAATATTTAATCCACGAAGACGTTTTCGCCACTTCAGACATTTTGAACACAAATTTAAAATTACTAGCTTCACACTGAAAATACTGAAATCTTTCGACAAACGTATACGCATTACAACCCGATATAAATACAGTCTGTTAAGCAGGTAATAATAAGGCATTATTAAATGACAATAAATAACCCCTAACAATATACCTACAAACCCCGGAAACCCCCAATAAATACCTTGTTTATAACAAAAATGTAAATATTAATTATTATATAATTATCTTCAGACTGGAAAATCCCTGAAAGAACTGCCGGACTGGACATTAAACCTATGAGTCTACGAGTTGTCATGACCGGGCGTTTGTAATTTTTTGAAAACGCCGAAAACATAAAAATATGCTCATAAAATAATAATTTGGGAAAAATATGCATTTTATTATAAATTTGACAAAATATGTGAAAAATGCATATATATGCACAATGCATATATTCCGCCCTGTATTCATCAATAAAGGAAGACTACCCCCCCAAATACCAACAACTACACAGATGGATGACACATCCAACTATCTGGAAGTTTCTAGATGATATCCAAAAAAAAACAAGGATGAACAATAGTGAAAACTGCGCAATTATTTTAGTCGTGGGTACCCCACGAAAGGAAAGAATACACCGGTCTTACCTAAAAATTTAAGAATATATTAAAACAATTTTGTGTAGGTGAACCTGTAGGATTTTTCAGTAATTTAGCTTAGCTGCAAACATTTCTTTGTAAATATAGAATGCAATAATTGCAAATGGTGTTGTGGTATTAACAAAATCTCTAAAATGTAGCTTTATTCATCAATAAAGGAAGACTACCCCCCAAATACCAACAACTACACAGATGGATGACACATCCAACTATCTGGAAGTTTCTAGATGATATCCAAAAAAAAGCAAGGATGAACAACATTGAAAACTGCGCAATTATTGTAGTCGTGGGTACCCCACGAAAGAAAAGAATACACCGGTCTTACCTAAAAATTTAAGAATATATTTAAACAATTTTGTGTAGATGACCCTGTAGGATTTTTCAGTAATTTAGCTTAGCTGCAAACATTTCTTTGTAAATATGGAATGCTATAATTGCAAATGGTGTTGTGGTATTAACAAAATCTCTAAAATGTAGCTTCATTGGGCTAATGTAAATTAGGACTTAAAATTGGTTGTATTATTAAATAGCGGTTTCTTGAAAGTTATGATTTTGTTTATTTATTTATGAATATCTATACCGACAAATCATTGTCTTTCATTACCATATTATGTCCTTTGTCTTTTGAAGCTTTGTCTTTCAATATTTTGTCCAAGATCCTGACCCTACATAGCATCGTCGTGACAATAGCCATCAAGAATTTAACTGGCGTATACTATGTTACTCCTAACTAGTCGATATTAAATAAACAGAATGTCTATTATATCCCATTACTCACGTAATGACTAATATTACGGTATTACGGGCCCGCGAGGCAGAAATTATTATTTTACTAGGCAATTGTATAAATAGTATGCAAATAACCCCAGAAATAACTTACAATTTAACCCAATAATACTAAACATTTCATTTAAATATATCCACACTAATGTAGATTACGGGGTAAATTAATTTCGAAATCATTCTGGCAGATTATTAAAGGATAATAGTATTGCTAATTTTATTTTATGATAAACATGTCGAAATAACTAAAATAATTTAAGCAAAAAAACGAAATTTTGAAATAAACTTCTTAAATTGTCTTGAAATGAAGAAATATAACGTTTCGAAGAAATTAGAGCTTTACTGGGTGATAAAAATGTTTACATTATTGTTGATGAAAGCACAGATGCTTGTGGCAGATATATCGCACATCTTATGATTGGAGCACTTCAAGAGGATGAAGCAACAAACCCATATCTAATAGCTTGCAAGCAGCTAGACAAAACTTATAATGTAATCGTAACCCGATTTATTCAGCAGTCCCTATCGAGCTTTTTCCTACCAAATCCAGTCCCACCCTTTAGTAAATAAATCAATTATAGATGTAAAAAAAAGTGTTTCTAAAAGCACCTCTAAGTGTGCAGATGTATATTGAGTTAGTTTACCTTTAGAACCTGTAATTACCCGGTGGGAAACAGGGACTAAGATCGCAATATCCTTTGCAGAATATTTCGAAGCCATTAAAGAACTCATTTTGGATTTAGATGACGATTTACTGTGTGTTGTGCAACGTAAAGAGTTGTTAAAAACTGCAAGTGTAGTTTAAGATGTTGTTTTTATTAAGGTTAATTTCAGTTTTATACCGGACATAATATCCTTAGAGAGTAGAAATTTAAGTTTAAGCGCCTCAATTAGTATTGTTGAAACTTTTTCCGCTAAATGTAACAACATTCCCGACAAAGCAGGAGGTCAAGTAAGGAACAAATTGGATGTAACTGTAAAAAAGAATAAAGGATTTTAATACTTAACTGCAGTATAAAGCATTTATGAAGGTAAACCAACCAACCAATGACGGCTCGTCGTATAAAGCAACTGAGGCCGGGCCTCACATGTAAAATTATTAAATTATTTATTTAAATATGACGTTTTTTAACTAATTTCCAATCATTAAAAGTATCAAAACAATAGAACATTGAATTACCATCAAAGTTCAACATATTATCTTTTAAATTTAGCGCGCACCCCATCCAACATTAATTTTAAAAACTGAAATCGTTGCCCGACCGCATAAAAAGAAAATTGTAATCCCAAAAACTTGAGCTTCCTTTACGTCATAAATCGCTTATAAAACGCTATGCTCTCCAACCCGGCACCTCCACCGCTTTAATCGCGCACAACAGGAAAAATAGCCAAATTTTGTAGGTGAGTGAGGCCCACTTATTTGGCCCTATCGTATTATTTTTACAGTAGCTTGCAATGGCTTGCATGTTGCCAAATGTTGATTGAACAAGGACACTTATTGACTTATTTACTTATTATTTAAATGTTTTATTTTCAAAAACATAAAAAAATAAGTTAGAAATGATTGATAAATGTTTTCATTGTTCTATAAGATATTATTAATAAATATGCAATTAAATCCCAATAACAAAAAACAGATAAAAATTAAAGATTACAGGTGGGTGCCTAGTGCCTATTTGAAACTTAGCAATGTTTTATTGTTAACAGGCTCATCTATCTTTTCTTCTCGTAGGATCAGGTGTCGGCTTATTAGATCTAATTAGATCGTTGGAAAAGCCCTTTGACGTTAGGTTACGAGTTACGACGCGGGCCATTTGTTTGTGATTGTTAACCTGTCGTGATTTTAGATTTTCGAGGCGGGTCTGCGGGATAAAATACTGACTGGCATAAGGCCACTAGTTTTTATGGTGTTAATGTAAACATATAGATGCTTAGAATTTAAATGGGGCATAGTTTTAGATATTTTGAAGGGTACTGTTAGAAACGGCAGTTTTGTTAGACATTCTTCGGGTACGCCTTAAGATTTGTATTTGTCGATGTTTGAGCCTATTCGTACATAAAGTTGATTATTAAACTATATCACTGATATATTTCGTTTTTTCTGTAGTAATTCTAACAAGAGCAAAATAGAGACACAATAGCGGATGCACTGAGAGAAATTGACCCTGACCTTGCAAATTGAATATTTTTCTCCTGAAACCTAGTATTTTAAAATAAATATATTGCTGGTTGAATTCCTAACTATTCATTTTAAGCCAATGACATTGAAATCGCGAGAAATTTTCGCCTGCGGCGCTATTTTGTAGCCTCACCCCCTTATACTCCTACGAGCCGCCACTGCAACCAACGAGGTTATATTTTGCCTTATACTTTACTACCAGAGTTGGAGTATTGTCCGATTACATCAGTAGATGTTGAAAGAAGCTTCTCTTTGTATAAACATATTTTTACTGATAGAAGACAATCCTTTTCAGTTAAAAATTTTGAAAAATATTTAAAAACATTGTAATAAATGCCTTTTATACAATTTCAGGTTAAAAAATTGTTTACTTTTATTTTCCTTTGTTTTTTTTGCATTTTTTTTTTTAATAAACATCTTTTTTAGAACCCAGTGTGTTTCTTCATCCTATTTTACTATAACAAATTAAAAAATATTGCATACCAGTAAGCATATTTGGTCAAAAAATGCATATAACTGCATATTATAAAGGCAAACAAGGCATATATTTGCGCACATTTCGACTGAATTTAAGTGCATATATTCCGCCTTTTAATAATAACCGCCATTTGGTTAATATTATCAATATCAAAACAGTGAAACTAATAACGCCTTAGGTCATTTCATTCACTGCAATATTTGCCTTTAAAGTTCTTCGGCAAAGAGTCATTTAAAAAGGACGATGAAAGTGGTGCATATAAAAATTTAAGTCCCCCTTACAGTGGTCAAAATATAAATAGGTGTACCTACCATCGGAGGCCACCTAATTTTCTTAGTTTATTTAGCCACAATAAAGCATTTTGTCGTCATCATTATAATTTTGTTTTATAGTAAGTTTACTTATTGACAAAAACATCATGTCAAAATATAAATAATTCAGATTTAATTAGTTGAATGCCTAATATATACATATCCCAATAAATTCAATCCTAACTAATTGTTTATTTTTCGTTCATTGGTGACTGCCGATGTTATTTTGTTTGCATTTTGACGAGTAATATGATTCGCTATTATTTTATTGTTAATTTAAACAAGGTAACTTTTTAAAGGGAAATAAATACAAATTTGAATATACTTAGTTGTTGCTCATTAATTAGCATTAACAGGCAAGTTCTATTTTGCTCCCTAAAAATCTTTTGTGCCTTTTACGATGCCAAGCATGAAAAGCAATTAATTTCTGATAAACAACTCAATAACCCCTTGGTGTAAATACAAACGTCACACAATAACATGGCGGCAGAGGGCTGTATTGTAAATTCAAATTCAATTACACATACACTTAGTGAAATAACCACTTCAGGCAGCCAAGTTACTTATTAAACTTATAACTTAAGATGCTTGAAAATCTTCTTATAATTTAGTTTGTACTAATACCTTTGAAGATATTACTGAGAGTATGTGAAAAATCCTGAATCCAATAATTCCTCAACAAAAACATGCAATTTGACGACTGAAATGATCAAATCAACTCCATAACTGTAAATGCAGGTACCTACTCATTAATATTAATTAAAGAAGCAGCCTTCCTAAATTAAACCTTGCATTTAATGTTAAGCCCTGCAGGTTTATCATTCACAAACACGCTGAAATTTTGCTGGAAATTCCTTGCAAGAAGAAAACACACTTGAATTTCAATTTAGTTAAATGGCTGCACCATCTGAAGTGCTATATTTCAGTATAAATTTGTAATTTGTATTTGAATTTACAATCTTACGCGATGTATTGTATTACTACATGGGTATTTATAATAGGCTGCCTTCTTGCCATTGAGTTGTTTTCGGAATTACTGTTTTTGATAGGGTGCATTTTTATCCTCCGCACATAATATCATAATAGAAATAAGTCTCTTGTGAGCTCGACGGTTTAAATTTAGGATTTGCCTGAAAGTAACCAGTTTTTATTAGTCTAAAATTCAGCAGTAAAATGTCGGTATACAGGGTGTCCAATAACTTATGGGCCGTAGAGCAACTAGAGATACCTGACATCAAATTAACTAGACCGATTAAGTCATATAAGTTTTAACGAAATGTTACTTGTTCTAGAAATACAGGGTGTTGAAAGTGAAAATTTATTTTTGAAAATAAGCCATAATTTCAAAACGGTTCAATGAATCGAATTAAAAGTTGGCAGTATTACACACTAGAGGGCGCTAGTTCCATACACTGGGTTTCATAAATCTATGAATTTTTTCTTAACTGTGATATTAGGTGTGTTTGAATAAACTACACATTGGAAAAGTCACTCTAAATTGGGTATTTGATAAGTGCTGACGAACTAAATTGCTAAAATGGGGCGGTGCACCGTCGTTCCTATACCATATCTGATTTCTAATTTCTAAGGAAATATTTTCTAATAAACCGTTTAAGTTTGTTGCAAGAATTGCAAGTACATAGTAATCGGCCTTCAATTAAGAACGTTAACCATAAACCCTGGTTGGTGCTTTAACTTTACTGTTGCATGGGGATTTTCTTTATGCCAGATATGCAAACCAAGGCTATTTATTATTCCGTCTCGGGTGAAAGCGGCTTCGTGCGTGAACAACACAGTACTAGTAAGATTATGATTTTGCCTAAATCATCGCAAAAATCGCGTAGTTGGTTCTTGCAAGATAATCAGCGGAAGACATGGCATGTACCTTTGGGACGTGATAAAGATGAAGCAGTTGTTCTCGAAGGATCTCATGAATATCCAACTTTGTCTCATGAACTTGGACCGACAGCTTTCTTACACTATTAGAGGGATTTTCTTTCTCTTAAGCTACAATCAACCCTTGTCCTGCTAGTCATAACAGCAAAATAACGTCCAGGATAACAATTGATATTTGGGATTGCGAATACCTTGGTTTAATAACCATATTTATCAAAAGAAGTTGTACAAAAAAAACACGAATACTTTCGCTATATTTAATGATTACGCTATGTAATTTTTCTCTTTCTCTTTTACGATTTGTAAATAAGTTTTCACATATTATCTGAATTACTTATAAAATGATGATATAATATAGTTATTTACATTACTAGATACATTATATAACTAATATAAACTGCTGATCAATTGCGTGGCACGAAGGCAAAGTATGGGTTAAACTTAAATCCAAGTAGCTCTAGAAATTTTTTGCTGATCTTAACGCGGTTTCCAGATTCTTAAAAAGAAAATGTTTGAAAACGAGACTTTTAGGCTCATCTACCTCAACATCATCATATGTCTATAATACAGGGAGTTTCACATTTACCTCGCATCATTTATAAATTTTAAAACGTTCCCAAATTTACAACCGTTAATTTTTTTCCAATCTTTTCCTAAAATTATTTTTGCTGGGCTCTTATATCGGGACGATTTTCTCGATAGTGCTCTAGTGATGACAAATCAAAAAATACGAGGGTTTATTAAAAAATTGCATTTATTGATAATTTAATTTTTTTAAAGTATAAAACTATCAACATTGTACTATAATTTTTGATGTTTCTATGATAAATTTTATGATAATTAACAAATTGCCATGTACAGGGTTGAAGAACATTTCTTATTTTTGGTAAAACCGCTCAAAATGCGAGATAATAGAAACAATTTCATTTCAGTCTTAGATTTAAAAAAAAAGTGCAAAGGTGGCTCTGAAATAAACGTTTCTATGGTAATGTTATCTGTATGAATTAATTGTCCTAAATTACAATTTTTTCTGGATTATTTATTAAAAACTCGAAAATGCCAGCTCCAAAGTTAGGTTCAAATGAAATTTAAAACGTAGTACGTTTAGTACTGGATGGAAGGAGTCAGGAAGATGTAGGCACTCTGTATAATGTTCACCGCAGCACCATTACGAAAGTAATGAAAATATTAAGGTAGCATGGAAGCGCTAATTACAGGCATGACGGCGGCAGGCCTAGGATATTAAATAATCGACAAGCTCGGTATGCAACGCTCCTAGCCCGAAGAAATAGAACATATACTTCCAGAAGAATTAACGCAAGTCTACGTGCTGCGACTCAAGTTAATGTGTCAAATGTAACAGTAAGAAGAAGGTTACACGAATCTGGCCTAAGTTTGTCAGACGCATTTTTTGTTGTTAAAATACGAAACGTTAAACAATTTTATTTGGTTCTAGAGCCAGGCGTAGAGCAGCATGTCCGTTACTAAGATCACATCATCGAGCTGCTAGGCGCCAATGGGCTCAGGAACACCGGGAGTGGAACGCGGAATGGCGAAACTGCATGTTCGTAGATGAGACGAGGGTAAATTTATACGGTTCTGATGGGCGTATTTTTGTTTGGAGAGGGCAACATGAGAGGTATATAGAGGAAAGTATGGATCATTGAGTGGCATTTGGGGGTGGCGGTCTTACAGTTTTCGGTGGCATAATTTTTAATGGGAAAACGGAACTTTTTATAACCAATAATACAATTAATGGTTATTCTTATGCAAACGACTGTCTCATTCCTATCGTTATTCCATTTGCGGAGAACTTCGGAGAGGACTTTCTCCTAATTGACGATAATGCTAGGCCACACAAGGCTCAAATCGTGAACGAACTTCTTCACGCAAATAGAGTAAATCGAATGATATGGCCGCCAAATTCTCCCGATTGCAACCCTATAGAACACGTTTGGTCAAAACTAAAAATGGCACTGAGATCCAGAGACAGAGGGTTCAAAAATTTTGAACAACTAAGGAAAGGTATTGTGGAGGAATGGAATCTGCTAGATCAACAGTTTATTAACAATTTAATTTTAACAATACCAAATCGATGTAGAGATGTAATACGCAATCGAGGAGGGCCAACAAAATATTAAATTTATTGAATACAGCTCTTCTGTCAATATTTTCATTATTATTGTAAATTTTCTTAAAAATAAGAAATTTTGTTCAACTCTGTATATAACAATTTCATGTTATCATCATCATAAAATTTATCATAGAAACATCAAAAATTATAGTACAATGTTGATAGTTTTGTACTTTAAAAAAATTAAATTATCAATAAATGCAACTATTTAATAAACCCTCGTATTTTTTGATTTGTCATCACTAGAGCAATATCGAGAAAAACGTCCCGATATAAGAGCCCAGCAAAAATAGTTTTAGGAAAAAATTGGAAAAAAATGAACGGTTGTAAATTTGGGAACGTTTTAAAATTTATAAATGATGCGAGGTAAATGTGAAACTCCCTGTATTATAGACATATGATGATGTTGAGGTAGATGAGTCTAGAAGTCTCGTTTTCAAATATTTTCTTTTTAAGAATCTGGAAACCGCGTTAAGATCGGCCAAAAATTTCTAGAGCTACTTGGATTTAAGTTTAACCCATACTTTGCCTTCGTGCCATGCAATTGATCAGCAGTGTAGTTAATTTTATGGTGTGAAAAGGTTTTTGAATAGCCGAGGCGAAGCCGAGGTGATTTAATACCTTCGAACATCAAAAAAGGTTTTTGCTTCCTGTGATGTATTAAATTTTTTCTACTGCTGCAGTAATGAACTTTGATTTTATTCAAATTATAATGATAAAATAAGGTTCTTCCATCTGTAAAATAATCCATGACAACTAGTTATTTAAGCACTGTCAGAGTCTGTCAGTTCGAATTTTTTAATTTCGCTAGTCTAAAATGTTCTCCCAAGACCAAAACGTTGCTATTCAGAAAGATATATTATTGTTATTATACCACTTGTTTTTTCAATAAATATAAGCATTTTGTTATTAGGTTTTTTTTCAAAATTCGCTTGAATAAATACAATAAAAATTTCCTATGTGTATTCGTGTTTTTTGTCCTGGCACCGAAAGTACACTTTCGTAGCCAGAAACATACTACTTTCGTAGCTAGCAACGTATAACATTCAGGTAACTCTAATGTTTACTTTCGTGATCTTTCGTATTGCTAAGGCCCGAAGATTAATTTATTTATACAGTAGTAGAAAAAAATATGTATTTGCGAGATTATCGCATAAGCAATTAGAAATAGCTAAAATGGTTTTGGGATAGTGTATTTATTACACATGTAAACAATATAAGCATCTCTAAAACCGCAGGAGCCTTCAAAATAGCCATAAACAGTAAATAGGTAATATAGGTAAATTTTAATATTCTATAAACTAATGTATTTTTTAAATTAAAAATAATTCTCTAATATCACGACATCAAATTTACTTTTTGTAAAGCTCTATGTAATTTAATACAGTAAGCAAAATATTTAACTTTTGATTAAAGAGCTTAAAAGAGTTACTTCCATTCTGGTAAAACATGGTGGAAAATATTGTTAGTTCAGGTTAGTTAGGTTAAAAATACTGGAAACTCTATTATCACTTATTGTGACCGTACACATTGTTTGAGAACCATGGTTTAAAAAAAGTTAAATCTAGAAATAGAGTCCTATTTTTCTACGACATAAATATTAGGAATGCTAATTTAAATAAAACTTCAACCAGTTTCAATACACGGTTAAAAACGGCATAGCTAACAAAGAATTGCTATTTTAAAAATTTTTAAAATTATTTTTCTCACTAGAAGTCACAAAAACCTAAAGATTCAAAAACATGTCTATTTATAGATTAACAATCATTGTTGTAAGAAACAATGTTTAAATTAAGTTTCTTTGAAAAGCATTGAAATATAGTTTTAAGAATATTCTCTCTCATTATTGTGTACTATTTTTTTCATTGGTAACGTATATCATCATGGCTGAAGTTGTCATAACAATGTACTATATGAGATATTTATTTGACTGATGTGTACATAGATCCCAAAGATGCTTTTTAAAGTACAGTTTACCTTCGAGTTTAGGGTTTTGTAAAGTTTGTCTACAAGTGCTTATTTAAATTTAGTGAATATACAATGTGTCCACGGATGGACTTAACTATACATGTAAAAAACATTATTTTCAGTTTTTCGAAAAAAATCACCCTTAATAATTTCTTCTGCTTATTGTATAAATACGATTCACGTTCAGAAAATTTGATTTTGATGTGCAGGGTGCGCAAAAAACATGAAAATGTAGATTTGCAAAATAAAACATTTTTGAATGAAACTTTCTTCAAGCGTCAAAATGAAAGAGCAGAAGCATTATTATTATTATTATTATTCATTATTCGGTGTATCAATAGTAGGCGGGTTAGGAACCCGATGAGACTATTGAGTCGGTTTTGCTGTTAGTTGTCAGTATGTAAGTCGTCATAAATGTTTAAATTTCACTTGTAACAGTTAAGCACGAGTGTCACAATGTACCTAGGTCCAGCATAGTGAAACTAAAGGTAATGAATGAAAAAGTTGTTCCAGTCTTTCATCTCTACGTCAAGGCGATTCTTGAACTGATTTATTGTTTCAGCGTTAAGAGTGGCTTCCTCCAGTCCATTGCAACAGTACACCACTCGATTGGCGATGAAGTTTCTTCGAAGCAGCTTATTGCATCTCTCCTTTGCAAGTCTCCGGTTGTGGCCCCTTAAGCGCGTTGTTTGATTGGCTTGAAAAATTTCCAAGTTGCAACCATAGTATCCACTTGTGATTTTGTAGATCTCGATGAGGTCACCCCGAAATCTTCGCTGTCGGAGAGTGGTTAGGTTTAGGAAGGTCAAACGATTTTCATATGTGAGATGTCTTATTTCTAGAGGCAGTTTTGTGATCCTTCGTTGGACTCTCTCTAGCTGTTCAATATCCTTCACGTAGTAGGGGTTCCATATGCAATGTGCATATTCAATTTTCGGTCTCACATACGTTTTGTATAGTTTTAGGATCATTTGACTGGAATGGTCCTTGAATGCTTTCTGAATTAAGTAAGTGAGTATATTTGCCTTTTTGGTAATGTACGAGATGTGTTGCTCCCATTTAAGGTCGGTAGTTATTAGTACTCCTAGATCCTTCTGGCACTGAACTATTGTGATTTCAGTTTGGTTAAGGAAGTATGCATACATGGGATTGTTATGACCTATATGGAGGACTGTACATTTGAAGTCATTCAGAGGCATGTTCCAGGTTTCTGTCCAGGTCTTGATGGTCATTAGGTCCCCCTGGAGGTTTGCACTAGACTGTAGAGGGTTACAATATATGTTTGTGTCATCTGCAAAGGATGAGAACCTTGTCTGTAATCCTGCGTATAGATCGCTCAAGTACACAATAAACAGTAGGGGGCCCAGCACAGAGCCCTGGGGAACACCACTATGCACATCATACTCTTTTGAGACTGCTGATCCCACTCGCACCTGAAACTTACGCTCCCGGAGAAAACTTCCGATCAGTTGCAACAGTTTTCCCCTGACACCATAGTGTTCCAATTTGTATAGTAGACTAGAAATGGGTATTTTGTCGAAGGCTTTCTCAAAGTCCAAGTAGATAACATCTATGGGCTGGTGGGTATCATCCGCTTGTGTCCACTCTTGCAGTTTTGTTAGCAGGTTGGATATTGTCGATCTTTGCGGGAGGAAGCCATGTTGCTCTAGTGGTATTATGTGGGTTTCCAAGAAAAATGGAGTAAGCTCGGCTATAATGACTTTCTCCACACATTTGCACAGGGTACTGGTTAGACTGATGGGTCTGTAGTTTTCTGCAAGCTGCTTATTGCCTTTTTTGAATATTGGGATCACCACTGCATTCTTCCAGGTATCCGGAAGGTTTCCAGTCTCCAAAACATCATTCATGACCAAAGAAAGTGGACCACTTAGGGATTTTACACATTTTGATAGGAACACTGCTGGTATCTGGTCTGGCATAAATCGAAAATCTAAATAAAGTGTTTTCATAGAAGTTATGGTTACTAAGATATTATCTGATATTAAAAATAGGCCTAAAGCAGAATTTTTAAAACTATTAATTGTTGCCAGAAAAAAATCAAAATTTATTTAAGTTAATTCATTGAGATAAATGACAAACAGTAAGACATTTCTCCATTCTTTTTCGAAATTCGTAATAAACATTGTGAGTAATATCTAGTGTCACTGTAGCAATGGCGTCAGTGATTCTGTTTTTAAAAATATCAACATTATTTTGCATGTCAGTAGCATGAACTTTTTGTTTAAGATACGCCCCACAGGAAATAATCCATCGCGGTGAGGTCCGAAGACCACGCTGGCCAGTGTATCGGTCCATGGCGGCCCATCCATTTTTCGGGGAAATGTTCATTAAGCCAATTTGTTATAAGCAGTGTACTATGCGCTGGGCAGCCATCTTGCTGAAATATCACCTTCCTTCTAAATTCCAAATTTTCTTCCTCTAATTGAGGAAAAAAGTATTCACTAAGAGTTTCCAAATAATAATTTGCGTTTAGCCTTCTTTCCCGGAAAAATGTACCAATTACTTTATTGAACGTTAACGCACACCATACGTTAACTTTCTTAAATTTCTGACTCTTTGTGCAAAGCTTAAGTAGGGGTTTTCGGTCGCCCAAAAGCGACAATTTTGACTAGAAATTATACCATTTGTTGTGAACGTAGATTCGTCACTGAATATGATATGATGGTGAAAATGACGGCTTGCCAGAATACGTTCACCCATTAGTAAAGAAAATTCTAGTCAATATGTATCACCGCTTTCTTGAAGTTGGTTTGAATCCGTGGAACTTATTTGTGGACAGAATATTGTGTACGTGACTTTTAGAAATACCACCCACCTCATTGGCTCTTGCTCTCAAAGGAAGTCGGGGGTTATTGTGAGCTGATTCTAAGGCCAAAATTGTTGCAGCGTCATTTTCATCTAAATTCTTTTTTGTCTTTTTCACATCTTTAACGTCACCATAAACGTCGAATTTACGTACCAAATTTCTTAAGGCATTAACAGAAACGTATACATCTGGAAATTTTAGGTTGAAAATTTGAATTGCGTATTTATAGGACACTTCTCCAATACCATAACACTTGATCAAGTAAATGCGCTCTTCTAGGGTAAGCATCTTTTAGAAGATGTTAGTTGATAGATGACAGTTAATGTACGAATGACGGCTAGACATTATGTGAAAACAACAATCTTGATTTATGTTCACAAAATGAGGTAGCAGAGAATACGAAGTTAATTAATTTTTAGTTCCAAATAATATCTTAGTAACCATAACTTCTATGAAAACACTTTATTTGCCTCCTTCTAAGTTCTTTCATTTTGATGTTTCAAAAAAGTTTGATTAAAAAATTTTTGATTTTGCAAATCTACATTTTTGTATTTTTTGCGCACCCTGTACAACAAAATAAAAGTTTCTTAACGTGAATCGTATTTATAGAACAAGCGAAAGAGGTTATAAAGAATGTTTTTTTTTTCTGAAAGACTGAAAATAGAAGTTTTTACAAGTATAGTTAAGTCCATCCGTGGACACACTGTATGTTTATTTTTTGTTATTTGATGATATTTAATTAAATCTATGCATATTTCAACGAACCAGTGAACAGTAACAAATGACGACAAGCCAACAAACCTTGCTTCGTTCACACATTTTAAACTCTAGTTAACCCTAAAAAAACACTTATACAAATTAAAATGTCTCAACCCTCTCTTTGCCGTCACTGGTTTATAGTTGCATGAGCTGCATCATTGGAACTAACATGTCTGTCAGACTAACAGAGAAAATTTGCAATTTCCTTACTACGTGCAAATGTTTTTACAATCCAATTACGTCGAATGACTGAAGTAAAAGCTTGGTTATTCCATGCTAAATAGTCGGCAAATTTTACGGCTTAATCCTTCTGTGGTTTTAAAGGTTCACACGATCCTCTAAGTAAGTTTTTTTTAATTTTATAGCTTTTATCATGAAAAATATTAACATACCTTTAACTTATTTAAGGTATTTACGGATATACAACGGGAAATAGCGGATTTAGCGAATCATGACAAAGAAAAATGGAAATTTTTTAATGAAGACAAGAGTGCAAATTAGCAGAATAATCAAGTGTTAAATCTAAAGTGTTTTATTATTCTTGATTAATAGCGTTAAAATTAACACTTTAGGTTAACTGCTGTTTTACAATGTCACGCGATGCTAAATAGAATGTATACATCTAGAGTTCTTACGTACCTAAATTTAAACAGTTACGACGTGGACGACAGGACCGTATTACAGGGTCTGGAGTTTTTTAAATTAAACACTCTGTATGTTATGTCTGTGACCGCTAGAGCTCGTTCTCCTGATTTTTAGCTAATAATGGTTATTTTTGTTAATTATCGAAAAAAAGGGTTTCCATTTAAAAAAAAAGTTGGTCATTATAAGTATTTTCTGTTCATAGAATGCGCAAAAAAAAATAATAGTTCACGTATGCGAGCCATTTTTAGACATATCTACCTAAGTGACAATACAGAAATTATTCCATGTTAGATGTTCTCACTGTATACGCAATCTTACGGGTGAATCAACCAGATAGTAAAGTTCATTATCTCATTCGTTTCGGGGATTACCAAAAAACGTTAAATCCAAAAGTTTTAGAGAATATTAA
Organism: Polydrusus tereticollis; assembly: GCA_963920685.1. Lineage (NCBI taxonomy): Eukaryota > Metazoa > Arthropoda > Insecta > Coleoptera > Curculionidae > Polydrusus > Polydrusus tereticollis. The sequence continues at coordinate 29,417,216 of OY987331.1, read as the reverse complement.
AATACACAGTTTAAAATTATTTTTGAATATATAGAGTGGTTCAAAAAAGCGTGGCAAATATAACATAAGTTTTTTTTTAAATGGAGCATCCTGTTTCTTATTTTCTTATTAGATTCTGCATGAAATTCTATTCCTTTTTTATTAATAATGTTATATACCTAGGTATATGATATACTTAATGAAAGTTGAGTCTCATAAAACCTATCAGAAGAAATAATGATATAATATAGAGTATGCCATTTAAAAAAGTTGATATTTTTCAATATAAATTAGTCGAAACGTATTAATTTTTTTTGAACGCCCTGTAGCATCTAACTCAAATTTCGTTAAATGTTTTTTTTTGTCATCCCTCTCATAGACCATCTGTACCAAATATGAGTATTCCACCTTCAGAAACAGTGGCGGATTTGTCAATTTTTTATAAGAGTAGAACCTTATATTTTTATAAAAAAATTAAAACATTAGAACAACTACTAGGTTGTAACGCTCAGATTTCGCCAATAACACTTTTGCCATTTTAGTGACCCGACTTAACTTCCAGCGATCAACGAGGCAGCAGGCGTTTCTGGATCCAGGGCTATTCAAGCCATCTGTTTTCCAGGATTTGGGATATTGAAGCGTTACTTTCTGTGCCCCTTTAGTTTGATTTGTTCATTTTTGGTTTCCGGGGCCACAGAAAGCCACATCGTGGGATTTTTTTTGTCGCTAGTTGTTCGCTGTCTGAGTTAAGTCGGGTCACTAAAATGGCAAAAGTGTTATTGGCGAAATCTGAGCGTTACAACCTAGTAGTTGTTCTAATGTTTTAATTTTTCTATATAAATATTAGCTTCTACTCTTATAAAAAATTAACAGTTCCGCCGCTGTTTCTGAAGGTAGAAAACTCATATTTGGTACAGATGGTCTATGAGAGGGATGACAAAAAAAAAACATGTAACGAAATTTGAGTTAGATGCTACAGGGCGTTCAAAAAAATTTTATACGTTTCGACTAATTTAAATTGAAAAATATCAACTTTTTAAATGGCATACTCTATATATCATTATTTCATCTGATAGGTTTTATGAGACTCAACTTTCATTAAGTATATCATATACCTATTTTTAATAGTTTGCGATTTATTTTGATTTTTCTCAATTTTTACCCTTAGTTTTATTACACTAACGGGACTAACGCTATAAAATATATAACAATATTTTTTCTGCTAACTACCTTACTTAGGTTTTAATTATTATGACGTAATAAATGTTCTAAAATATGCCCGTCTACTTGAATACACATGTTTAGTCTTTTTACTATATTTTCCTGCACGTTCCTTAGCATAAAGGGTGGAACTGTCCTGCAGGCATCCCGTACCCTATTTTCCATATCTTCTAGTGTTGTAGGGGGATTTGCATAAACGCGATCTTTAATGTAACCCCACAAAAGAAAATCTAAAGGTGTAAAGTCACATGATCGAGGGGGCTATCCAATTAATTCATCCCTACCGATCCATTTTTGTGGGTAATGATTGTTCAAAAATTCCCGAAATTCCCCATGGTAATGAGCAGGAGCTCCGTCTTATTGAATCCACATTTGTTCTCTTTCAATGACATCAATGTCTTCCAGAAGCTGTGGTAATTCATTTTGAAAAAAGTTTAAATATCTATGCCCGTTAATGGTTCGCGGAAAAAATATGGACCTATAACGATTTTTGATTTCACACCATACATTAAGCGAGCAATGTCCCAGACCCAGAATGGATTAACTGTCGAATAATAGTGCATATTAAGGCGGTTAACTGCTCCATTACTGCGAAAGGTAGCTGCTTTACAGGAAACATTATTTTGGACAAAAAATTCGAATCGGCCTCTATAGCTTCATATATGATCGTACAAAAGTTTACTTGTTGTTCAAAATCACGGCCTAGAAGTTGTTGGTGTAGTTCCATATGAAAGGGATGATATTTGAATTTTCTCATGGTGCGATTACCGGTAAATTGGGTTGTGTCACATAAGTTAGCTAAGTGATGGCTACTGACCTGGGGATTATCTTCAACATGAATCAAAATCTCAATTTCCTTTTCGTTATTGGTAGCATTCCGGTTTACCACTTTTCGTTTCTTATATTTAATGCTACCATTACCGTCAAGCCGTTCCATTAAGCATTAAAAAGATTGTCTAATTGGTATGCGTCTATTAGGTAACAATGAGAATAATCAAAATAGGTCGCAAACAATTAAAAATAGGTATATGACCTACTTAATGAAAGTTGAAGAGTTTTATAAAACCTATCAGGAAAAATAATAATATACAGGGTGTGCCATTTAAAAATGTTGATATTTTTTAATTTAAGTTAGTCGAAAGGTGTAAATTTATTTTAAACGCTATGACGGTAGCTCTTAATGTGGAGGCACTAGGTCATGGTCCGTTATACTCACACCTTCCCTTCGTCGTTGGTTTCCTTGGGCGCCACCTGGTTTGATCAAAGTCCAAACCAGGAAAAATATACCGAATGTCAGTTACTATTGAAAATCTATGCAATAAATAAAACCAAAGTTTTCCCACACAAACAATAATGTTTTTATTAAATAAAAAAAGAAAAGCTTACTTGATAACAAAAGAGTTTGTTAGTTTTATATTCCCTAAAATTATATGAAACGTTACATAGTTAAATTTAGAAATGATCAAAGGAAAGAAATACAGCCTTTCCGGGCGCAAGGATTTAAAACAAAAACAGGGCATAATCTACGAAGATTCTAGAATCTTCTTCTCTTCAATGAGGTATGATCATAAAAGTGTTACCTTTTGCCAAGATAGCTTTACATTTGAAAAAAGTTATTAATTAAATATGAGTTAACTTAAATGTTACACCGAAATAATTAAATTGAAATGGCTAGGTGTATTAAATAAGGTTCACTTTATACAAGCTTGTTAATCTCCCGCTTCCGTTGGGGCAGCTATAATGGGCATCGTCCATGTGGTTCCTGAAATCTACCCATGGTCGTTCAGGTGGAATTTAGTCCATATAAAGCTTATATTTTAATTACTTCAACTCAGCGTGGGCCAACTGGAACCTGGTAGCTCAAGGGCTATCATTTGGCTGTTAAAATCCCATGTGGTTTTTCTAACCTATTTAAATGCCGAACGGCAGGAAGAACGGCAAAATCACCGAAACCAACAAAATCCCTAAAAATAAGAAAGAACAAAATTACCCCCTGAATCCCAACAAACGAAAAAAAAACAAAAAAAAAAGAAATAAAGAAGCTTGACTCTAAAAGAGGGATGAGACCTCGTGGCCATTTGACAAAAAAAAATGGCCTAACGACGGCTGGCCTGACCTTCTTCTCTGAAGGAATTTAAGAAAGTAAAATTAAAGGCCCCGAGAACTCCGAAGAAACCCGTTCTCCTTCGACAATCAGCTGACACAATGTTTTGCCAACTTAACATAACCCCAACAAAAAAGAAGAGAACAGAGACACACTACAACTGATCAGAATGATACAAGAGTCTGGGCTTTAACCAGAACATAAATTAAATAATTCCAACCAACTTTGTTTATACATAAAATTGCCAAAGTAAAAATGGGCGTTCTGTGACTTGACGGGAGCCAGAAACGGAAATACGTTGTCAACCTACTTGCAGCGTCTTGTGCAATTAACCAACAGAAAAGCGAACACTAGCCCCACATATTTTGACTAATTTTCTGTAAACAAAGATGACACAACCCAATAAACAAGTTCCTGAACAAACTAACTATCCACTTTGTAGAGATATGACTGTAAGAATCGTAGGTAAGTCTAAGATGCCCTACAAAGTCAATAGTGGCAATTTTAAAATTGCTACAACGCCCTGTAGCTTCTAACTCAAACTTCGTTAAATTTTTGTTTGTCATCCTAGTAGAACGTTTGTACCAAATATGAGTATTCCACCTTCAGAAACAATGGCGGAACTGTCATTTTTTTATAAAAGTAAAAACTAATATTTTTCTAGAAAAATTAAAATATTAGAACAACTACTAGGTTTAGGTATGTAACATTATTAACAAAAAAGTAATAGAATTTCATGCAGAATCTAAAAATAAATTAAAAAATAGAGTGTTCCATTTAAAAAGCTTATGTTATATTTAAATTTAATTTTAAACTGTGCATCTTAACATTCTCTAAAAGTTTTATCAATATTGAATACATTTAGTTCGACTTTAGCGTCACCTATAAATCAATTTGCGTTAAGTTTATCTAAATTTATTAAATTACAGTTGATAACTGAAAATATAAACGAAAACTTTTCATTGTCCAAATAGAAGTCGACTTTAATGGAATCAAAGTGTACGACCCTTAGGGCACGCCTGTTCGAATTTGCAATGGGCCTTGGAAAAATATAAAATAATGAAGTAATATTAAACAACGTCTTAAACCTTAACTTGTCAAATATTTTTGCACAGAATATTTAGGGTAGTTTATATTTAAAAGAAAATTCCATTGATTGAAATTTAAGATTTAACAGCATAAATATTATTTAAAAATAATTCTCCGTCATTTTAGAATAAACCCCAGAGATAAATTTAAATATTTATAAATTTTGCTTTGTTTTGCTCTTCAAACAACGGTGTTTAGTTTCAAAGCACGTGTGAATTTGCAAATCACATCATTATATTTTATGTAGGTATTTAATATTTTACAATATATAAAATGCTAGTTTAAAAACAATATATTCAATTAATTAATTGTGATGTGTACGGCTAAATGTAAACAATTTTAAACACAGAGTCCTCTCTGTGGGAGAATCGAGTAGGTGGTCTTAATATTGAAGACAATAGCATATTATCTAGAACGGACTAAATCATTGACAAAGGGCGGAAAAAAGCCAATGTCTTTTATCAAAAACTCGCTTAATAACACTATAGTCTCTGATCCGAGGGAGAAAGTTAAGTTGTTCGCGGACAGCTTCCATGAATAGTTCAATGACAACTTGACAACGAATCCAGAGCTACGGATTTACAATTCTATCGCGCACCCCATACAAAATGGAAGAACTTAAGGACGTCATTAAATTAATTAAACTTAAAAGGGCTCCTGGCTTCGACGGTATAAAGATGAAAGCGGTAAAAAAAACTTGGCGATAATGTAATAGCAGATGTAGTAAACATGGCACAGGCTATTATCGTAAAGGGCCGTTTTCCTTAGGTTTGGAAAAAAGGCCAACGTAGTTCTCATTCCAAAACCCATCAGCCTATGGTCTTCTCTTAACGACTCCGTATTTGACAATAGTATCTTACCGCTAGAACAGTTTGGTTTTCGATATGGTCATTATGCGATGCGCCAAATGACTAGGTTAGCTTCTAATGTTTGAAAGGATTTTAACGGTCGCTACAGTACCTGAGCGGTCTTCTTCGACGTAAGCAAAGTCTTTGATAAGGTCTTGGTGCCATTTACTCACTCATCGACAGTAGAAGCAGACTTAATCTCATTCCAAAACCCATCAGCCTATTGTCTTCTTTTAACGACTCCGTATTTGACAATACTATCTTACCGCTAGAACAGTTTGGTTTTCGATATGGTCATTATGCGATGCGCCAAATGACTAGGTTGGCTTCAAATGTTTGAAAGGATTTCAACGGTCGCTACAGTACCTGAGCGGTCTTCTTTGATGTAAGCAAAGCCTTTGATAAGGTCTTGGTGCCATTTACTCACTCATCGACAGTAGAAGCAGACTTAATATACGTACAAAGACCTTGTTGTATAAGACAATCATTCGTTCCGTACTTATCAACGGTGTCACTTCCTAATGCACCTTAAATAAGACAACAATAACAGATTTTTTGGAAAAAACTTATTTAGGTTGGATTTTCCGTAAGGAAATGAACGAACCCCTACTTTTGTGGTACCATAGGATTTAGTTTTTTAAGACCTTTCACAGAGTCACATTGGGGACCTAGGTTGCCATTAAAAAAAATTGCAAGGGGTTAAGGAGTTGAAGGCAGTGAGCTGAAAATATTACAGAAAAATGAACAACAATTTAAATATACAGTCAGTCCAAAAAGTCTCCATACACTACATATTTTTATACATATTTTTTATTAGTTTTAACCAGCTGACTGGAACTATGAAGAATAAAATTTATATTATTATTTCAGACCAATAAAAAATTGAATAAAAAATAACTGCGAAATATTTTATTGAAATGTTACATTATAATTTAGAAATATTTAACAAATACTATGTCAAAAAAGTCTCGATACACTTAACAATAATCAATATTAATTTAACAGAAAATTACAATATCTTTTAACCTAATATTTAGTTGAACCTCCGTTGGCCTGATAACCTCGTGTAATCTTTTTGGCATATGCTTGCAACCAGCTTTTTAGTAATTCCTGGAGGTATGGTCTCCCAGTGTATTATTCTATTTTTTAACTGTTCCTTATTTGAAAAATTGTGTTTGCGAATGCGCCGTTGTAGATCATCCCACAAATGTTCGATGGGGTTAATATCGGATGATTGTGGAGGGGTATGAAGCTGCTGTCGCACATTATGGATCATTCATTCGCGGACCATCTTTGCGGTATGTTTAGGATCACTGTCCTGTTGGAAACGGTACCTTCCTTCAAGTCCCAATTTCTGGACACTTTCTCGCAAATTGTTCCTTAAAATGTTTAGATAAACATGCTGATCCATTGTGCCATCAATAAAGTTTAAATTTCCTACTCTCCCTGAAGACATGCATCCCCAAAGCAGTCTTACCGTAGAACAAATAGTTTCAATTTTTAATGCTGTATTCTTCTTTCTCCAAACTTTAGTTCTGCCATCAGACCCAAAAAGATTGATCTTAGTTTCGTCACTAAAGATTATTGTTTCCCAAAACTCAGGAGGCTTTAAAACGTATTCCCTAGCAAACTCTAACCGTTTTCTGCGATTAATTTCTGAAATATACGGCTTCTTTCTGGCTACACGTTCATTATAACCTGCCCTGTGTAAACAATTTCTCACAGTTTGTGGACAAACGTTTTTCGAAAATTTTTCCCTAATTACTTCTGCAACTTTGGGTGCACTTTTCTTTGAATCCTTACTTATTTCTCTAACAATACTGGCCTCTTCACGTGGAGTTAATTTCTTAGGTCGACCGGAGCAGGGTCGAATCTTATACGAACCAGTTGATTTGTATTGGTTTACTATGTACTGAACCATAGCGTGTGTTTTCAACAGTAATATACCGATAGAGGAGGCGTCTTATCAGTAATACCGATGTTTTTAACAAGAAATCGATTTTCTGACAAATTTTTACGAAATGTAATTTTTACTTATAATCTGATATGATCCCGAGAGCTTTAGCTCGAGGGTCTTATCTTTGATTATAAGTAAAAATTACATTGAGTGAAAATTTTCTTGGAAAATCGAGTTTCGAGTGAAAAACGAAGGTATGAAGATAAGAAACCGCCTCTAGAGGTGTATTTTATTGGATAATTTACTGAACATAAAAATGAAGGCCGTCTGATAAAGGTAAATATACAAGTTAGAGGTGTTACTAATTTTTTATCTAAGTAAAAAAGCTACAAGCGTCTTTTCGAAAGCGTCTTTTCGAGCTAGCGGTAGTCTTATCGGGTAAGACGACCGTTACCAAGGTGGTTGCTATGAAAATGAGCGTTTTGATTGGTTCAATAAAAGTGAGGTGAATTATCCCTATAATTTTTCTTATATCTCTAAACGATCCATAAATCAATTCTTTCGAACTGAATGGGGAATTTCACAATTTCTTTCACTCATTTTTGTAACAATTAAATAAATTCACTGCAATATCAATTACAACGGGTGACAGATTAAAGAGTATGGCTGAAAATGATTAATTTGTTTTAAATTTAGCTAGACTACTTGATTAAGTGCAACTGAATATAATGTAGTTTCCCTTGCGTATATCTTACTGTATGGAGACTTTTTTGACTTAATTTTTGTTAATATTTTTAAATTATGATGTAACATTTCAATGAAATATTTTGCAGTTATTTTTTATTTCATTTTTAATTGGTTAGGCCTAAAATAATAGTATAAATTTTGTTTTCTCATAGTTTCAGTTAGATGGTTAAAACTAATAAAAAATATATATAAAAACATGTAGTGTATGGAGGCTTTTTGGACTAATTGTATTTCCGTATTTCAGCGTTTTTCTTAAAAATGCTTGTTTCTATGCCATCCGCAAAGCCCTCGGAAGCTATATTATTGTTGAAAACATTGGTCAGAAAGTATTTAAAAGCGAAATAAACAGAAATACACATAGGGAGAATTGGCAAACCGTGGCCAGAAACTGTTAAATACAACGCGAGAATAATTTTTAATTTAGCTCGCTCTAATCTGTTTTCCGCTTGGAGCCCGGTCAGTAGAAATAATGTGGTTGCACATTCCTCACAGATTTACTCAAGTGAATTTAATTGCTTTTCTTGACCTTAATGCTTCTCTTTTGCCTTAGATTATCTGGAATTTATTTAGAAACTGTTTCCACTTGAAAAACTATGTGAGTAATTAAAATAGTGATTTTTTTTTTCATTCTCATGCAATCTTATTTAAATTGTTTTAATTATTTACGTTCAATATAAATTTCCCTCCAAATTCTTGCTCTATTTATCGAGTTCCCCTAGAATTTAACAGTGGAAAACATGTAGTGTATTTAGCCCTAAAATAAACTAACCTGCAATTAAAATCATGAAATAAATAGTATATTACGTACCGAGGTGGAAAGTGTTTCATCACTGTCGAGAGAGTCGGTTGTTAACCAAGGCGCGAAGCGGCGATGTTAAATAAATCTCGAGACGGTAATGAAACTTTGCACCGAGGTTTGTATACTATTTTATTACCACTTAATCCACTTCTTATTATTTTAAATTGAAATTATTAAAATTATTATTAAAAGCGAAATGTCATTTCGATTTTTTTATTTAAAAATTAGACATTAGAATTTCAAATAACCGCAGATGGTAAAATAATAATACACATCAAGATGGCAAATATCATTTTTTGAATTTATATATATATATATATATATATATACCAGCGGACTCGAAACAACCCCAACAAACCAAACTAGCAGCCTTCCATAGTATGATATATAGACTAGTTAATATTCCCCTATCTAAGTATAAAAAAGAACTAGAAATAATAAAAACCATAGGCACAAATAACGGATATGAAATAAAAATTATTAATAAAATACTAAAGAAAAAATTAAGACAAAAAACACAAAAACTTCTCTATCATGGACCTTAAATCTAAATACTGTTCGATTCGTTTTACCGGTAATACAGGCCAGAAAATTTGTAAAAAACTTAAAAATTTCAACATCACTCCCATACAGGTAAATAAAAACAATTTAGGTAGTCACTTATGTAATTCTAAAATAGAAACAAAGGACAAACTCTTACGAAGCGGGGTCTACCAAATAAATTGTGACAACTGCGATGCTATCTATATTGGTCAAACTGGCAGAAATTTTAAAACTAGACTTAAGGAACATACAACTTCTATCTTAAAAAAACAAAATAAAACAGGTATAGCAGACCACTGTATAATAGAAAATCATTCAATTTCAAATGAAATAAAACCTATACATATCCAGAACAAGAGCAGAAAATTAAACCTTTTAGAGTCACTTACAATTAAAAAAGCAATAAAAAACAAAAGGAATGTTGTTAATAATCAAACAGAAATACCTTCAAGTGCTAACCCAATTATCAACAGCATATTAAATAAAAATAAATTAAAACATTTTGACAGCCACCTGTATAAGAATAAGAAAAACCCACAATCTACCCATCCATTGTAATACGTAATTTTAATTATTTTATTACCTATTGATACCATACATTAGAGTTTATATAAATACCTTAGTAATAATATTTATCTTTGTACTTCTTTGAAAATGACCCGAAAGAGTCGAAACACGCGTGTTAGGTAACTGAATAAATAGTGAAACATAACCAATAATTTTATCCATTATGGGTAAAATTAAAATTTCTTGTTATGTTTCACTATTTATTCAGTTACCTGACACGCGTGTTTCGACCCTTTCAGGTCATTTTCAAAGAAGCATTTTCAAAGAAGCGTGATTGATAGTCCACATGTATCTATACTTATTTTTAATAGTTTATATATCGTCGTAGTTTGAATATTTATTAAGGATTGTAATATTCAAGATTTATTTAAATAAGTGTGCTTCTTTGAAAATGACCTGAAAGGGTCGAAACACGCGTGTCAGGTAACTGAATAAATAGTGAAACATAACAAGCAATTTTACCCATAATGGATAATATACGGTTTCACCAAGAATGTAGCCCAACGCAAGTTAATTACAATAATTTTATTTTTACCCATAATGGATAATATATTATTTTTTGAAAACCTATGTAAGTAGTGTCAGAAATTTCGCAAAACATCGAAAAAATCAGATGCTGAATTTGAGTTTGCTGCTACTCCACCACAAATTCGGGAAGCAATAAAAAAAGTAGAAGAAGATGTTCTGCCAACCAAAAGCCGCCCGAGATATGACAAGGCATATAACAGTTTTAAAGAATGGTGTACGAAAAACACAGATCAAAATCCTGGTTCTGAATCGGCGCTACTAGCTTATTTTATCGAAAATGCCAAGACAATATATATATAAATATAAGCATTTTGTTATTAAGTTTTTTTCCAAAATTCGCTTAAATAAATACAATAAAAATTTCCTATGAGTATTCGTGTTTTTTTTATCCAGGCACCGAAAGTAGTACTTTCGTAGCTAGAAACATACTACTTTCGTAGCTAGCAACGTATAACATTCAGGTAACTCTAATGTTTTTCGTGATCTTTCGTGTTGCTAGGGCCGAAAGTTAATTTATTTATACAGTAGTAGAAAAAATAATATACTGACCTGTAACGGCCTAGCAAATATCTAAAACACCAAAGAACATAATTAACTTTTTTGAAACGCCATATTATAAAAGTTTAATTGGCTTAGCAACTAAAATGAATTCATCTTCATCCTAAACATTGTTGAAAACATTTTTAACAAACCTTTTGAAAACTAATTTAACCTACAAAAGTAAAACGCTGAAATAGTTCTCTGAAAGTTTGGTAGGGTAGTGAAACTTTTGAATAGCAACATAAAGCAACATTTTCAGTAATTCGACACGTTGTTAATTCAATTCCTGAAAGTTTCTCTTGTGTTTGTTTTGAACATTCGCCAAAATTTTAAAGTGCTTTATGAGTTTAAAATTGTATATTATTTATAACAGCGGTTGGTTTCGTATTCCTATAATAATACTAATAACTGTAAAACTATTTGCAATGGATAAATATCCCAAAGGTAAAGTGCATTCGTAGCTGTAATAGAATGACTACTTGGAGTTGCCATCAGATAATATAGCAAGCATAAGGTCTAAACAGGGCCGCACTGAACAGTATTTTAAGAAATGATGAATTGATAAATATAGCAGGGAATTACACTTATATTACGTAGGTATTTATAATACATTTAATAGAATAAAGATAAACGTGTAGATTTACTTGAGCGTAATAAAAAATGGTTGAAACTTAGTTCTTTAATACTGAGAAAAAATAGAAGAAGCAGCAGCAAAATGGACTGTCAGAATCTGAATACTTTTAGGGAGATTTTTGATACTGAGAGAATTAGCTTGATACATACAGGGTTTGCTGACCCTTGAAAAATTCATGTCAATATAGGGCCGCAGCCGGAATAATTTTGAGATACAAGGTGTTGAAAATTTAAAAAAAAAAACACGTTCTTTCTAATATTTTTATTATGATTTTGCATTTGTTCTTTCGTAAATGTTCATGAAGTTTGAGGCTGATCCTTGGTTTGGATGGAACGTTGGGGGGCATAAGAATTGGGGCACTGCAGCTTGTTTAGCTGAGGAAAGTGCGTCCTAGTTTTTCTGGCTGGTTTGCTAGCGGCATGACTGTTGCTCTATCACCTTGTTCTGAGGGTTCCTCGAATACCAGTTTTATTCTGGTTGATGATCGACGTAGCTTGTTGATCTGGAGGAAGGAGGACGTCTCTGTGCCTATTTCGGTGATCTGGGATTGGTGAACTTATTTACGAGGCCCTGGGCTTCTCCTTGCTTCTTAGATCGTAATTATTGGACATGGACTCCTTGGATTTCTTTTTTGGCGCATCTGCCAGGATGTCAGGAATTTCTTGACTCGCCAAATTATCAGGAATTCCTCGGAAGTCGATGAGCCTTCACCAAGTCACGACTTAATGCCGTTTTGTCCTAGAGGGAGTCTCGAGGGTTAAAGTGACATGCAGAGCTTAAAAACAAATACATCCTTATATTTAAATTCTTTATAGATATATCCTCATCATGTAGACCGGAGGAAACCTAGCATATTCCTCAGGGGCTTTAGAGGAGCACTTCAACAAAAAACGACTCTGCTAAGGTAGATGACAACCCAGGAGGGGGTCGTTTTCCCGTTCGGCCAATTGCACTCCTGAGGGTAAGGGAGGTGACCAGGTTGGAAAGACGAAGGTAACCTGTCCACCCAGTGCTCGAGCATTTATACACAAAAAGTGCTGATTTTTGTTTGAATAAACTTAACACTGGGTGGCAGCCGAGACCTCAACACACGGTAGTTGAGAAGTAATAATTATACTACGGGTACCGCCATTTTGTTGACATATAGCTATGCTCATATCAGAGTATGATAAAATTGCATTTATCTCCTAAATGAAGCTGAAACCAAAAAATTATCAAAAGACGCTTTGCATTACCCATCGAACTGTCTAAATACCCGTGCTATCAAAGAGAGAAAGGCAGTGGCGTACATATTTTTTGTTCCACTTAAAAATTGCAACACCCTGTATCTCAAGAATAACACTTTAGCGAACGTATGTTTATATGAACTCCTAAGGATCAATTATGAAACACCCTATATATGCAATGTTATTAGCTGAGGGTTAAAACGTACATCGCAAGCAAAGCAAAAAAAAATCTTTTCTGTTTTATTTTAAGAATTAACTTATGTTTTAATTACCGACAAACTGCCATTGTATAAAAATTATTTATCAAAACGATTATGCTATAAATTTCCATCAAGAGCTCTCTACCAACTCCCTTTTTCGTTACGCTTCTTGAACTTTTAAAAATTATAAGCTTATTATGAAAAGTTCTTTGCCTCAACGTTATATACATTCTTGTCCTTTGTAATAAAAGTTTTGATACTTTTGAACAAAACCTCTTTAGATGCTGTAAGTGGCATTTTATGACTGAAATAAGACGTTAAATTTACCAAAACCTAATTTGTAAACAAAAGGTTATTGGCAATTTACCGTAATGTGACGACCTCTGATGGCAGTGTCGGATATTCCGTGCAACTTCTCAATGCCTACTAACTCATGAATAATTATATTATTAAACCCAACAAACTTCAGTACATATTTGAAGCATATAAAGACTTGGCAATGTTATACAGATTCATTCACTTAACAACTTCTACTTCCACTGTTGTCTAAATCTAAGACCCAACAAAAAAAACATATGCTGCATATAACCATCTACATAGGATAATACCGTATTGGATACGATACTTAAAGTAAAAATTTAGGAAATACAATACATTACAATATTTTCAATCAAAATGTGTTTTTAACGATGTTATGCAACCGTGGCACGCACATGTTTTACAAAGTAAATTAACATGATCTTCGAAATTTAAACTATCATATGATATGTGTGGTAGACTTAACAATGTAATCAATAGTTTTAAGAACAGTGTTAATGGGGTCACGCTCTTAGTTCCGTTATATTGTACACCATCACTGTGTGGGGCCAGGCTTGAGATATTGAGAGAGTATTTGGGATTGAAAAGCGGATCTTGAGAATTATTTGCAACTTGCCTCACAACACATCTTGTCGATATATATTTCAACGATTTCAACAAAGTGAAACTCTTTCATATTTTAGTAAAAGATTAACTTCTAGATAAGAGACCTGTATGCTATAAATTTAAGGTGGAAACCTTATGCGTTGTAATATGAAAAACAAACACGAAATTAATATGCCATCTACTTATCCAAAGAATATAATAATATACTCAATCAACTTGCCTATTCCTTCTTCTACACAAACAAAGAATGTAATCACTTATCGAGGTAAAAAGCTATTTAATCTCTCCTTACCATCAAGCCAATTTCTAATATTAGATAACTTAAAAACAATGTCAAAAAGTTAAGTTTCTCAAGGGCATTCTATCGCAGTGAGTTTTTAAAGATTGTTTTAATTAGGTGTTGTAGGTTTATATTTTTAATCCAATAGGTGAGGTTAGGTTGGTTCAACTTGTTTCCTCTTGATGCTTTATTCATATATTTTGTTCCACCGAGGACCTAAATTTTAATACTTTAGCATTAAGAACAAATGATATATTTTATGTGATATAATATCTAACAATAATTATATTGTGTGTAAAAGTATATATATATTTCACATCTTTATTGCTACTTTTTTGTTACCTATCATGTTTTCATACTTTATTATTGATTTTAATGCACGCTTTTCAGTTATTCTTGCTAAGCGGTAGTAAAGCTTAAATATTTACAGACAAAACTTTAATGTATTTTAGCTTGTTCGGTTTTTACCTGTAAGCCTAAAAGATAATAATAAGAAACCAAGCAACTTCTTTTTTGGATTGTCAACCTATTCAAAGATGTCACAGTTAACTTCTTTTTTACCTTAACACCCCGAATTAATTTAAATTCTGGTTAATCATAATTATTGTCTTTTGAAAACCCCGGACCGGATTAAATTTGTGAAATTGTAATAAATTTTTCAGTACTTCGCACAAACGAGTGGGAAAACAAAATAACGGAAAAGCACTAAACGCGTAAATTAAGGTCTTTGTTTAACAATTAAATTTACATTGGGCTTAAATAACTTATAAACATGTTTTGTTAACCGAGGCTTCTGAAAGATTAGCAAGAAATGAGTTTTATACGGAACAAGGCATGTCATACCTAAAAATATTGTGATATTTTTAAAGAAAATGGAGTCATACATGCTGTAGTTATGAGTCGATACATTGATTGTGATCGATCGAAGTTATTGTTACTTTTGCTCCGGATTTTAGGATATTAATGAAACGTTATGAAATTTATATAAGGATTCGAAGGAAGCCTGTTAAAGTATAATTAAATGTAATTATAAAACAATGTCAAATCAATGTAAATTTACATTGGGTTTAAATAACTTACAATCATGTTTTGTTAACCGAGCTTTATTTGGCTTCTGAGGGATTAGCAAGAAATTAGTTTTATACGGAAAAAGGCATGTCATACCTAAAAATATTGTGATATTTTTAAAGAAAATGTAGAATACATGCTGTAGTTATAAGTCGATACATTGATTGTTATTGATCCAAATTTTTGTTACTTGGGTCCGGATTTTAGGATATTAGTGAAACGTTTTGGAATTTATATAAGGATTTAAAGAAAGCTCATTAAAGTATAGTAGTAGTAGTAGTAATGGACGGGGAGGCTTTGACGCCAAGCAAGTAGGCCAGTTTTGCCCTTTTTGCCAACCCTGTTTTAACGGTAATGTCAGCCAGACGGGACCTACAGTTTTAACGTGGGTTCCGAACCACAATATAACCGACAGATGTTATTCTCGGCACAATATTTTTACGGTCTCTTTGCTCACCACAAACCTCGACGAGCCGGCCCTTAAACGTCCTTGTGCAGCTAAGAGAATTATGTATGTCGCGGGGACCCTCGAACCATCCGGAACAGCATCAGACCCGTGCACTCGAGACTCCGCCGCCAATTCTCTGGTCAAGGTTTTTACCTCGACCATACGACCCGAGATACACCATCCGCACCACTGTCATCCTTCATTTGGCTCAAGAGTCTCTCCCTCGACAACATGCCGTTTCTAGATTACCTACTAGACTAGAGTGCCGTTGAGAATTTGTCGGTGTGTGTTGCATACGCAACACTACGTAGTATGGTGACCTGGGCCCTGCCAACTGAAAAAAGTCTGCTGGGCCAGCCCGGGCTTGAACCAGGTACCTGTAGCATGGGAAGCGAGAACGCTGCCACGCGACCAGGCCGTCACTACCTAAAAATATTGTCAAATCTTGGAAGAAAATGGAGTCATACATGCTGTAGTTGTGAATCGATACATTGATTGTGATTGATCGAAATTTTCGGTACTTGGGCTAAGGATTTTAGGATATTAATAAGACGGTTTAGATTTTATATAAGGATTGGAAGAAAGCTCATTAAAGTAAAGGGTATTCGAGTAAGAGTGTCCGGATATTTTTTGCTGCTGCTTCTTTTATCGCAAGTTTCTGTGGTGATATCCTTTGTTTTCTGCATTCTGCAGACCCGTATTATTTCAGCTATGGAGAGGTACATGATATACAGGGTGCTCCATTGAAATCGCCCGTTTTTAAAGCTTAATAACCTTGGTGCTAATTATCCTATTGCTAAAATTAAAATGCCGTTTTGTAAAGAGTACGTGCCAAAATATTGTTCCTTACATTTATACAGAGTTGACCACAAAATCAGAATGAAGTAAAGTTATTAAAATCAAATTTTCTATTCAGGAAAACATACGCACCCCTCATTTTATAAAAATAGGTACATCTTTAACAATAAACTTAGTGAAAATACGCATTAAATTGTTGATGGCGCACTGAGTTAATTTCCTAGTGGTTACATTAATTTTTACTGCGTGGCCAATAGGGTTGCTCACTGGTGAAGGGTCCATTAAGCAATAAACCATGCGCCGTGCTTCTTGTCCCTCTCAACCGGTGCGCGATACGACACACCCTATTTTTCGCGCAATAGGAAGCTCACGTCCCAATGACGTTTTACAAGTACCGTTGCAAGGCGTTCTTGACTAGCTACGTGACTGAATGCCAGTAACTGCGTCAATTTACAAGCAAAAATAGCAGAGATTAAAATCGCACGCACACATCATTTACCAACCTATTCTCTTTGACGTGTTGATACACGTTCCCCCAACATTTGTGTTTTGCTACGCTCGTTATAAAAGCTCGACTATTTTTCACCATTATAAATGCATAAAGCACTTCTTTTTTAACTTTTTTAAAAACTCACTACACTCTCATCTAATACGATGTGGGCGCGCAATGAGATAAAACCAAGTTACCTATGGAAAATTGAACAATATCGGATTTCTATGACAAATCTGTCATTATTACAAATTTATAGCACGTATTTTTTTTACACCGCAGCTCTCGCTATAAATAGTTTTTGATATTTAAAATAGGCCCATAAATTAACTTCAACCACCCTATGCATGCAGTCATTCGTTTACGATCGGAGAAAAATATTGTATGAAACTCGTGCATAAAGCTTCTTTTCTTTACTCCTGGGAGCTGCTCTTGTTGCATAATAGTTATTTACCTAACAAGTGCGGAAAGTGGTCCTTTACCGCACGCGACGGCAGTTGCACGAACGACGCGAAGCGGAGTTCGGGCAAGCCGTTAAGGGCGGTAAAGACACTTTACGCACGTGGTAGGTACACAATTTTTCCTTCGAGCAATAATATTTGGAACAAAAATCAAATTTAAAAGAAAAAATTTATAAAAAGTAACAAATATTAATTGTTAAAAGCTATAAATATTTTTATATTATGCATTGCGCGAATGCAAGTACATCAATTGCATTTTTTGAATAAAATTAATACAGTGCGGTAAAGAATCTTTACAGCACTGAGTGCGGTAAAGAATCTTTACCGCACCGGTAAAAAAAAGAAGTATATTACAAAATTAATACAAAAAGAAACAATATTTTTTAAAAATATTTATTACATACAAACATTATAATATAAAAATATAGCTAACGATAAATATTAAAATTAAATGTACAATTTGTAGCGCAATGCAAATTAAGTGCTGAGCGAGCTTGATTTTGTTCATCAGATGTAGTTGAGCAGTTTTTGTAAATTACAGAAGCGTTATTTTCTTGCGCCATGCATGGTACAGTAGATTGTTGTGACCTGAAAATTGCTAAAGGTGTAGGCGTTGGGTTGTTTCGTGTTGATAGACCAGGAGCATCCTCTAAAGTCTCTGTCACTGCTACTGACGTTGATGTTAAAGTTGAACACTGCTCAGTGCTTCTATTTGGGGTACTAAAGCTTTGCAGAATGTTTTGAGCAATCCTTTTTTTATTTTGCAAGGAATCTTCTATGTACGACTCTGCTACAGAGGTGGATTTCCATCCACCGTGCCTCTTAATGTTTGTTATGTTGCTGCCAGATTCTGCAAGCATAGTTGCCGATGATCTTCTAAAGCAGTGCCCGGTATACATCTCTGGATTGGATAGATGTAAAAATCCAGCAATATTTGCTGGCATTTTTCCGATAGTGTTAATGCCCACGCATTGTTGTGAGCATTTTCCAGCTTTATATTGTATAAAAAAACGTCTATGCGGGGTGGCACCAGGGCGCAAAGCTACATATTTTCTGAATAAGCCTAGGTAACTTATTCTTATATTTCCAGGATCGCAGACGACAAATTTTCGTGAAATATTTGTCTTTGTCGCCTTTATTGATACAACCAGCAAATCTTCTTTATCTTCAACGTCATCAACCGTTAATTTCATTAATTCTTCACGGCGACAGGCGCCTGCAATACCGAAAATGGCAGCTACCTTAATCATAAGGTAAACTTCATTGGGTGCTTCGATTAGAAACTGCTCTGTCTGTTCTTTTTCCAAAACCTTGGATTTTTTAGGCTTATAACCTACATTTAGTCGCTTTATGTATGACGTTAACTTATAGAATCTTTGAATATCAATGTTTTCCTTTACTTGTAACGTTAGTTTTAACATAGAAAACTTTGACCATAAGCTTGAAGGTGAATATTTTTTCGATATTTTATAAAAATATGCCAAAAGTACCTCTTCGTTAATTCCTGACGCTTTTTTTTCTTTGCACCATGTTTGTAATTGTTCATATTCTTTATTGTACCGGTCCTGGGACTTTTGTGGAATTAAAGAGCCGATTGCTGCATTCGCTGCTTCAGATATTTCTTCATCGGAGCTCTCCATCTCTCAAGAATAAACGTTATACCACAGCTTTATATTAGAAAATGAAAAATTTGAACCACGAAACACGCGAAATTAACTGAACTGTTTAGATGGTATCTACAGACGCGAAATATAATAATGAGTTGTTGCTATGGGAATACAATGCAATGCAGTCGAGCAGATTTTGACTAATACCATCTAGATCAGACGTTTAATCAAATTCCTGTCATAAAAATTATGACATAAAATTATTTATAATATTTTAGGTACAGGGTGTTTCATTATATAAGTAGAGAAGAAACGTATAAAAGTATGAGACCAAAAATAGGTACCTAGTAAAAATATTCGTAATGATGTGATACTTATCGCCGTTAGTTGTGGTTAGCATCATAATGTAGTAAATTAAATAGAACATATTACGCATATAATAAAATTTATAAGAGTGCGGTAAAGAAATTTTACCGCACTGAGTGCGGTAAAGTACTACTTACGACACGAAAATGAGTGCTGTAAAGTGTACTTTACCGCACGCGAGTAGGAAAAATACTATTATATGACAGGTTTGACAAGGGGTTTTTACGATGACATTAAACAACTGTTTGCCATTGACAACCTGAAAAATATCGGATTTGACGTTTAACTTTAAAGGCAAACACTCGGCACTCGGTTGGTAGCTTTGAGAGATAATGAGTATTCGCGAAGTATACACGAAAGTTAAATCCGGATTTAAATCGGATAATCTACACATTTCATGCGTTTTTAATGAATTCGAATGATGTTCTTTAAACTGATTTAAGGGTGAATGCATATTAATAAAATTCGTAATTAGTTAATGCGTGTTCGTGTAAACTTGATAAATTTCAGATAGGAGTTCTGCAGATTAGTACAATTTTAAGTATGGAGAGGTATACCGTAAAACAACGCGTCTACATTGTTAAAACTTATTTTGAAAATATACATATTCATATCGCAGAATTCGTGATTATTTTGAAGTACACAGGCTTCCTTTAGCAAAAACTATTCGCAATATAGTGCCCTAATTCGAAACCCCCAGATCTATTAAAGATGTCAAATTACCAGAAAGTGCACGTCGAGGTCGTTCGATTGCTAATGCTGAGGCTGCTCGTGACAGTGTGACTGATAATCCCCGAATGTCCATTAAACGACGTTCGCAACAATTGGGCGTTACCAAAATCACAACATGGCTCATTTCGCAACAGGACTCGGCTCCCCATCCAGATGATCACGAGCAACGCTGTGCGCTTGCTAATTGGGAGCTTTAAATGAAGGAAGTTGACGATAATCCTTGCGACAAAATCATCTTCAGCAACGAAGCCCATTTTCACTTAAGTGAAGCAGAACTGACGCATCTGGGCCAGTGAAAATCGTAGGGAAATCCATAAATAGTCAATTCATTCTCAACGTGTCACAGTTTGGTGCGGTTTTTGGTCTAGGGGTATCATCAGACCATACTTCTTTGAGAGGGAAGATGGACAAGCAGTTACGGTAAATGGAGAGCGATATCGAATGATGAAATGGCATGAAATAATGAATATGGATTTAAACAATGCGTGGCTCCAACAAGACGGTGCGACATATCATACAGCAAGAGAAACAATGGAGTTATTGCATACACAGTTTGAAAAGAGAATTATTTCACGAAACGGGGACGTTAATTGACCGCGTTAAGACTTCCACACACCGACGCGGCCACGGCGACGGTAGCGGTGGCGGCCGCGGTGGCGGCCAGTCTAAACACATAGAAATAAATGAATGAAATCATACCAGCGCGGGCAGGTCTAGATCAAGCGGACTAGGGCAGCGTTCTGATATGCGGCGACGGTTAAATACAACGTGTCAACTTTGACTGCGGGAAGTGACAGTAGTAATGGCAAATAATATAATAGAATTATTAATAGAAAATGTTAAATTATATACCATACTTTTTGATTTAAGCCATCTAAATTATAAAAATATAACGGCTAAAAACAAGGTGTGGGACAAAGAGCTAATAGTAACAAAGTCTCTTTTTCCACATCGTCTTATCATAATAACAAATAGTAGAAATAAAGATGAAACCTGAACGTTTAAAAATATATTTTCGTATACATAAAATCTGTAAACGGCAACTACCTTACTGCTCCACTCACCGCTTTGGTGTGAATACGCCCGATCGCTAATATGATCGCCACCGCGGCCGCCACCGCTACCGCGGCCGTGGCCGCGTCGATGTCTGTAAGCCTTAAATCATGCGACCTGACACCGCTGGATTATTTTTTGTAAAGTAAAGCATATGTAAACATTCCCCAAACAATTGAAGAATTCAAAAAGAAGATTAGCCGCATAATTCGCAAGGTATCACCAGAAATGAGCTCAGCTGTCTTGCAAAATTTCTGCAAAAGAGTCGTGTCCTACCAGAGGAGTCGCGGTGGTAATTTGTTAGATATTGTGTTTTACCTAAATAATTGTAATCAATAATACTACTCATTGCAATTAAAACTTTAGCCTTTTGTTATCAGGCTTTTCCTTTCTTTAATAACAACATCCGAAAACTTTTATTGGAATACCCATGTAATTAAATATAATTGTAATAATTAAATTTAACAATAAATCAATGTCAACTCAATGTATATTTACATTGGGCTTAAATAGCTGTTGTTAACCGAGTTTTATTTGGCTTCCGAGAGATTAGCAAGAAATGTTTTATACGATAAAAGGCACTTCATACCTAAAAATATGGTGATATATTTAAATAAAATGGAGTCATATATGCTGTAGTTATGAGACAAGGTTACTTTTTAGTGGATTTATGGATATCTTATTTCATTTCCATTAGGCTATATGAATTAATACTCGCCGAATTATCGCAAGGAGATTAGGGAAATGTTTAAAATCACGCAATTCATGATTTACATGATACACATTTATTTCTCTATTTCATTTCCAGGTAAGGAAGACTAAAGAGAGGGAAGCTGCCTGGCGAATTTCAATAAGGTAAGCGCTTAAAATAATTTTGTTTATAAAAGTATTTTTTTTTACCACAATGCAGATAAGTAAAACTTGTCAAAAGAAATGAATAAAAGCAAAAATAAAAACGATACATCTCTGCCATATAAAGAAAAAACAATTAATTAAACGTCCTAGTCAGGACTTCAGGGCTTTTGTTCGTTGACATCACTTGGTGGTTTCAATTTTGTTTTTGCAATCTTTACAAATGGATATCCTTAAATAGCTGAAGATACCAAAAACTTGTTCATTTATTAAATTAAATAACAAGACAGTGCCGGAGAACCTTGCAGGTACAGGGTTATTGGTTATAAATGTCACCCCACTCCAGCCTCTTCATTTTTTAAGATAGAAAGCTGATATTTTTACTGAATTGTAAGGCATCGTCTGAATTTTTTTAACGATAATAGAAATATAATACAGGGTGTTTCACAAAAACGCACCGAATCAAATTTATATATTTTTTAATGGAATGACCTACATATTATTGCATATTCGGATTCTTCGTAAAATTCTGATCATAACTCATGTAACATGTCCTATACCTAAATGTAAGTGTTTTCCAACTAAAAGCAATCGAAAATTGGCTATTTATTTTTTTATGAAATCACTAGTAATCGGATAGGTATAGTTTTTGAAAGTTTTAAAGTTTAAAAGTAATAAAAACAAAATTATTGAATTAAATGTTTCACATGCTCCCCATTTTGCTCAATGCATTTCCTATAAATTCTCTTCTGTCTTTCGATACCTGCCAAAATAATTCCCTGATTGAGATGGTTTAGTGTTTCAACTTGTTGGGTTATTCTTTCTCTAATAATATTAACGGTTAGCGGACGTCCTTCTTCGCCCAACTTTCCTTTTAAAAAGCTCCACAGAAAGGAATCCATTACGGTCAAGTCTGGGCTATTTGGTGGCCAAACCTGCCTATCCAAAACGGAAAATTTTCGTTTAAAAATTCCGTAACGGCAGCAATGTTGTGAACTGGAGCGCCATCTTGTTGCCAAAATATATCATTATGATGTTCAACCAAATTTTGAATTACTGGTCTTATTAACTCTAAATAATTGCGCCCGTTCAGATTTCCATTATAAAATATTGGCCCTAAAATTTGATTGTTAAGAATCCCATATCATACGTGCACGGAATTTCGACCAGAATGCCGTATTTCCCGAATAGCGTAAGGATTTTCAGAAGCCCAATAGTGTACATTTTTCCTATTAAATCTTCCGGAGGTTGAAAACGCTGCTTCATCTGTCCAGATAATTTTATTGAAAAATTGATGTTGTTGATTTAAGCGTTTCATCATTTCTTGACGAAAACGTAAGCGCGCGGCTTTATTATCTTGGCTTAACGCTTGAACGGGTAACATTTTTTAGGCATGAAAATTATATTTTGATAAAGTTCTCTGTATCTTAGCCTAGAATATCAACATCATTTGGAATTGAAGCAAAAAGATTTTCTAAAATAATAATTATTAATTATTAACAAGAACAAACGTTCAAATTGTGTAAAAAATACCTTGAAAATAGAGAAGGATATCTAATTCGTCAGTTTCATTTTGTTCATTTGGCTGTATTGTTCTCCTTTTTCGTTTGACAAAACTGAACGTCAGTTTTAATAATTTAACAATGTCATTGGTCTCTTCATAATATTCTTACATCTTAATATTTACCCACTGAGGATGAAGGTTTGTGCCTTCGAAACATGTATGGGCATATAATTTTATTTTATTAAATTAGTGGAGCAGACTTTGTGTTTTATTCCATAAATAAAATATCACTCCACTGTGAGATGGACTACTTCCATAAAATAACCATTTTTGATATGAAGTTCGAAAATTTCGCGTTTTTCACTCTCTGAATAAGACAGTTAAGTATACTATATTTTTATACTTATACTCACATAAGCAAACTTAATTGAGAATAACGTCAGTGTCAATATCTTTGCTTTATTTAAAATTATGGCCAACTTAGACAAATTATAATATAGGGTAAAAGGAGTGTGATTGAGGTAATTTTAAAGCCAATTTTTGATTGCTTTTAGTTGGAAAACAGTTACATTTAGGTATAGGACATGTTACATGAGTTATGATCAGAAATTTATGCAGAATCCGAATATGCAATAATATATAGGGCGTTCTATTAAAAAATATATAAATTTGATTCGGTGCGTTTTTGTGGAACACCCTGTATTATATTTCTATTATCGCTTAAAAAACTTAGACGATGCCCTACAATTCAGTAAAAAAATCAACTTTCTATCTTAAAAAATGAAGAGGCTAGAGTGGGGTGACATTTATAACCAATAACCCTGTACATTACAGGATCACTTTTTATATTAAACTACACAACATTTCAGTTTATATAAAAACAGAAACTTTAGAATCCTGTTTTACTTTGTTTCACAATATAAACACGGGAATAATTCTGACTACGGAGAATTTAAAGTACTTTTAAAAAGCTGTATAAAGCCTTGAAAATCCATCGGTAATTAGCTGCATCACGGAACTTTAAAAGCTCATCTTGCTTGAACATGCAGACACGCAAGCCTTAGCGCCTGCTGTCAATGAACTAGTTTATTTTCTAATCTGATATTATACAAAGTTAAAATCGCTCGTAAGCAGACAAAGATAAGTAATATTGGATTTTAATATATTCTGAATTATTTTAATTCAAAATTACTTTCTGTAATTATGTTAAATATATTTTGAATTGCTTTATATTTTAATTGTAATTTGCACTTAAGCTAATCTAATTATTTTCAAGTATGAATAAACTTTTTGATGAATAAGTGGTAGGGTAGTTTAACAATAGAATGACATTTGGTTAATTGCTATTTAAACAAATACATTTATTTCCCATTACAAGTTTCCACGACAATATTTCCCAATAATATTAAAGTAAAGCTTAAAACTTTTAGGTTTTATTTCTTTCCGTCAACCATTTACCATTTAATCGAATTGTCGTGACTGTATCAATAGCTAAACATAATAGAAGTCCGACAAATGGAATTTATCGAACACGCACTTTCTTGACTTTTAGAAAGCGATTGATTCACGTCGTTAAGCAGATTTTAATAAATAATAAAGAACTACGGCCGTGGAAGATTTTATACTTGGTGTAATAGGTTTAGCTGGATTATTTTGCGTATACTTACTTTACATTATTTATGTTTGCTAAGATATTTATGCATTATTTGGATGTGCTTTACTTGTCTTTAGTCTGAATCATAATGGAGATATACAAGGCCATAGATTCTTATTGAAACAATAATAGCAAGACAAATTGAGGTCCTTTGTTTTACCTCAAATAATATGTTTAGTGAATATTTTGTATATTTAGCTAAGACGATAATTCAACTAATTTTTCTTTGTAATTTGACTGTCTTGTTATTACAGTGTCCTTATTTTGTTATTGTTATCTGTAACTTATTTTCAAACGAAAATTACTTCTTTTAAATGATACAATTGATATACACATGACCAATACACAAAAGTAGAAGGTCAATTCAATTAGTGACAACAAGTTTAATGTTGCTCGGAAGAAAACTCAAAATTTTTGATGGTTTAAGTTTATAAAAAATTAAGATTTTGGAAAGAGTTGTGTGTTTTCAAAGGACCTCTCTGATGGACTACTTCTTGTAAGTGTATTGCCAAAAATGACATTTTAAATCAAGTTTTAAGTCCTAAGAATAGGCTTATCTGTGCTCAAATTAAAAAAGAAGTATCGCCAGTCTAAATACCGCTTGCTTTATTTATCAACTAAAATTTTTTTTTACTAATATCGTATTTATTTATTGAATGTTTTGGAAAGTATCAATAATATAAAGAAATATGAAGGACAATGAACTGGATGACAACAATTATTGTTGTTTGAAATGTGAACAAGTATGCAATGAGGATTTCTACAAGTGTGACTCATGTTTGCAGAGAATTCATAAAGATTGCGCAACTGTATCAACTACGGAGGCGCGATGCATGACACTGCTACTGTACATATGTGATGAATGTAAAATACTAGTGGCAAGAATGCCCTACATGCTGAAATCGTTGGAAGAAATGAAAAGGGATATAGAAATTCTCAAAACTAATACCCCAAAAGGTACAGGGTTATCCAACCAAGACTAGACAAGGCGATTTTTTGACTTTTCCTGTACTTTTATAAGAAAACTGAAATAGCCATCTTAAGTCATTTTCTCCCGCGAATTCGAATATCTTCAGCAAAAAACAATTGAACATCAAACAAAAGTACTAGAGGTCACTTTGATATTTTTTTAAATGGAACACCCTATATCTTCGAATATTTTTGGATTTAACATAAAATAGCAATTATTTTTTAATAGGTGCATTATAAGTCTAAACCTAATAGTTTCCGAGATATCGACTTTTGAAAAATGACATTTTTCAACTTTGACAGCTTCTAGCTTTCTTACGGTACGCTTTAGAGTAAAACGGCTTACATGTCCCTATCTTACTTTTTTATGATCTTTACAAAAATATGAACTTCCGGTAAAACCGGAAGTACTGTATTTCCGGTTTTTGAGTTACATCCGGTTTAACCGGAAGTTGATGTTTTTGGGAAGATAATAAAAAAGTAAGATAGGGACATGTAAGCCGTTTTACTCTAAAGCGTACCGTTAGAAAGCTAGAAGCTGTCAAAGTTGGAAAATGTCATTTTTCAAAAGTCGATATCTCGGAAACTATTAGGTTTAGACTTATAATGCACTTATTAAAAAATAATTGCTATTTTATGTTAAATCCAAAAATATTCGAAGATATAGGGTGTTCCATTTAAAAAAATATCAAAGTGACCCCTAGTACTTTTGTTTGATGTTCAATTGTTTTTTGCTGAAGATATTCGAGTTCGCGGGAGAAAATGACTTAAGATGGCTATTTCAGTTTTTTTATAAAAGTACAGGAAAAGTCAAAAAATCGACTTGTCTAGTCTTGGTTGGATAACCCTGTACATATGCGGCTGTGCTCCAAAACAGACCAAATGAAAATGAAGTGAACATTATGAGTGCCCCTACACCCACAATAATTATTAAGCCAAAAATGAACCAAAGCTCTGAAAAAAGCAGGGAA
Organism: Polydrusus tereticollis; assembly: GCA_963920685.1. Taxonomy (NCBI): domain Eukaryota; kingdom Metazoa; phylum Arthropoda; class Insecta; order Coleoptera; family Curculionidae; genus Polydrusus; species Polydrusus tereticollis. Next base: position 29,390,117 of record OY987331.1, on the reverse strand, counting down.
TAAATACAAAAAAACATAAATCCGATCAAAATAAATGTAGGGATAAGAAAGATCACAGAAACCAAAAAGGGAAATATTGTTTTGAAGTGTTACTCTGAAGGGGAAATGAAACGATTGAAAGAAGAGATTGAAAATAAATTAAGAGGAAAATATGAAGTAGAGCTGCCTAGGAAGACACTTCCAAGAATAAAAATGGCTGGTTATACTGGCAACGACACTATGGAAAATTTGGAGAAAACTATAAGGAAACAGAATGTATGGATAGACCCAGGTGAGCACCTAAAAATAACTTATGTCAGGAAAATTAAAAATAAATCAAACTCGACAACATATGCTGAATTTACAGGAAGTCTTCTTGTAAAAATGAGGGAACATGAAAAAGTATATATAGACTGGGAACGTCTGCCAATATATAAAGATATTAATGAGGTAAGATGCTATAATTGCCAAGGGCCTCACCATAAGAGTAATAACTGTACCAGGAAACTAATGTGTGGAAACTGCAGTGAAGAGCATAACACACGAGAATGTGGTAACAGCACAGTAAGATGTATTAACTGTTTGACAGCAAACAAACAGTTCAAATTAGGATACGACATTAAACATACTACCTTAGACACAACTTGTCCATCACTCAAATACCATCCATTAGTAATAAAAAACAGAATTGACTATTATAGTGCATAATAATATGGTGAATCACAAACAGGATGAGATTCTCAGGACAATTGAGGAGGAAAATGTATCTATTGATGTGAAAGTGGACAAGAACGAAATAAAACAATTGTTTTTGGGCGAAAGTTTATTAAGTATAGTTCACGTAAATATTCGTAGTATTAATAGAAACATTGATAATTTAATCACTTTTATAGGGTCATATGGTCTGCAATGGATTGATAAATTTGTTTTAAGCGAAACCTTCCAGCTTGCTCCAACCAGTAATTGCAACATATCGAATTATTAGCTTTCTTATAATGAGGCAAGTTAAAACAAGAATGATGGTGTTATAGTCTTGGTAAAAGATGGCATAAACGTCAAATTTCGACATGAAAAACTAAATATGTCAGGGGCAACACTTGGGAGACTGGAGTTCCAGCTGAATATTATTCTTTTTGGAATAACAGCAGTTTATAAGCCTCCGCCAATTTCTAAAGCTAACTTTATAAATGACATGCAAATTTTTTTAGAGGGTTTAATGGTGGCAAATATTGAAATTTTTATTGGGGATATAAACATAGATATTCTTGATGACAAAGATAATAAGGTGAATGACTATCTAGCATTAATGAACTCACTTGGTTTTCAATCATACATAAATTCTGTGACCAATGAACTTTCTGGTACATGTCTAGATCATGTGTTTGTTAAACAAAAATTAAAATCGAATGATGTAATTAATTAAATTCATATATTTTTAGCGAGGATATAACTGATCACAGCCCAGTAATACTTCTTATAAGACAAAAAGAACAAATGCAAAAAAACTGTAACAGCACTGTACGAAAGAACGAATTAAATATAACTAAATTCAAGGAACAATTGCTGGGGTTTGACTGGTCAGGTGTATTAGATAAAAAAAAAAACGGAAATAGCTACAAAAAAATTCATAGACTCTTAAACAAAACTATTAGATAACTCAACAGAAACTTATGTCCTAAATATAAAAAGTACAAAAAAAATAAAAAAACTGGATTACTAACGGTATTATTACATCCATTAAAGTGAGGGATAAAATGAAAAAAAATTATTAGCCAAACACAGCCAACAACTTGAACTAGAATATAATGATTATCGCAATAGACTAAACAAATTGATTCATAAACAAAAGAATGATTATTATAGGAATGAAACTGAAAATAATAAAAATTACATGAAAAAACTTTATACTATTATGAAGGATGCATCGTACGAGAGGAATGATAGATACAACAGTTTCATTAATATACAAAATGAGGTAGGTCAGGATATTGCCGATCCTTTGGAGATGGCTAATATTGCAAATAAATATTTTGCTAATATTGGTATAAAATGGCCGAGACCATTCCGACCCCGATAACGGAGTGCCAAAGAAGTTGGTCGATACAAAACTCAATTTCTTTCTCTCCAATAAATAGAAACGAATTAATATCACATATAGCTTTTTTAAAGAATAATAGTTTACCTGGGTTTAATGGCGTTGGCGTGGAAACTATTAAAAAGACTCATTTAGAGATAATTGATCCCTTATTGCATATACTTAATTTAATTTTGGAAAAGGGAGTGGTACCAAGTTACTTTAAAATATCAATAGTTACACCCATTCATAAATCTGGACCAACAACCACCATTTGTAATTTTAGGGCAATAAGCGTTGTAAGTAATTTTACAAAATTATTTGAGAAATGCATTAAGAGGAGAATGAGTCTTTTCTTTAAGGAAAATAATGTTCTTTCGCCCAATCAGTATGGGTTTGTTGAGGGGTATAGTACTTCGGACGCTATGCATAGACCCATAACAGAAGTGGTTAATAATTTGAATACAAATAAAAAAATGTCTAGCGGTATCTTTTGACCTGGAAAAAGCGTTCGATAGTGTACCCCACTTCTGAATGTTTTATACAATTATGGCATAAGAGGGTGTGAATTTGAATTATTAAAAAGTTGTTTGTCGGATAGATATCAAATGGTAAAACCGCTGCTATTTATCTCGTACTTCAACTCCTTGTTATGACTAAATGTGGATGGGCTAAGCATCTCATATGCGGATGATACTGCAATTATATTCTTGAGCAGCAGCTGGGAGAGTCTAAGAACTAAAACTGTAAATAACCTGATAACAGTAAAAAACTGGCTAAACACAAACAAATTACCTTCAAATTTAACAAAAACAAATTACATCGCTTTTTCGCTCACTGGAGCAAAGAGGCCCACATTTAATAACATTGTGGTAGATGGTCATTCACTGCAAGAGGTTCCACAGACTAAGTACCTTGGCATTATTATAAATCAGTTTGTTAAATGGAAGCCTCATATTGAATATCTCTCGAGTAGGATTTGCAAACTTATTCATAAATTTTATTTACTAAGAGAATTTTTAGATAGAAAAACACTGATAACTGTCTATAAAGCCCTCGTTGAGTCAATAATTAGATATGGAATTCTGGTATGGGGTGGTCTATACAATAACAGCTTATACAAATTAAATGTCATACAAAAATATATCCTAAAAATAATATTAAAAAAAAATAGACTATACCCTACGAATTTGCTTTTTACAAAAGAACTAGTAAATATCAGAACAATACAGGGTGTAACTAAATAAGTGTAAAACATTTAAGGGGGTGATTCCTCATCGAAAAAAAGATAGGATCTTTCATATAAACAAACTTTATTGGAGCATCCCTTATTAAGATACAGCCCCTTAAAGGGGGTACATAAAATTTGTTTAACAATTTTTTTCAGAAGCACTAAAAAAGTTACAATATTGAAATTAACCTGACATTTTCTACTACCAAAAAGACACTTAGCCAGTAAATTATTTGGTTTACCCCATGGTTGTAAGGGGTGGAAAACGCAACCCCTAAAATTTATTTTCAATGCAACTTTTTGCCTTATTATTTGTTTACCATTTAAAAATTAATTTCCGATAGCCTGTTTCATTCTAAACAAAAAATGTCTCTTGAATTTTTTGTCCAAAATAAACCAGTTCGCAGCAAAAAATTATTTTACGAACAACTACAGAGATACATCGTCATAAATGCGAACTGGGTTTATTGTTATTTTGTAGTTACTACCTGCATTAAATGATGAAAGGGAAACAAACAAAACTAATTTATTAATAACAAAACATACAACATGTAGAAATCATAGTAAATGTTCAATATGTCTACCTTCAGACAGTACGCATGCGTCTAGACGTCGGCGCATTGAGCCACGTATTCGCTCAAATATTCCTGGAGTCTCTCTTATTACCCTGCATGCATCGATGATGCGGTTTCTTAAGTCCTCTACATCGCGAACAGGAGTACGATAAACCAAATGCTGTAAATAGCCCCAAGTAGAGAAATCAAGAGAATTGAGATCCGGGGATCGAGCGGGCCAATTCTGTGGTCCTCCTCGACCTATCCACTGATTTCCATATGTTTCAGTTAAATGCTGACGTGCTACTTGACTAAAATGGGCGGGAGCCCCATCATGCATAAGAAACATATCCCTTCTAACGCCTAAAGGAACTTCCTCCAGCAGTACGGGGTGCACTTCTCTTAAAAATTGAACGTATGAATCACCATTTAATCGAGGAGGTAGAAAATGAGGCCCAATTAAATAATACCCAATAACTCCGACCCACACGTTAAGAGAAAACTGTTCTTGATGGTTACTTTCGACAATAGCGTGAGGGTTTTCATCAGCCCATATGTGGTAATTATGAAAATTAATAATCTTGGCCCGAGAAAAACTACATTCGTCTGTGAATTCGATCGTCTTTAGAAAGTCACGATTTCTTCTAATCATTTCCAGCATCCAATTGCAAAATTCAAGACGGTTCGGAAAGTCTCGCGGTAACAGTGCCTGTACTTGTTGCAGATGGTAAGGGTATAAGAGCTGTTCCTTTAAAATTCGAAATACCGTCATATGATCAACATTTAGCTGGAAAGCAATCTTTCTAGTACTGGTAGTAGGTTGTTCTTCAATCAAATTAAGTACTGCCTCCTCAAGCTGTGGTGTTCTTACTTCTCGATGGCGACCACAATCCTGCGTTCTTTTGTCGAATGAACCATATTCTCGTAATCGTTGATGAAGTCGGGCAAATATTCTATGTGAAGGATGCTGCCGTTGAGGATACATTTCAGCATATCTTCTAGAAGCTTCTAACCCATTCCCCTGCGACAGACCGTAAACGTAATGCATATCAGCCATTTCCTCATTTGTGTATGCCATTTTAATAACAAGTGAATTATTAAAGTAACAAATTAAGAACAGAACAACAATACACAATTAGTATTACTTCAATCTCAAAAATTTACAAACTGACAGCTTGATACCAATTTAATTGTCACTATCGCTAATAGCGGCCTACTAGATAAATTAGTTTCGTATTTTCGTTTTATGGCGATATGTATCTTGGTCGTAAAATAATTTTTTGCTGCGAACTGGTTTATTTTGGGCAAAAAATTCAAGAGACATTTTTTGTTTAGAATGAAACAGGCTATCGGAAACTAATTTTAAATGGTAAACAAATAATAAGACAAAAAGTTGCATTGGAAATTAATTTTAGGGGTTGCGTTTTCCACCCCTTACAACTATGGGGTAAACCAAATAAATTACTGGCTAAGTGTCTTTTTGGTAGTAGAAAATGTCAGGTTAATTTCAATATTGTAACTTTTTTTGTGCTTGTGAAAAAAATTGTTAAACAAATTTTATGTACCCCCTTTAAGGGGCTGTATCTTAATAAGGGATGCTCCAATAAAGTTTGTTTATATGAAAGATCCTATCTTTTTTTCGATGAGGAATCAGCCCCTTAAATGTTTTACACTTATTTAGTTACACCCTGTATATGTTGAGTATATGCTCCTTTCTTCATAGTCACAAGGAATTATAAACCTATATACATCATGATTATACCACACGGGCTCAGGTGAACCAGGAGTTACAAATACCACTAAGTTTTAACAATGTTAATTTAAAATATATAAATTATATAGGTCCTAAGATTTATAATGTATTGCCGATTGATGTTAGAAACTGTAATCGTGAAAAGACGTTTAAAGACAAGTGTAGGAAGCTTATCATTACAAATAAACATTTAGAGAAGATTTTTAATTAGATACCTGCAATATTTCTTGATTGTCATTGTTTATTCTTTTTCTTTGGCTTTGAGCCAAAAATAAAATAATTGTGGCTTGTAGTTATACCCACTCTGCTCCCAGCACATGCAGCTGTTCACTCAGCTAGGTGCTATTTTTTTTTTCTTGATAATTAACTGTGAATAAGTTATGTACCTTTATGTTTATTAGTGTATGGCATATTTGCAAATTAAGCATAAATTATTATTATTATTCCTTTTCAACTAAGTTTGTATAATTGGTCGATTTATTCATATGAATAGTAATATTTTAAGCTTTATGAATATGTAATATGAAATAAATAAATAAAAATACCCATTAAACTTTAATAGCTAAAAATATATAGGGTGTCCCATTTAAAAAAATGAAAGTTTGCTCTTTTTCTCGAAAACAATTAAACATAGAAAAAATCTGACTAAGCCACTGGATTCTACGTGAAAAAAACTAAAAAGTTCATTTTTGACCTTTTTGATAAGTTGCAGCGTAACCGAGATACGGGGTGTCCCAAAATGCAAAATTTTCAAAATCACCCCGTATCTAAAAAACTAAGGAGGCTATGAAAATTCTGGTTGTGGCATCGTTTGTTTCTCAAAAAAGTAACACAGTGCCGCGAAAACCGCAACCTTCTATCTTTACTAATAACGCAGATAACCCGTAAAACACACGAAAACTGGACACCCTGTATAATGTTTTGTTTTCTGATTGTGAGTCTATTGGTCGCAAACCCGCGAAATAATGAGTTGATTACAACATTGGTATAATAATAATGGATCAGACAACAAGTAAGTAATTAAAGTGCTATTAAATAATTTAATAGAAATAATTATTGAGTACCTACTTAAGTTTTTGATAAAATTCATTAAAAAAAACTTACCCAATACTTTTCTACTGTGTAATATTAGCCGCTTGGACTAAAACCTCACTTTACAGTATCCACCACACCTTTATTTAATTATACTTTAATAAACTTCTTTAGAATCCTTATATAAAATCCAAAGCGTTTCATTAATATCCTAAAATCCGGAGCCCAAGTAACGAAAATTTCGATCTCGAAACATCGAAAAACTTGTCGGATCGCGAACACGCAGACACGCGAGCTCAAAGCCCAGTTTCCCGCCAAACACTGCCGAAAAGCGAGCTTTTCCATTTCGGGAAAGCGCGAAATTGCACAAGCGCCAATGCGCGTACGTTATTCCAGTTTACATGGAATAGGTCGGGGATCCCGAATGTTTTTCATAAAACTGGAGTCGTACAATATGATCATTTTTATCACGGAGTAAATTTTATTTTATTGCATGTGACTTTTAATAATGATGTAATTTCATCCAAGAGCAATGGGGTTCCTAAGAGAAATTGAGGACAAAATAAGGAGAGATTAGAAACAACTAATAGAGAGCAATTAAAATGAAGCCTAATAAAGAGAAATAGAAGAACAATTACGATGGGTCCAGGATCAAGATGCTCCGGGGTTAAACTCGCCCCTCGATCGGATCTCCGGGTTAGGGTTGGTCCTAGCGCCTTATCAAGCGAAGTTGTTCAAACATCCACCTTTTCCAACAGTCAGGCGAGTCCTTTAAGCAACATTCAAAATGGAAATGGTGTGACAATTGACGTTGTTAAAAGACTCAAAATTAACAGCTTCCAAATTTACTTCTGCAATATAAGGGGACTGAATTGGAACATCAATGCAGTCCATCAACATTTATAATCTACTAAACCTCATGTACTCGCACTAACCGAAACAAAGGTCAGATCATCGATTAGTTCGGTCAGCTATTTATGTCCTGGATAACGACTTCCATTCCCGATTTAGGCGCAATTTTGGCCTTTGTCTCATTGTCCGCAGTGATATTCATTGTTAACGAAAGGAGACACTCGAGCCTAATGACTTTGATGTAATGTGGTTTAAAATGTCAACGCAGAGAATTACTAAATTAATCTGCTGCTTCTACCGGCCGCCAAGCGATACGCATTATAGAGACTTGTTCTCCTCACTTGCTAATACTGTCGACATTTTGCAAACCCACCATCCCAGTTCCGAAGTTGTCATCCTTGGCGACTTTAACGTTCATAATTTCAACTGATTCAAATACTGAAATACAACCGACTAGCAAGGTCGCGAAGCCGAATCCTTTGTCACCAGCTCTGGCCTCACCCAACTCGTGGGTGAACCAATTCGAATTCCAGACCGAGATGGTGATATTGCTAGTTTGTTGAATCTTTTTTTAACTTCAACCCCCAACTTGTACACTGTCACCGTGAAGCCTCCGTTAGGAACGTTTGACCACAACCTTATTTCGGCACTGAACAAAGTACCAATTACAGCCGAACAGCCTTCTAAACCACGCAAGATCGGGCATTACACATCAGCTAGGTGGGATGACCTTAAGGACCATTTTCAAATATTTCCTTGGTGGAACGTTTGTTTTACCTCTGACGAGCCATCCATATCTGCTAGAAAAGTATCGCAGGTTATCTTTACTGGCATTGAAGCCTTCATCCCTTTCTAAAAAAAGTGCTTTTCTAACGGCAAGCCTTGGTTTACCAAAAATTGCGAACGAGCCAACGGCGCCGACTCTATGGGGTCATCGGGGCATGTGCGCCCATTGAGGGCCTCCAATGCGGAGCACCCATTGGGAACGGAAACACGGACTCACAAACGTATATTTAAGACTTAATTTGGATAGTCATATGTCTTGGCATAGCCACGTTGCGGCCATTGGTAAGGCAGCCTGGCAGAAGCTTGGAGTACTTTTCCGAACAAAGAACCTCTATACACCCCAACAACTTATGATGCTCTATAAAGCCCAAATTCGACCATCGCTGGAGTACTGTTCGCATATTTGGGGCTCTGCTCCTAAACATACCCTGAGATTACTAGATTCCATTCAAAGAAGAGTCATGCGCTTGATCGGTGACCATAGTCTGACAAACAACCTGGAAAGCCTTGAACATCGAAGGCAGGTTGGCGACTTGAGTCTATTTTACAAATATTTTCATGGCAAATGTTCAACGGAGGTTGCCTGCTTGATACCACCCAGAGCGCTGCATGGTAGAAATACACGACGAGCCACTGCAGCCCACCAGTACGTGGTTCAGCTTAGTGTCCCTCGAACGACACTGTTTCAAAATTCTTTCATCTGGAGAACGTCATCACTCTGGAACGACCTCCCTGAGATCGTGTTCCCCAACGACTATAATCTTCAAAGATTCAAGACCAACGCGAATCGTTTCCTGCGCACACGAACCGCTCCCAGAGCGCCATAAAGGATTTATCCTGCAGTGTGCGTATCATAAAAAAAAAAAAAGAAAAAAAAAAGAAAAAAAAAAAGTCTAAAAATATTTTATATTATTATTCGATGCTGCTAGCCAGCAATATTATTATATTATCAGTTTCTCCTTTACCTCTTTATTATATTCCGATGATCCGTTATTTTGTCATTTAAAAAAAAAAAAACTTGATTTATAATAAAATAATATTCTAGACGCTTGTCATGAAATCGCTGCATTCCTTTCTCACCTTTTAGAAAAATACTGCGAACAGTGCGAACTGCGGATTTAAAAACTAGTAAGTACTAAACAAAAAAACTATGCATAAATATATAAGTCTAATAAATAAAAAGTTCAGTGAGAGTAAGGCTTCCTCGAGTGCCTCTTCGCGTTTTAGTAAGAACAGAAATAATAAAAGAAAAAATGTGCAAATATCATCAATTCAATGTCAAAGTAAAGATCACCAGGTATCTCAAAAAAAAAAAGATTCACACCTAGAGACTCATCAGTTGTCCCAAGAAAACGGTATAGAACTAGACAGTCCCGAGGTTCATCAGTTATCTCTTCAAAAAGATACAGATACAGAAGGTAATGGTAATACAAGTACGAGTACCAGACGTTTTAGATGCCATTGGATTTCGCATTTTCCGTGGATTTTACGTTAAAATAAAAAAGTATTTTGTCAGGTATGCGTTACTGCAGTAAACGTTATGAAAGCGCAAATATCAAAATTTTACACCGCCGAAAAGAAATCTATAAACGCTTGTATTAATGAAGGTTTCAAAAACTGGTCAAAAGCAACAGAACGATTTAAAGTTCACGAAAAATGCAGTCCATAATATCAGTTACTTAGCTATTAGATCTGGTAAATCAGGGGTTAATGTCTCCAAATCTTTAAATGAAGCAAAACTTGCAGAAATGAAATCTGCCCGAAATGCATTATTGGTTATTATATCAACACTTAGGTATTTAGTTAGACAAGGGATTGCGATCAGAGGCCACACCGATGAGAAATCTAATATACGCCAACTTTTGCTATTAAGGACAAAAGATAATGCCGACATTAAATCATGGTTTAATCGAAATTATAAATGGTTCTCCCACGATATTTTAAACGAAATAATTTCAATTATGTCAAAACACGTTCAATACCGCTTGTGGAGCAAATTAAATCGTCTGAATACTTTTCGACCAAACTGCCGACATATTATCTGTTACCGAAAAGGTGTCGACAGTAGACGAAAACTTAATTATAAAAGAATATTTTATGGGGTTTCATCAAATGGCTAAAACCAATACTGAAACATTAAACGCCATTGTAAAAGATGTTTTAATAAATTTTCATTGGATATCCATAAATGTATGCTATGATGGTGCAAGTAGTGTTAGCGGCAACATATCAGGTCTTCAGAGCCGAATTAGGACGGATGAAACACGAGCTCTCTTTATCCATTGTACAGCTCACACCCTTAACTTGGTTGTACAAAACTCAATGCAAGGCATTTCAATGATAAGAAATTTCTTGATCCTAATAAAAGAACTAATTAGGTTTGATAGAAATTCTTCAAAAAGGGTGGCTTGTTTTAACCAATTGCAAATAGATTTATCATCCGAAGAAAACTCTGACAGCTTGACAAAGTTAAGAAGCCTGCGACCTTTTTGTCCGACCAGATAGTGTCACTAAAATCTGTCATACGTCAGACGATGAAGCAGGAAAGGCTAAAGCTGGATTTATAAACTCGAAAAGTTGGCGAGGTTGAAGTTATGATCAAGTTTGTGAAGTTAGATATTCCGAACTCCGAGCATAAAAATTCGTTATCTCGAACTACCCAGGAAGTTTTCGAACCTTACATGAGCTTTACATGAACAACATGAACGAGTGTATAAATGGAACTGAGTGTTCCCTTTAATTTAAATTGACCTCCTATTTCGAACACCAACTGAACCTCAACCTCACCAACTTTTCGAGTTTATAAATCCAGCTTTAATCATGTGTCTATGCTTTATATTCATCAAGACGAGACCACAGAAAATATAGCTATATTTTCTGTGACGAGACTAATGAGGTTAACCTGAGTACCGTAGCCAATGACTTTATAGCTTGTATTGATTTGGTCCATTAGTTTAATTTTTTTATAGTTTTTATTTTACTACTAGATAACGTTGTATATCAAGGTCGTTAAATATTTATATACAATAATTTAGTAATGCGCCAGGTGGGTACCTAAATAGTTTTATGTTCTTTACAATAAGCATTATATAATAAGAGTTTGGTTTTTGAATTTTGTAGTATTTTATCTGTTCATTATTTGTTGTTATTGCTTTTATTACTTACTGACATTTTCTTTTGTGTATGTTTTTGTCGACTAGATTGTACTGTACTGATAATTTGTTAGTACATAATATATTATATATTTAATAAAAATCAAGGAATTGAAAACAACTTTCGTTATAATAATCTTACTAATCTTAATAAGGTAATGTGTATTATTAGTGTAATGCCCATGCTCCTGCACTCATTGAGATTTTTAAAAGTCGACGCCTTTCGAACGGGATGTAAAATCAAAAAATTATTTCTATCGCAAATGGCGTCAAACCCCTACCACCGAAAATCGTACCATCTTTGTTAACGCTCGAAACCAATGCAAGCAAACGATAAACTAAAGCAAAGAAACACACAACCAGAGAAGCGAAGATAAATTCTTGAATGTCCTAACGGATCAAGACTATTTTGGTAAGTAGCTAAGACCGTCAGTCAGAACTTTACAGTTGTTTCCATCACTCCTTAAAGATATGGAATCAGTACCGGGTATATACGTTTAGAAATGCTGATCTTCTTCCTTTTATTATTATAACTTCCACACGTTCGCTATTCTCTACATAAAATTTGCAGACATATTTTTGACCCCAAAATCTTATACAAATAATTATGTTTTTGCTGCTTTTCTATTTATTTTTTAGGGGATATTTCAGGCCACAGGGTTTTTTTGATAAGCTTCTTTTTCTTGTCCCATTAAAATTAACAAACAAAACAGAAATGGTTTTTCCCAAAGCAGAAAATGATAACTTTGCATTTAAATGGAAAATATGCCGTCATATTTTATTTTCGTTATTATCTTTTAAGATTTTTCAAAGACTTGTTTACAAATTGGCATTCTTAGGCGGTGTTTCATTACACAGAAAAGCAAATTAGGGTTTGGATCGTCGCCGTCTGCGGAAAATCAAATTGGTAAATTCGAGAAGCTTCTTCTATTGCGTTGCCAATATTTTTTTAAGACTCTTTCATTTCTTTATGTAAATAATAAATAAAATCTTATTTACTTTAAAATTCTCCAATACTGAAATGTCTATATGGGTTTTGAAGTATTTCTTTCTTTACTGCATAATAAAAAAATAACTTAGTTAATAATAAACTGGTTATATAGACTTTCAAATGTTTTCTACAACTAAGCACAAAGTACAGTTTTGCGCTTATAAAAGAAAGAACAAAGTAGAACTTACCGAGGTGCGAGCGCTTTGTTCACTTTGCCGCTCGCCGAGCGACAAAGTAACCAAAACGCTCGCTCGCCTGATTACCAACCATCATTAAGCATCTGGTGTTCCTCATGTTTGACCCAATTTTGAAAGTAGGCGTTGAGGGGTGTTTGACACATGTCAACAATTTCCATTTTAACAAAAACATCGATTGTAGAAAAAGTCATGTGTGTAATTCGAGCACAAAGTAACATTGCCGCTCTCAGAGCGGCTATGTATCACTTTGCGCTCTTAATACGCAAATAACTATTTTATGTTGGCTGTACTAGAATTATTATACTACTATTACTGAGACAAATGCATGTCGATGGCTGGACCAACTCTGTCAATATCCCGGGCATATGGGTTTAGGGTATAGGATGATATTATTTTATTGATGATTTATTTATATTTTTTCACAAAACGATTGGTCGCGTGTCGGGAGTAACGGACCAAACTCAAGGAGTTTTTGTTACAAGTTAACACATTCGCGGACACGTCTGCTTTTGCAGACCGACATGTAGGGACGCGACTGCATATGAAGACAATATTTGCCTAACTGTAGTGGACGCGTCTTCTACCGCAGTCGCAATGTGCGTTAAAATGTATTGCTAGTGTTCTTATGTGTCCCACTAAATCAACTAATTTTTCTGAGAATCGTCCCTTGAAAGCTACAATTTGCATATATTTACTATTGTGCATGCATTGCTAATCAGCTGACCAAATGACATCACGTCTGCATTTGCAGACGCCTGTCTCGTTTAGTTTATACAGTTGTGGTAAAGTAGTGTCCCGCAGAGGTTCGCTCTGGTACTTGTACTTCTTGTTGGTAAGTTTTTTATGTATATCCTAATAATGTAAACAAAATAATAAGTTTATAATAATAATAATAATAATAATCTTTATTTATTAGTTTATAATATTAATTGCTAGTTTGGTGTATTTGTATGCTCTCCTGCAAGTCTGTTCTTGTTCAAGGCTTGATTTGGGTATTTTTTTAGCTATTTAGTTTATAAATTACTCGTTAGTTTGTTGTGATGCTGCCACGACGATAGTGATACGATTTGTTTTTTAGTAGAATGGATGCGAAAGAAGAAGCCAGACTATTAAAGCTGTATGATGAAGTTGATACTGATGAATCGCAGGATTTTGCTCAATCTGAAATATCTTCTACTTCTACTAGAGGTGATAAAGAATGTCTGGATCTCTCTATCGGCTCTGATGATGATAACTATGTTCCTTCAGACCGTGAACGTAGTAGTTCTGAATCAGAGTTTGCTTTAAGAAAGGATGTTCAGCTTCTAATGTTTTGAATATATTTTATTCAAAAAAAAATATTTAAATAGCTGTCTGCACATGCAGTCGTACGTGTCCCTGTATATCATAATTTTGTTATTGGAAGGGGCATGACTGCAAAAGCAGCCGTCGTGTTTTTTTGTGAAAAACGCATTTTTTTAAACCTAATTTTATATACACGTAGATTTATAGCCTCAAAAGGAACCGATTTCAAAAAAAAAATTGCTGACCCAGAAATACCCCCAAAAAAGTTGGCGTGTCCGCGAATGTGTTAACATTATTAAATTGCATCATAAAATTTATGAACATCTTTATCAAGAACTTTTTTAAGTTCTTGTAGATGCTTCCACTTTGTGTATTGAGAATGTGTCAGGTATACAGGGTGGTCCAACGAAAACTTAACACCTCTATTTTCCTGCTTTAAAATGAAAATGTGGAAAATCGCTCGGACCCGTCGATTTCTGATTCGAGGGGGAATAACTTTTCCGCTTTTTTCGTCTCCGTAACTTCAACCCCCTGACGGGGGTGAGCACAACCCCCTGATTTTGAATACGGATGAGGGGTGTTGCGATACCTCATTTTAAAGATCTTATCCAGTACTATCTGACCCTAAAATTTCGCTTCAAAATTTTCATCTTTAACGAAATGACAGCAAAAATAGTGGAAGACTACTTACTTTTGTGATTAGTTTATTAAATGCTAAAAATGGCCACCATTCACTTCCATGCAGTAAAATAAATTTTGCTCAAAACGTTCACGTACATTACTCAACATTTCTGGTGTAATTTGACGGCATTTATTAATGATCCGAATTCGCAAATCATTCAGTGACTCAGGCTGGGTAGCGTAAATCTTAGATTTCAGGTGACCCCATAGAAAAAAGTCCAGTGGAGCCAGATCAGGTGATCTGGGTGACCACTCAATATGTCCCCTTCTTCCAATCCAGGCCTGAGGAAAATTTTCATCTAAGAACTGACGCACAGGTTGAGCGAAATGAGGTGGTGCGTCATCTTGTTGAAAAATGATCGTTACATGGTCTTCTTCATTCTCCAATACTTGAACGAGGGCTGGATAAATAGCGTTCTCTAATAGTTGTAAATAAATTTGGCCAGTGAGATCACCGGGTATAAAAAAAGGGGCGATTATGTGATTTCCATAAATACCCGCCCAAACATTTAACTTTTGGCGATGCTGAATATGCACTTCACGAAATAATCTTGGATTTTCATCTGACCAATACCGACAGTTATGCCTGTTTACAATGCCATTAAGGTAAAATGAACACTCATCCGAGAAACAGATATTGAACATGTAGTTAGGATTATTGTTACTAATCCCACTGACCACTACACAGAACTGGAGTCGGCGATCGAAATCATCCTCATTCAGTTCCTGAACCAGTCGTTTCTTAAAAGGATGGAACTTACGTTGTTTAAGGATTCTCATGATTGTTGTGCGTGAAACACCAGATACATCGGACAATTTCCTAGTACTAAGGGTCGGATCCATTGCTACTTGACCTAAGACAGCCACTTCCCTCGCTTCGTCTCTTTCATACACCCTCTTTTTGTTTCCGACTGAACCAGTAGCGTCAAATTTGGCAACCAGTTGCACAACGTAAGCAGCGGATACATTTTTTTCAGGATGTCGTTCATTAAATAAGGCCGCTGTAACTCGCGGAGGCTCGTTATTTCTAAAAAATAATTTTATTATTTCCACCCTTTCTTCTACGGAATACACCATTTTAATTCTACTACAAACTTACAATCGCTTTGACACAGTTTTAACGTTCTTAAAAATTCACGATAGACTAAGGTAAATCAAAAACATGGTCCGTCTACTTTTTTGGACAAAAAAATTAACAAATAAATAAATAATTCAAATGCGTCTGATAAGAGTAATATCCTCGAGGTAAATTCTACATTCTCTACTCATACACCAGCGCTCTTTAGTGAATGGTGGCCATTTTCATTTCAAGTAGCATGAATCCGATAAAAGTATAATTTATTTAGGCGAAACTTGGTTTGATACTTATGATGTTGTTAAGCATGGTTGGGTAGACGGTACAAGTTGTACTTTAAGTACACCGTGTTCAAGAGGAAAACGTGTTATTATTCTTCATACCGGCAGTAAAGATGGCTTTGTACCTAGTGTGCTGCTCTCGTCAGCAAAGAATATCACTCAATAATAATCAATCACCAACTTTAAGACCAGTTGTCCTTGATAATATTCGGCAGGTAATAACGAAATGAGTAGCGATGTATGGAAAAATTGCGTAGCTCGTGTTATAAAAACAGAAAATGCATATTCTGCTTCTTCAGTTATAGCGCCAGTAGTAGTCCAACCTGGAAACGATTCCACTTCTGAAAGTTCTGATGATTCCAGTCATTAAATTGTTTATGAATTTTAAATTAATTATGTTCGTTTAACATATAGGTATCTTAAAAACCTGTTATATTACAGAATGTTTACTGTGACTCTGCTGATGGAATCGATTTGTTGTTAAATATATATATTTAGTGAATTCTAACTACTAATTGTATATTCCAACTAACACAGTACCTGCCCCTATCCTTTCTTGGCAAGGAAAACTCATACCTCCTCGCGGTCCTCGCTGGACAAAGACATTTTTTTAAAATTGTTTTCGGCATTTTTTTTACTGAAAGATCAATTCAATACTATTAAGTTCATGTGTCTTTTGCAGGCGATGTCACGGGTACAAACCTCTTATCGATATTAACTTAGCATTTTTTTTTACAGAAAGGCCATTTTAAAAATATTCTTTGCAGGCGAAGCCACGGGTACAAACCTTTTATCGATAAAAACTATAATAAACAAGCTGTAATATATACCATTTATTCATATCAAAAATTTACAACAATCCGCATTTTAATTATTTAGTAAAATCAAATTAGGCTTGAAACAACTATACATTGCTTGTTTCTGAAAACTACTCAATACATCTTTAATAGCAATTTTGAAGGAGCACATTAAAAATATTTTTGCAACAGTCGTAGTTTGACTATTTAACATGCATTAGCAATTTAACGAAGCCTGTTACGTAAAGACTGTGAAAAAAAGAATTAATATATCTACTTGTGTTGTCTAAGTCATTTAAAATTTAAATGAAGACCTCGTCTTTTAACTTTGGTGTTTGTTGGAATTTGCCCCAGCAGGTAGGTACAAAGCAGAATACAGAGATTACGAATGCAAATAAGTTTTAAAAATTTAATTTGACTTTTTTGGCGAAAATTTCTTAACAGCTATCGTCATTTTGATCTCATAATAAGATGATTTTTTAGCAGTGAGATTTGGCCACCAATAAATTATGTGAATGTGACGTAAGTTTATAGCGACGTCCACCGAATGACATGTACTTGACTGACAAAGTTTTTCATATTCTGTAATAAGAATCCAAAATGTTCAGTGTTAGAAAGAAAATCTTCTCCATATATTCATATGTCTTATACAGGGTGGCCCATTTGTGTAAGAAAGTAATATATCGGCTCTTCTATTTAAGATATCAAAAACAAGTTTTTACAAAAGTTGTAGGGAATAAGCAAATATATTTTCCAAAACTATCTTCAAGTATACAGAGTAGTCCAAAAAGGTGGTACAGTAACGGAAATACAATTTTGTACACTTATTTTTTCCTGATGTGATGTCGGCTTTTGTATAAGTACCTAGATCACCTGGAAATGCACTTCACTTTTTGCCAATTTGTATCGGTGTCATCAGATTTGAAACTTATATTATTTCATTTTAACCAATTTTGTGAACATGAATCAACTCGAGAAGGCGAGATTAATTGCTTTATTCGAAGACGGTGTTTCTCTACGAAGAATAGCTGAGCAATTTGGGAAACCAAGAAGCACTATACAAAGCCTCAGAACTAAATGGGAAAATACAGGATCATTGGAAAGAAGGGCTGGAAGTGGCAGAAGAAAAATTTCAAACGAAAATCAAGATAATGATCTAATAGATTTTTTGCGAAACAATCCATTTCAGACGGCTGTAGAAGCACACAACCAAGCTAATTTTCCCGGGACAGTAAGAACGGCGAGCAATCGTATAAGGAAGAATTCGGAATTGAGAAATAAGGTAGCTGCTAAAAACCCGTTTTTGATTTGATAAATAAAGAGCAAAGAATGGGGTTTGCGCTGGAATATTTACCGCAAGGTATGGATTTTTGAGAAAAGATAGTATTTACCGACGAGAAGACTTTTCAGTCTTATTATAACGGGCAGATTAGAGTGTATAGGCCGCCAAATACACGGTACGAAGAAAGATATAGCCAACATGTTAAAACAAGTGGAAGATTTCCAGTTAATGTATGGGGGTATATGACTTCCAGAGGACTAGGAATATGCCACCGAATTCGAGGAGGATTTAATACTCAAGCTTTTATACACATCCTTAAAAATGTTATGTTGCCATCGGTAAACAATATATTTCAACAAAAAAAAATTTATATACCAGCATGACAACTGCCTTGTCCATACAGCAAGGAGAGTTTCGGACTGGATACGGGAAAATAACATTTCATTGTTACCTTGGCCCTCAGGAAGCCCTGATATCAATCCAATCGTAAACGCTTGGGGATATATCGTGAAAGAAATTAACAAGAACAATGATTTCCATCCTCAAAACAGTGATGATTTGTGGAATAAAATTGAAGAAACCTGGAATACCTACAATTTTCATCACGCCCAAATGCTGTTGGCATTAATGCCTAGACGTTAAACTTATTATTGGAAAAAATTGGTGCCGCTTTAAAATATTATACCAATGTTTTTTTTTTAATATTTGAATAATCTGTTTTATGTTTAATTTTGAAGTCGTGTATTGTATATTATTATCTTGATTTTCGTTTGAAATTTTTCTTCTGCCACTTCCAGCCCTTCTATCCAATGATCCTGTATATTCGCATTTAGTTCTGAGGCTTTGTATAGTGCTTCTTGGTTTCCCAACTTGCTCAACTATCTAGTAATAATTTCCTCGAATAAATAATTTTATATATTATAGCCTTTCTTCTATCATTACTGAAATAAGAAACGCAAGGTATAGAGGTGAGATAATTATTGTAAAAAGCCCAGTTTACCAAAATATTCAAAAATTGCATAAAATGTTAAACTCAGTGTACGAAACTTTATTTCCGTCACTGTACAATAAAAATATTAATTTTTTTAAATACAATACCCTATATATTTTAGCATTTTTACATTCCCTAGGAAATTATTCATTTGACGCTGTAACCTTACGGCCCCCGGCTCATACGACCGGAGTAAAAAGCTGAAAGAAATTTTAATTAGAGGGTTATTAAAATGGGTTAATTAAATAATTAAGATATTTAATTACAAAGCTGAAAAATAAAATTATTATTAGTATTATTTTCAACAAAAAATTTGTGCCCTGGAAGGGCTGATTTAACACAAAAGTGTTATCGCACGACTCATGGAATTGAGTCATTATTCACCTATTCCAGAATTTCCCGCGTGACATTCAAATACATAAAATAATGCATTAGTATGCCTCACATACAATAAAGGAACAGGCTCTGATGTGACCGTTTAGATTCGGGCAGAATCTAAGGCCGACCCTACGTTGTGTTCGTCAGGTTCGCTGAAAAATACTAATTGGAGTATTATACAGAGTGAAGAAAAATTAACTCAAAGTTTATTATGGGCGTTTTATGGATTGTGTAAAAACACTTCTTTTTAATGAAATTGAGAAACTCATCAGATGGCAGAATTTAGACTTATGCAGTCAGATAAAAAAATGCAACATGGAAATTGGTTCAGAGAAAGCTCTAGAAACGCACTCTCGACCACGTTTCCAAAGGAATCCCCTACCCTGTGCACCGGACGGGACGGAGGGGCTGTCGCCCTAGGCTGTCGCCTATCCCTGTAGGGTATCCTCTACTATCGGTTGCTGGAATGTGCTGTCGCACCGGTCTGTCGGCCGCCGTCCCACGTCGAAGGAAACACTGTAACCCTGTTAATGGTCTGGATCAAAAGAACGGAACCTTCACTATTCCTTGAGCAACTCCCAATAAATATTACTTTTAGAAAACAATCCTTCTTATTTTATTTTATAAAACTACCACCGAATGGTTTTAAACTGTTGTTTGGCCTAGTATAGAACATAGAAAATGAGAAATTCTTTCTTTCCCCTGCCTGATAAAAATCCCCTCTTCCTCACGAGTTTTACCTCGATGCTACGTCCAGCGTGGGCTGTCGCCCCATAGCAGCGCGATGGAGGAGCATGGATATAGGATAACCCCGAACTTAAACCATTTAGGAAAAATAATTGAATTCTCCTAGCAGTGATTTATAGTTAATTTTTTTAAGTTGTATTTTGACTAGACGTCAGCAACAGATACTATTAGGAAAGTAAAACGGTATTAACGCCATAACAACTTGGAGTAGAAAAAAAACTAAATAATGGCGAAAAGCTTGTTTCAACAAAATACATTGAAAATTTCTAACCTGAGGCATTAGTGAAATTGATATTATCTAGGTCAATGTTTTCAGGCGTCTGCATTTTTTTATAATAAACTTGGTTCCCACTGAAAACTGATAGCAAAATATAAATGATTTGACATCTGCAAAAAACTGATAGTTGGTTGTAGTTTCACATGTTACGGTATTCAATTTAATTTTGTTATTTTGATTAAGTATTTATGATATGCATAATTCCGACATTTTGGTCATAAATTACAAACATGAAAACTTTGACTTTAATTTTTTTTAATGTTTGTAGAAGGTAATCCTTATTACTTTGAAAATCCCCAGAGAATAAAAGTGGTCAGAAGTAATAAAAGTAAACAGACCAGGTCAAGTCCACAAACGGGACTACCTTTCGTCTGTCAGAAATAAGAAAAGTAAACAGACCAGGTCAAGTCCACAAACGGGACTACCTTTCGTCTGTCAGAAATAAGAAAAGTAAACAGACCAGGTCAAGTCCACAAACGGGACTACCTTTCGTCTGTCAGAAATAAGAAAAGTAAACAGACCAGGTCAAGTCCACAAACGGGACTACCTTTCGTCTGTCAGAAATAAGAAAAGTAAACAGACCAGGTCAAGTCCACAAACGGGACTACCTTTCGTCTGTCAGAAATAAGAAAAGTAAACAGACCAGGTCAAGTCCACAAACGGAACTACCTTTCGTCTGTCAGAAGTAAGAAAAGTAAACAGACCAGGTCAAGTCCACAGGACTACCTTTCGTCTGTCAGAAATAAGAAAAGTAAACAGACCAGGTCAAGTCCACAAACGGGACTACCTTTCGTCTGTCAGAAATAAGAAAAGTAAACAGACAAGGTCAAGTCCACAAACGGGACTACCTTTCGTCTGTCAGAAATAAGAAAAGTAAACAGACCAGGTCAAGTCCACAAACGGGACTACCTTTCGTCTGTCAGAACTAAGAAAAGTAAACAGACCAGGTCAAGTCCACAAACGGGACTACCTTTCGTCTGTCAGAAATAAGAAAAGTAAACAGACCAGGTCAAGTCCACAAACGGGACTACCTTTCGTCTGTCAGAAATAAGAAAAGTAAGCAGTAAAATATTGTAAATGATTTCCCAAAAAAAAACACACCCTGAATATTTTTTTAACAAACATAAGAGCTCAACATTTTCCCTGTTAAATGATATGAAAAAATAAGAAATCCCACACTATTCTGACTAGCGAAATATTAAAAATAAATTATTTATATTAAAAAGCATGATCTTCAAAACCCCTGAAAACATTTAAAAATACAAACAACCAACAAAAACCCTTAATCAAAATTTCCCTTGTTAAAGATTTAAAAGAATAAAACCAGAATTTAATTTTGTACTCGAAAATTCAACAACCATCACAAAACAACACTAGGTTCGAACTTTTGACTTCCCCTGTATAATAAAAAGAAAAATGAACAATACCCTATTTTTAAATTTTAATACAAATATGAATGTTCAGGAAAAACCCCAGTTTATCGTTTAAAAAAAAAACAAGACTACTTTACCTCAATAATCTAACCATTTATAACTAAATATTTCCAAACAAAAACAGTAAAACAAAATTATTATTCCCACTAATGTTAGCGCACGTTTTTTTGTACGTATAAAAGATATCAAAAAGAAATTTAATTCTTAAAAACACCCAAGAAAACTAATTTATGATGGCTGCTGAACTTTGCTGCTTATCGTACCTGATAGCAAAATAAAAGTGATCCTTCCGATATTCTCAGTCGACCAGCCAGGCGATATTCTCCCCACCAATTTCGTCCTTCCACTTTTTAGTAATCTGCGCCAACTACCCTGTCGATGAAACGGCGTAAAAAACATGCAAGGCGCTGCATCGCTACCCGGGCAGACTCGAGAGTCCAAAGGTCACGCGCAATCTTCAGAAAAATAAAATCAAACAAAAAGTAGACTAATTACTGAATCTCTTTTAATTAACTTAACTTATAAAAAAATATGGTATTTTAATGGCACTATAAATAATTATACTAATATATACTTACCAGGTTTTTTTCCCAATAATCTATCAGGGTAAATTAAAACCACAACATGATTAAAACACAACACAGTCAAATAAGGCTGAAATAAATTAATATTAGGATGCTACAGTGCCGGGTAGGTCAAGAATAATTTAAAGATACAATTAATATAAGAGCAAAAATAATTTCAAATATAGACACCTGGGTCTGCTTCGTTACAACGCTATATTTGGTTTCTAAATTTTTTACAACGTCGCCAAACAAAATGAAAGATTCTAAAAATTTTAGGAAAAACATAATGGTATAAAATAATCTGTATTTTCTTAATTAGAAAATCTAAGATACAAAAGTCTTGCAATCTCGAAGCATAGGGATAGAAGAACTATTTAAAATAATAAAGTGGTCGAATTTTTGTACAGGGTGTTTTTTGTTGACATCCAAATATAGAAAATTTTAAAATACGATAACTCCGTTTATTTAAATTCAATATTTATTAGGCTCATCCCATAGCGAGTTTAATTCTCTTTTATTCTTGTTAAGTCATCGCTATGTCTATCTTCAATTCTTTTGCCAATATTTCGATTTTTACTTAAATTTTTGTAAAAAAACTGTGATTTTCCATTTTCTAGTTAGCCATGACCCGGAAAACCAAAACAAATGCAATAATTGCAACTTAACATAGCCCATACAATAATACACTTTGCCAAGACTTCAAAAAGGAACGATCTTATTCCTAGTTATTTATACAAATGTTTGAAGTGGCCCCCATTTACTTCTGTACACATTTCAACACGTTTATAAAATGATTCATTTCAACTGTAATATTTTGAAAACAATTTCTGATTCTGGTTTTCATATCCTCTACTGTTGTAGAAGAAATTTTTTATAGTGTATCCTTCACGTATTCCCAAATACTGGTGGCCACAAAACTGGTCCGTGTCTTCCTATCCATCGCTCACCATTTTCCACTAGTTTCATTTAAATGACCAATAAATTGCCTTGTAGAGTGAACGGGTGCCCCATCGTGAAGAAACCACAGTCCAAATATACTCCACCTGTTACTCTGCCTTTTTAAAAATATGGCCTAATCACATACTCCCCTACCACCCCTTCCCAAACATTTAAAGACCACCTATTTTGAGAATGCATTCTAACAAAGTGGGGATTTGTAGTCGCATAATAATGAAAACTGTGCCTTTTTACGTTCCCATTTTTGTGAAAAGTTACTTCATCACAAAAAAGCACATTATTTGCAATGCTCCATTGTTTTCTCATTTTATTTTGAACCAACTCACAAAAAACTACTCCTTTATTATAATCTTCATCATTAAGCTCTTGTAACAGCTGCACATGATATGGATGAATTTTATGGGCCCATACTATATTTTAAACTAATGATCTTGCAATATCAGTTTGTTGTGTAAGAGGTCGTTGACCGATATGAGGATCTTCACTCTTCAGTGATGGCCAATAAAACATTTAGCCCATTCTCTTCCGTACTTACAGTTTTTCTTTTATTATTTTTATCATAAAGTACCCTTCCTGTTCTGTCAAACCTCTCCATCAATTTTTCGAAAGCTCATTTATTGGGTTGCCGCCTGTCTGGATATTTTTCGTGATAAAGTATTGTTGCAAATAATGAATTGTTGTCACTTGCACCAATAATGTAAATCATATCAATAGTAGGTATTCCCTTACTTGAGACCGTATCTCCTAAAACACATGTATTTTCTTATGGAGAAATTTCCATTATTCAGCCATGCGCATTCCGTTATGATGGCATCCATTTCAACACAAACATTATAATGTACTTTTTTCCTTTTTGTGACATGCGTAATTGATATAGTAATTGTAGATATGCTTTAAAGTTCCTGTACAAACCTGTTTAGGACTCTGTTGACTGATGCAGTGTGGATTAAAAATATTATTATTTTAAAATTATTTATTAAATTTAAGGCACAAAACTTTGTTTATAAGTAATTGGTATAATTAATCGGTGTTATAATCATAAGCCTCTTGATTAAGAACGACCATTTTAATTTAATTGTATATTATGTTGTTAATGTTACATGGTATATTTTACGTAGAATAATAGTTTTAGATTTAGGATTAGACAATCTCCTTGTATTTACATTAAATCATTAAACAAGTTACATAAAAAGGGGGGGTTTTACGTTTTAATATTTAAGTTAAACATACGTGTATGTCAAGGATAAAGCTAGATCAAAAGGATGGAACGAAATCGAGAAAAGTATTCAAGTAGTTGGGATAATTTTAGGGTTTTTCACAGGGAACCGACCTAGATGTCTAGGTAGATTAAATAGCAGTTGCTTGTACCTGATCGCAAAATGTGTTTACCAATCAAGTTGTAGTTAGTTAAAAAAAAGGCATTGGTTTTATCTGGATTAAACCGTTCTGATTTAAAAATAATTATTATATCAATGAAATATTCTTATGAAATATATAGTGTAACATACACAAACCTTTATATTATATTCATCGAATTGAATGATTTTCACACTTACCTAGAGTGGACCTTCTATTGGATGGCCGAAGGCAACATAGATTTTTTTCTCTTCAATAAATAAAAAAAAGAACCACATGCGGACGCTGAACTCTAATCAGCATATTTTACTAGTAAATGGACCTATTATTGTTGTGTACAATGATTCGATGATTTATCATAGTTTTGTATGCGATCTACGAGGGTTCCACCCATATGCTATTAACGACTCACTTTTTTCAAATATCACTCGATGTCAGTGTTGTAGTTCTGGTTGCGATAACACAGAGTAATTGGCTGTTGACAGTGTTTATAAAATAAAAATAGACTAACCTTTTCTGCAAACGTTCTTAGGGACCGTTGTCTTCTTTTTTTTATAACGGATATTGACACAAAAACGGCAGTATAGTGGTCTTTTGTTAATTTCGGATTTATTTGATGTGTTGATTGACGAGGCAAATATCATTGATGATCAGTGGTGATGATTGATATTTACGTTTTACCTGTTAGCCTGACTTTGTAATCGTTTTCAAAATTTCTTCACATTACGACCCTGATGATGAGCTCGCAAACGCATAGACAAAAAGTTTTTTAAATATAAAAGGTTTAAGGAGAACGTTTGCCCTTAAACATTATATGCTTATTTAAGACAATATTAATTTAAACTACAAAAAAGTATATTGTTTTTATTAAAATTGTACTATTTATACTTTAAGTATGTATAGATATTTTTATTATTTTGTAACTATGGTGAGTTCTTTGTATTCCAAAAAAGTGGATTTTCTGAATTATTTTATTTTACTATTATTATACAGTATTAGTATTTGTCTATCATTAGTTTGCTATAGCGTTAAATAAGGCCATTGCATTTTATGCATTTTTAATTATGAATTCAAGACATATTTCAATTCAACTAACAATTTGCATGTTTAAACATGTAACTGTTTAAAATAACCACCTGAAAAGTAATAACATGTAAGAACTAGGTCCAGTAAAAAATACTACAAAAACTAAGATTAGGGTAAAATCACCTTCTAACCAAGTATGGCTGATTCCAAGAAGATATCACTTCAATGACCCTACACTCCCAGTATAATTTACTTTTAGTTCATTACCTCATTAATTCAATCTCGCGAATTAATTATCCCCTCCCGCTTCATTTTTGAGTAACCCAATAAGTTCTTTTCCCCCACCCCTACAATTCACTACCCCCACTCCAATCTCGACAGATCCTACATTATAGCTAGGCGTCTGCAGAAAGACCTTGTCATATCTACTTTAGACAGGCAACCGGACAGACACATCTTGTAGAAATTTACAGAAAGATGGAGAAGTTTATTATTGTTAAAGACGTTGTTAAAAAGTTACGAGAATTTAACCTTACAGGACGCACTCTAGAGTTTAAGTTAAAACCTGTTCCACAGGGAGTTGAACCAGTTGGTTGGGTGGAAAAAGGAATTAATCAAATTATTCAAAACGCTACAGTAGGCCTACAACCCTTAGATCGTGTGGGTTTTAGTTTTTGCTCTAAAGACTTCAACCGAGGAGAAGGTTGGATTCGCTTCAAAGCAGCTAAAGACATAACCTTTCAAGATGTTTGGAGTGTTATAAGTGGCATTTATCAGTCAAACTCAGCAGGTCTTAATACAGAATCATTTTGTCTTAGTGTGACAACTGTTAGATTACCTGTTGGTGGGGGCAGAGGAAAAAATTATAACAGCTTTCACGAGGAATGTGACAAGCGACGAGGTATTATAAGTATTAAAAATACCGATAACCTGTGTTTACCACGTGCTTTGGTAGTCGCCATTGCCCATAATAAAAGAGATCCCGAATTCAGTAAGGTTAGAAGAGATATTAGTAAAATTCAAACCGAAAGAACAAGATCATTGTTGGAGAGAGCTAAATTAGCATTCCTGAGGCAGGAGGTGGAATTCCCGAGTTAATACAATTTCAAAATCATCTAAAAGAATATAAATTAGTTGTTTATAGCTATGGATCAAAAGGACGAAATATTATATTTGAAGGTTCAACTGAAAGCAATAAACGGCTGAACTTATTACATTACAAAAGCCATTTTAATGTAATTACATCGCTGACAGCAGCTTTTTGTTCTAACTATTTTTGTGAAAAGTGTTACGTCCCATATGATCACAAAAATGAGCACCGATGTGGTGGAACCTGTCAGGCATGTCAGCAAGCCCCTGCTTGTGAAATAGCAATAAAAATTAAATGCCAGGACTGTCTACGATTTTTTAGAAGTCAAAACTGTTACGAAAATCATAAAAAGGATTATTCGTCAGGCAAATTTACAGTATGCGAACAAATTAAACTATGTTCTATTTGTTTAAAAACCATTAAAGCCAAAAGAGCACATGTATGTGGTGAAATTTATTGTAAAATTTGTAATAAACATGCACCCGAGGATCATCTATGTTATATTCGGCCTGATAAGGGAAAACCTAAGATTAAAGATGTTCTTTTTGTATTCTACGATTTAGAGACGAGCCAAGACAAACTATTGGAAAATTCAACGTTTTTACATGAAGTCAATCTCTGTGTTTTCAAACAATACTGCGATGAGTGC
Organism: Polydrusus tereticollis; assembly: GCA_963920685.1. Taxonomy (NCBI): domain Eukaryota; kingdom Metazoa; phylum Arthropoda; class Insecta; order Coleoptera; family Curculionidae; genus Polydrusus; species Polydrusus tereticollis. Next base: position 29,362,646 of record OY987331.1, on the reverse strand, counting down.
ATGGATTCTGAAGCAGATACTTGTAAAAAATGCGGTCTAAAGTTACAAAAAGTCAGAGGTATAGACCCAGCGGGGACATTTACTAACCATTTGTTACAAATGAGGAAAAACTTTAAAGAAATTATTGTAATAGCCCATAATGGTCAGGCTTTTGATCACCAGTTTATATTAAACTACATTATGACAAAGACAGATTTTACACCTGAGTTAATCATGAGAGGTACCAAAATAATTACGATGCAACTTGAAAATGTAAAATTTATCGACTCACTTAACTATTTCCCTATGCCTTTAGCCAAACTACCAAAGGCATTTGGACTTGAGGATATTTTTAAAAAAGGCTACTTCCCGCACCTATTTAATACAAAGGCAAATGAAAACTATATAGGACCTCTACCATCAATTGACTATTACTCCCCAGATAGTATGAAAGAAGAAGACAGAGCCAAATTTCTTAAATGGTTTGTAGAGCATGAAAATGATGGTTTCGATATGCAAAGAGATCTGGTAGACTACTGCGTATTGGATGTCGAAATCCTTGCGCAATCATGTTTAAAGTTTAGAGAACAACTTATACAAACTACCAATGTATGTCCATTTACTGAAGCTACAACTATTGCTTCAGCATGCAATACAATTTTTAGAAGACATTTTTTGAAGCCTAATACTATAGGAATCATACCAAAAAATGGATACCGATGGAGAAACAGGCAGAGCAAAATTGCCATAGATTGGTTACTTTGGACCGAGAATCACAGAAAAATCAACATCTTACATGCTGCTAATGGTAAAGAAGCTGTTTTAAATGGTGTAAAAGTTGATGGTTACTGCTCCGAAACAAATGAGGTATTTGAATTTGTATATGATTATCCGCTGAAATACCCTTAATCTGCAGGGTACCTAACTCTACGGAGATATTTATTGCAAAGGGCGGCTTTTTCAGTTTTGAAAGTATTCAACATTTACGAAATTCATCTAAATATATACTACGCTATACTTTAATCAAACTCACAATAGAGGGAAAGCGACAGACGAGTTTTAAACTAATGTGGCTTAAAGGATAATTTGTGTTGTAAATATTAGAGCTCATTTTAAAAGAAACTATAATCTCGTGACCGACAAAAAAAAGTACCCACTTCGATACATCATTTCCCCTATTTTAACGTTAAAATAGTAAATTATGTTATAAGCTCGAAAAATGTAGTATTTCAGACGTAATGCGGTCGCTAACCTAAATAGCCCGAAAAACATTTTTCGTCCATATGTCATAAGTTATTTTTTATTCGATCTTGTTTTTAATGCGATTGAGAGTTGTAAAATAATGTAGAAATGAAGTGAACCTATACATTTCATCTTGCACGCTAATTTTTTGGTCTTAATGTTTGTTAGTTAACGATGAAATCTGTAATAGCGTCCGAAAAAAAAAATTTTTTTTGACTAACATAAAAAGTGTTGTCTAGCTAGCAGGGCAATAATCAATACTTTATTGAGAAGGTTAGCTCTTCGTCTAAATATCTAATCTATAAATCGTCATTTTTTCCGACACAATCGGTTAAAAAGCATACAATTGTATGTGAACGTTTGTACAAAAACCATCGTGTTAAATCAGTTCTTATACCTGACTGACAACGCCGATCTTTAGCTTTTTTTTTTACTTTGTAAAATAAAAAGATTAGTTCTTACTATCAAAGAAATTAAATATGCAAGAGAAATAGGTCGAAAAGATTAATAATAATTTATTTATTCCTAAGTTATAAATCTTAACTACATCACTTTCTAAACCAAGAAAATAGATAATCTTCCTGCATTAATCCGTACTTAGATTTATTTTTCATGAAAATAGTCGAATCTATGATTTTCGTTCAAAACCATAAGGGGTGCTTGTTTTGTATAGATGATTTATGATCTTATTTTCAACTAAAATACTTAACACTCAGTATACAATTTTCAGAAATGTCATGATTAAGAACGGTTCTAGTCATTTTATACAAGATTTCACATGATTTAACAAATTTAAAACATTTTTTTTAATTTTTACTAAATTCTAAACACTCAGTATACACTTTTAAGAAAATATGACGATTTGCGACTGTTTTAGTCATTTTTTACAAAGTTTCACAGGGCTTAATAACGTTAAAACATTTTTTTTAATTTTTTACTAAATTCTAAACACTCAGTATACAATTTTCAGAAATGCCATGATTAAGAACGGTTCTAGTCATTTTATACAAGATTTCGCATGATTTAACAAATTTAAAACATTTTTTTTAATTTTTACTAAATTCTAAACACTCAGTATACACTTTTAAGAAAATAGGACGATTTGCGACTGTTTTAGTCATTTTTTACAAAGTTTCACAGGGCTTAATAACGTTAAAACATTTTTTTTAATTTTTTACTAAATTCTAAACACTCAGTATACAATTTTCAGAAATGTCATGATTAAGAACGGTTCTAGTCATTTTATACAAGATTTCACATGATTTAACAAATTTAAAACATTTTTTTTTAATTTTTACTAAATTCTAAACACTCAATATACACTTTTAAGAAAATAGGACGATTTGCGACTGTTTTAGTCATTTTTTACAAAGTTTCACAGGGCTTAATAACGTTAAAACATTTTTTTTAATTTTTTACTAAATTCTAAACACTCAGTATACAATTTTCAGAAATGCCATGATTAAGAACGGTTCTAGTCATTTTATACAAGATTTCGCATGATTTAACAAATTTAAAACATTTTTTTTAATTTTTACTAAATTCTAAACACTCAGTATACACTTTTAAGAAAATAGGACGATTTGCGACTGTTTTAGTCATTTTTTACAAAGTTTCACAGGGCTTAATAACGTTAAAACATTTTTTTTAATTTTTTACTAAATTCTAAACACTCAGTATACAATTTTCAGAAATGTCATGATTAAGAACGGTTCTAGTCATTTTATACAAGATTTCACATGATTTAACAAATTTAAAACATTTTTTTTAATTTTTACTAAATTCTAAACACTCAGTATACACTTTTAAGAAAATAGGACGATTTGCGACTGTTTTAGTCATTTTTTACAAAGTTTCACAGGGCTTAATAACGTTAAAACATTTTTTTTAATTTTTTACTAAATTCTAAACACTCAGTATACAATTTTCAGAAATGCCATGATTAAGAACGGTTCTAGTCATTTTATACAAGATTTCGCATGATTTAACAAATTTAAAACATTTTTTTTAATTTTTACTAAATTCTAAACACTCAGTATACACTTTTAAGAAAATAGGACGATTTGCGACTGTTTTAGTCATTTTTTACAAAGTTTCACAGGGCTTAATAACGTTAAAACATTTTTTTTAATTTTTTACTAAATTCTAAACACTCAGTAAACAATTTTCAGAAATGACATGATTAAGAACGGTTCTAGTCATTTTATACAAGATTTCACATGATTTAACAAATTTAAAACATTTTTTTAATTTTTACTAAATTCTAAACACTCAGTATATCATTTTCAGAAAATAATACAATTCTGTACAGTTTTACAAATTTTCATAGGTCTTAATAACATTAAAACATTTTTTTAATTTTTTACTAAATTCTAAACACTCAGTATACAATTTTCAGAAATGACACGATTTAGAACAGTTTTTACAGATATTTACAAAGTCTTAATAACATTATATTAATAATTATCTAACATAATGTATACAATTTCAAGAAATAGTAGATTTTTAATCCATGTACAAAATTCAAGAATCTAAAATACAATTAAATGTAGGCTTTTTTAATTGGCATCTCAGGCAAATTATTTCCCCCAAAATTATCTAAAAAAGATATACCAAAAACATTCTAAAGCGGTTTTTTTACCTCTATAAGTATGCAGGCCGATCCGACCCTTGTCGGTTTTATTACCCGCATAAATTAACACAGTAGAGGAAAACGGACAGAGCGAGACCAGGTGGTGCTGGTGGTGCTGGTGGTGCAACTAACCCGGGTGGTTCGGTGGTGCGTTTTATGATCTAACCCGGGTGGTTCGGTGGTGCGTTTTATGATCTAACCCGGGTGGTTCGGTGGTGCGTTTTATGACCTAACCCGGGTGGTTCGGTGGTGCTGTTTACAAAATAACCCGAAATTAAACCCGACTTTTTACGACCTAACCCGGATGCTTTCATGAGGCGGCTTCTCATCTAACCCTAACTTGATCCTTAATATTTATGAACTGACCCGAGATAAAACCCGACTTTTTACGACCTAACCCGGATGCTTTCGTGAGGCGGCTTCTCATCTAACCCTAATTTGAACCTGAATATTTATGATCTGACCTGAGATAAAACCCGACTTTTTACGACCTAACCCGGATGCTTTCATGAGGCGGCTTCTCATCTAACCCTAACTTGAACCTGAATATTTATGAACTGACCCGAGATAAAACCCGACCTTTTATGATTTAACCTTAGTGAAACGCCGCTGTTAAAGCGATATAGTAAAAAAAAACTCGATTAAAATTTTATCTTGTTCGCTAGACCAATTAATTTCCAAATATTATAATTAAAACATACAATCACTACACTGGCGCACCGTCAAAAATCGTGCTTGCACTATCCCAACGTACAGAGCGTCCGCTTCAGAAAATACGGTGCCGTATTTTTTGCGCCGAACGCTCTGGAGGAACACACTCCGATTTGCAAGTACATACACGCTTTGTCGCGGCAAAGCTCGCCGTCAAATTACGGCCACTCTTTTGCGGTACCGCTTTGTAGGAAACCAAAGCTTTAGTGAAACGCCGCTGCCCCAGAACTCTGTCCATATTCCTCTACTGTGTTAATTTATGCGGGTAATAAAACCGACAAGGGTCGGATCGGCCTGCATACTTATAGAGGTAAAAAAACCGCTTTAGAATGTTTTTGGTATATCTTTTTTAGATAATTTTGGGGGAAATAATTTGCCTGAGATGCCAATTAAAAAAGCCTACATTTAATTGTATTTTAGATTCTTGAATTTTGTACATGGATTAAAAATCTACTATTTCTTGAAATTGTATACATTATGTTAGATAATTATTAATATAATGTTATTAAGACTTTGTAAATATCTGTAAAAACTGTTCTAAATCGTGTCATTTCTGAAAATTGTATACTGAGTGTTTAGAATTTAGTAAAAAATTAAAAAAATGTTTTAATGTTATTAAGACCTATGAAAATTTGTAAAACTGTACAGAATTGTATTATTTTCTGAAAATGATATACTGAGTGTTTAGAATTTAGTAAAAATTAAAAAAATGTTTTAAATTTGTTAAATCATGTGAAATCTTGTATAAAATGACTAGAACCGTTCTTAATCATGTCATTTCTGAAAATTGTTTACTGAGTGTTTAGAATTTAGTAAAAAATTAAAAAAAATGTTTTAACGTTATTAAGCCCTGTGAAACTTTGTAAAAAATGACTAAAACAGTCGCAAATCGTCCTATTTTCTTAAAAGTGTATACTGAGTGTTTAGAATTTAGTAAAAATTAAAAAAAATGTTTTAAATTTGTTAAATCATGCGAAATCTTGTATAAAATGACTAGAACCGTTCTTAATCATGGCATTTCTGAAAATTGTATACTGAGTGTTTAGAATTTAGTAAAAAATTAAAAAAAATGTTTTAACGTTATTAAGCCCTGTGAAACTTTGTAAAAAATGACTAAAACAGTCGCAAATCGTCCTATTTTCTTAAAAGTGTATACTGAGTGTTTAGAATTTAGTAAAAATTAAAAAAAATGTTTTAAATTTGTTAAATCATGTGAAATCTTGTATAAAATGACTAGAACCGTTCTTAATCATGACATTTCTGAAAATTGTATACTGAGTGTTTAGAATTTAGTAAAAAATTAAAAAAAATGTTTTAACGTTATTAAGCCCTGTGAAACTTTGTAAAAAATGACTAAAACAGTCGCAAATCGTCCTATTTTCTTAAAAGTGTATACTGAGTGTTTAGAATTTAGTAAAAATTAAAAAAAATGTTTTAAATTTGTTAAATCATGCGAAATCTTGTATAAAATGACTAGAACCGTTCTTAATCATGGCATTTCTGAAAATTGTATACTGAGTGTTTAGAATTTAGTAAAAAATTAAAAAAAATGTTTTAACGTTATTAAGCCCTGTGAAACTTTGTAAAAAATGACTAAAACAGTCGCAAATCGTCCTATTTTCTTAAAAGTGTATATTGAGTGTTTAGAATTTAGTAAAAATTAAAAAAAAATGTTTTAAATTTGTTAAATCATGTGAAATCTTGTATAAAATGACTAGAACCGTTCTTAATCATGACATTTCTGAAAATTGTATACTGAGTGTTTAGAATTTAGTAAAAAATTAAAAAAAATGTTTTAACGTTATTAAGCCCTGTGAAACTTTGTAAAAAATGACTAAAACAGTCGCAAATCGTCCTATTTTCTTAAAAGTGTATACTGAGTGTTTAGAATTTAGTAAAAATTAAAAAAAATGTTTTAAATTTGTTAAATCATGCGAAATCTTGTATAAAATGACTAGAACCGTTCTTAATCATGGCATTTCTGAAAATTGTATACTGAGTGTTTAGAATTTAGTAAAAAATTAAAAAAAATGTTTTAACGTTATTAAGCCCTGTGAAACTTTGTAAAAAATGACTAAAACAGTCGCAAATCGTCATATTTTCTTAAAAGTGTATACTGAGTGTTTAGAATTTAGTAAAAATTAAAAAAAATGTTTTAAATTTGTTAAATCATGTGAAATCTTGTATAAAATGACTAGAACCGTTCTTAATCATGACATTTCTGAAAATTGTATACTGAGTGTTAAGTATTTTAGTTGAAAATAAGATCATAAATCATCTATACAAAACAAGCACCCCTTATGGTTTTGAACGAAAATCATAGATTCGACTATTTTCATGAAAAATAAATCTAAGTACGGATTAATGCAGGAAGATTATCTATTTTCTTGGTTTAGAAAGTGATGTAGTTAAGATTTATAACTTAGGAATAAATAAATTATTATTAATCTTTTCGACCTATTTCTCTTGCATATTTAATTTCTTTGATAGTAAGAACTAATCTTTTTATTTTACAAAGTAAAAAAAAAAGCTAAAGATCGGCGTTGTCAGTCAGGTATAAGAACTGATTTAACACGATGGTTTTTGTACAAACGTTCACATACAATTGTATGCTTTTTAACCGATTGTGTCGGAAAAAATGACGATTTATAGATTAGATATTTAGACGAAGAGCTAACCTTCTCAATAAAGTATTGATTATTGCCCTGCTAGCTAGACAACACTTTTTATGTTAGTCAAAAAAAATTTTTTTTTTCGGACGCTATTACAGATTTCATCGTTAACTAACAAACATTAAGACCAAAAAATTAGCGTGCAAGATGAAATGTATAGGTTCACTTCATTTCTACATTATTTTACAACTCTCAATCGCATTAAAAACAAGATCGAATAAAAAATAACTTATGACATATGGACGAAAAATGTTTTTCGGGCTATTTAGGTTAGCGACCGCATTACGTCTGAAATACTACATTTTTCGAGCTTATAACATAATTTACTATTTTAACGTTAAAATAGGGGAAATGATGTATCGAAGTGGGTACTTTTTTTTGTCGGTCACGAGATTATAGTTTCTTTTAAAATGAGCTCTAATATTTACAACACAAATTATCCTTTAAGCCACATTAGTTTAAAACTCGTCTGTCGCTTTCCCTCTATTGTGAGTTTGATTAAAGTATAGCGTAGTATATATTTAGATGAATTTCGTAAATGTTGAATACTTTCAAAACTGAAAAAGCCGCCCTTTGCAATAAATATCTCCGTAGAGTTAGGTACCCTGCAGATTAAGGGTATTTCAGCGGATAATCATATACAAATTCAAATACCTCATTTGTTTCGGAGCAGTAACCATCAACTTTTACACCATTTAAAACAGCTTCTTTACCATTAGCAGCATGTAAGATGTTGATTTTTCTGTGATTCTCGGTCCAAAGTAACCAATCTATGGCAATTTTGCTCTGCCTGTTTCTCCATCGGTATCCATTTTTTGGTATGATTCCTATAGTATTAGGCTTCAAAAAATGTCTTCTAAAAATTGTATTGCATGCTGAAGCAATAGTTGTAGCTTCAGTAAATGGACATACATTGGTAGTTTGTATAAGTTGTTCTCTAAACTTTAAACATGATTGCGCAAGGATTTCGACATCCAATACGCAGTAGTCTACCAGATCTCTTTGCATATCGAAACCATCATTTTCATGCTCTACAAACCATTTAAGAAATTTGGCTCTGTCTTCTTCTTTCATACTATCTGGGGAGTAATAGTCAATTGATGGTAGAGGTCCTATATAGTTTTCATTTGCCTTTGTATTAAATAGGTGCGGGAAGTAGCCTTTTTTAAAAATATCCTCAAGTCCAAATGCCTTTGGTAGTTTGGCTAAAGGCATAGGGAAATAGTTAAGTGAGTCGATAAATTTTACATTTTCAAGTTGCATCGTAATTATTTTGGTACCTCTCATGATTAACTCAGGTGTAAAATCTGTCTTTGTCATAATGTAGTTTAATATAAACTGGTGATCAAAAGCCTGACCATTATGGGCTATTACAATAATTTCTTTAAAGTTTTTCCTCATTTGTAACAAATGGTTAGTAAATGTCCCCGCTGGGTCTATACCTCTGACTTTTTGTAACTTTAGACCGCATTTTTTACAAGTATCTGCTTCAGAATCCATGCACTCATCGCAGTATTGTTTGAAAACACAGAGATTGACTTCATGTAAAAACGTTGAATTTTCCAATAGTTTGTCTTGGCTCGTCTCTAAATCGTAGAATACAAAAAGAACATCTTTAATCTTAGGTTTTCCCTTATCAGGCCGAATATAACATAGATGATCCTCGGGTGCATGTTTATTACAAATTTTACAATAAATTTCACCACATACATGTGCTCTTTTGGCTTTAATGGTTTTTAAACAAATAGAACATAGTTTAATTTGTTCGCATACTGTAAATTTGCCTGACGAATAATCCTTTTTATGATTTTCGTAACAGTTTTGACTTCTAAAAAATCGTAGACAGTCCTGGCATTTAATTTTTATTGCTATTTCACAAGCAGGGGCTTGCTGACATGCCTGACAGGTTCCACCACATCGGTGCTCATTTTTGTGATCATATGGGACGTAACACTTTTCACAAAAATAGTTAGAACAAAAAGCTGCTGTCAGCGATGTAATTACATTAAAATGGCTTTTGTAATGTAATAAGTTCAGCCGTTTATTGCTTTCAGTTGAACCTTCAAATATAATATTTCGTCCTTTTGATCCATAGCTATAAACAACTAATTTATATTCTTTTAGATGATTTTGAAATTGTATTAACTCGGGAATTCCACCTCCTGCCTCAGGAATGCTAATTTAGCTCTCTCCAACAATGATCTTGTTCTTTCGGTTTGAATTTTACTAATATCTCTTCTAACCTTACTGAATTCGGGATCTCTTTTATTATGGGCAATGGCGACTACCAAAGCACGTGGTAAACACAGGTTATCGGTATTTTTAATACTTATAATACCTCGTCGCTTGTCACATTCCTCGTGAAAGCTGTTATAATTTTTTCCTCTGCCCCCACCAACAGGTAATCTAACAGTTGTCACACTAAGACAAAATGATTCTGTATTAAGACCTGCTGAGTTTGACTGATAAATGCCACTTATAACACTCCAAACATCTTGAAAGGTTATGTCTTTAGCTGCTTTGAAGCGAATCCAACCTTCTCCTCGGTTGAAGTCTTTAGAGCAAAAACTAAAACCCACACGATCTAAGGGTTGTAGGCCTACTGTAGCGTTTTGAATAATTTGATTAATTCCTTTTTCCACCCAACCAACTGGTTCAACTCCCTGTGGAACAGGTTTTAACTTAAACTCTAGAGTGCGTCCTGTAAGGTTAAATTCTCGTAACTTTTTAACAACGTCTTTAACAATAATAAACTTCTCCATCTTTCTGTAAATTTCTACAAGATGTGTCTGTCCGGTTGCCTGTCTAAAGTAGATATGACAAGGTCTTTCTGCAGACGCCTAGCTATAATGTAGGATCTGTCGAGATTGGAGTGGGGGTAGTGAATTGTAGGGGTGGGGGAAAAGAACTTATTGGGTTACTCAAAAATGAAGCGGGAGGGGATAATTAATTCGCGAGATTGAATTAATGAGGTAATGAACTAAAAGTAAATTATACTGGGAGTGTAGGGTCATTGAAGTGATATCTTCTTGGAATCAGCCATACTTGGTTAGAAGGTGATTTTACCCTAATCTTAGTTTTTGTAGTATTTTTTACTGGACCTAGTTCTTACATGTTATTACTTTTCAGGTGGTTATTTTAAACAGTTACATGTTTAAACATGCAAATTGTTAGTTGAATTGAAATATGTCTTGAATTCATAATTAAAAATGCATAAAATGCAATGGCCTTATTTAACGCTATAGCAAACTAATGATAGACAAATACTAATACTGTATAATAATAGTAAAATAAAATAATTCAGAAAATCCACTTTTTTGGAATACAAAGAACTCACCATAGTTACAAAATAATAAAAATATCTATACATACTTAAAGTATAAATAGTACAATTTTAATAAAAACAATATACTTTTTTGTAGTTTAAATTAATATTGTCTTAAATAAGCATATAATGTTTAAGGGCAAACGTTCTCCTTAAACCTTTTATATTTAAAAAACTTTTTGTCTATGCGTTTGCGAGCTCATCATCAGGGTCGTAATGTGAAGAAATTTTGAAAACGATTACAAAGTCAGGCTAACAGGTAAAACGTAAATATCAATCATCACCACTGATCATCAATGATATTTGCCTCGTCAATCAACACATCAAATAAATCCGAAATTAACAAAAGACCACTATACTGCCGTTTTTGTGTCAATATCCGTTATAAAAAAAAGAAGACAACGGTCCCTAAGAACGTTTGCAGAAAAGGTTAGTCTATTTTTATTTTATAAACACTGTCAACAGCCAATTACTCTGTGTTATCGCAACCAGAACTACAACACTGACATCGAGTGATATTTGAAAAAAGTGAGTCGTTAATAGCATATGGGTGGAACCCTCGTAGATCGCATACAAAACTATGATAAATCATCGAATCATTGTACACAACAATAATAGGTCCATTTACTAGTAAAATATGCTGATTAGAGTTCAGCGTCCGCATGTGGTTCTTTTTTTTATTTATTGAAGAGAAAAAAATCTATGTTGCCTTCGGCCATCCAATAGAAGGTCCACTCTAGGTAAGTGTGAAAATCATTCAATTCGATGAATATAATATAAAGGTTTGTGTATGTTACACTATATATTTCATAAGAATATTTCATTGATATAATAATTATTTTTAAATCAGAACGGTTTAATCCAGATAAAACCAATGCCTTTTTTTTAACTAACTACAACTTGATTGGTAAACACATTTTGCGATCAGGTACAAGCAACTGCTATTTAATCTACCTAGACATCTAGGTCGGTTCCCTGTGAAAAACCCTAAAATTATCCCAACTACTTGAATACTTTTCTCGATTTCGTTCCATCCTTTTGATCTAGCTTTATCCTTGACATACACGTATGTTTAACTTAAATATTAAAACGTAAAACCCCCCCTTTTTATGTAACTTGTTTAATGATTTAATGTAAATACAAGGAGATTGTCTAATCCTAAATCTAAAACTATTATTCTACGTAAAATATACCATGTAACATTAACAACATAATATACAATTAAATTAAAATGGTCGTTCTTAATCAAGAGGCTTATGATTATAACACCGATTAATTATACCAATTACTTATAAACAAAGTTTTGTGCCTTAAATTTAATAAATAATTTTAAAATAATAATATTTTTAATCCACACTGCATCAGTCAACAGAGTCCTAAACAGGTTTGTACAGGAACTTTAAAGCATATCTACAATTACTATATCAATTACGCATGTCACAAAAAGGAAAAAAGTACATTATAATGTTTGTGTTGAAATGGATGCCATCATAACGGAATGCGCATGGCTGAATAATGGAAATTTCTCCATAAGAAAATACATGTGTTTTAGGAGATACGGTCTCAAGTAAGGGAATACCTACTATCAATCATTTCAAAATTTCGACAATTCATTTTTTAAAATTTAATTGCTAGAACTAGAATATTATTGTAACTACAGAAGTCGTTTTGGGACAAATATGTGATGCCTAATCTGACATTACAAATTGTAATTGCATTTGTTTTGGTTTTCTGGGATATGGCTAACTGGAAAAAGGAAAATCACAGTTTTTTACGAAAATTTGTAAAAATCGAAATCTTGGCAAAAGTATTAAATATAGATATAGGGATGACTTAACAAGAATAAAAGGGAATTTGATTCTCTACAGGATGAGCCTAATAAATATAAGGTGTTGTAATTAAATAAACAGGGTTATTGTATTTTAAAATTTTCTATATTTGAATGTCAACAAAAAACTTATTATCTTAAATAGTTCTTCTGTCCCTCTACTTCAGGTTTGCAAGACATTTTGTATATTAGATTTTCTAATTAAGAAAATACAGATTATTTTATACCATTATGTTTTTCCTCAAATTTTTAGAATTTTTCATTTTGTTTGGCAACGTTGTAAAAAATTTAAAAATATATAGGGTGTTGTATTTAAAAAAATGTATTTTTTTATTGTGCCACTTTTTGGACTACCTACTACTCTCTATACTTCAAAATAATTTTAGAATTTATATTTGCTTATACCCTACAACTTTTGTAGAAACTTTTTTTTTGATATCTTAAATAGAAAAGTCGATATGTTGCTTTGTCACAAAAATGGGCCACCCTGTACGTACGTGTTTCACACGCAATTCGAATTTTAGGGATATTAGTTTTTATCTCGGATTGTTTACAAATGCGCTATTGTCTTTCTTCTCTTGTACCTACGTGAAAAAGGAAAAAGAAAATCAAGCTTGAAACCGTCGGCGTCGGTCGGGAAAAAAGCTTGCTATAAATTCGAAATGCTCGTACTGGTGCGGCCTAATGATACTGTGGGATATTTTCATCCCTTTATTTCGGAATTTAATAAAGAACGGAAACTTTTTTCCATTCGTGGGGGCGGCAAAATCCTATAAGATAAATAATTTAGAATGCTTTTATTTGAATTTCAAATTAGACAATGGCCTTTTTATCGCGTTGTTTATGTAACTGTCGCTAGATACAAACAACGATATATAAATTGAAAGCTAAAGAAGAATATTTTAATTTACTTACTTAAACTTCATATCTTTGTACCGCTATATCACACCATATTATACAGGGTGATTTCTAAGGTTATACTTTTTTTCAACTGTTTCAACTCAAAGATAAAGGAGATATTTTTTCATACACATGAGCCATTTTTATTTTTAAGCACTCCCAAACTAACTGAAATCTATCACGCGATGAACTGGCAACAAATTGAAACTTCACTGCTTGACATAAAAAAATAATAAACACCAACAAAAATAATTATAAGCAGTCGTATCGTAGACATTAGCGTATCTCCTTTATTTTTGAGTTATTTAAAAAAGTTGTTTCTTTGAAGTAGTTGTATACACACTTGGAAAAACAGAATCACCTTTGAAATCATCCTGTATAGGATGTTTCCTAAGTAATCTAAAATTTTCAAGTAGCTATCCCTCAGGGTTTTTTATGAGAAAACCTTCATATTAACATGCGTTCAAAAATGTGTAGTTCCTAAAATCCAGGATGTTGAATATTTGATTTTAATTTTGTTTTTGTTAATTATCATTAAAGCGGAATGTTATCTTTTATCAAACTTTCAATCATTACACTCTTTATCAGGGGGAACGTTTGGATACAAACAAAAATGTAATCGCTTCACCATGGGTGTGCGTGCAAGCAATGCTATCCATAATTATTTCTAAAAATTATGTACGCCACTGATATTTTTAATTTTGTGACTATTTTTTGTAATCCCCATTTAGTACCTGACAAAAGGTATATTGATATTTTTTCAGTTTCCGCTCAGTTTAGGAGAAAAATGCTATTTTATTAAAAATAATAGCATAACGTAATATGATCAACCAATAAGTTAAATGCCAAACTTTTATTGCTTAACATCGTGTAGTTTATGATCTGACCATAGGCATCGTAACTATAGATCGGACACGCCATTCATAAATGCTATAAAATTGTGATGCCAAAATCGTTTGGTGGCGAGACGCTGTGAGGAGCTAGGTGGGGCCGGGAGTGGGGACTACGCTGCCTTTACATATGCATGCGACACAACTCCAGGAAAACAACATCCGCTATGCCGAGTATTGTCGGGTCGATGCGGATGGCCACGAAAATTATGAAATCTGGGCGGATCCGTTATTGCTGCGTTGCCATACTACAGATTTTTTGCAAGGTTTTAAGCAATGTTATATACTTCCCACATCATGTTAATCTAGTTAATTATAGAAGTTAATACTTTTAACAGAGTAAGCCCAGAAAACTACGTTTTCTGTGGCGTAAGTCTGGCAAACCAAGTGGAGGGGAGCAGCTTGAATGTTGATTTACTTTACACTGGAATACATTGATGACAACACGTTTATTTGTTATTGTTTGGTCTAATAGTTACGATGTCTCTATGGATCTGACCTCAATAAAATCGTTTGTAATCAACTTTTTAATCATGTCTAACTTCACAAATGAAGAAATAACTTTTTCCCGTGGCCAAACTATTTACGTTATAATCAAATTCGACAGATGTCAAAAAGTGGCAGATACTAGATTATCGCAAAATGCAATTTACTCGTGTGGTTATTGATACGGGTTGCCATTTAAAAAAATTCAAAATGGCGTCGTATCTGTTACTTTATGACATCTGTCTTATTTGATTATGGCGTAAATAGCTCGGCCACGGAAAATTATGTTACTGTGAAAAATATTGGGGTTTTCAGCCTAAAAAGTCTATTTATTAACGGGTGAGACACCTAAAAGACAAAATCGATTAATGCAATTTAGGAATCCCCGTATTTCTGAAACGGCTAAAAGTAAATATCAACCACTATATGTTTTGAAATCGGATCGCGAAATGCAATTCATTCGTTTAGTCATTTATGAGGGTTGCCATTTAAAAAAATGGCGTCGTATCTGTCAAATTTGTAAACCTATATAGTTTTTGACATTCGATTAGAAGAATCATTGAAAAATGTGTAATTTGTTGTTTATTATAGTCAGCAGGAAAATCACTTAAAAAAATGTCCTTGTACACCTACATTAATTTGATCTTAAATTAAATGAAAAATAATTAATATAATATTCCGGGATAATTTAACGTAGATGCATTCTGATGCATACGACGTATAATTAGAAATCACAGAGTCGCAAATTAATTTTAATGCCCGAGCTTAGAATTCGGATAAGGGGAACGGCGGATTATATTATAGCGTGACAACCTAATTAATATGTATTGTTTTCTGACGAATGTGGGTCAGAAATATAACTTTAATAAGCGTTTTCATTGTGCACGCTCGGATTATTGTTTAAAACCACATATTTTACTAATTTCTTTGATTAATGATATGGGTATTAACATAACATTACTTTTTACTTATACGGGGTATTCTAAAACAAAAGATCACAAGAGACAGCGGTTAGAGTTTTGTTTGAATATTTCAAGAACGCGTGAAATTGATGGAAATCTTTTAAACAAGATTTTATTCGCCGACGAGGTAACTTTCAGCACAGCTGGTATGTTTAATCGAACAAATAAACATTTTTGGGCAACTTCTAATCCCCACAAAATTCAGCCTGTTAGAATTCAGAGCCGTAGGTCTATAAATGTTTGGTGCGACATTATAGGAAATAAAGTCATTGGTCCAATAATTAATAATAGGACTTTAACTGGCCTAAGATATTAGGAATTTCTTGAGAATGAGATTAAAAACTTTTAGAAGAGCTTCCTCTCAACCAATACGCTACGCTTATCTGGCAGCAGGACGGTGCGCCAGCCTATAATGTTGCCCCTGTTACAAGGTATTTAAATGAAAGATATAATTTGTGGATTGGAAGAAACGGGACAATAATGTGGCCGACAAACAGCCCCGACTTGGTGCTGGATATTTTTCTTTGGGCTATTTAAACAAAGTTTATTGCAATAGGCCAGAGAATATTTAAGTTTTGGAACACAGAATTCGAGAAGAAATTTTGGTGCTAAATAGAGACTATCTACGGTCCATTATAAACTCAATAAATCATAAATTATTAGGAAATATTTAAAAATGTATAATAAATCAAGGGAGTTACGTTGAAAATCAGTAATTTTTTGTTCATGTTTAATTACTTTTCTTTTTAACATTGTATTAATTTTCTTTTAAAATTTAAGTAACAATCATAAAAGTAAATTTTTTATTTGAGATAATAATTATTGTTACTAAAATATTAATACTTAATGATTAAATAAAAATTTTGATAGCAAACTACAAATTAATAGATATGAAATGGAATTAATAGCATTTATTTTTCAACGCCTCCTAAATGTTATTTTAATAGTAAGAGAAGCATCGCCAATGTAGACCATTTGATTTTCAAGGCATTCCGCCAATATCTTAAAAACAGTTTGAGCTAATATAGATAAACTATATATTTTTGGAATCAGAAAACAAAGATCTATAGTTTTAATAAAATAGATACAGGGTGTTCCATTTAAAAAAACATAAGTTGCTTATTTTTTTCGGCATTGTAATCATCTTTTGAAAATTCTTTGCTAAGATTCCGATGACTCAGTAAAAATCCTAAAACTTTTTATTTAAAGCTTTTTTTCTATCTCTAATTGTTTTCGCCCTACTGTACAATACAACTTAATTTTTAAATTTTAGTCGTCCCGAGTAGTCCAATGAACTATCGTCGTTAAGGTCCAGAGAAATAATAAGGAGATCTACAATGTTTTCTAGCATGTAATCAGCTTCCCACATTCTTTCTTCTATTTCAATCACATGTTCGACGCACTTACTCCATTTTTCAATATTCACTGTATTCGAATATTTTCATAACAAAAATTTATTTCCTATAAAGTTTTCCACAGTTTCTTCTAGTGATCGGCCGATACCGATATAAATATCGGTGCATCGGTATCGTATCCGAATATCGGCAAATTTTGCCGATAATCGGTATCGGCAATATTTTGCCGATAAATATCGGCATATTTAAGATAAACTATTTTATTAATTGTAAGTGAAAACCCATTTATAATTTTTCTAATAAAACAACTAAATTATTTCTAACATTAAACTTATTAATTTTAGGTTATTTACATAATATTAGGTATATGACAAAATTAAATAAGGCATATGTTGGTCAATAAAAACAACACTTTCTTAACCAAAGTAAACCACAAGTACAAGTTGTAGTTAACTTAAAATGACATTATTTGATCCAAAAACTAAACAACGATTGCAGCACAAAACAGATAAAGATTGCAGCAACGCGGGAGCACTACACTTTCCGTAAAACGGATAATCACCACTGACTGGTATTTGGAATCGGGCGGTCGGGGAATTACCGAAATTTGTCCACGTTACGTCCGCGTTAGTGCCCGTATTTGACCTAAAGATGCTTTACAATGTTGCCACTATTGACAATTTTTTCTTAATCCACATATGATTAATAGTAACAGAACTTTTAAAAATGTGGTGCCGATACCGATATTATATCGGTATCGGCAACTAAAATATCGGTATCGGTCGATTATCGGTATCGGCAAAAAAAGTCCGTATCGGCCGATCACTAGTTTCTTCTTGCTCATGGGTGGAATGAAATCATCCTTTTTCATTTCAGACGTTATTTTGTCTAAGGTAGGTATTTTCACTTTAAGTAAAACGAGTGTATGATTCTTCTGATGGCGGTCTTTTTATCCTCATTTATTACAGTTTCTTTTCTTCCTGTACTTCTCTTTGGTGACTTGATGAGGCCGCGTTTATCCTCGTGCACAAGTTGGTATATTGTTGACTGTCCGACTCCAGTCATAATCGAACACATTTCAACTATTTTTGCATCTCCGAATGTTGAATTTTGGTGGCGAAGAGTGTTGAACACATTGAGAATAATAATTTTCCCATTTTTAGAAATCGCAGTTCTCAAGAACGAAGTTTTCCAACAACTGCCGGAAAGTAACTAAACATTTCAAATTTTTGAAACAGTGAGGCACAGGTAGGCAAACTAAGTAAAGTAAGGATTATTAATTTAACAAATATAAATTAAAATTCATTTTTATTTATTCGTTTTATTCTCGTTCCAAAATTAGGGAATTAAAAATAATAAAATTAAAAAAACCTTTCCGAAATTTGCTTATAGATTATCGCACCTTTCTCTATAATTGTTGGTCAGGGTATGAATTTACATACAAATTTAAGTATTATCCCATTATCTAATTACCTTTAACCCAGCGTTTCTCACCTTTTAGTATTTGCGACCGAATTTTTATTCACAATTCTCATTTTAGTTAAGTTACTAATTATATAACCAATGAAATTTGTTACAAAATATTAATAAAACGTATTACTTATTGTCAACTAAAACTAAACTATATATAAAATATTTATATTTTATTAAACACAATCATAATATAGTTTTTCCTATGCTATGTCAATGACGGTCGCTTCCATACGGAAATCCGTTAATTTTAAATTTGGGATCGTAAAATGCAAATAAGCCTTAGACCCTTCTCAAGGGTGAATCGGCGAGTCAAACATAATCCGACGTATGTATTTGTATTTCGTCAATGTAAAGAGAAATTTATTTTTCTCTCCATGAGACTTTAACATAATATACTTAAATATTTAAAAAAATAAATTTTCTTTCGTTACTTCATGCCATGATTTCGACGTGTACAGGGTGTTTCAAGGTACGGTACGTAACTTAAGGGGGTAATTCCTTATGATATTCGAAGAGAAAAAGTTCATATGAATATGTGTCCGGAGTTGCCCCGTTTTTGATATACAGGGTGGTAAAGTATTTTAAAAACAATAGGTTCTTTATAATTTCTTTAAATATCGTTCTCCCGATTTTATTGAAATCTAATACCGCTAATTACTATGATAAGGGGCTTAATGAGCCCTAACTAGATTAAATTTATTAAGTCCATTGACGTCCCGGTGAGCACCTTCAAGAATATTAACAAAAAATGTACGCCACTGACTTTAATCTAATTTTGATATTTTTTTTTGGCATTTACCAACTAATAATACAACTTTTTTGTTCCTTGAATTGTTTTGTATCTTGCTTCGTTTTCGAGAGAAAAAATAAGAACCATTTTATTGCACTTACAAAAAAAATACCTATGTATTTTGAAGTTACTTAAAACATTTAAATTAAAAATAAAATATTTTTTTTAAATATTGATACAAAAAGAAATGCAACAGTTAATCAAAGCAAATGTTCTGATAAAACGCACGACTGCAATCTCACAATTGATTCTCTAACACGTTAAAAAATGCCTGCATTATTTCGTGTCGTACTTTCAATAATCCGAATTTTTAAGTCGTCTTCATCTAGTACAGACGTCTTGTATACAAGAGACTTTAGGTGACCCCATAACTAATAGTCTAAAGGATTGAAGTCGGGACTGCGAGCTGGCCAACCTTGGGGACCTGCGCGTTCAATCCAGCAATTAGGAAAAGTGTTGTCGGAGTATTAACGAGCAACTAGGTTAAAATAAGCTGGGGCGTCGTCGTACATGAATCACATATTAGTTATTATTTGTAGAGGTACGTCTTCTAACAGATCGTTAAGTTCTTCAGATGTAAACTGCAAATCAAAATATGCTTTATTGTCATAAAGTATTATATTTATAGACAAAGCCTTTTTTTAAAATTAAATTAACAATAAAATATAATAATATAGTAAAATTTAAACTATCGGAATAAAAAAAAAATGCAAATAATTATGATAGAGTATCACCAAAATATTCATCTAGAGTATAATAAGCTTTTTCCAATAATAAATTTTTAACATTTTAAAATTTGACATTTTCTTAATAAAATCTGGAAGATAATTAAAAATTTTTTTAGAATCATAAATTATGGATTTTTTTTACAATACTTGAAGAAGGAATAGGTAAACATATATTAAAGGTTTGTCTTTTGTTATAAGTATAATTATTATTATTTCTATGCTTTTTATGAATCAAACAAACTGTTTCCAATATAAAAATTGAAGTTAGTAGTTAAAATTTTTTGTGAGATAAATAGAGTTTTACAAGAATCTCAAGATCTAGCTTTGCACAAAAATCTGATACCTCTTTTTGGTAAAATAAAAATTGAATTTAGAAGATATTGGCTTGAATTCCCCAGGAACAAATTCCATATCTCAAAAGAGATTCTATCAAAGCAAAATTAACATTTCGAAGAACCGCCATATTCATTTCATGAGAATGTACTCCCAGGGCATAACATCCTGAAGCTAATTCTCCACATAACTTTTTAATATGTTTATTAAAAGAAAGATTTTGAGTAATATAGATTCCTAAAAATCTTATAAATTTGGGGTTATTAATTATGAGATTGTCAAAAATTATATTTATAAATGAATATTTAAAAGTTAATACTTATATTTGTTTTAGTGATATTAAATAAGAGTATATTAGAGTTTCCATTCAATCGAGGTGGTAAAAAGTGTGGTCCAATAAGATAGTCCCCAATGATCCCTGCCCATGCATTCACCGAAAACCTGAACTAACTCTTGAAAAAGAGGCCTCACCAGTAATTAAAATGTTCGGTAAAAAATTGTTGTTATGTACTACGGCATGCAGCAACCTCCTACTAAATTCAGGCCTTGGCTAAAAATCACGGGGAAGCAGAACTTGCACACCGTTGAATATGGTATGCAGTGACGGATCCACGGGGGGGGGGGGGGATTCGGATCCGGACCCCCCTTTGGCGAAATCGAAGTTCTCAATTTTTATGGTATGCTGTCCCATACAATATTTCGTTCCGGACCGAAAAACTCTATAGTCATGATTGTCGTAGGAAATCACTATTGGGTATAACTTTTAAATAGAAAATCTCAAAACTTCATCCATTTATTAATGACATGATTTACTGAAAATTAAAAAGCAAGTTACAAAAATTTTCAATTCTCAGTGAATTTTCGAGGTTTCTTGAAAAATTCTTGAAGAATTTCGTCTTCAGTCAGTTCAATGCGGGTATGGACCCCCCCCCCCCCCCTTGACCAAATTCTGGATCCGGCACTGATGGTATGGGTATATTTAACAAAGATGAAAAACCCTTCAAGCAGTTAATGCACCTGTTTGAAGTTGCATCAAAGAGTAAACTCCCAGTCTGACCCAATCTTACATGGAGTTGTCTAAATGTTTTGGCAGATGGCAGTACCCTGTTTGGGTAACGTTCCTGATAAATTCGCCGAGCTTCTTCTGCGTTTCCATTTGCTAGGCCATAATTAAAATACATCTGGGTCATTTCAGCGTTAGTAAAGTTCTTCACTTTTGACTTGTTATTGACAAGACAGGTAAATTAGACATTATTACCTTTACCTCATATTTTAATTAACTTTGAATTACATTGGTATTTTTTTTGTACGTGCAATAAAGTGGTTTTTATTATTTCTCTCGGAAACGAAGCAAGATCCGAAAACAATTCACGGAACGTAAAAGTTATATTATTAGTTGGTAAATTCGAGAAAGATATCAAAATTAGGAAAAAGTCAGTGGCGTGCATTTTTCTGTCAATAATATTCGTTAAGGTTCTCCCCGAGACGCCACTGGACTTAATAAATTTAATCTAGTTAGGGCTAATTAAGCCCCTTATCATTATGAATAACGGTACTAAATTTTAATAAAATCGGCAATAGGATATTTAAAAAAATGATAAAAAAACGATTTTTTTTTAAACTTTAACACCCTTGTATATCAAAAACAGGGCAACTCCGGACACATGTTCATATGAACTTTTTCTCTTATCATACGGAATCAATCACCCCCTTAAGTTACGTACCGTACTTCTGAAACACCCTGTATGATAACCAAGTCGAGCTTGATATTGGGTCAATTACCATAATAAATCAAACTCCCGTTCTTTTCCTCATTCATCACTAATTTTTATTATTAGAATCGCATTTTTGAAATAAAAAACAAAATTTCCTTAACTCTCATTTACTCCATTCTAACAATTATAACCATCTGGTACAAAATTAGTACAATTATCATCAACAGCCCCATATATCTTAACGCCCTCCCATTTCCAATCAAAACAACCTTCTTCAGCACACAAAATGAACACTGGAACAGCCCCGTTTAGTACGTTCCCAAATATGTCAATCAGCTGAAGGTTATGTATAGGAATGTTGTTCTTTGGAGGACCGTCTTGAGGTTGACCGGCCGGTAGATTTTGATAGTTTTGTTGAATGTTGATCCCATAGAATTTAGAGTCTGTTATATTGAGAAAATAAAAAAAGTTGTATGGTAGAGAAAATTAAAGTCTTACTTGTTGTATTTCACAATTATAATTCAGTTGCCTGACACGTGTTTCGACCCTTGCGGATCATTATCGAAGGGATACAATAGTGAATTCTACGTGTAGTTACAAAGTTAATATTGAAGTAATAGTACCTAAACATGTTAATATGTCATTAAAATGAAATTAGGAATATGAAGTGAATTGAACGCAGCTAGTTTGGTTTCTTGGGGATGTTTTGAGTCTGCTGGTATAACTCTATCAGTTGTCGTTGGTTTTCTATAGATTTGATAGGTTAATTGGTTGTTTTGATTTATTATTGTAAGGTCCAAGAAATCGATTGAGTGGTCAGTTTCTTTTTCTATGGCAAATTGAATTTTAGTGTTTAAGCCATTTAGAAGGTTTAGAAATTGTTGTAGTTGTCGCTCTGCTCCTGTCCAAATGCAAAACACATCATCTACGTATCTGCGCCAGAAATAGCATGATCCACAGATTAGTCAACATCCCACTTTCAGAAACTTCATATAATAAAGAATTAGACATAATACAAACTATAGCCTTAAACAACGGCTATCCAACGATAACACTCATAAACAAAATACTAAAGAAAAAACTCAGACAAAAAACACAAAAACTACTCTACCGAGGACGTCCCCTTCCATCAAACGCGAAATACAGTTCAATCAGATATACAGGTCACACAAGTCAAAAAATCTCTAAAAAACTCAAAAACCATAAACTTATCCCCATACAAGTCAATAAAAATAACCTAGGTAAATACATAGCTAATTAAAAAATTGAAAATAAAGACAAATTAACACATATAGCGGTGTCTACCAAATACAATGTGATGACTGTGATGCAATCTATATAGGTCAAACAGGTAGAAACTTTAATATTTAAAGAACATAAAACATCCATTTTAAAAAAACAAAATATAACAGGAATAGTGGACCACTGTATAATAAATAACCACTCAATATCCAACAAAATAAAACCGATATATACTCAACACAAGGGTAGAAAACTCAACCTATTAGAAACATTATCAATCAAAAAAGTCTTAAAAAATCGATGTAATGTTGTTAATATCAAATTGAAATACCTTCAGGTGCCAATCTTATACTAAATAGTCTAATAACTTAGGATAAATATACAGTAAACACTGTCAATAATTATGAACGAAAAAACACATGATTATATACACAATATAATTTTCTTAATTTTATTACTTAGATGTAAATACCTCTATAATCACACCTGTAACTTAGTTGTACCTCTGGCCAATACCTGAAAATTAAGGACCAAAATAACCCATAATCTGTCTGTCAATCTGTTATTTTAATGACATGTTGACATGTTTACCATGCAACTATTACTTAGATATTAACTTTGTAATAGATATTAACTTTGTAACTACACGTAGAATTTACTATTGTACTCCTTGTCAAGCAACTGAATTATAATTGTGAAATATAACAAGTAACACTTTAATTTCCTCTACCATGGAATATGGAATATCCATTTCACCAAGCATGTAGCCCATCACAAATCAATTAAACAAAATTGCAATTGTAAATGACCTATTTGAATTATGGTAACCTCACCTAACAAGGTAATATTTCTGTATGTCACATTTTTTATTAATCCCTCTCCAGCGTCCACGTGGGTCTTAATATGAATTCCATTTTCAGCCATAGTCACTATGGAATCTTCTATAATAACATCTTCCAGAACTTCAGCACCTCCACTTATCGAAAGACCGTGACTCCCATGGCAGAACATTCTTCTAAGCGTAATATTTTTACCTGGAAATTAACTGTTAGTTGGATATAAGGAGTGACTTTTTAATTAGCTAGAAGTTACCACTAGTGACCGCTACACAATCATCTTGATTATACACAACAGTGTCTTCAATCAAAATGTCTGTACTGTGTTTACCAATGCCAAACCCATCAGTATTATGGGCAAACTTATTTGGTGGTGCCACGCCCTAAAAAAATGCCTGATGAAATACTCGAAGATATATTCTTCAAAAGTAATTATGCTTTTGGAAAGCGTTGACAGTCACAAGCCGCCAGAATTCTTACGTCATCTCCATCTAAGATATCAATCTTCCATTTTCGTATGGTAAGGTTTTTGGACCCAGTAATCATAAAACATCCAACTGGGCAATTTAATACATTAATATTTTCAAATATTGCATTGGTCACTTTTATGGTACCAAACCTAGGTTTAGTGGTGTTGCCCCAGGTGCCCTGTCCATCCCACCATAGGGGTCCCTGTCCATCGAGCACTGAGCCTGGTAACAAAATTGGTTTTAGTTTAGGTTACCTACTTTAATTTGTGTATGGTTTAAGGTGTATAGTAAAGTTTACATTATACCGTTGACTGTCATAAAACCCTAACTATCATTCTGGCCATAAAATGCTCCAAATTTACATCTTTTACCTGCATCCCTAATTGCTATACCATTTGAAGTAGGAATGAATAGTTAATAACATAAAAATAGTAAATTGATTTTTATTAATTTTAGTTCCAATTGGTTTTTTGACGAGTGAATTTTGTTATAAACTCACCGACAAAAAAAACCGGCACCTAAATTTTTTGATAATTTCAATAAGTACGGCATAACTTTTTTATTTTTGGCTTTATTGCAATGATTTCTTGCTGGGCGATAGATCTATTCATTAAAATTACGCTGCAGTTTGTTCTGGTGTAATTTTGGTTGCTTAAATGTTTATATACCAGGGTAAGTCAAAATGATGTTTTAGTCGGAAGTTCAAAACGTCCTGTGGAAAAAACACGCCAGAGAACGTTGTTTAAACATGATTTACGATAAAGCTGGATGTATTCCTGGCATTTTGTTTTTTGAATCATCTGGTTATCTTGTAGTTGAAACAGTTGTTATAAGTACGAGCTACACATTTGTAATTGAAACGCTGCATTTTCTCAATGTCAATAAAAATAATCAGCGTAAAATAATACAGTTAGCTGGTGGTTACTTTATTAGATTATTTTGTCAGTGACATTGTCAATATTAGAATCGTAATTAAAATGGTGTTAAAGCGATGATTTTACCCACGCAGACGTGGGTAAAATCATCGCTTTAATAGAAGATGGTTGAAATAAAAGTTATGTTGCCCGTACTTTACGAATTGCGCGATCTACGGTACAAGATGCTTGGAATAGGTATCTCGAGACGGGAGATTATACCACAAGGCCAGGGTCTGGAAGAGAAAAATTAACCACCTTAGCCGACAACCGTTTCATATTGCTAAAATCATTAAGGGATCGAAGAGATACCGCCACTTCACTAAAATATGACCTACAGCAGGTACGTGAAAAGAACGTTAATGAAGTAACCATAAGAAGCCGGTTAAAGGAAGCTGGGTTTAATTCCCGCAGACCTGCTGTAGCGCCTCGATTGCTTTCTCACCATCGTCAGAATCGACTTAGATTTGCAAGGCAGCATGTCATTTGAACAGAAGAAGAATGGCGGAACGTATTGTTCACGGACGAATGAAGAGTTTGTCTTCGATCGCCAGATGGGCGTGAGCGGGTTTACCGGAGACGTAATGAACGGTTTGCTGACTGTACAATATCGGAGCGACTTTCATTCTATGGCGGATCTGTGATGATTTGGGCGGGAATTTTTAGAGAAGGACGTACCAACCTTATATTTGTGGAAAATGTTGCACATGTGGTAAATGAGTTTTTGGATGAAGTTGGAATTCGAAGGTTAGAATGGCCACCCTGTAGCCCAGATCTCAACCCAATTAAGCATCTTTGGGATGAATTAAAAAGACGTGTTCGTCACCGTCCCAACAAACCTACAACTTTACCAGAGCTCAGGTTAGCATTAAATAAAGAATATGAAGCTATTCCTCAAGAAAAAATAATCACTCCAATTGATTCCATGCTACGAAGAATGCAAGCTGTCATTGCGGCTAGAGGTGGACACACCCGTTATTAACATTTTATTTTAGTTTTAAGTGCTCCAATGACAACTTTTAATGTTTGAAGTTAAAAAAGTTTTTTAAATGCAGAGTTTCAATTAAAAATGCGTAGCTCGTACAAGAAACAAGATAACCAGATAATTCAAAAAACAAAATGCTAGGAATACATTCAGCTTTATCGTAAATCATGTTTAAACAAGGTTTTCTGGCGTGTTTTTTCCACAGGACGTTTTAAAATTTCGACTAAAAACATCATTTTGACTTACCCTGGTATATAAACATTTAAGCAACCAAAATTACATCAGAATAAACTGCAGCGTAATTTTAATGAATAGATCTATCGCCCAGCGAAAAATCATTGCAATAAAGTAAAAAATAAAAATTTATGCCGTATTGAAATTATTAAAAAAATTTAGGTGCCGGTTTTTTTTGTCGGCGAGTTTATTAGCGGTTGGTTTACCGGCGCGTGATATTTTTTGTTGTATTAGTGTTAGAATATGTGGCGTCTATGGGCAGAATATGCCCATAAAATACAAGCCAAATCCGCGCGGACGGCGTTATAAAAAGTTAGATAAAAATGTTTTTCAGGAAGCAATTGATGCTGTTAAGTCCGGAAGCAGCTTACGTGAGGCTGGGCGTCGGTTTGATATTCACTTCACCATAATTGGCAGATATATGAGAAAAAAAATATAAAGAGCCAAGGAGGACAAACAGTTCTTTCAAAAAAAGACGAAGGTCTGATAGTCGACAGAATCTTAACGTGCGCTAAATTGGGCTATCCCATTGACCATTACGATTTGCAAGTCATAGTCAAATGATATTTAGATAGAATAGGAAGAACGGTTCCAAAGTTCGAGGAAAACATACCTGGTCCAGATTTTGCGACAGGTTTCGTAAAGCGACACAAGGACGTTTTGGCACCCCGAACATGCCAAAATATAAAAGGATTTCTCCAGAGGAAATAAATTTTATTCTTATTTTGATCACCTGGAAGAATCTCTAGAGGGCGTGCCACCAGCAAACATCGTCAACTTCGATAAGACAAATTTAAGTGACGATCCAGACAAAAAAACTATAATAACAAAACGCGGATGTAAATATCCCGAAAGAGTGATTAACTCAACCAAATCATCGGTATTAATAATGTTCGCCGCTTCAGGTGACGGAGCTCTTCTTCCATCTTATGTGGTGTATAAAGCTTTAAATCTATATTCATCTTGGATGGAGGGGGGGGGGGAGCCGAAAGGGACTAGATATAATAAAAGCCCATCAGGATGGTTCGATGGTGACTCATTTGATGACTGGGTTCCCACAGCCGCTGTTCCTTATCTGAAGAAAGTTGAGGGAAAAAATACTTATAGACGACAATTTCTCTAGTCACCTTGCTGTCGATTCGATTAAATTGTGCCAAGACAACAACATAGACTTCGTAATCCTTCCTGCCAATTCCACACATCTAACACAGCCCCTAGATGTTGCCTTCTTTAGGCCTCTAAAGGTAGCATGGAGGAAACTGCTCTTGGCATGGAAAACAGGAGCGGGAAGAACTGCAGCAGCGATTCCAAAAAATGGTTTTCCAAGGCTTTTAGCAAAGCTCTTAGCGGGAATAGAGCCGAATAAGGGCTCCAACAAAAAATCAGGAATAATTCCTTTGAACCAAGAAAAAGTATTACAGCTCATACATCAGCATTTAGATGACAATGAAAATGAAAATAAAAATGGCGTTACTGTTGCTGATCAAACTTTTATCGGCTTACTGAAATCAATGAGATACGGTGATGTCCCCAAAAAGCGCAAGCAAGGAACAAAATTACAAGTGATTCTATGGAAAAGCGTCACTTATGATATCGTTGAGAACCCTGGACGAAGTGAAGATAAAGCTTCCGAAGACGTTATGCCTGATTCTGAGAACGAATTCGATGTTGCTTCTCCAAATTTTCTTGAAAGTGATAGCGATTCTGAGGACGACATCCCCTTGGTATGTTTTTAATCTAAAAAAAAGGAGGATTTGTGTAAAATTACCGAAGAAGATATTGATAAGTATCAATGACTGGCTAGTGGTCGAATTCTACATGGAAAGCAATAAGCCAAGAACGTCAAAACCGCGGCGATTTATTGGGAAAGTGTTAAGCATCGATCAATAAGGGAACATTTCTTCGTCCAAAAGTGACAAGGGACTTCAGCGGATTTACTATGGATATTCAAATGTTCCTGACGTCTGCAGCTTTGAATATAAGCAAGTTTTCGGAAAATTAAATCCTCCTGCAAAATATTGTAGGGGCCTACTTCGGTTTAGCGTAAATCAGAGTTCGTTGTATTAGAATAATATAATAAATCATATTTTATAACTCGTTTGTCATTATTTTCACATTTATATATACCTACTTTTACAGGAATAAATGTTTTTAAAACCCTAGAACGTGTATCTATTGACTCCCTATATGTGTTTATTAGCTACTTACAGCGTTTTAAACGCCTGTATCTTTTGACCTGCAAGCACATTTTTTCTTTTTTTTTTTAAAAACCGTCACCAGTAAAAAAAATTTGCATACCACCCTAAATAACCCTAGTATAGACCCAAATTTTAGCACCATAACATTTGTTTAAATAAGCGAACGTAAAAAGATACGTGGTATCTTGTGTACAAAACCGTAGCTATTCACCCCATTTTACGGTAATAGAAGGAATAATACTTCCTCCATATTAAACACATCTGTAGTAGAATTATTAAGAAAACAGTAATTATGTAACATTTCTGCAGACAGTTGGAGAAACTGTATACAACATGTATTTAAGGTGGAAAATTCTTATTATGTGTATAAGTACCTACTCATGTTCAACCGTTAATAATAAGTTTAGATGAAGATAGTGATAGTAACACAGAACTTAATTTAGAGTAAACTAGAATGAAGCAAAATTGATTATTGCAAAACTTTTCCGTGTACACACATTGTACTGCATTTAAATCTTAAACTTAATTGTAATCTTGTATTAGTGTGTAGTCTAAATCGTAGCATTGTAAATTTTAATCATAATTACTCGTAGAAATCTTTTTCATATACCTACCTAACTAATAGTGTATTTTGTTGACAACAGAACTGTAAAAACTTTTTACTTCATTAAACTTTATTGTACTTATTATGTCTTAAAATATTATTATTATAATAATTGATCTTTACTTCCATTTGGTTTAAAATGTCTCTTTAATGCGGTTTGAAGATGTTGGGTCCTACAAAATGCGGTTTAATCGGGTAATTGATTTATTGATATGATGTAATGTAAACTTTACTTTAACCCTCGGAGTATCACTCTACTAACCTTCTTCTCCTCTGACAATAAGATTCGTGCCGATAATCTGAAGTAAAGGACCTTTCCATTCAGAATAACCAAAAGAAGTATTGCCGTTAAATGTTAACGTAGTCCCACTATTGAGCGTGAGATCTAGTTGATGTCCACCTGGTACTTTTAAGTCCTTGATCACAATGTTTTGACATTCTTTGAGTACAGTTGACACTTGATCGAATGCCGTTATTGTGCAGAGATCTTGCTGAGCGATGACTTCTCCAACAACAAGAACTAGTATGGTTATTACAGTGACGAGTTTTATGACGCGGTGATGGAACATTTTAGATTTTAGAATAGCTGAAGTAGGTATTCTATTTTCTATAATATTTATCGAAAAAAAATACCTGTATCTTTAGATAGCAAATGAACAACGATTGAAATGATGTGTACGTAATACACGTTCGGCAAAGCATATGATCTAAAAAGTGTAATGACGTGTCAGTGGCGTAGCGGCGGATAGAGGCCAACGGGAATAAGAAAGTATTGTCGCGTTATTCATTGCGTAGTTGTCATAAATGCTATATTAATAATATACTAAATGGTAATTTGGTAAATCTTCAACTAGAAGATAAATTAAAAATTAAAGTATTGAGGAAGCAAGATTTATTAAACCTGACACAAGTTAGTATAAGCAGAAAATAGAAATTTCGTCCGTCGTAGTTCACCCCCCCCCCCTCACCCAAAATGCTAGCTACGCCACTGTCACGTGTGTGTCTAAGTAAATGAGAATAGCATTCGAGAGAACAAAGAAAGTAGACCGGTGCACTTTAATCTATCTAACTTCCAATTTATGTAAATTCGATCATTATTCATACTTGTTCATTTCTTTAAGTGGAAATGCAAAACCTAAATGTACCTTTAATATACGTGCGTATGTAAAAATATTTGTACATATGAAATATTAACCTATTGGAGTAAAAACCGAGTGCGAGCACAAATTATTATTATTAAAGTGTACTATGCATCTAAGTCCGTACTGCTTAGCGGAAGAGCGTAATATCTGTTGGATGTCAGTAAATACCAGCATTATCAATCAATCAGTTATCCCATTATCTTTAACAGTCGTTACACTCGGTTACACGTTATTTGATTCAT
Organism: Polydrusus tereticollis; assembly: GCA_963920685.1. NCBI lineage: Eukaryota > Metazoa > Arthropoda > Insecta > Coleoptera > Curculionidae > Polydrusus > Polydrusus tereticollis. The sequence goes on along the minus strand of OY987331.1, from coordinate 29,331,758 downwards.
CGCTAATTCATCCAATTTCTTTAATAATTCGTGCGATGGGTTCTACGGAACAGCACAAAAAATTCATGGTTGAAGCAAGGTTAGAGTAAATGGTCAGTGGCAATACAATCAGTGTTTGTGCATGGACGATTCTCGCGAAAATTTTCCTAACGTCGCTTTTACTGCTGAGGATTTTTATTTGCCTGAGAAGAGCTGTGGCTTTGTTTAGGCAAGCAGGTTCTATACAACATAAAAAAGGAGCTGGAAGAATAAAAAAACTTGTTGCAAACGTTCGTGAAATAATGCAAAATACGCCAACAAAATGTGTAAGATGCCTGTCTCAAGAAGTGGGACGATCTTATGCAACATGCAGGATTATTCTCAAAAAATAGTTAAATTTGTAAAATTTAAAACAGTAAGTACAAGAAAGGATTATCCAAGAATGTGGTAACATTTCTCCACAGATGGTGGTTAACGCTTTCGAAAATATGAAGAGACGTGTGAATTTATGCTTGGAAGCACGGCGGTGGCCAATTTCAGCAATTTCTATAATTATTTTTATTTTCCTTTCTCGAGTCTTAAAAAAATTTTTTCCTCGAAAACGAAGTAAGATACGAAAAAATATCAAGAGACAAAAACGTTATATTTTTAGCTGCTTAACCCGAAAAAGAAAGGGATATTGTTAATATTAGTACCTATTTTATATTTGAAAAACATTTCATATTTTAAAAAATCTTAACACCCTGTAGTAACCTAAACTAACCAAATCCTAGTGGTAAGGCTACTATTTCATAAAATTAGAATTTTTTCTTTCATTATTTCGTTTTAAATTATTAGAGTTGAATCAAAACCACCTCCTCGGCTTCAATTTTCAGAGCGTGAGGAACAACCCCTGTATTAGCCAAGGTGGTGTTATCTGTAAAAATAACACAATTTCCTCTGGTCAAGTAATGGCACAGTTCATTGACATTCCTAGGCACGCTATAAAAGTATTTTTCAAAAATTAGATCTAAATGGTATAAAGGGGGAATGAAGTGGATCAAATAGTGTTCTCGGCAAGCAACTATACCTAGGAATACCACAGTGTTGTGTTATAGGACCAATAATATTTGTTCCTTATGTATATATTATAAAAGAGCTTGTAAAATGCAACACAACAGTTGTTACTGTAACATAACAGACTATGCTGACGACACAAAAATATTCTATTGTCATATAAGGACCTCTTGAACAGAATGTTCACCAATTTATGACGGACTCTAGGCTGACCTGGAACAAACACGTGGAAAAAATAATCCGGAAGTCGGAAGTAACCTTGGCAGTTACTCGACGAATAATGTACGGAATAACATGGGAACTCTCGTCTAGGCTGGGGCCCTGACAAAGACTGGCCTGCTTGGGCATAACGGGGCATGAAATCGACTCCCACGTCCGCAATGGAGAACAGCTTAGACCTTCCTCCACTTTATTTGGTGATTAAGGGAGAGACAATCATGGAACTTTACAGACTGCAGAGCTTTACGTAACTTTCTGGGAGACATAGAACTGGACATACACTTCAATGCGTTACCATAGGAGGACCTGAATTAGAAATGAGATCAGATCATATAAATCCCAGGTATCGCTATAACATACCATTCAAGCGTCTTTTCGTTACACGCACGAGAATCTCGCCACTGCTTGCCAGGAGAGAAAATAGTCTACTTGCTGAGTAGCACTAAAGAGAATTTGTATTACAGAGCGGAGAAAACATCACACTTTCGTACTCCGAGAAAAGATCGTTCCTGGATAGCGGACTTCTTTCGTCGAGATGCAGATAGAGCCTGCAGTTAAAGTTTCCATGACACGACGAAACGAACAGTATGTTTAGAATTGTCACTTTGCAGCAGAAATAAACTGAACTAATACAACACACTTTTTGTGTTAGAAAACGGCGGTTCTGTGTGACCGGTCGCAAATCGAACTCGTCCTGGAAGTGCAATGAGTGAGTTCATACCGTTACGAAGCGGGCCACTTACCTCAGGTATCCCAGCTAAACCAATTAGCGCTCAGTGACACGCTATGGAAACGGTGGCCATAATTATAAGAAATTAGTATAAGTAAGGCGGTCAGTCGGCGTTTGATCAATGGAACTAATTTGCATATTATACTATCCGACAAGGGATTCTGACTTATAAATAAGTTCACTTAAGAATATTGTACCTTTCTTAGAACTTACATTAATATCATTGGGTTATCTTCTGTGATCTTCTGAATTATAGAGTTCAAGTGTCTTTTGAAACCGTTAACTTTGTTTCGTTAGTTTTTTAGCGGAGTATAATTGTAAAATGAGAGAATCCCTCCGCAAAGCATCAATTGACTAGATTTGTAAGTTAAATTACCTACAAATTTACAATTTACAGATATTAATCAACTTTTTAAAAGTAAATATCTAGTAGTAGAGTTTTTCGCGATCTAAATAAAACCCTTCGGTAAAATCGTGATAATTTTATTAATACAATAACAATTAAAAATATTATTGTAAATAAACTTAATAGACACATTTTAAATAAACAACATTGCAATAAATACCTCTTTCAAATAACACTAGATATGAGATCAAACAAATACTTAAACTATGCGTTAAAGCCCTATTTTTACTTTATTCAATATTAAGGTATGGCTTTATGTCTTGAAGTTCGACCAATCGCCTTGGATCAACTTGCTCAGAGCACATCGGACAAGAATCTTCCGTTTTTAATACACTAAAAACATTTTAAATTAAATTTACGGGTGATTCCCTTTACTAGATGATCGCAGCGCTATATGGTAGCTGGTGACAATTTCGAGAGTTACCATGAACCCAGTCAATGAGAAATCTCCTTGCTTTGGGAGCAGCGCTAGTCGATAACTTGTCAGACCACCAGACAACAAGAATAACCTACAGGGGGTTTCCAAATATGTGCGGAAAATCTTAAGTGGTTATTGTTGAGCTAATTTTAAGCATAGAAGTGCATAGTATAAAAATTTGCTGAATAATAATTAGTTTTTAAGATAGAGGGTGTTCAAGTTGATATTTCTTTCCACGTTTTAAATTTATATTATTTGTTTTTGAAACCAGGGGCGCCCTAAAAAATATTTGAAGGGGAAACTGTTACATGACCCAGAAAAAAGCATCACTCTGTATTTGCATGATAATAAATTGTTTTGTGAAAATTAAAGAAATTGTAACGTGTAGCAAATTTGAATAATTATCTTGAAAAACAAAAGTGATGGATTTGAAAAAAAATTATGAACTTATAACACCCTGTAAATTAAATTAATTAATTACCTAAATTAATTGAAATTAACTTAAGAATAACCTCTTAAAAAATATATTTTGAAAAACCTTGTATGATACAACCATTTCGATTGGATCATCCTTGGAAATTTGACAGCCTGACCTGATACTAATGACATGCTATGTCAACTTAAGCCCATTTCACAATTTTATAAATTTATCCGTGTATTTCAACCCTATTAAATACTGCGATTATTTTAACAAGGACAAGCCAGGACCAAGGAGTTATCAAACCCCAACTTGCGGACATATTTGATTCTATCAATTAAAATCTTATATTTTTGCACGATTTGCTAGATGCAGATAAAAACACTTTATCAGAAAAAGTATTCCTTATCTATCGTAACAATAATTATTTACCATAAATGGATTTTTATTCCAGGTTCAAAGAATTCTGACGGAACACAAGACCAATACATTACCAATAGGTAGACCGAGAAACTAAGACATTTTTAGATCACATTTAAGACAGACCTGCACAACACATATTTAGAAATACAGTTTAATATTTGGAATATGTTGTGCGGCCAAAATTATTTTTTGAGGAAGTTTCTGCAATCTCTCTTTCTTCTACACACAACATCAAAAGTCTTGGACCCCACCGGTATTTTGTAATTTAGTTTCTTTTTAAATAAAATAGTGAGTGTTTTTTAAAGTATGTTTATTTCTGAAGTATTTTTCACAATAACAATATTTTTAAAAAATTTAAAGAATTATTGAAACAGCATAACAAAAAATATTGCAATTTTTAAGTAAATTCATTACAACGAAAATTGACAAAACATTTTTTTTTTATCCAAAATTAACATCAAGCGGTTGATCCGTTTCTTGAGAAACATTGCTCCATTCCTCTACTGCCGCTACAACTAACTCTTCCGCATTTTGGGGTGAGTTAATGCGATTGTGAACTGCTCTAGAGACAAAATCCCACATGTTTTCAATCGGATTCATATCCGGCGAGTTAGCTGGCCAATCTAGTCGGGTAATATGTCCTTGTTCAAGTACCTCATGAACCGTTCTTGCGCGATGTGGCCGGGCGTTGTCGTCCATGAAGATGAAATTCTCGCCCAAATCGTTGCGTAATGGATAAATAATGGGACTGATGACACTTTCAATATAAACTCGACTTGTCATATTCTGAGGTATAGGAATTAATGGCGTTCGGCGATTGAACATGATTCCTCCCCAAAACATTACTGTCCCTCCTTCTAGGAAAATTTAGTCTCTGTAGACGACCTGGCTCTCGCCAGACCCTTTGCCTATTGTCATCACTCTGCAGTCCAATTCTGGTTTCATCTGTGAATATGACCCATCGCCACTGCCGCAAAAGCCATTCGCTATGCTCTCGCGTCCAATGTAAGCGGGCAGCTCGGTGTCGTGGAAGTAGAGTAGGTACCCTTAAAGGCCTTCTTGCACGAAGATTTGCACGAAGATTTGCACGATGAAGTCTTCTTCTAACTGTAGAGGTCGATCTAACACGGCGATACGTACGTTAAAAGTGACTCCTAAGGGCTGGAGCCGAAGCATTTCGATGTCTACGTGCATATTGAACCAAATACCGATCCTCCCTTTCATGTGTTATTCGAGGCCGCCCACTACGTAGTCTTCTTTCCACTGTCCCAAATTCTTGGTATCTTTGAACTATTCGCACAATTGACGATCTTGGAATGTTTAACATCCTGTGTATATGATGATTGGAATGTCCAGCATCATGCAGAGCAATAATTCTTGCCCTATCAAAATCAGAAATTTCACGTCCTGGCATTATTTCGAAAGAAAATTATGAAATTTACTTTGCTAAATATTCAATAAAACTGACCAATGTTTTTTAAAATTTATAACAAATCAACAATATTTTATCTGTCAATATTTATGATCTTGTTTATTCACCAAAAACTTAAAATCTTTTGCCTAGCAACAAAAACGCAATAAACATAAAGCAAATATATTATATACAGGGGGTCTAAGACTTTTGATGTTGTGTGTAGTTGGCAAATAAAGCATATTCTTACTATTACAGTAAAATCTCTCAATAGTGACCACCCTTGGGGAATCAAATGTTGGTCGGTTAACAGGTGTGGTCGGTTAATAGAGGAAAATTAAAACAATTGGTCTTAATAAGTATCTACATATACAGCGTGCCCAGAAAAGTTCTAGACATATGGGAATTTTCTTTATTATTGATTTTACGAAAAAAAGTTATTCTTTATAAAAAGTTCTGCTTGATGCGCAAATAATATTGACATATCAAAACTTAAGATATCGTGTACAGGGCGGCAGAAACACAGAATTACGTTAAGAGGGAAGTACCCTCAATTTTTATTTTACAGCAAATTGTTATAAGAAAACTTTACTAAAGACTACAAAACGTGGTCAGATATAATTTTTCGTTGCAATATATTAGTTTACAGGGTACCATCAAAAACACGTTGAGCATTCATTATCTCTTGTTGGAAACCATTTACGTAAAAAAATAATGCGATATTATTTCATGTTCTAAAATCAACCTATCAGGAATATTAAAAACATTTAATTTCCTTAGAGCAAAAATAAATTGTGAATGTGAATAACAAACAATATTTTAGCAATTACATGATAAAAGTGATCTAAAAACAGATAGTTTAAAGTGAAAAATTATGTCTCCACATGCCCCCCTTCTTTTTCCATGCAAACTATAGTACGTCTTGTAATTTCTCTTACTGTCGCCCGTATCATATTGGACACAGTTTGTTATTACTGCTTCAAGATAGTCAATATCCTGAAAAGGTCTATGCCCATACACCATTTCTTTTAATCGGCCCCATACAAAGAAGTCCAGGGGTGTGATGTCAGGCGACATGGCTGGCCAAAGAATATTTGAACGTCTGCCTATCCAACGGTGCGGAAATACTTCATTCAAATACCCAGTTACCGTGTTAGTACTATGGCAACTGTTCAAAACAACACGAATGTTAACAACCGATTTATCAACCTTTAAAGCAAATTGAATGGATCCGCCTGCAATAAAGTAATTGGCGATATTTCTTAATAATTGTCGGGTCGGGGTTTACTGCCCCTAATGGAGGGTGTTTTTAGCATTGTTTACTAAAAATTCCGATGATGAGTGCCCGCGGTCGGTTAACAGATGGATCGGTAAAGAGGAGTATCGCAAACAGAGGTTTTACTGTATTATTATATTTTTTTAACACTTGAGAATGGTTTGATTGGTTGTTTTATTTCTTTTTTCAAATAAATAAATGATGGTCATTCGATATTAAAAAAAAAATACATACGGTATTTGAACATTATGGCAACATTGCATTTTGATTTGCAAATATCTATAACCTCAAATAAAATAAATAATTTTGACATTAGTGTCAAATTATATACGAGGGCAGTCTGTCACATTTTCAAGGATGAATAGAATATGCTGTCATTATCAAAGGGGACTGTTTGATGATTTATCTACTTTCATTTAGTAATATGAATTTTACAGTTCTGTAAATCGTTTTGTAAGGGCATATATTACAGCACTAGTGCTGTAATAGATGCCATTACAGCACTAGTGCAGGTGCATTTTTATTTTTAAAAATGCCTTTTGCCAAATATTTTTATTCATAGATGAAAGTAGATAAAATTTTGTACAATATTCTTGTTGTAAATTCATATTACTACACTCGATGTTTTATTAAACCGGCTGACGCCTCGTTTAACAACTTTAACATCTCGTGTTGTAATATGAATCTTTACAACACTTATATCGTAAATAACTATTAATGACATTTAAATACTTGTGCATAAACGTCAAAAATCTAAACGTTGGATAGTCGCACAGAATTCCTGGAACTTTCCGAAACTGCCACCAGAGGTCATTTTTCATAAGGTTAATTTCCAGTATAGGACACTCGAAAGGAAATATCGAAATAAATCTTATTTTTTTTTATAGCAAAAACCCTTGTAAATAAACTTCCAAAATCTGTGCAAAATAATTCTATAAGATTAAAATACTCACTCCAAAAATTCGTTCCTGAACGCAGGAAAATCACAATTTGGACAACCAGTTAAGTCACTAGCGGCAATATGGCGTCCCTAAAAAACGAAAAATGATTGGCTAGCTGTACCAAAGAACGTTTTGTAATATAAAAAGTTTATTTACGCTTGTAACTGAGATATATTTGTGAACTTACAGTTACTATACAAAACGGTATATTGTTTTTACAGTTACTGCACGTAACTTCAGTTTCTGGTAACAATTTATTGCAGTACGGACAAGGACTAGAAGGTTCGGCTGGATCGGCGCTTTCTTCACCATCCTTGCCAGTTCTGGGCGGTTTTCGTACCACAGCTTCAATTTTCTTGGCATATTTCGGATCGACCTGAAAAATGTTTGTTTGGGTGCTAAGGTCTGGACAATAAATGAAAGAATTACAGGCAAAGCAGGCACAGAAAAAATGGAATACTTTGACCAAAGAAAGGGGGTCAACTACGAGCTTAAATTCCAAATTGCACCTAACCCACCGTCTGCGTCAGCCGCCATTTTGAATTAAAGGGATGTGTTCGTTTTTTTCGAATAACTCGTCGCCTCTAAAGTTTTATCAAAATACTTTTTGCAAACAATTGGAATTTGTGGAGGCCCCAGGGCTTAAGCCTCTGTTACCCACCCCTAAATCCGCCCTTACGTTTGCCTGTACTAAAGAACTTCTTTTTCAACCCAGAAAAACGTTAAAGACACCTGAACAAACCTGTTTCCTATACTCCGGATTCATAAGGGTGGTTGCATACTTGTAAGCGGCATATCTAAGCCCAGCCCTATGACACTCTATCACAGTCGAAGTTAGAATAGGAACCACATCTAAAAGATGATAAAAACTAATTAGGAAAAAAAACAAAAAAAAAAAACAGTTGCAGAGATACTCACGAGCAGGAAACTTTGATATATTATTTGCCACTCGAATAAGCATCCTCGCACCTTTAACGTGATCGCCCCTTCTCACATGAAGTCTCACCAATATGTAACTGTGAAGCAGCATTAGATTTGTGGACATCTCAAACGGTATCTTAATGTTGTTGTGTCTCAATTCCTGGTACATAGCGAACAGAACATCGTGAGCATTTCTATTAAGAAAAAGAACTACACTAATCGGAACTTAAAATTGCAAAGGTTCACTTAAAACTATGTCTTTCGCATATTTTTTTCTTTTTTAATATTCTTTATTTGCCATCAAAATCATATACAATATGACAGAGCAAAGTCAACAAAAAAGGTGCCACCAGGGGTAGCTAGACTAAATTATAACTTCGGGCTAAAGTGGAGATGCTTTGAATTCTCACAATATCTAAATATCTAAAGCCAAATTAAAAATAAATATAAATAAAACATGTAGTTTAAATCACCAGACAATACTGTCAACAAAATGGCGGGCTCTGCATTATAATTATAAACTTTCACACTTCTAGACCCCTGTGCGTTGAGGTCGCGGACCACTGTGCCACCCAATGTAAAGTTTATGTAAACAAGAGTCAGCACTTTCGGGGTATAAATACCCGAACATTGGGGTGGACGTGAGTACCTTCGTCTCAACGACTGGTCACTTCGCTAAGATCAGGAGCGCCTATGTATCTTAAAGACTCCAGGCCACTCTCCTGATCTTTCTCCAGTTACCCCCCCAGAAGCCCCTCAGGCACCTCACTTGAGAGCCCCCATCGACAGTGCCACACCACCACGGAGACATGCTGCGTTTCCTCCAGGCTACGTGGCGAATAATTGGCCAGTAGAAAATAAAGTCTATATTGTTTTCTAGCCGGATCGTTTTATTCACCCCGTTAGGGAAACAAACCTTAGTTGTGAAATAGACTAATAAACGTGTTAAAACTATATAATTATTAACAATTAAATTTAAAACAGTACTCAATACTCAATATACTCAATATATTACAAAAAAAAATGAAAATTGTTACAGACAGTTTTATATAAAGTAGACCAATTACATAAATTATAAAGCATGCAGGCAGGTACCTAGAAAACCTAATTTCTGTGTGTACCAACAATACAAAATTTAATAATTCACATATAATCTTAGTCTACACCACTTGATTATCATTCGCAGACAATACATCCCATAAACCCACCCCACAAAGGCAATACATGATGGAAAGCAAAATTCAAAAAAAAAAGAAAAGAAAAAAAGGATAGGAAGAAGAAAATGGTTATTCTAAACTAGTCAAAAGAATGTTGCAAACTTTTCAAAATTATTTGCTATAAAAGTTATACATTTTTGATTAAAAACTTTTTTATTAGTTATCACACCAAATCTATTTGGTACGACTCCACCATGATGGTCGTACCCTATTACATTTTCCCAGTAAAATTTGGGTTTTTCAATAAATTTAAAATAAAACTAAATTCATTTTAAATTCATTTTATTTGGTTAATTTTACTTTAATTTTAATATGTATTAGTTACCTAATTAAAGTTACATATGTCTTCTTAAAAAATTTTTCTGGAACATTAGTTTAAATAAATTTAACAATGTCATTGGTCTCTTCATAAATAACATCTTAATAATTACCCACTGAAGATGAAGGTTTATACCTTCGAAACATGTATGGGATGTTAATCTGAACTTTTTATTAAATTAGTGGAGCAGACTTTGTGTTTCATTCCTCACTTAAAATATTACTCCACTGTGAGATGGACTACTTCCATAAAACATTTGCTTTTTGTTTGCAAATTGCTTATCATTGTCATCTGTGATTTCTAAGTTATTAGTAAGTTCCTTATTTTCATTAACCGCATCCGAAATTATTCGGTAAATTTTTTTAAAGTCATGTTGTTGTGTATTTATTTTAGTTTTATAATAGTTAAATTTTTGTTTTTGGATGATTTTTTAAAAATTATTTCTGTAATTCGTGTAAAAAACTTTATTTTCTAAACTATTGTTTAGTTACAGTAATAACATTTTTCTGACAGAAACAATATGACTGCTTTATTAAAGCTGTGCAGGCTCTGTATTTGCCACAAGTCATTTGGTAGCATGTTGTATGCCTTGATGGCTCTATACTTCGGGCCATTCTTGAAATAAGTTGAACTGTGAGAAGGAATACTCAGGGCGTCCCTGCTTCTGGTTAGCATTGACATATTAGACTGATTGGAGTCATTCGTTTAAAAGAGTTCATGATTTTTTTAAACAAAGTTCATCAGTGAGAGAAAGTAAAGTGAGGATAAGGTGAGAACTCCTAACTTTAAAAAGTAGGGTCTGCATGATGTTATTGGATGAAGTCCATAGATGCATCAAATATCTCTCTTCTGGGCCCTGAATATGTTCTGAGCACACCTCGAAGAGCCCCAGAAGAGAATACCATAGCTTATGATTGATTGGATGTTTGCAAAATAGAAAAGTCGTATTGTGTGAATGAACAGTTGGTCTTTCAATCTCCTCAACAGACCACAGAGGCTATTTATTCTGGACTCCAACGTGACAACCTGTTTCCTCCATTTCAAGCAACGATCAAGGTGAACACCCAAAAACCTAATGTCGGTAGACGCTACAATTGATTTTCCATTCAGAGCAACATATGGGGATTCATCCAACCGCGTTATTGAGCTTGCTGAAAATTAAGAGGCCTGTTTTGTCGCCATTCAATTTAAGGCTGTTCCCTTGACACAAATGGCTCATTTCCTCTGCCGCAGCAGAATTGTCACTCGCGAGCTGAGGGAGTGTGAGCCTGGAAAGCAAAATTGTTGTATCATCAGCGTATTGGCAGATCACCTCAGCAGAGATCCCGTCACTGAGACTATTTACGTAGAGGAGAAATAAAATAGGTCCTAAGATTGAGCCCTGGGGAACTCCCGGTTCAATTTGACGTGACTCAAAGAAAAACTGCTGCCCCCTCTCCGAAATGCACACCAGCTGTTCCATCTCCGACAGGTAAGACCTTATTAATGCTGCACATGCACCTCGAAAACCGTATCTCTCGAGCATCTGCATCATCAACTCATGGTTAATAGTGTCGAAGGCCTTTGAGAGATCAAAAAACATCCCAGAGATCTTGTGGTTTTTATCAATATTATATTATTCTGTGGAGCATGCAGGCCGGAAACCAAATTGAAAATCCACGAATAGTTTATGCCTCTGGATGAAGCTCATAAGTCTGGTGTAGATTGATCTCTCAAATACCTTCGAAACTGCCGGAAGCAGTGACACAGACCGAGTCGAGAACCTCCAGCCATGATTCGGTGGCCAAATAATTGACAAAATTCAGTATATTATGGTGTGTAAGAAAACGCTTTCTAGTATAACTTACCCTATTAACTTTAGTAGTGGAGTTAAATTTGAAAACTTGACCATAGTGGTCAGAGATATCAATGATATGAACTTTACAAGTTGCTGATTTACGCAAAAATTGGAAAAGACATTATCAATACGGCTTCCAGAAACATATAATGAGATAAATCAAGAAAACAAAATGTTGAGAATTGCTGCGGCTTCAGTCCAATATGATCAAGTTTCGAGTGCTTACTGGCACTTACCTGTAAAACCCATTAATTTGCTCCTCGTTTGCAATTATCAAAGCGGATTTGGAAGCTTCCCTGTACTGCTTCCTCGCCATATACAACCTAAACAAATATTTCGGATCTTTGGGCAAACCATCTGAATCGCCCAGCAGAAATTCTATTAAGGCGGATGATAAAGACTCGTCGTTTGACGAAGCCACCACATCAATTGCTGTGGTCACTGCTTCTTTCTCTTTCGAGTTGGATTTTGCTGCCACTAGTAGATGATTCATGGCCTAAAATTATTTATTATGGACAGAGCATTTCAAAGGATTTTCGCTTCCTAATTTGTTAAAAATTATGTATCAAGATACAGGATGTTGAAAAAAAAACGGGTTTTCCTAAATACTTTTGAGGCCGCTTTAGATATCATTTTGAATTTTACTAGGTAGTAACTAGGCATAAAAACATATTTATTTCATACAAAAGACTTGCTCTACTTCCACCAGTGGCGTCTGAGCTAACATGTATTTTTATATTTTTAACGAAACAAATGATTCACCATTGTTTTTCTTCAGAATAAATATTATTTTCAAAATTGCGCTTTAGCACTTAGTAAAAACGGTCCCTAGACTTTTCTTCCTGTTACCAACGGTTTTCGATTAAAAAATAAATGACATTTATTTGCATATCGCTATACCCATATCAGAGTTTGATAAAATTTCTCTCCTAAAGGAAGCCAAAATCAAAAAATTATCAAAAGGTATTGCATTAGACATATTTTATTTACTGATGAGCCATCTTTTTCAAAAGAAGCCATTATGAATTTTCATAGCGAATATTTTTGGACGGACGATAATTCTCATAAAATTAAAGAAGATCGTTTTCAGCAACAATTTTCGGTGAATGTATAGGCAGGGATCATTGGCAACTATTCCGTTGGACCATACTTTTTACAACCTCGATTGAATGGAAACTATACGCAGTTTCTATCTAAAGAACTTGACGTTCTGTTAGAAGACGTACCTCTACAAATAAGAGCTAATATGTGGTTCATGCACGACGGCGCCCCATCTCAATTTAACCTAGTTGCTCGTCAATACCTCGACAACACTTTTCCTAATTACTAGATTGGACGCGGAGGTCCACAAGGTTGGCCAGCTCGCAGTCTCGACTTGAATCCTCTGGACTATTATCTATGGGGTCACCCTTGTATACAAGACGCCTGCACTAGATGAAAATGGCTTAAGAATTCGAATCATTGAAAGTTGCAATGCGATACGAGATAATGCATGCATTTTTGAACGTGTAAGAGAATCAATAGTGAGACGATTGCCATAGTGCGTTTTATCAGAAGGTGCCTATTTTTAACATTTGCTTTGATTAACTGTTGCATTTTTTTCACGCAACTCCATCCAGCCTTAACCCCCCCCCCCCCTCCCCAACCCGCTTATTAGACCAGCCTCCAATTAGGACATAGGTGCCCCACACCGCCACAAACGTCCCCGACACCAGCTCCTTTGGAAACAGCAGAACATTGCTATAAATGGTGAGACCCTGCAGAAGAAACTGCAGGGGGGCGAGGCAGGCAAGCCTTGGGCGAGTAAGCGGAGATCAGAGCTCGAGATAGCTCTGGCCACCAATAACTCCTTCAAGGTGGGCACCATCATCGCCTGACGGGCTATGAATGAAATAGGGTGTTTTATGTTACGGCTACCAGAATACCAAGATATACATTATTATATATTATATATTTTTGACGTTTGTAATGTTTCATTCCTTGAAATTATATACAATAAATGGATTTGAAATAAAAATTGATAACTTACCTTTTGATAGTCTTTAGCATGAAACCAATACTTTCCAGCCAACAACAAATCCCTTTCGTTTTCAAAATGCAAGGCTACGTTTGCAAAATCGCTCGATTTTACTTCATCCTCGGTAAAGCTGTTAAGCAAAATTTCACCGTACAGCTGAATCTTTCCGTTTTTCTTTGCTAGATCGAACGCATCTTCCATACACTTGGAGAGAACCAAGAATTTTATAGCTGAGGTGATGTCGTTTAGTTTTTGGAAAAACCTGAAATTAATTAGTTAATAAGTGTAAAGCAAAATCAAAGCTTAATAAGTTTGTTGGGTATTTGAATGTACTGCTATTGACTGCCAGGTAGGTAACACAAATGTAAATGTTATATCTCTTTATAGACCACCCAATGCGGACACAAAAATGTTTCTAAACAGATTAGAATTAGTTTTAGGTCTTATCTTTAAAGAGATCTATTTTCCCTTATTTAACCTAGTGCCTACCATAATGGAGAACACGCAGATAACACCTACTTCCGCTAGCTGTATAGATAATATTTTCAGAAATTCACGTTTTGTTAGAGCATTTACCTTTGAGAACTTTGTGTCAGACCATACAGCTCAGAAAATTGTTTTTGAAATAACAAAAAACCAAAAGTTACTTTACAGAATTAAACAAAAAAATTGTTGTGTAGCTTAAAAAAATGTATATATAAACAAAGGGAATATTTTATATCTACATTTAAGAATAAGTTTCAATCACTATTTTCCTCTAAAAAAAAGTTTCCACCTTTTCCAGAAATTCTAAATACAAAAAAAGTCCCAAACTCAAAGATTGTCTGTTGGAAATTCGTTTAACTGTGCTAGTGCCAAGGCACTAACGTGTTATACTAATTCTTCTTTAATTTTCAGATTCCAGTCCAACGACGACGCCGGATCTAGAAAAAAATCATTGACTGCGATTCACATATAAGGAAGCAAGGATTGGCAGGCTATATCTGTTGCCTTTGTGCACGGTGCGCCTGCCTTTGTGCCCAGCAGAATTTTTTAAAGTAAGTGTACACTAATAATCATTTTTTTCCTTTTCAGTAAAATATCATGACCTTGATAAAGCCAATTTTTACAAGGTCAAGGAGTAGTGTTAAGGTGCGGAAACTAGCCCCGGGGCGTTCTCCCCCAGAATCAGGCAGTTTCCGTAAGGCCCCGGCACAAGGCCTCTACTTCCCTAAAGGTGAATAAAATTTCAAAACCAAGCTTTTTCCAAAAGCAACAAAATGCCCTCTTCGCTCCCAAAGATGGAAATTGATTTTCCAGTTCCCCCACCTCTCTCCTACCCCGAGATCATTGCTGATCTGAGGGCGCATAACGTCCTCCAAAGCAAGCAGATTTCCAAACTCACGAAGGTGATCGCCTAACTTACCCTTGCCCTAACCAATGCCCTTGTTGGCAAATCCAGCATTAATCCCCCCCCGCTCTCAAGAGACTAAATTTAGACTCCAGTCTGAATGCCTCTAACAAGGCCAAGCAAATATCCCCCTCCCCCATCTTCAGACCTTAAGAGGCAGAAGTCACTGCTTAAGACTTCCAGCAGGACCCTTCGCTCTAGCAAGAGAAATCCCGCAAAACGTCAGCCTCCAAAGCCCCAACATTACAATTTGAATTCTTCTTTAACCTTCTTACTCTCAGAACTTATTATCACTTCTTCCTACAACATTACAATAATCTTAACTTACCCGGTGGATTATTTATCAAACTTTACAATTTGAATTCATTTTTAGCTTACTCTCAAAACTTCTTCATACAACATTACAATTTTAATTTTTGAGAGTAAGTTAAAGAATAATTAAAATTGTAATGTTTGATGAATAATCCAGCAGGTAAGTAAGGCTCTAGAGTTTTGTTTTCACGGTCAAATCCAATCAGATATTGACAATAAAAGCTGTTCGTGGCTAAATAAATGAGCGACACGCGGGCAAAGGTAAAAAACACTGACAATGATAAACTTAAGGAGTGACGTTGGCAACTATAGACCCATTGCACTCATTCCAGTTATCGGCAAAGTTTGATTTTTTGCTGTATGATTTTTTTGCAAAAAAACAAACTATTCTCAAAAAACCAATTTGGGTTTAGAAAAAAGCTCTCGACCATTCATGCCATAAATTCCCTGTGCGAATTTATACTTAGGGGTTTTGAGGAGGGTCAACACGTCGGATCCTTATATTGCGATCTATCCAAGGCATTCGACTGCATTTCCCATAATATCTTGCTAAAGAAGCTCAGCTTTTATGGCTTGAGTAAGAGCAGTGTAGCTCTCATGCAGAGTTATCTCTTGGATCGGAGACAGGTGACATGTCACAATCAAGCCAAATTCGACAAAAGATTACTTAAACATGGAGTGCCCCAAGGATCCATTCTGGGACCCATGTTATTTTTTATCTATATCAATGACATCCACTCAACTGTTACAGAGGGCAAGATCATCATATTTGCGGATGATACCACAATTACAGATGCCGATGCGGATGCAGCGGCCTTGGGTTGGAGAATGGATGCAAGCCGCACTAAATTAATGGACTAGTGTATTGCAAACCGTCTTACTCTGAATGCAGATAAAACAGAGACAATCATCTGTAGCCTCGGATCCCACGAGTTTAGAAATCCCGCATCAGTGAAGTTCCTCGGCGTTCATGTGGATCCAACCCTAAAGTTTGACTGTCATGTAGACTATATTTGCAAAAGGGTCTCAAGTTCCATCTTTCTACTGAGACAATTGTCGGCGGTGGTGGATGTGCGTGTGGGAGTGACCATTTTCCACGCCCTGGTTCAGTCTCTTTGCTGCTATGCCATCTTGGTGTGGAGCCACTCCTCCCATGCGGAAAGGGTATTTGCTCTCCAACGCAGAGCAGTGAGGGTCCTCTCTCATCTCGAGTATCGAGCAGACGCAAGGGGGGCGTAGAGGGACCTGAAGATTCTTTCCATCCCATCAAGGTATGTTCTTAAATGTTTAATGTATGCAAAAACCTCACAAAAGTATCAGACAGCTGCTGATGTCCATGATCACAACACCCGAGGCAGAAATAACCTAAATATCGAATTTCTGAGACTGAGCAGGTCGTGGAATGCTACTCTCCACTATGTCCCGGCCTTCTTCAATAAACTACCGAATGCTGTGAGGGACCTTGAGTGTGGCAGGTTTAAGAGTGTCGTTGAATACTACTTGACTGAGCGACCATTTTATACCATCGGAGAGTTCCTGGATCATAGGGTTGTTTTAGCAGTGTAAAAGGGAAAAAGTCTTCTAAAGTACTTGTCAAGTGTATTGTGGAAAACGTGAGTGTTATTTTAATGTGTAATCTAATTTTTAATATAATATATATTTTATCTACTTTCATTTAGTAATATGAATTTTACAGTTCTGTAAATCGTTTTGTAAGGGCATCTATTACAGCACTAGTGCTGTAATAGATGCCATTACAGCACTAGTGCTGTAATAGATGCCCTTACAAAACGATTTTTAATAGCAGGTGCATTTTTATTTTTAAAAATGCCTTTTGCCAAATATTTTTATTCATAGATGAAAGTAGATAAAATTTTGTACAATATTCTTGTTGTAAATTCATATAACTACACTCGATGTTTTATTAAACTCGGCTGACGCCTCGTTTAACAACTTTAACATCTCGTGTTGTAATATGAATCTTTACAACACTAATATCGTAAATAACTATTAATACTTATTTGAAATACTAGCTTTTAAATGACAACTATTGACTTCTAATTGATATTTCTAAATTTATGTGTTGATGTATGTAAAAATTTCCAATTTTATACACGAAGAAAGGAATCTTGAGTTTTGAAAAGGAATTTTGAAATATTTTAAACCCTGAGGATTGTTTAAAAAATAAACGAATGATTAATTTTATACTTACTTAGCAACAAGCTTGGCACCTTCCACGCTTTTCGTCTCCTGCACGATTTCAACGGCAACTTCGGGATTGTTCAGATGTTCCAAAT
Source organism: Polydrusus tereticollis (assembly GCA_963920685.1). NCBI lineage: Eukaryota > Metazoa > Arthropoda > Insecta > Coleoptera > Curculionidae > Polydrusus > Polydrusus tereticollis. The sequence goes on along the minus strand of OY987331.1, from coordinate 29,314,171 downwards.
GCAGTCTTATCAAAGAGTCATAATCCTTTGCTTTCTCGTACGCCTTGACGGCCTCGTCGTATCTTCCCTCCTTCTCTTTAGCTTTGGCGTATTGCAAATAGATTTTGTTGGATGTCACGTTGGCCAGCAACTCGCCGACTTTAGTCCAATTCTTAAGAATGATGTAGTTCGAAGCAGCTTTATCGTACTGAAATTAAATTATCAATATAATTACAAAATATAACGTGATATCTCAAATTATCGACGTACCTGTTCACATCTCTCGAACAACGCGGCTGCTTCAGCATACTGTCTCTTTTTATCCAAAATATCAGCGCACTCTCTTATTAACTGTTTATTCTGAAGCTCCACAGCAATGCTGATCCCGTGCCGGTAGTTCCCACAGTGCAGAGTAGTTCGGCCTATTCCCGCTTTACAAATAAATACATGTTCAGCGCTGATGTTCTCCTGCAGGCCCTTTTCGTAGTGAACCAAAGCTTCCGAGTAATTACCACTAAAACAAGAAGCATTGTTTTCCGAGTTGCAAAAACCCAAGCTGAGTAAATACCACTGAACTATATATGTGGTAAATACTCACACAAATTCCAACTGCTGAGCGTACTCCCGAGATAACATCCAGACTTGTTCGGGCGCCATTTTCTTTGCCAGTTGCAAGGCCTCCTCCCATTGCAACAAGTCGCGCCGCATTTCCAAAGCAGCGGAAGGCCGATTCGAATTTAAGAACCAAACTTGGGCTTTGTCAAATTCGTTGAGGTACATTGAAATATAACCAAAAAGAAGCTTCCAGTCCTCTATGTCCAGAAGGTTCTCCAGGCATAGGACCATGGACACGTCATCGATTTCTTTGTAAATTTGTATAGCTACAATGAGAAAAAGAGAGAGCTAGCGTCACACTTCCAGTGTTCACGTTATGATATGTTCACCTGTTTCAATTTGAAGGGACTTCAAACATTCCTGAGCCAGCTTTAAAAAAAGATCTTTGGATTTTAAACGGCGACACGTATTTAAAGCTGAAGAAAACCTAAAGTTACGAAATGTGTCAAAATATTTAAATTAAGTATAGTTTTTTAGAAGCGTTACCTATGCAATCCCAATTGTTTATGAAAATTTGACTCCAACATCTTCTTATCTCTCTCTAAAGTCATACCCAACTGCGACACGTCATGGGTATTTAAGTCGAGCTGGGACAACTGGCCGCTAGAGGTCGCGCACATAACTTCTCCCTTGTACATTATAAGAGGTATTTGCTTTGACATTAAACTTGTTTCCCCTACCTTTTTGACTTTGGTACCTAAACACACACAATTAGCAATTGTACTTAATTGACAGATATTTCTGACATTTAAAACCTACCTTCCAAATATAACCACAAATATAAATATGTATGTATTTCGGTGTCGTCATAAATTATAAAAATATTTCTATCTGATATATTACTGTCCCACGTGGCACCGATGACTTTGTTTGGTACATTCGGAATTGAGATTAATTCATTGGTAACCTAAAATTAGGTAATATTAGGGCGAAACCATCACCACATGTTTATGATACATACAAGGATTGAGATTGTTTACTGTTACTTAAAGATAACATTTGAGAAGGCGCAGTGGGTGGAATTAAGAGTCAGATATCGAAAGAAAATCATGGAAAAAAACCCAAAAAAAGAAAACATGTTCCTCAAGTCCTCCAAGGGTCGACAAAACTTCTAAGACTTCAAAGATTTATTTCTTTAACGTCAGGTACATTAATTTATGTAATGTTTCAAAACAGCTTCCTAAGCTACAATGGTTGCTAGTCGGAAGCTGTTGGCTACCTGTCAGGGAGAATATCCCTGGTCAGTCAACCATAAACTTAAAAACTAGAGGCACAATATTTATATCACTGTCTCTAAGAATCAGTCTCTTGGGATTGCTCCACTCTCAGAGGTTATTGGTCTTGTATGTATATATGAATTGTAAGTATATTGTCAAATGTTTCAACAAGCCATTCCAGGACGCGACGTGTCATTTTCAAAGAAGCAGAATTTAAAAAAAGAGTACTAAAAATGAGTAAAACTGATCTTCCATCAGACATAGAAGAAATTTCCCAATCCGCTATATCCTCGCTGTTGCCAAAAAAGTCCAAGCACAAATACAATAAAGAAAACGACCGTTTCATTAGCTGGTGTAACGAAAAAAACATAAAAAACTTCTTGCAAGAAATGGTATTTCTCGCATATTTTGAGACATTACCACAGAAGTACAGCTCGTCCAGTCTGTGGGCATTTTATTCCATGTTACGGGCCACAATTTCCATGAAGAATAACGTGGATATAAGCAAGTTTGCCAAACTACAAGCGCTTTTAAAAAGAAAGTCTGAAGGATATAAAGCCAAGAAGAGTAGAACGTTTACTAAAGAAGAAATTGGTAAATTTCTAATAGAAGTAGAGGACAGGAAGTTTTTGCTCGTTAAGGTAAGCTATTCATACATGTTTAATATAGATTTAAAATATCCTACAAATTAAACAAAACTTTAAATAAAGTGGGCAATTTTTAACGTTTTATTTTAATTGTTGCAGGTGGGACTTATCATTGGAATCGCTGGTGCTTGCCGCAAACAAGAGTTGGCAGATCTGCGGTGTGACAATGTCAAAGATGAAGGCAGCGTATTTCATATTGTAATTCCCGATACCAAGACAAAAAGGTGTAAACCTGGTTGACATCGTGCGACGATACAAAACACGATACAAAACAAGTCGCCCAACAAATACGGGTCACTGTCGCTTTCTTGTTGGATACAGGCAAGGTGTGTGCAGAAGACAACCCGTGGGAATTCATACTTTTGGAGGTATGCCAAAAGCCATTGCTACTTTTTTAAATTTGCCGCATCCAGAAGCTTACACTGGTCACTGCTTTCGTTGGTCCTCAACAACCATGCTGGCCGATTCGGGAGCGGACCTTATGACTATCAAACGTCATGGAGAATGGAAAAGCAACAGTGTAGCTGAAGGTTATAGAGATACCTCCAAGGAAAACAAAAAAAAAGTGGCGAAAAAGATACTTGGGGTTGGGGAAAAAATGTTTGAAAATGTTTCCTTAACAAGTAGTTCAAGCAACGTTGCAAGCACTTCTTTTAATGTACAAAACATTCAAAAGACAGACCAGGTGCTGTCATCAGCTTCCGGTATTAATTTGACTTTGAATATTTATAATAAATAGGCATTTTTTTGAATAAATAAATTGTAAAAAATTGCTTTATGATTTTTTTATGTTTCAAAATGGTTTTCATATTTATGCAGTGACATTACACAAAAAATGACAGTGACTGACGGAACAAAAAAAATCATAGTTTGATTAAAAATGAGTGATGTAATGAGTTCATTACATCACTCAGTACGATAATGTAGTATATTACATAACGTAAACAGGCTAAAATGGGTTATGTAATAAGTTCTTTTCGTGTGGGTCTTATATAAATAAACTTATTATTATTAATAATATTATTATTTGCACTGCCACAACGTTTATCACTGGCCACTAAGACTGGCCCATCATTAAAAATACAAGAATCGTCAAACTATTTAGCTGAGACAATAAACGACAACCAATACAAATTATCAAGAAAATTCAAGAAGCAAAACAACGGGTCAATTTTGTAGAATGCAAGGGGAACCACAGACTTAATTTAAAAATTAGTTTTACTTACTGCATTGTACACATAGCCATGACCTTTAACATCAATAAATACCAGCCTTGTGCCAGCAGGATCAAGGTAAACATTACTAATACCAACAATGTGTTTGTATTCAGAGGCCTTAGACCATTCCTCTATATGAAAATATATTATATGCCCCATATCAGTTCCATATACGAGAAAATCCGTTGTTAACTCGTGGCAGGTTATGACTAGATTATCATTTGAAGCATTGGGAAAAATTATGGATTCTCTATCTTCATGACAAACTTCGGGTTGCTCAATCTATAAAATCAACAACGTATGCGCACTATTTCACATCGCTTGCCAACTGCCTTAACTCACCATATGCAATTGAATCTTGCCCTCAAAAAGTACAGACGCGTATTCTGGATTGAGCTTTACACTGGTAACAGCTCCCAAGTACTGACGATCTTTTAAACTTAAAGGCGTATCCTCGATGCCTGGTTGAGGTTTAGTCAAATCGTAAAACCATATCCTGTTGTTCATGCCAGCAGCCAAGTGGTATTGGCCGACACCGACAAATGCCGGCTCTGTCTCTAAGTTTACAAATATCGGCTTTAATTTGTCCTATAAGTAAGGAAGATGGTATTTTTTATTTATTTATTAATTTAACTCAATACAGTAGTTACAGCATTTTTACTTAAAAAACTGATTACTTAATTAAATGTTCAAAATAACTTTAGATAAAAGACGCATACTTAGACATAAATTCTTTGATGCGAAACGTTTCAAAACATTTTCGATTAAAATTATCAAATTGTGTCAAGACACATGTGTTCCAAAACTTTTGCGACACATTGTCAAACTTAGTTACTAGAAACATTTATGGATTGTTCGTTTCGAAATATTTTACAAACCACAGTGTCGATACATTTTCACATGCGGGAATGCATATTTTTCGAAACATTTTCAGATAAAACTATGAAGTTACGTAAAACACATGTGCTCCCAAATTGTAGCGTCACATTTTCGAATAAAATTAATTAAACCAAATTGGTATTTTTCTGCTTCGGAATATTTACTCCACAATCATTGATGGAATCCATTCATTTACGAAACTTGTGAAGAAAATAATTTTCGAAAATTCCAGAAACCAGAAACATACACTACCTGCTGGTCGATCGGAACAAATTATTATAACCTATAATTTTTAAATTTTTAATTTAGAATTTTGGATTACTTATTTAACCATTTTACGTTTACTTTTTGATAATATGGGAAGGAAGCAACAATATAAACACTCCTCAAGGTTTTATATTTTTGATACATAACCGAAACTGTTTCTGTTTCTACACCTTTTCTATTAATTATAGTTACATAATGTACGAAACATTATAGAAACCAAATACTAGAGATTGTGTGTGTTGCCTTCCTTTTAGACAAAATTGATTTTTCGCATTCTGGCGGCCATTTTGACAAAATAATTTGTAACTTGTTAATCTTGGTTTTAACTAAATTCCTGCATCTTTAGTTCCATTTGATTACCCAATTCATTAAAAAAAGAAAGTAAGGAAAATCTTGAAATTATTTTCAATTTTATTTTTTAACGAGCTATTATTTTATTCTGTAAATGCAAATAAATTGAGCGCCCATTAAAACTATAAAGCTAAATTCCTAAACTGCACGATCAAATTTATTTCGACAATGATTTTTTGTTCTCTTTTGCAATATCTATATGAAATATAATAAGTATTACATCTATAGACAACGCCATTATGGCGAAATTATTTTGTCTTCATATTGCCTTTCTTTCAGTTCACAGCCTGCATGTATATTTAAACTTGGAAACAATTTTGCCAAAAAGTTCCACGCTGATTTAGCGCATGCTCCAAAACTACAGCGCCCTCTAAGATGTTGAAGGGTCATTTCACATCAAACCAACCAAAATAAAAGGAGGTTTGGCAGATCACCTCACCGATTTTGATAATTTTTGATACAGGTATTCTACCCATCTAGTAGATGAAAAATCCAAAATTTCAAATTTTTCTGATATGTAGTTTATTTAAAATTGATTTTTAAAAATCAGAAAAAGTGACCATTTTCCCTAAACATATATTAAAAGAAATCAAGATATCTTAAGAACTACTTACACTAGAGTAGTGAGTTATATCTTATTTAAAAGGTATTAAAAATACCTTTCAAATGAGGTACCACCCAATGTAGGTGTTTAGAAAAAAGTATTGAACATTTTGAAAAAAATAATAAAAATATGAAATTTTTCAAAAAGTATTTTTTTATTTTTTTCAAAAAAATATATTATTTTTGTCAATATTTAAGCAAGATATTCACGAAATTTTGGGATGGAGAAATGATGGGTTCATAGGGAAAAAAAATATTAACAATTTGAAAACATAGCAAAAATGACCAAAAAGTGTTTATTTTTTAATTTTAAACTTCATTTTTCAGATTTTACCGAGATTTTACTTGCTTTTGTGTTTTTAAAGTAAAGCCTAAACAAAAACCTAACCATCTTACCACCCATCCTCCTGTTTGCTATTTTTTCAAGCAGAATCTTTTTAAAATTACTACTTAACAGGCGCGCCTTAACTATCCCTCCCCTTCCTAGAAAAGAAATTAACTGTGTTAAGCTGATGATAAGTGGCCCCAAAATAAACAAATTCATCGTTGATGACAATAACAAAGCTGTTTTTCCTGATTACCACGCATGTTTATTAAAAATAATTTGCAATCCACCAAACGTAGACTGTTTTTTTGATAATTGTTCAATGTGCCCAGGAATTGAAAATTTAAAACAAATTTTAATTGAACCGTTTGAGGAGTTCTTCATTGATAATATCACTTACAAAAAATGGGTTTCAGTAGATAGGTGTAATATGGAGACCATTATTAAACCTGTAGAAGATTTTGTTGAAGAATTTATACAAGATTTATTAAAATTAAAAACGCACTCATTTATTTGTAGTATGCAAACAGAATTTTTTAATGAAACGAAAGCAAATTTTAAAATTGGCGAGGTACTTATTACATCTGATTTTGCTGAAAATTATTCATTTGTTCTGCAAGATGAGGTACAATCGTACCATTGGACGACCAGCCAAGCCACACTTCACCCGTTTGTAATTTACTACAGAAATGAAGCCGGTGAAATAAAGCACTTAAACTATGTCTTCATCTCGGACTGTTTAATACATAATACTATAGCTTTTCATTTATTCCTGAAACAGTTAATAGCTGAACTTAAAGAGAAAATCATAAACGTAACAAAAATCTATTATTTTTCTGATGGGTGCGCAGCCCAATATAAGAATGAAAAAAATTTTGTTAACCTCTGTTACCATGAAGAAGAATTTCAAATAAAAGCGGAGTGGCACTTCTTCGCTACTTCACACGGAAAGAGCGCTTGCGATGGCCTAGGTGGTACGGTAAAACGTTTGGCAACCAAGGCCAGTCTACAAAGGCCCTATGAGGATCAAATTATGACGCCAGAACAACTTTTCGAATTTGCACAAGAAAATATTCCAGGTATAAACTTTAGATTTAGTAAAACTGCTGATTATGAAAGGCACGCAATTTATTTGGAAAAAAGGTTTGCTGAAACACAAACCATTCCTGGAACCCAAAAAATACATTCGGTTATTCCTGTATCAAAATCAAAGATTATAACGAGAATCTTTTCATTTAGCGTGGAACAAAAAACCCAGGAACTTGTGAGGTGTTCTGAAATTACAAATAATGAATTAATGTTTCTTCAATCTGGTTTTGTGACTGTTCAGTATGATAACTTGTGGTGGTTAGCGTGTATTATTGGAAAAAATGAAGAATCTGATGAGCTTAAAATCAGTTTTTTGCTTCCAAATGGACCATCTAGTTCATTTTATTATCCTACGCCCAAAGCCGATGTTTTAGTAATTAAAAGAGATTCAATAATAAAGAAGGTTCAGCCGGTTACTGCTACAGGTCGAACTTACATACTTACTAAAGAAGAAATGTTAAATTCTTTTAAAATTTTAGAAAAAAAAATAAAAGGTAAAATCTAATTTTAATAAGTATGTTGTGGATTTTGGACTTTTTGTAAAATTTTGTTTCTCTTGTAAGTAATAGGCGTTGTTTGTGTTACATTGTTATTAAAATAAATATCATTTTTTGCTTGTATTGTTAGTGTTATTATTTTTTTTCACCTTGTTCCCATTATTTCTCCATCCTGAAATTTGGCCAATATGTTGCTAAAATATTGACAAAAGAAAATATATTTTTTCGACAAAAATTAGAAAATACTTTTTTTTTAATTTGAAAAAAAAAAATTTTTCAATTTTTTTTTCAATTTTTTTTGAAGCACCTATATCTAGTGGTACCTCAGTCGAAAGGTATTGTCAAGACCTTTCAAATAAGATATAACTCACTGCTCTAGTGTAAGTAGTTCTTAAGATATCTCGATTTCTCTTGGTATATGTTTAGGGCAAATGGTAATTTTTTTGATTTTCAAAATTCAATTTAAAAAAAACTACTTGTCAGAAAAATTTGAAATTTTGGATTTTTCACCTACTAGATGGGTAGAATGACTGTACCAAAAATCATTAAAATCGGAGAGGTCACCTGCCAAACCTCTGGTTGATTTGATATGAAATGACCCTGAACTGTCACAACAGTTTAGAAACATTTTCGAAATATTTTGGAAACATTTTCGATTAAAGTTTCGATTGTGCGTCGAAACAGCGAAAGTCACAGTTAGTACCACCACTCGGAAACACGAGCAAAAGCGCCATTTAAAATGTATACGTTTCGAAAATATTTCCAAATTTGTAGCCAACGGTTTCCAATGTTTGTCGGAAACAGAAACATGGTTTAGATCCATTTACCAATATGTGTCTAAAAGTGCTACTTGGGAATCACATAGCTGTATGCGTCAAGATGTTCTTAAGGTATGTTTAAAATAATCGAAAATATTAAAGTATGATTAAAACCTTTAAGTTAAAAGTAGAGTTTAAACATTAAAAAAAAATCAAAAACAGTCGAGAAAAAAATATTCAAGTGAAAACTCATGCACAATATCAATACAACGTCGAAAAAACCTTCAAATTGTTTATAATTTTCAGAAATAAATTTCCTGCATAGGTTAGTAAACCTTTTTCTGCGTCTTAGCTCTTTAATGTCATTTGACAACATACTATAAACCTTCTACGGGCCAATATAAGTTACATACATATTTTAAGTTAAGATTATTGTTACTTATAATTATTTGCAATTTTTAATTTATGTAACCACGCGTAACATAATTATGATTATTGATTAATGAAATGCCGCAACTCTTCAGTTTGACGAATATAGGAGCAAATTTAAATGATGTATAAAGTTCTTATGTTACATACTTCTGGTTTGAACAACATTCTGGTAGGATAACGATTATCCCCTGTACAATTTAGAGAAAAATTGTATTACAAGTTTTTGAGGAGGCCGATATAATAAACCCATGTGCCAAGTTTGAATAAATTTTAATAAGTCAATCCTAACCTATTCAGTTAAATGTGATGGCAAAAGTACAAAATTATCATAGTATAGGTAATACAGCAAACACCAGCAAATTATTATTTGGTATTGACAAAACGAAAAGTAGCGTCAGTGATTTAATGTTAATTGAAGGCGCTTTAATTATAGCGAAATATGAGCTATTTCATTAAGTAAAAAGTAACTATGATTAAGTGGTATTATACAGGAAACAGCATAAGAGCAGTGTCTAAAATGTTTTCAGTTCAATTCCCTGATAAGCCCATCCCTTCAATTTCATTAATTAAACTTATCATTAGTAAATTTGACTCCAAAGGTACTGTAATAAATTAACTGTAAATGCTCAACTCAGAATGTCAATAGAGCTGTAGAAAGGGATAAAAGAGATCTTGAAATTTTACTGCAAGTGGAGGAAAATAAAATTATTAGCACGCGGATCCTTGGGCAAGCCGTAGGAAAACATCAAACCAGTGTTGCGCACTTTAAAAAAACATAAATATTTTCCTTACAAGTATGAAAAACAACAAGAGCTACGGCAAGGTAATGAAGAACAGAATGGTATTGTGTTTTGAAGTAATGGAAAGAGCAAATATTAATAGGGATTTTTTGAGAAATATTTCTTAAAACTCGCACTAGAAGACGTTGTACGCAAAAATCAGGAGATCTGGTATCAAATGGAAATGGATGTGTGATTGATGTCCAGCTTTCCGTCAATTTTTGCCAATAGCGTCATAGAAATTATTTGCTGGTGTTTGCTGTATTACCTTAACTATAAAAATTTCGTAATTTTGCCATCACATTTAATTGAATAGGTTAGGATTGGCTTATTAAAATATATTCAAATTTTGCACATGAGTTTATTATATCGGCCTCTTCAAAAAATTATCATACAATTTTTCTCTGAAATGTACAGGGAGCCAATATTTAGCCACCTCCAAATTTACATTGGATTTCCTATGTTGAACTAAGCCATGCATCACCCAGTATACAGAATGTTTCAGAAGTACAGGGTTATCCAACCAAGACTAGACAAGGCGATTTTTTGACTTTTCCTGTACTTTTATAAAAAAACTGAAATAGCCATCTTAAGTCATTTTCTCCCGCGAATTCGAATATCTTCAGCAAAAAACAATTGAACATCAAACAAAAGTACTAGGGGTCACTTTGATATTTTTTTTAAATGGGATGCCGTATTTTTAATGAGCTTATCCGATTTCTCATATAAATTTTGATCTAAAATGTTGGATTTTTAATTCAAAAACGCCTTTTTTCTTCAGTTTTAAATTCGGAAAATGTTAAAAATAAAAAAAAAAAAAAATAAATAAATTAAAAATCCAACATTTTAGATCAAAATTTATATGAGAAATCGGATAAGCTCATTAAAAATACAGCATCCCATTTAAAAAAATATCAAAGTGACCCCTAGTACTTTTGTTTGATGTTCAATTGTTTTTTGCTGAAGATATTCGAATTCGCGGGAGAAAATGACTTAAGATGCCTAAGATGGCTATTTCAGTTTTTTTATAAAAGTACAGGAAAAGTCAAAAAATCGCCTTGTCTAGTCTTGGTTGGATAACCCGTACAGTAGGTAACTTAAAGGGGTGACTCCTTATAATATTCTAAGAAAAAAAGTTCATATGAACATGTGTCCGGAGTTGCCCCGTTTTTGATATACAGGGTGTCAAAGTTTAAAAAAAAATCGGCCGCAATCGTGGGTTTTATTAGAAGGTGCCCATTTTCAACATTTGCTTTGCCTAACTGTTGCATTTTTTTTGTATTATTATTTAAGAAAATAATTTTATTTTTAATTTAAATGTTTTAATTAACTTTGAAATACTTAGGTATTTTTTTTGTACAGGGTTATCCAACCAAGACTGGACAAGGCGATTTTTTGACTTTTCCTGTACTTTTATAAAAAAACTGAAATAGCCATCTTAAGTCATTGTCTCCCGCGAATTCGAATATCTTCAGCAAAAAACAATTGAACATCAAACAAAAGCACTAGGGGTCACTTTGATATTTTTTTAAATGGGATGCCGTATTTTCAATGAGCTTATCCGATTTCTCATATAAATTTTGATCTAAAATGTTGGATTTTTAATTCAAAAACGCCTTTTTTCTTCAGTTTTAAATTCGGAAAATGTTCGTCTACCGTAAGATTAATACCTGATAGATGGATACCCGTTTCACCTGTTCACCCTTTAACCTGCTTTAAAGCGTCCGTCAGTTAGACAAAATAATCAAGTTTCAAATTTCTATAAATATTTTTCACGAATTAATTACAAATTTAGTAGTTTTTGCAAATCTATTATTGCTTACGTATAAAAAAAGTATGACATATTAGAAAAAACTATAAACTAAAGTGAATAACTTTAATCTCAATAATATAATTGTTCTATGTGTCCTCCATTATTTTCAAAACATGACCGATGCCCCCTTTTCAATCTCTCCAAAGAATCTCTTACAATATTTTGGTCCTGGTTAAGTCTATTAATTTCATTTATAATTTTTTGCTGAATGTCCTCCAGACTTCTGTTGGGTCGTTGATAAACTACATTTTTTAAATGACCCCATAAAAATGTATCCATTGGCGTGATATCGGGGCTATTTGGTGGCCAATGAATTGTTCCGTTACGGCCAATCCACTGATTGTAACGCTCGTTTAGGTATGTTACCACTTCTCGAACTGCATGAGGCGGAGCACCATCCTGCTGCCAAATGATATTGTTGTAGGCTTGCAATGGCAACCTTTCCAAGAAATCCTCGATATCGTTATGAAGAAAATGGAGGTATCTTTGGCCTGTTAAAGAGCCACGATAAAATAGTGGTCCAATAATTCGATTTTCTAACATCCCACACCAAACATTAAGTGAGCTCCAACCTTGAAACTTTATCATTTCATATCTATGAGGGTTAACTGCTGCCCAGTATCTTGTATTTTTCCGATTGTATACCCCCGATGTTGTAAATGACGCTTCGTCAGTCCATAGAATTTTATTATATAAATTATAATCTTCGTCTTGCTCTCTCATCAGCATTGAAGCAACAAATCGAAATCGCAGTTCTTTTTGAAGCTGTGTTAAGCATTGAACGGGAAGGATGCAATATGGTTTTAGACCACATTTTTTTAAAGTTCTGTGAACTGTTCCATAGCTTACTCTCCGGAGCTCTGGACCATACCTTACTTCTCGTACCGCTTGCGGAATAGAACTCTTCGGATTTATAGTAAAATATTGAACAATAGCTCGATCCCTTATATTCCGTCTTTTCATCTTTCTTGGCTTATCTTTCAATGTCTTACTTTCTTCAAATAGGGTCTTAATTCTGAGAATTGTATCCACTGAAATGTGTCTCTGGAAACTCTCAAAAAATGTTCTTTGTGTTTGTCGAGCATTCTCTACACTTTTGTAATATAATTTTATTACATTTAGCCGTTCTTCTAAAGAATATTTCATTATTTGTAATTAATTCGTGAAAAATATATAGAAATTTGAAACTTGATTATTTTGTCTAACTGACGGACGCTTTAAAGCAGGTTAAAGGGTGAACAGGTGAAACGGGTATCCATCTATCAGGTATTAATCTTACGGTAGACGAACATTTTCCGAATTTAAACTAAAGAAAAAAGGCGTTTTTGAATTACAAATCCAACATTTTAGATCAAAATTTATATGAGAAATCGGATAAGCTCATTAAAAATACGGCATCCCATTTAAAAAAATATCAAAGTGACCCCTAGTACTTTTGTTTGATGTTCAATTGTTTTTGCTGAAGATATTCGAATTCGCGGGAGAAAATGACTTAAGATGGCTATTTCAGTTTTTTTATAAAAGAACAGGAAAAGTCAAAAAATCGCCTTGTCTAGTCTTGGTTGGATAACCCTGTACATGCAATAAAGTGGTTTTTATTTTTTCTCTCGAAAACGAAACAAGATACAAAAACAACTCAAGGAACAAAAGAGTTGCAATATTAGTTGGTAAATCCGAAAAAAAAATATTAAAATTAAAAAAACGTCAGTGGCGTGCATTTTTTTTGTTAATAATATTCGTTAAGGTGCTACCAGGGACGCCACTGGACTTGATAAATTTAATCTAGTTAGGGCTAATTAAGCCCCTTATCATTATGATTACCGATACCAAATTTCAATAAAATCGGGAAAGGGATATTTAAAAAAATTATAAAAAAACGATTTTTTTAAAAAAACAAAATTTATGTCCATAGGTTACAGACAATTTCAAAATGAATCCAATGAAGTAATCTTAATGTAAAAATAGGCAGTAGTATTATACAAAGTGTGAAAAAAAATATCTTGAGTTTATTGTTGATGATGGTCTGAGTTTCGGGGAACATGTATTGTATGTTATGGATAGATAACAAAAATTATTAACTTTCTCTCTAGAGTATGGGCATCTTTGACAGTTTGACACAGTGAACAAGGGTTATGATTTTTAATACTCTGGTCTGACCTCATTTCATTTTTAGTGCCTCTATACTTTATTTCGCAAACAAAAGAACCAAATTAACAGACTCCAAAAATTACATAGGATGCGTACTTAACTGAAAAGCTTGTTACTAAAGAATTTGTTTATTTATACCCAATAAGCCACAAAAAATTTATATGTGAGAACAAAGAATAATAGTAGCTTTGAAAATTCGGTTTATCATAAAGGTTTAATTTTAAAATTCAATTAAAACAATATATTAAGGAAGTTCAATTCAATAATAATAATTGTAAATTATAATGAAGGATTTGATTTCATGAGTAGCCAATGTTTTTGGACATACCTAGCTGTGTTATCTTATGGATGGTTATGAGCTGTGGTTTGGACTAGATGATAGATAAGAAATCCTTTTATGAGATATTAAAAATGCAACCAACAAAAGATAGGGATAAAAGAAATTTCTAGTTTTTTTCGCACTCTCGACTATTTCTTGCGATTTTCAGAGAACCTGAACTATAATATTATTATATTAATATCCTCACCTTATCAGCACTATAACTGTACAAACTTATCTCAGTCAAACTAGACAAGATAGCAATCTTAGGTGGACAAACAGCACTAAGTAATTGCATATGAGATACATAGACATTGACAGAACCTCCTCTTGTAATTACTGCTAGCAGCTGACCATCAATGCTCCAAGCCAATCTGTCTAAACCAGATTCCTGAGATAGGTTTATTACACTAGACGTTTCTTGCAGGTTGGACAAATCATGAATTTTAACACTAAAAAAAATAATTAGGGAGTTGGAATTTATAACAAAAGTTGTCTTTTGTTTTAGTTGCCAATGTACTTACCTATTATCACCACAAGATGCTGCTTTTCCAATGGCTTCGCAAATGGCAATAGCAGTTAAAAGATTCTTATGGTTTTTAGTTTGAAATAGCTCCTGGCCAACCTCACTTATGTGGGTGGATATAGCGATAAAAAACCCAGCAGAAAACCCTAGGAGAATATATCCATCTCCATACCACCTATATGAGACTATTGAGCCATAATGTTGTTGAAACGCTAATTCAAATGGATTGTCTGGATCTAGAAGCTTATATAGATAGAGAGTTCTCCTACCCACAACTGCACTTATCTATAGAAAAGTCAAAACAACTTACCACTAAAGTTTTAGTTTGTTTGGCCTAATTATAACTTACTGAATTTTCTCCCCCTATTCTCTCATCTAGCTTGATTTCAGAAAATTGTAAATCTGAAGGTTCAGCTCTTAAATGTATAATTTTAAGTGTATCACCCTCAGCATTACTGATAGATATTGTTTTATCATCTGAACCCAATGCAAGTAAATTATCTTTATTCCAAGCACCACATGTGATCCTTTTTGTATGTTTTCCTATTATAGGAATTCGCCTAAAAAGAGTATTTTATATAAATTAACACAGGTAGAGATACTTGCAAAAATACAAAGAATGTGTCAAGAGCTATTATTGTCAATTTAGGTGCACAACTACCTACTTGAATAAAACTTAAATGAAAGAAAAAGTGCTAACCAGTTCCCAATTTGTTTTTAAATTGCATAATTTCTGAAGACAGTCACATATGTAGTCATGCACCTTATTCATACCTTGTGCCGTACACAAACCAATTTGTGCTGTAATGCTAGGTACCTAGGTACTGATAAAATTAAAAAAAAAATATTTTACTTAAAATGAACTCACTTTGAAGTATTGTGATTGTATATAGAAACATTTCCCTTGGTTGTTCCTACAGCCAGTAAGGGGCCAGTCTTGGCCCAAATAAGACAAGACATGTAATCTTTTAGTCCTACATCTATAATTGTTTTTTTGCCTGCATTTGCATCCCATATGATAAGCTGGTTTTGACTTACAATTCCTAGTAAATCGCCATCAGAGTCCCAGCTGAAGCTCGTACATAAGCTGTAACCAAATTGGGGTAACTAGTACAAATAAATTTATCTTCATTAGACACTACTTACTTTGGGAGTCGGATTCTTTCAAATATTTCTCCATACCTATCAAATATATTGACCATACAATCAATTCCTGTTGTAGCCATATACATGCCTGAGCCCTTTTGCCAAGATACGTAAATATCTCCATTTCCATGAGGCTGCTCTAAACGAAAAAGGAGCTAAAACAAGAAAAACTTTTGGAGTAGGTACCAGTTAAGAAATAATTTTTAATAATTAACGCATTTAGTAAATACTTTATAACGATTTCTTAATAAATAATTTTACCTTCTCTGAGCCCATTTTTCCTTATAACTTAATTAAATATCAAATTACGAAAATACTGGATAATTAAAGGTCTTCAATACAAACAACTCTGAAAGTTTTGTAAATTGGTAAACAAACAGTAAAATCAGTGTTACCAAGCAGAAGATTGAAAAATAATTACAACAGATGGACAACGAAATATAAAATAACGCAGGCATAACGCTTAGAGCAGACCCATTGAATCCAACAAACGTGAATTAATCCTACTAAACCTTTAACTACAATTTAGATGGTCTCTGTAGTTTTGGAAGAAGCACAAGAGTTTTTCTTTAAAACGAGTCAAAATGTTACCAACAATGTAAATGCTAATTTATGTCACCGAGAATTAAAAGACCGGCACCTCGGTGGTTAAAATTCGACATTGAGATGTCAAATTAAAATGTCAGGGTGACAACATCCTGAATCCTAACCTAACTTTTTGTCGTTAATAATTTTTACAAGGAAATCTCCAAAATAATTTCAAGATGTCCAAGAAACGAGAAGTTGTGTCCAAAGAAAATGCAATTCAAGCCATACTTGTGGCGGACACCTTTGAGGATGAGTTTGTTCCCATGTCAAATGATACACCATTGGTAAGAAGTAAAATATGGTCACTTTTCTCTAACAATTGGTTTCTTTTGCTTGATTTCATATTTTACCCAATATTTTTTTATTTTAGTGTCTGTTTCCAGTAGTAAACAAACCTCTTATCGACTACACTTTGGAATTTTTGTCTCTTGGAGGTGTTGAGGAAACTTTTCTTTTTTGTTGTAATCATGTTGCTGAAATTAAATCATATATAAGGTAGGTACATATATTTTTACATTTGATTATAGTCCTATAACCTAGTCCGAAACTGTTATAACACCAGTTTTATTTATTCATAAAGCAAATTTTTTAGAAATAGTCTTGAAGAAGCAGTAGGATGGACCCTAACAATGAAAGTCCACATCATTGTATCAGAAAGTTGCAGATCATTTGGAGATTGTCTTAGAGATCTGGATGCCAAAGGCCTGTTAAGAGGCGATTTCGTTTTATTGGAACCAGGAGTAATTTCAAATATCCAGTTGTCACCCCTCCTAAGAAAGCACAGGTATTTTTTCTGTGATTATTAGTTTGTCTTTAAGACTATGTTTTCGATAGTAATATTAAAACCATAATATGTAGTCTATTTTATTGGTATTGACTTTACACTTCTGGGTAAGTCTCTGTTTTGGGTCTGATATTCTGCAAAACTGAAGTTAGCATAATTGGGATAGTCTTTATTCCTTTTATGAATCTGGTTGCTAACTTGGTTATTCATTCTCAGATTGATTAGATAGAAGTTAGTTTGTATGAGCACCATTTGGGTGGATTGTGTAGTAAGTAGTTGGAATGAACAGCTATTGCCTCTCCCACTTTAATATTTTTTAATGCTCTTCTTCTGCCGTTGAAGGACATTGAATATTTGTAATGATGGGTGATTATATAGATAAGATTGTGGTTAGTTCAGGTTAGTTGTGATTTCTTGGGGTTGGGTTGTTTTCATTTAATGTTGTAGGGAATATAAGGCAGATTGGATTGAATTAACTATCTATTTGTCACTTTATTTGTATATATTTAAGTGAAATATGTCAAGTGGACAAGGGAGCAGCAATGACACTAATATTCCAAGAGTCTGGCATTGGGCACATAAGTTTGTGTCCTCAGGACGAGACTATAATTGCTGCTACAAGTAAAAATAGGGTACTCTTTCACAAAAAGACCAGAAAAACTAAGGAGAGGAAGGTTGAATTTCCATTGGTAGGTTAATCATACCTGCCAATCATTTTAGGAGTGACTAAGCCTAATTTTTAGGAAATATTTTTGGAAAATTCATCAGTCTCACTTCACCATAACCTCAAAGACACTCATATAGCAATATGTTCGTCCTCTGTCCTCCCACTCTTTTCTGATAATTTCGACTTTCAAACAAAGGATGATTTTGTACGGGGCTTACTTATGAATGAAGAAATTATGGGGAGCACTGTGTATTGCAACATTCTGAAGGGTAGTGATTATGGTGGTGCTATAAGCAATTGGAGAATGTATCAAGCTATGAGGTAAGAGTTATATGTGGTTTATTGTTGTACTAGGAAACTAATTTTCTTTATATACCTACCTCAATAACTACTAATTATTATTAGCAAAATAATTTTAAAAATTTAATAATTGCAGTTTGGAACTGAAGAATAAATGGATATATCCACTGATTCCCTCCACAAAAAGGTTCGATCATTTTTGTTTCTCTAAGTTTATAAAAATAAAATCACTTAAATATTTCTAGAAACAGATTAATCCCTGAAGAATCAGTAGTCACGCCGACATCAAGTGTGGCACCGTCAGCTAGTCTAACTAGAAGTGTATTAGGTCCCAATGTTAAAGTAGGAAAAAATGTTAAAATAAATGATTCATTTATTTTTGAAAACACACACATAGAAGATGACGTTGTGATCTCTTTAAGTGTCATTGGTCCTAATTGCATTATAAAAAAGGGGGCCAAGGTAACTGCAGCATCAGTTTTAGGAAAAGGGGTGGTTATAGATGAAGAAAAGTTTGTAGAAAATACATTGGTGCAGGCAACAAAGTCCAATGATGGTAAGTTTTGTTTACTTTGCTTATTTTATAGTACTTTTATTTTATGCACCAGTTAACCAATACCATTAGGAATATAGGAATAATAAAATTTCAAATTCAAAAATGCTTTATTAACAAATGTTACATTTGTACAATAAATTCAAAATGCTATGGAAAATAAAATGTTTCAATCTGCACCAAAATTTGTTTCACATACTAATTGTAGCTAGCTTATAAAACAATAAAGATACTAAGAAATGTAAAAATCTCGGTAAAAATATTTAGCATTGTTATGTTTGTTTATTTTCCAATTCATTTATAGTGGTCCTGTATGCAGAATCCCAGATCACAATACAGTATTGGAGACTAATTTATACTATAAACAGTTTTAATTGTTTCTCGATTTAGGATATTTATCAATATTAAGAATTGATGTATTGTTTTTCTTAACTTGTTAGTGGTTTCCAGTATGTGTTTTTTCACGAAAGTCTTATCTATTATGACACCAACATAATTGGTGTCAGTACAGTCTATGGCACAGTATTTGATGTTGTTATTATTGATACAAAGTTGGAGTACCTATATTATTTCCGTTTTCAAAGAAGCAACAGTTTTTAGTAGGTTTAATGTAAGTAGATTGTTACAAAGCCAGTTATCAATGATCTTTATCACGCATTAGCTTTTTTAATCACGTCCCTCCAAGTTAAAGCTGCGAATGATACTGACGTATTATCAGCATGCATCTTGGCAACTCCACGTTATCCAACTCTGATGATATTGTCAATGCTTTCGCCGATTTCTTTAGTCGCTCGTTCTGGTGTCCTCTGATTCGTCCACAAATGAGTCGAATTTATCCACATCTGGTATAAATATTCCTAGTTTTAACGATTTTAACGCAATTAGGCAGATTAAACCCAAGTAAACCACTGGTCCGGATAAAATACCTGCGTTTGCTCATCCTCTGTCAATAATATTTAGCAACTGTCTTAACTTGTGTAAAATGCCAATCATCTGGAAATGCTCCAAAGTTTGTCCAGGCTTCAGAAAAGATGATAAAATGGATATCTCCAACTATAGGCCTATCTCCATCATTTCTAATTTTTCTAAAGTTTTTGAGTTACTGTTTATTCTAAATTCTATATGTCCTGTATAACATGGATTTATTAAATCTCGATTGACAACTACTAATTTAATGTGTATTACTCAGTTCTTGGCCGAGGCAATTGACCAGCGCTGCCAAACAGACGTTATATATACGGATTTCTCCAAAGCTTTCGATCGGCTTGATCCTCGGCTTGATCACACCATTTTGCTGCATAAAGCTAAAACTTTTGGATTTTCAGACATTGTATTGTTATTTTTTAAATTATACTTGGAGGTTCGGAAACAGTTTGTGGGGGTTAGATCTATTGATTATATTGCAATATCTGGAGTACCCCAAGGCTCTGAACCACTATTTTTTACGCTTTTCATTAATGTCATTGTTGATACACTCTTAGGTCATTGTCTGCTGTATGCTGATGATTTAAAGATGTTTTCTACAGTCTCTAATAAAGCCGACTGCCTAAACTTACAACTAATCTGGATATTATAAACGACTGGTGTAATAAGAATAGGTTGAATTTGAATGTCTCTAAATCAGGGTTCATAAAAATCATGATTTTTTTGATTTTTTAAAAAAATTTACCAGCTTTTACAAATATTATTATTTTTAAATATTTCTAACTGCTTATATTTTGTTTTGTTAAGTAAACAAATATTTTTAGGCAGAAATAGTCCAGATACGAAGCAAAACTGGAGAAGTTTTAACATGCAAATTTCGTTCGCGTAGTTTTTGCAAGTTTGCGCCTTTTTTGAAACTTGTATTAACGTGAAAATTTCGTCCGCGCAGTATTGCAAGTTTGCCGCTTTGTCGAAACTTGTAATAACTGGCAGAAAACGCCCGGCTATATAAACGATACGCACTTATTTTAGTTATCAGTAATATTTTTGCTTTAGGGGGTCTAAAAATCAAAGATATTGGGGTATGTGATTAGTGCAAAGTTGTTTTTATTTTTATGTATATAAACAAATAGATCTTTTACGTATAACTGTAGGATAGACAAGATTTTGAATTCCTTAGAAACTTCAGCAAAAGAATAGCTCTTTGTGTTTTTTTTAAATAATTTTTATAATGTTAACGTGAAAATTTCGTCCGCGCAGTATTGCAAGTTTGCCGCTTTGTCGAAACTTGTAATAACTGGCAGAAAACGCCCGGCTATATAAACGATACGCACTTATTTTAGTTATCAGTAATATTTTTGCTTTAGGGGGTCTAAAAATCAAAACATTTGAACTCATGACAAGCCGGGACAGAAAGGAATTAGGTGTTTGGCAGCATTTTATAAAAAAGAAAGTGGTGGGCAAACTAGGTTGTAGAGCAGTATGTAAAAAGTGTGGTAAAGAATTGCAAGGTCTAGTGGACAGACTAAAAATTCACTGGGAAACCTGCAAAAGTGAAACTAGTGATATGAGCAGTGGTCTTGAAACTCTGCATGGTGATTGTCAGTCACAGCCTGGAACTAGCCAGAGTGAAATTATCCAGTTGGCAAAGAAACAGAAAAGCGATAACTGTGAAAAGGGAAGTGTAGGTGGACGTGAAAATAGTGGAAGTAGCGGTCATTTGGATTCTTTTGTTCTGCGAACTGGACAAGATAAGAAAAAATAATTGGACAGACAAATAGCCAAAGCCGTTTACGCAACAAATTGCAGTTTTAGAGCTATAGAAAATAAAGAGGTTCGAAAGGCCATAGAAATGCTAAGACCTGGTTACCTTCCACCATCTAGATTTCAGTTATCATCAACGTTCTTGAATGAAATATTTGAAGAAGAAAAATCTAATTGTTTTAACAAGTTATCTGGACAATCTGTTTGCATGTCCTTAGACGGATGGTCCAATATACATAATGAGCCGATAATCTGTGTCGTTTTGACTGCAGAGGATGGAAAGAGTGTTCTTTTAGAAAGCATATATACATCTGGTTATCCCCATACAGCTGACTATCTTGCCGAATTGGCTATTAACTCAATAAATAAGTGCAAAAATGAATATAACTGTAAAGTTACCAGTATTGTTACCGATAATGCGAGCAACGTGGTCAGTATGAAGAAAAAAATTACCGAGTCGTCCAATTACCCTATAATTACATATGGTTGTTCGGCACACTTACTTAGTTTGCTCTCCAAAGATTAAGAAGTATCGCAGATAAAAGAACATATAATACATATTGTGAAATACTTCAGAAATACCCATTTGCCAAATGCTTGGTATAAAGAAAAAGGGGGCAAGAAACTGGTCTTACCTCAGGATGTTCGATGAAATACACTTTCAGATTGTCTTGAGATCTATGTAAATGAGTGGCCAAAATTGTTATTAATATGTGAAGAGCATAAAGATCAAATTGATCTAGTGATTTTTAAAAAAGTTTCAGATATCTGTATTAAAAGGATGGCTGAACATTTTCTACAGTTGCTAAAACCAATTTCTATAGCACTGGATGCAATGCAACAAAAAGGTGCATTTTTATCTCAAGCAGTTTACATATGGAAAAAGTTACTGGCTATTTTTGACAGTTTTGAATTTGAAGACGAAAGAAGCTTGCGTCAATATCAATTATTTAAGAACAGATATGTTCAAGCTCTAACCCCCTTTCACTTTTTGGCGTATATTTTGGATCCTACAATAAACAAAGAAGAATATCCATTACTAGCTGAAGAAAAGAGAGATGATCTACACATTGTTTCCAAATATTTTGCAGACACAGGATTATTACCATTACTAATTAAGTTGGAAGCTAAGTCGGACCCTTTTCACAAAACTCTGTTTTCAGAGGAAATAATCAAAAATGTAACAGCAGTACAGTGGTAAAGATCTCAAGAAGATGTTTTAAAAATTAAGCAAGTGCTCCCTATAGTAATTTCTGTTTTGTGTGCCTGTGCATCGTCTGCTGATATCGAAAGGATGTTTTCTACTTATGGATTCGTACATTCAGATTTAAGAAACAGACTTGGCAGTGACAAAGCAGCTAAACTAGTATTTCTATTTAAGCATTATAACACTTAGGTTTTTTTATATTTTTTTTTGTTTAAATTAAGTATTTTTTTGTATTAAAACGGTTTTTTTAGTTTTAATTTTTTTAAAGTTTTATTTTTGTAATAACCCTTCGATTATTATAATAAAATAATAAATAACACCACATAAAAATGCGTCTGGGTTTTATTTTTTGTATAAACAAATACATTTTAAGTGTTAAAATTTTAAAACTCCTTTTTAAATTAATCATGATTAAAAAAAAAATAATACTGATTAAAATCATGATTTTAATCAATTGATTTTAATCATCTCAACCCTGCTCTAAATGTAATGTTATGTCATTTACAAGTAAAAATACCACTATTTGATTTAATTATATCATTAATGGGAATACACTAGCACGACCTGAAGTATTTAAGTTAAAGTATTTAAGGTCAATAATATTCGTTGAGACGCCACTGAACTTAATAAATTTAATCTAGTTAGGTTAATTAACCCTTTGTCATTATGAATAATGGTACCAAATTTCAATACAATCGGGAAAAGGATATTTAAAAATATTATAAAAAACCGATTATTTTTTAAAAAGTTTAACACCCTGTAATATTAAAAATGGGGCAACTCCGGACATATGTTCATATGAACTAGTTCTCTTAGAATATCGTAAGGAATCACCCTCTTAAGTTACGTACCGTACTTCTGAAACACTCTGTATAAGTTTTGCCAGGATTTTTTTTGATTTTTCAAGTAATTTATTTAAATCTAGGATTTCTTTTTATATACAACTTTTTCTTTTATAATTCTTTTGTTGAGGCAACAAAAAATGGGAAAATGATCAGTGGCTGAGCTTCCCAGAATTCCTGCAGAACAGTTCAAAATATTTGGTGACTTAACAAAAACGTGATCTACAGTGTGTCCACGGATAGAGTTCGGAAGAGGAAAAACTTTTTTATTTGTGGGTTTAGAAGAAAAAGTTATTCTTTATAAAAACGTCTGCTTGTGTTGAAACTACAATTTCGAATACCAAATTTACGATTAGTATACAGGGTACATCAAAAATAACATTTTTAATGATTTTGGTTTCGATTTTTTTTTGAAATTATATGAAAATATTTTGAAAACCGTGATTTATTACACCAATTGTGCAAAAAAGTCTAATAAACATTTTTCTCAAAGTGGTTAATTTCATCATTTAAACGAAATCCAAAAAACTAAAAAAGTTGTTTGTGACTAACCATGTTTTAAAACGTTTTTTTTTTGTAGACTTAGAAGAAAAAGTCACTCTTTATAAAAACGTCTGCTTGTGTTAAAACTACAATTTCGAATACCAAATTTACGATTACTATACAGGGTTAGCCAGAAACAGCATTTTTAGTTTTTTGGATTTTGTTTAAAATAAATTTACGTAAACTATTGTTCCTTTCCTACTTAGAATATAATTTTATATCTGGCCGAATAACGATTTTGTTGTAAGAAAACTATTTCTTATTTGTATTTTTATTATTACATGTCATAGGTATTTATTCGTTTTATTTAATCACAAATTATAAAATATTAAAAGAAATAACGTTCTAATCGAACGTGGTACCACCGAGTTCAGCGCATAGTTCAACTCGATATCTGAATTCCCGATAACAATTCCTAATTTGCTGTATTGGGATATTTGCAATGACTTCTCTCATTTTTTCTTTCAAGAGATCTAGGTTATTATTGAAATTGGTTTTATACACATGTTGCTTCAGATATCCCCACAAATGAAAGTCCATAATTGTAAGATCGGGACTCCTAGGTGGCCACTCATTTGGGCCATACCTTCCAAACCATTTGTTCCCAAACTGATGATTTAGCCAATCACGAACAATTATCGTGGAATGAGCGGGACAGCCGTCTTATTGGAAATGTAATTTCATTCGATCAGCTAAAGGTATATCTTGCAAATGATCATAAAAAAAAGTGTTCAGAAGATGCAAATAAGTGTGTTGATTTAAATTGTTTTCAATAAAATATGGTCCAATGATTCCATTGTAAGTAATAGCACACCACACGTTAATTTTTTGTGAATACTGTCTTCTAAAGCGGATACGAAAATTGGGATTGTCGCGGCTCCAATAGCGACAGTTTTGCGAACTAACTACCCCATTTGTGGTAAACGTTGCCTCGTCCGAGAAAATAATATTATTAACAAAACTTCTTTGTCTAAGGATATGTTCCCCTATCAACAAACAAAAATCCAAACGCTTCATGTCGTCATTTTCTTCCAGAAAATGATTAAATTTAGGTTTGTACGGACGAATTTTCTTGAATTTTATTATTTTTTCTACTAGAGATTTACTCACATTACCAATTTGAGAAGCTCTTTTTCTTAAATACGGTTTGGGACAATTTCTAACTGAATCCATTGTCATTACAGTTACAGCATCATCTTAATCATACTTTTTTTTCTCCCTTTTTTTATTTAAAACACTACCAGTTCTCATGAATTTTATTACAATTTTTTTTTAAACCCTTGTCCGTGAGAGAAACAGCAGACCATATCTCATGGAATTCTCGAAGAACTGCCATATAGCTTTTTGCATGTCCTAAACCATAACTTCGCACAATATAAATTCTTTGTTCTAACGTTAGCATTTTCTCATTTTACTATTATGCAGATTTATGAGAAAATTATGACACAAATATCAACAATTTGAAAGATGCATAGTAACTAAAACATTTCATTTATTTAGAACAGGCTACTTGATATTTTATTATTTTAATAGTAGCTTTGAAATTAACCACTTTGAAAAAAATGTTTATTAGACTTTTTTGCACATTTGGTGTAATAAATCACGGGTTTGAAAATATTTTCATATAATTTCAAAAAAAAATCGAAATCAAAATAATTAAAAATGTTATTTTTGATGTACCCTGTATACTAATCGTAAATTTGGTATTCGAAATTGGAGTTTCAACACAAGCAGACGTTTTTATAAAGAATAACTTTTTCTTCTAAACCCACAAATAAAAAAGTTTTTCCTCTTCCGAACTCTATCCGTGGACACACTGTATAATAGTATTACCTTTTAGTTAGTTGCATTATTTGAAATTAGTGATAAGAACCAGAGTTTGTTAAGAGTGGCGATATATTCTTGGCACAAGTTGTTTTGTGAAATAAATTTTTCTGCCTCCAATAAAAAGTTGATGTTGTAATCTGAGGTTGTGTAAGATATTAGATAACTCGTTAAGAAAAACCTGAAATGGAAATTTTGAGTTGGGTGAGCGATAAGCTGGTATAAATTGGTATGAAGGATTTCGTTTAGAGACGTTGATTTAAACCGTACAAAATGTTTGAGATTGTAATGGATATACCATATAATTCAGGGTCGCTTTTACAAATTCTCAATAAAGAAAATGTAACTTTATTTTGTCTCTATATTTTTTAAATAATTTTCAAAACAGGTTAATATTTTATACTTTTCCAGTCCAATACACTTTTATAGTTTTAGCTCAACCTGAAGATAAAATAGGTGAAGCAGCTTATCGCCTAAGAGCGGAAGAAGATGAAGATGACTTGCCTTTGGACAAATTGTTAGCTAAACAGATGTCAAGACTGCACCTTCGCGATTCGTTTTACGAATCAGATTACGAGAGTGAAGATGAATTTAGTGAAAGTGAAGAGGCATTGTCTCATACACATTCACCCCCACCCGATGATACAAAATGTAAGTTTTAATATGTTTATTGCATTGTTTTTAAACATGTGACCTGGAAAAGTTGTGGTTCCTATTTTTATCTGAAAATTGAAGGATTTGTCGGGGAAGTTTTAATACAATTACTGAAGTCAGGGAACTTTCAATAGAGTAAGAGTCTAGAAAAATCTGAGCCGACTTTGTCTATTTTAGTTTTTTCGAAAACGCGTCTTATCTGATCTGCTGTTTAAAATTTGATTTACATGAAAAATGTTGAAATTTTGCTAGTTTTTACAGTAAATGTAAGAATGGCTGTCGGCCGTATCTCAAAAAGTGTTAGTCGTATGGTTTGCGGAAGAAAAATATATTAGGTAAAGTGGTCATGAGAAATTGTTGGAAATTATTTTCAAGTTTCTCAGACTGGCGCTAGAGGGCGCAACAGTAACGGTAAATATGAATCACGAAGTTTCCACAAAAGTCGCCTAGTTAAGGTATCCCGAAAATAACATTTTTGTATATTTTGAAGATTTATTAATAAAATTCACCCATAGAACGTGTTCGTCACTTTTCAAATAAAGTGGTGGGGAAGGTTGAACATTATTTGTAATAAATGCTGATAACTCAGGTCTGGCTTAACATAATTTAGTAAACTTAGTTTTGATAAAAAGGGCCTTTCTCACTCTATGTATCATCTTTTGAACTACGGCAATATGTGTTTTACACTAGGCGCTAGGGGGCGCTGTCTTACAACTTCACAAACATTGCGCGTTTTTTCCATAATTGTAAATATAATAGTATATTCAATTTTACCTGATTACAAGGATGATTAAAAGTCTAAGAAGTCAGCGAAAACCGCAAGTTAATATCTATTTTCAATCCGGAGATATCAACAACAATAATCATAATTACGGAACATTATGATTTTATTTTCAAGTTGCCATTGCCATTGCCGACAGCCATTCTTAGTGGGACACCCGGTACAGGTTATTTTATTAAACTCTCATAATGATATATGCAAATACTTCAACTTGTACTTTATTTGATCTGTACTATAAAATATTATATTTTTATCCTTGCTGGTGTAGATCAAGTCAATCTTAAGCTGAAATTTTTAAGATTAAAATGAGTGGGATCCCTGTCCTGTATTTTTCTATTTTTAGTATTCTTTACTGAAGTAATAGACAGTTTAACAAGAGGTTATGAAGATAAATTACTTTGTGATAATCTAATTCTTGAAATTAACTCGTCCCGTTATGCCTACAATGTGACTGTAAAAGAGGTAAGTTAAAAAATTACCTGTCCATTTGAAACCATTAAAATTGTTGAAATAATAACGATTTTTTTAGGTGAATTTTAATGTAATTAAAGCCATCTTAACTATGTCTCAAAATCTGCCAACTGGGCCTCAGTATTTTCCACATTTCTCACAAATGTTGACATATTTTTCCCCACTTTTCACGAATTATATTAAGAAAGAAAGTGCTATGATCGATTGTCTTCAGGCTATAGAGGTAAGAAACTGTTAAAATTCACTGGCATAGAAAATTTTGTAACATGATATGACACTGCATGACAGACTGACTTCTCTTACTTTTTAGGATGTTGCAATTTCAAATGGGGATTTAAAAGACAAGTGGGTCATATTCATTTTAAAACATTTATACGAAAAGGATTTTTTGAACGAGGATTCGATCCTCGGTTGGTTTTCAAGTGTTAAACCGGGAACAAAACTGCACGACCAGGTAAAACCGTTTGCTGATTGGTTAAGGGAAGCAGAAGAAGAAGACTCATCTAACGAAGAGTCCGACTAAGCCGTTAAAAATAATATAGTAAGATATTTTTAAAGATTTGTTTTTTTTTTATTATCCTATACATTCTTCAATAATTTTCTTCTTAAATAAATTTCGATTCGATCAAATTCTCTTCACTTAAAGGCCAGACCACACCTTTTATACATTATGGCACACAATAAATTAACTGAAATCTATCACAGTGGTCCATGGGACACAATCCGTCTGGCGTTCGTCTTGCTGCGAATATTCCTCAACTCTGTATATTTGGCGCTGGAGGGCTTTTGGCTGTCCCAAATTGACGTGTACGGTGTTCTACGTTTGTATATGCAAATTCTGAAAAATAATGAAATGTTGTTTAGAGACAAGCGGTTCTCGTGGTTTGTATACTGGGTTATGCAAATTATGCATGGCTCAGTTGAACATAGGAAATCCCATGTAAATTTTTAGGTAGCTAAATATTGGCTCCCCTGTATATTTTAGAGAAAAATGTATTATAATTTTTTGAAGAGGCCGATATAATAAACCCCATATGCGTTCGAATAAATTGTAATAAGCCAATCCTTAGTTATTAAATTAAATGTGATGGCAAAATTACGAAATTTTCATAGTTTAGGTAATACAGCAAACACCAGAAAATTATTATTTGGCATTGACAAAACGAGAAGTAGCGTCAGTGACAACATTTTAATTGAAGGCGCTTTAACTATAGCTAAATATGAGCTATTCCATTAAGGAAAGTAACTATGATTAAGTGCTATTATACAGGAAACAGTTTAAGAGTAGTGTCTGAAATGTTTTCCATAGTAATATGTTAAGTGCATGTAAAATTGCTGAAAATCATGCATGAAGGTTTGTTGCCCTAGAAACAGCTTGAATGCATTTTTATTGTTATTTACCAAAAAGTGCCCGACCGAAGGGAGGGCACTTTTTAAGGTAAATAACAATAAAAATGCATGAAAGCTGTTTCTTTAGGACAACAAATCTGAGTGCATGATTATCAAGCCATTTTACATGCACGAAATATATTTTTTTTTAAATCGACCGGAAAGCAACCACTTTCTACTCAATTTTTTAACCGGAAAATGTCATTTTATCGGTCTAGACCAGAAAGTCATAAAAGAGGGACCGGTAAAGTACTTTACCGGTCCCTCTTTTTACTTTACCGGGCCCTTTTTTTACATTGCGATCAATATTTGAGAAAACGAACCAAACCCATAATAAGTAGGCTTTGACTTGATTGTTTCTTTCATGGCGTTTCATGGCAACGAACTGTCAAATTTGATACTGCTTATTAAAAATTGTGTTTAAAAGTTAAAAGTTAGATTATATTATGGAAATGAATGTGGATGAAGGTGAAATTCCTCTTGAAATAACTGAAGCGGCTGCTAGAGCTACTCACGATTTGTTGCCGCATAAGTCCAGGGACAAGTATGAAAAAACGTTTGCCGTTTTCAAATGTTGGTGTAAAGAAAAAAATGTCAGAAATATTTCTGAGGATGTTTTGTTAGCCTATTTTGCTGGAAAATCCGAAAAATTAAAATCATCTACATTGTGGAGTGTGTACTCGATGATTAAATTGATGTTAAATTTAAAAGAAAATTTGGATATAAGCAGATATTATAAACTTATAGCATTTATCAAAAGGAAGTCGGTTGGATACATACCCAAAAAATCGAGGGTACTAACCAGAGTAGATATTGACAAATTCCTGCTGGAAGCTCCTGATAATGAATATCTTTTAATCAAAGTAAGTAGGACTTAAATATGTATTTTTTTCATTTTCTTCTCTCCTTATATTTTTTAACAATAATTATTAAAAACGGCTATTTATTTTAATTATTTCTTATTTTTTTTTAGCTTTTACTAATATTGGGATCGGCTGGGGCCTGTCGCCGTGAAGAATTAGTTAATATGACAATTGACGATGTTGAAGATAATCAATCGATGCTGGTGATAAAAATTCCAAATACAAAGACAAATCATCCCAGGTCATTTATAGTTGTTGACGAACAAAACTTAAATGTATATAGAACATATGTTTCTTTACGTCCATCCAATGTCCCACATCGAAGGTTATTTATTTTTTACAATAAAGGAAAGTGCTCTATTCAACCAGTAGGTTTGCATTCTGTAGGAAAAGCGCCATCAAAAATAGCATCCTATTTGGGATTATCAAACCCAGAGCAATTTACAGGGCACTGTTTCCGACGTAGTTCGGCCACATTGTTAGTGGAAGGTGGAGGCGACATCCTTAATTTAAAACGACACGGCGGCTGGAAGTCATCACAAGTTGCCGAAGGCTATATTGAACAGTCTCTACAAAATAAGATTAACATAGCCAGCAAAATTCAGGAAGCAGGAGGGTCAAAAGTACATATTACATCACAAACAACCCATAAAGATGTATCAAAAAATGAAGCAGGAGGGTCAAAAGTACATATTACATCACAAACAACCCATAAAGATGTATCAAAAAATTTTCCATCAAGTCTACAATTTAATAACGTACAAAATTGTACTTTTAACATAACAGTTCAAAAATAGATATTATTAATTATTAGAATAATTCTAATTTTAATTATTTATTAAGTACCTATTATCAAATAATATTTATTATAACTATTATAAATAAAAAAAATTCCTGACTATAGAGTTTTCAATCTGTTTAAAACTATATTAATGTAGTAAGCCATTATCTAAATTTTCTTGTACGCCACTGGTGTTGTGTCGATTTAAAAAAAAAATATTGTAAGTTACACAACCGGAAAGTACGTTTACAGGACTCGCCTGCTTCGTCCTGTAAAATAGTACTTTCCGGTCTTGTAACGTAATATACTATTTTAGACTATTTCCTGATTCATTTTGATAAATTGACGCGAAATTGTCAAAGCAGAAATTTCAACTTGTTGTGACAGTGACGGTTATTCTCGTAGGTAACCAACAATGAAAAACCAGAAGAGTGCAATTTTCAGCTCAATCGCGACCGAGGGCTGATTTTCACCGAAAATCAAGTGAAAAGCGCATTGTAGTTACAGTATATGAGGGAAATAGTCAGTTTAATTCCCTGATAAGC
Organism: Polydrusus tereticollis; assembly: GCA_963920685.1. Lineage (NCBI taxonomy): Eukaryota > Metazoa > Arthropoda > Insecta > Coleoptera > Curculionidae > Polydrusus > Polydrusus tereticollis. Next base: position 29,283,084 of record OY987331.1, on the reverse strand, counting down.
CTATCCCTTCCATTTCATTAATTAAACTTATCATTAGTAAATTTAAGTTCAAAGGCACTGTAAATGCTGAACTCGGAATGTCAATAGAGCTAAAGAAAGGGATAACAGAGATCTTGATATTTTACTGCACGTGGAGGAAAATAAAATGATTACATGAACTACATGAAAAGATCAAATCACAGTGTTGCGCACTTTTAAAAAACAAATATTTTCCTGACAAGTATGAAAAACATCAAGAGCTACGACAAGAATTATAAAGAACGGAGTAATGGTATTCTGTTTTGACGAAATGGAAAGAGCAAATAATAATACGGATTTTTTGAGAAATATTTGTTTTACCGATGAATGTATATTCACCCCCAACAACGAACCAAATGTTCAAAATTGCCGGCATTGGAGCCAAGAAAATGACCACCGTCTTGTTCATACTCAGACGCAATATCCACAAAAATTAAATGTTTGGGCGGGAATTGTAGGACATCACATTATTGGACCATTTTTTATGGAAAGCAACCTTACAGCTACAAAATCGAGTTAAACCTGCACTAGAAGAAGTTGTACGCGAAAGTTAGGAGATTTGGTATCAAATGGATGGTTGTCCTGCCCATAATTCTCTCATGGTTAGAGAATACTTCCAACGACTTCTTTCTGTGGGGTCACTTAAAAAAATTTATTTATAAAGATGTAAAATTTGAAAATCTATGTTAGCTAAAAAACTGTATTTTGTTAGAATGTGACAGAATTTCTCAATATCAACTCAGTAATGTTAGAAATGAATTTTATGATCGGTTGGGATATTGTTTAGCTGTTAATGGAGGGTTGTTTGAACATTTAATGAATTTTTGTTTTTGTGAAAATGTGTAGTCTTAGGTATGTTATGTTAAATTAATGTATGATTGCCGGATTGGTGAAACGAAAATGTGTTTTTAATGGGAAATAATCTTTATTCGTTATGTCCAGCTGTACGTCAATTTTTGACAATAGCGTCTTAGAAATTATTTGCTGGTGTTTGCTGCATTACCTAAACCATGAAAATGTCGTAATTTTGCCATCACATTTAATTGAATAAGTTAGGATTGGCTCATTGAAACTTATTCAAACTTGGCACATGGGTTTATTATATCGGCCTCTTCAAAAAATTATTATACAATTTTTCGCTAAAATGTACAGTGGAACCAATATTTAGCCACCTCAAAATTTACATGGGATTTTCTATGTTCAACTAAGCCATATGCATCACCCGGTATAATCGTGAAATGTGCTTAGCCTAAAATCCTGTTGAGTTGTGTGAGCGTGATCACCGATATCTGTAGTGTTGTTATACCAATAAAAAATTGCATTTCTGTGAATGTGTGAGGATTGTAGTCACAGACAAGGACGAGCTATAGGTATACCACAGCAAAAAAATGTTAAGTTAACTGTTAGCATTTTACTACAATATGCTACAATGTTACAATACAGGTAGTTTTAACATTGTTTAGAATAACACACCCGTAATTTTATCTTTCACAATAGGGTCGGAAAATTATAGCAATAAAGAAAACCGATAATTTAGGATAAATCTAACGACAGTGGTGAACGTTTGGGTTTCTATTAATACAAATGCAATTTTTATGCTGTACAAAAAATAGCTATAGATTTAACTGTATTAACTTTATTTTCTGAATATAAAAACTGTACAGATCGCATTTCCAAGAATTTACAAATTAAAGGTCTAAAAAGGTGTCTTCGCCATCGCTAAATCTGAAGGATTCGTCTGTGGAGTCAAATGAATTAATAAGTGGTTCTACCCTTTCTTCCATTATGTTGTGTAAGTCCCACATTTGTTTCCCTCTTTATTTACATGTTTTATAGCTTCTTGCCAATTTTCCCTCCTGGTGATTGTTAATGAATATTTCAATAACTCACGTCCATGTTTTGTTGTAAATGTAGTTTTATTTCTTGCTACATAGCCTTTCATTTGTGCACATATCAACCCAATAAGTGCATTTAATTGATAATGGTATAGGGCGGCAGTCGAAGTAAAACAACACGCTTTTTATCCATTTCGTTGATTACACATTTTTTTAAATTTATTTTCTCGCACATTTTTAAAAGCTATTTTTTTAACATGAAGGGTATATTTTTCTCAAACAGACAATTTATAATATCCCTTTTTTCCTAGGTAGTTGCTCTAAAAGGCTTGAATGGGCGTATTCTGGTTTCGTTAATTCCGGATTCGTCACCCAGGGCTGAATTACCTGATTTAAATCAAATAGTCCTTGTTTGGTCATCTACGGAAATTCGTCCATCCCTTAAAATATATTGTGTTTACATTAAAGGATCCAAATAATAAGCATTTTTTTGGTAGGTCCACCCTGAATTTATCGCAAGCTATTGTTATATTTGAGTGTTTCTAAATCCACCATTTTATAAGTAGTTTTTTCTGGCGACATCTCTCTTTATTTGAGCCAATATAAGTTCGATCGGGTTTAATTCGCAGTGGTAAGATGGATGGTAGTCTGAGTACAGATATTCCTCGTAACTTTGCCATTTCTTCGACTACATATTTTTTGAATGCATTTTTATGTAAATTGGCTAGCAACAATAGTTCTTTTTTTAAGGAATCTAATGGAAATTCTATTTGTCTTAAACTTAGCCATTCTGTGATTTCACTTTTACGCCACGCACTTGTCGGTAATTTTTCCGTCGGCCTATTGAACCTTTTGGTATAAGATCCAACGTTTGCTCGAACCATTCTTTAAAAACATCGCCATTCATATATTCGTGATACTCTCCTGTATTTTTAGATTGGAACATCAGTAGACCACCTTTAACGAAGCCTTCAGAACTTCCAATATGGGTTATGATAAGTCGATGTCCTTTTCCAGATGGCAGTTTTAATCCTGTGGACAATCCTTCCAAAAAAAGCTTGCCTTGAACTTTTAATATTTTCATCCTGCCAAAATTTAGTCACAGTGTTCACTTAGCCATGTTTCGTCTAGGTAAAATATTTGTTTGTTTTCTTCTCTGGCTTTTCGGATGCTTCTTAAGTAATTTATTCTCCAACAGACGATATCGCTTCTCTCTATTAAACTCGATTGCCTATTAAATTTCTTGCACCGAAACTCCATTTTTTTTAAAATAATTTCCAAAGCGTATTTCTACACATAAATGAGTAGTCCTGGTCTTTTCGGATTGAGGACAAAATTTTGTCCAGCGTGCGAGTTTATTTTTTTAAAAAGAAACTATGACCTTTTCGCCTTATTCTCTGCATTAAAACGTCATCCAGCTCAAGTTTTGGTCGTCCTGGAGAAGTTTTTGGAGGTTTGACGCCAGCACTTTTTTCTTCTTTTTAAAGTTTATATATTGTTGTTTTCTCAACGTTAAGCATATCTGCTGTAAATTGCACTCCATTGTCAACACTCAAATCCGCATTCTTACTTTTAATAGAGTCGTAACAGTTAATTTTTTTTTTCATTTACTGTACCTACATGGACCGACTCTAGAGTGTTTAGGCAATTGTTGAAACTTCTCCATATTTAATTAAAAAAACACTGACACTTCACACTTTGACTAGTTTCACCGGGAAACAAACACCCAAGTTAGGTATGTATAGATATAAATAGGTGTATTATTCCATTAGAGGCACCCATAAAGGCATAATAACCACATAGTTAGCAAACAGGTGACCAAGATTAAGTACGAATAATAAAAGGAATAAAATGATTAGAGCAGAAGCGGAATAAGTACCTAGACTCTAAATTAGTTGTACACAATTTTAAGCTTAGAAAATTTAATATTAAAATGTATATTTAAAGACGAAACTTGAATTTAATGTCCATACTTGTACTAATTCTGCACAAATTTAAAAGTTCCGGCCTATTTAAATTTATACATGCCGCAAAATCTTGCACGCCCATGGAGAAGACGGTTTTCATTGATTTATTACTTCGCATCATTTAATAATAGACTATAGACAAAAACTAAATTCTTAGTATTAATTTAAAGGAGTTATTCCTTAATACTAAATAGAACAGAGGGCTTTTAATAACCTTTTAATCAAGATATGCCTTAAACAAATTATGCATATAAAAGAATTAAGTGCGGGTTAGTTCAGGTTCATCAAACACGTCCTAGTGCATTCTATTCAAAATGAAATAAGCTTACGAGACACTTTGATAAAATTATAATATGTTAAATTTGAATGAAGTTGTACAGGGTTATCCAACCAAGACTAGACAAGGCGATTTTTTGACTTTTCCTGTACTTTTATAAAAAAAACTGAAATAGCCATCTTAAGTCATTTTCTCCCGCGAATTCGAATATCTTCAGCAAAAAACAATTGAACATCAAACAAAAGTACTAGGGGTCACTTTGATATTTTTTTAAATGGAACACCCTATATCTTCGAATATTTTTGGATTTAACATAAAATAGCAATTATTTTTTAATAAGTGCATTATAAGTCTAAACCTAATAGTTTCCGAGATATCGACTTTTGAAAAATGACATTTTTCAACTTTGACAGCTTCTAGCTTTCTAACGGTACGCTTTAGAGTAAAACGGCTTACATGTCCCTATCTTACTTTTTTATTATCTTCCCAAAAACATCAACTTCCGGTTAAACCGGATGTAACTCAAAAACCGGAAATACAGTACTTCCGGTTTCACCGGAAGTTCATGTTTTTGTAAAGATCATAAAAAAGTAAGATAGGGACATGTAAGCCGTTTTACTCTAAAGCGTACCGTTAGAAAGCTAGAAGCTGTCAAAGTTGAAAAATGTCATTTTTCAAAAGTCGATATCTCGGAAACTATTAGGTTTAGACTTATAATGCACTTATTAAAAAATAATTGCTATTTTATGTTAAATCCAAAAATATTCGAAGATATAGGGTGTTCCATTTAAAAAAATATCAAAGTGACCCCTAGTACTTTTGTTTGATGTTCAATTGTTTTTTGCTGGAGATATTCGAATTCGCGGGAGAAAATGACTTAAGATGGCTATTTCAGTTTTTTTATAAAAGTACAGGAAAAGTCAAAAAATCGCCTTGTCTAGTCTTGGTTGGATAACCCTGTACATAAATTGTAAATAATAAATTGACGCAGCCATTAGGTAAAGAAACTTTTAAACACGCAAATGTAAAAAACCTATCTATACTAATATTCTATAAGTTTAACTTTTTGCATTGTCAGCTATAAGTCTGGATCAAAAGCGAAGGGAAGTTTTGCGGAATAAAATATTGATCCTAAATAGGTAGAAAAGGTTCAGGTTAGTTAGTTAGGTGACGAATCGAGAATTGACGAGACGAGAATAAACCCCTTGAATGATAGCTGGCGTTATCTAAGACTATGACTGAATTTTCGGGAATTAGTTAGTTCTATCTACTCTTCGAAGACGTCAGCAGATCATGATAATCTTTAGTTGATTTTGACTCGAATTCAAACAAACCACCGTCTACAAGACCATTTTCACTACCTATTTGCGTTATTATTATCCTGCGACCCAGTGGCGCAACCAGGGGGGGGGGGGGCTGCCGGGCTGCAGCACACAAAAATTGAAACGGCCTGGCTGTTTTATTAATTTTCTGTTGTTTTGTATTTTTCTTACTTGAAAATAAAGCACAATCATTGAAAAAAGGGCGTGGCATCCAAAAATTTTTCGCCTGCGCCTCTATCCCCCCCCCCCTCCGAACTTATTTTCTGATTGCGCCACTGCTGCGACCTTTAACTGCAGATATTTTCATTTTTAAACCAGTAGACAAACCTTCTATAAATGCTTGACGAGAGCTTTAAATATTTTTATCCTGTCATATTTTTGCACTAAATGTCTTTAGTTGAGCCAGGTTTCGTTTACATAAAAAATGTTCTTTTTTTACTTCTATATTTACTAGTATCTCTTGGACGCTGCCGTCTCCAAAAGATAATATCTTGTAAATAAAACCAATGATTTAATAACCATAGATAGTACAAGCTATTCATAAATGCTATAAAGATGTCCTGACAAAATTGTTTGTAGCCGAAACGGCGTGAAGAGTTAAATGGGGCCGGGGGTAGGGAATACACTGCATTCACCTTAGATAGACATATGCAGTAAGATTGACTTTCGATAGTTTTCCCAGAAAGATTTAAATTTGCCACAATTTTTTTCCGACGTTGGGTAAATTCTCATCGTCTCTTATAACGTTAAATATTTTATCCAATGTTAGGATCTCCACATTGAAATTAAAATCATGAACTTTTCTTCGTATGACACTTCACATCCTAATCAATTTGAACAGGTGGCAACTGGCAACTCTTTAGGAGGAGCTACCGTTCCAGATTTTACTTCCCTAAGAAGCTGAGAAGAATGCTGATACTAGAGAATGCGTTTGGTGTAGTGCGTCATGGCCGTCATGTCGTTTTAAACACTATTGTCTTTGCTTTTACGTCAAGCACACCCTTACAAAACACTTGGGAATAAGTATTCGCCATTTTTATAATAGACCCACAAGCTTTCGATAACACCTTGAAAACTAAACTAAGTAAGTTGGAAATATTCTACTATGAAATAAGGTACCTGTGCAATTTAAGAACAGGCACCTGTTATTGTCACGCCTATGTTTTTGTGCGGTTTTACGATTAAAGCCCAACTCAGACTAGCCGTTGCGGTTACGATTGGGGCAGTTGACCAATGAGGGCGCAGCACTCTTCGGTTACGATTACGGCTTCTAGCTCTAATTTAATCGGACTGTTTACAACCGTAACTAGTAGCAGTTCTCCCTGTAGTCACGTGATCACCTGACACGCATCAGCTGTTGTGGTGTTTTCGTTCTTCGTGTCTTCATTTTTACATATGGTTACTAAAATGCCACCAAAATCCAAAACATGGACAGTTAATTATGAAATATAACTAATTAACGAAGTAAGAAATAGAAGTTTGCTGTGGAATGTAACCACCTCTTTAGCAATGGGTACCAAGAGAGCACAACAAATTAATCGTCGATGACACATGTCGATGAACCTGCTTCTCGCTAACATTTTCTCTGTACAAGCTAACTGAAATCGAGAAGCTAACCGGCGCTATGGTGAGCGAAACCCAAACGACAACAGCAATCGTAACCGCAACGGCTAGTTTGAGCTGGCCTTAATGACCCTTGTCTTTGTTGTCAGCCATTAAGAAAAAGAAATAGTGTAACTTAATAATTGAAGGAGTTTAAATCACTACACTACGTACAAACATAGATCATATTGAAGAGGAAAGAAAAATCCAAAATTCTTCACAAATATATAATATTTTGCTCTACGCGTTTCGGTTTCTTAAACCATTTTCAAGAGCTGTCTAAAAAAGTTCATTTATATAATAATCTCAATTCAAAATCAAAATTATAGGCTTCTCTGTAGTAGCAGCGAAAATTGTGAATGAGTTTAAGTAATGAATGTTTGTTTAAATAATCGTACCTCTTTTTGTGCAACCTGGATGCCGCTCTGGTTCAATATATTTTGTTTAATTTTTTTGGGTTTATCCCGTTGATCAATTTTATATAGTTAGTTAACCTGCTGTTCGCCATAGTGAACTTGTTTGTTGTTCCTAATGTAAAGTTTGTGATTATATTATGTAAGTAATACCTAATAATTTTAATTTTGAATTGATTATTATATAAATGAACTTTTTTAGACAGCTCTTGAAAATGGTTTAAGAAACCGAAACGCGTAGAGCAAAATATTAAATATTTGTGAAGAATTTTGAATTTTTCTTTCCTCTTCAATATGAATAATCTTCACCCCGGAGATATCTATGATTCAATATACATAGATCAGTAGGTTGATACTTAACCTGTTATATGGCAAAAATTAGTAGATATCTCTTGCATAGTAAGAAAATGATTGTGTTACATGAAGAAGGATATTCACACACCTAAGATTAATATGACGCCAACATATAACAGTTATACTCTTTGAAAAAGCATTAAGGATCGAAGCGTATGGATAAACAATGAACCAGACTTTCTTTGGAGCTGTGGTGTCGTGGATCCAAGACTGAAGAAGGTACAGGGGCTGAGACTGAGAAAGAAAAATACGAGTAAAGCACCGAAGAATGAAACGACACGAAAAAAACAACAAGCACAAAAAAAAAGCATTGTCAAAGAAAGCAAACAAATAGGGCACAACTCAATACATCAATCTAAACGAAGACAGCTGAATTGAGCTAACCCTAGAAGAATAAAAGTAAAAGGCAATGGATGTCCTGACTTCAATGAAGATACTATATAGCTGTAGGCTCTCTCAGCAACTGTTTATCATTTGGTCTGCCAATGCGACTCCTTGGATCTTATATTCGGAAAAGCAAAACTAGAACCGAAACAAGTCAATCTACAGAAGACGTGTATAAGTTAATACATTGAACTCGGATAGCCAAGGCAAGAACGGACTTAAGGAAGAAAAAAAATCATATTAAAAAACTCGGTTCCAACACAACCATCAGCTGACACAAAAGTAGAAAGAAACGGAAAGCGGTAAAGATAGGAAAAAAGTGGTAGGCCCCAGAGTTAGCAGAATGTGATGCACAATATTTAAAATCGTTTAGAAATCGCAAAGCTACTTCTATTCAACTGGCCGAGGAAATTCTGTTAGACGCTATAGCAAAGAATGTTACCTCATCTTGTGTTCGCAGACACCTCCTAAAATCAGGTTTAAAACAATGGGTCGCTCGTCACGTAAGCGCTTTGCCCGACGTGGTGGATGTAGTACAATAATACAGGGTTCGGCAAAATTAACTACCCAATTTAAATAGCTTATAAAAATTTTTAAACTTGAATAATAAAACGAATTAATACATATTTTCAAATTAGAAAGATGGCAGTTTTTATGATTTAAATATAGTGCTTCGTGAATGATCGCCATTGTTCTCAATGTATTCTTCTAATTTTATTGATCAGCAACTTCTTGCATAACATTCTTAAGAACGTGACGTGCGATAGCATTGATTTCATTTCTAATGTTTAATTTCACATCTATTAAGTTTCTGGGTTTATTTACCAACACTTAATGCTTTAAATAGCCCCAAAGAAAACAATCCGGAGCTGAAAGATCTGGAGATCTTGCTGGCCATTGAATCGTACCATTTCTTCAAATGAGTCTGCTTGGAAAGGATTCTCTTCCCCGTATGACTTGTTACCCCGTCTTGTTGAAACTAGTGAGTTCTATTTATTTTTCAATTTGAGGTAAAAAGAATGTCTGCAACATTTGGACATAGCGCGCAGCGGTAACGGTGACTGTCTCTCCAAAAAAATAAGACTCAATTATTCCAGACGATGAAATAGCACACTATACAGTTACTTTCGGGCAATGCAAGGGTCGCTGATGAATTTTCCGAGGATTCTCTTAAGCCCAAGAACGGCAATTTTGCTTATTTACATCGACGTTGAGATAAAAATGTGCCTCGTCACTCATGGAAAGGTTACTTTCGATACCTGGGTGATTATCATAAATCGGACGATACAATTCAAGTCTGTTAATCTTATGTACAGATAAAAATGCATTCGTTTTAACATTCTTCTTGTGCTTCGATCACTCAAACCAAGGACGGAAACATGTTTAACGGCGGTTTTTTTTCGGAGTATCAATAACTGCATTCCTTACCCTTTCTTCGTTACGTTTATTGCAGGCAATTCTTGGTCTTCCACTTGACTTTTGTTTACAAAAGGTCCCATTTGTCTCCATTTTTTTTCGCCAAGCCAAAATAGTCTTACGCAGAGGACAGCGACGGACATTAAAATGACTTCGAACACACCTTTGAACAGCGATTATTGAATTAAATTGAATCAATTTTTCAACACAAAAGACATGATGCTGTGTAGACCAATGCTCCATTGTGATAACTGTCAACAATTCTTACATTTCCAAAGTTAACTTTTTGTTTAGAACTATTTTTCGTTTCGTTATTGGGTTATTAATCAAATAAATTGAGTAATACATTTTGCCGAACCCTGTACAATAGTAAGAAGTTTATAAGAAGAAGAAAAGAAGCATGCAATAAATTAGAGTTACATTTTAAACAATACTAAACGACTACCACCCAACATAAAACATTCAACATTTGCACAAAAATGCTGGTTAGGAGATCCTGGTTTTTGCGATTAAACAGTGTCAAAGTTAAAGTACTTTTGGACGTTTCGCCTACTGTCGTACTTTCAGGGATCTATTTAATTCCAAGAAAGAAACCAGAGGAGTAAGAACTTTTGTTTTAAGTTAGGGATTATTAGGCCTTCACACTCGTCTATCAAAATATGGCTTTCGATTTATAAATAATATTTTCATTCTGAAACAAAAGAGAATCAGTATTAAGCGTCAATCAGAAATATATATACAGAGTGTCTAAAAGGTCTGTACAAAGCTACAAAATTATGTCGTGAGTAATACGCGTATAAATTGTGAATTCCTTACCTCACCCTATAAATCCAGTGAGTAAACAGACTAATAACACTATCAATGACGTTGTAATGGAGCTTATACTGGAACTTTTAACCTCAACTTGCTGTACACTGCTTGAAGTCGCCGGTAGAGGCGGGTCATTCACCCAGATTGTATCCGAGTAGCGGTAGAGGAGATCCATAATCACACCGTTACTCCAGCCAAAACCCAACTGGACCTCGTATTCGCCTCCTGTACCTGTACCCCCAAATACTGTTGAATCGTACTGTAACAAAAGTATACTTTAGGAGTTTTGATCAAGGGTATATTCCTGAATGGTTTTACCTTTTCGTACATCATCTCAGTGTCCTTAAAGGCCTTGTAGTTGGACCGCACCCAGAGCTCAGCTATTTCAAAGGCTAACCTCACAGCAAACTCATCCCCTGTATTGTTCAACCCCACAATAATTATATGCTGCATGGGTGGCCAGGCGTTGGGGTAGTCCCACTGTTCTCCCGTGTGCTCCATGGTATTGGGAATGCCCCCTGGGTACAGGATGTTTTTATTTTGGAGGTACTTGAGTACCTTCCGGACTATTTTGTCCTTCTGGGAGATGTTATAACATCCGGTCCAAAGAGGTGACATATTTGATGGGTAGAAATAGTCTCTTTTAACTGCGTTTTCCAAATCGTAGTCCAGCCAGGCCCCGATTTCATCATGCCAAAGCACTGCCTCAATACCCACAATCCATTGGTGGGCAATATCACTAAAAAATTTGGCCTTGTCGGTTTTGTTTAACATTGTGTTAAATTCTGCCAGTAAGTTGGCGTTCCAATATATCATTGCATTTAGGTCTACGGGTACTATTGATCTGGTTTTACTGTTTGTTAGGTTACCTAGAAAGAAACGATTAATTAAGCTACACATGAAAAAGAAATAGGAAGATTAGGTACCTTTATTTGTAGCATTCGTAATGAACCATCTACTTGAAAAATCCCAACCAGACTCAGCTGCTGCCTTGAGCTCCGAATAATAAGCTTCCTTTTTGTGGTTTTCTCTGAACATCATCGCGCTCTCAATATCCTCTGAGTAGGATTCCGGTCTGGGGCCCTGGGATCGATCACCGTACGCGGCCAAAGTATAATCTTTTCCATCCAAATGGACCGTCACAGTGTGATTTGTCATCCAGTAATCGAATTCCTTTTCCATAGTCAGTAAGTTCGTTTCAATGAATGATTTGTCTTGTGTAAATTCGTAGTATAACTTAATCATTGGAACGAGAAGTGGAGGGTGCGACCTGGCCAAGTAGTAGATTCTTCCTCCGTTAGGAATATGTCCATAATTATCCACTATAAATAAAAAGTTCTCCAACATTCCTTTTACTGTCTGGTGCATTTCGGACAGCAGTAATCCTTGAACAATCCAGTACGAGTCCCAATAGTAGAACTCCCGGAACCTGCCTCCAGGAACTATGACGGGATGTGGCACCCAAATAATACTGTAATGGTCTGGATGAGTTTTCACCTCTTCTTTCATCTTCCGTCCCAAAATTTTCCAGATATTGTTAAGCTTCTTGCCCCACATTCTCAAGTTCTCATCCATTATGTCGTCCAGGAATTTCGGGTGTGATATCCAGTCAGCTGGGTCCCATTCCTCAAACTCTTGTCCAGGTGGATCGAAGTTAAGTTCCACAAACTTCTTGACTTGCGCTCTGGTGGGCTTGGTTTCTTTGAAGTCCAACATGAACAGATCGAATTTCGCCAAGGTTTCGTTAGGTGAGTACTTCATTTTCATATCTACAAAGGTCTTGGAATCTCTGTAAATTTTCGCCATTTGTATGGTGTCGATTAATCGGCCATGACAGTAAATATCACTAAAACAATTAAGTATAATTATTCGGAATGTAAAAGAGAACGTGTGCCAAAATAAGTAGGTGGAAGCAAACCCTTAGATTGAAACTCGTTGACGTTGGCAAATATTGTTATGTCTGCTGACGTAAAAGAATAATGGCAATTTATGACACAGCGTGAAAAAATCAGTTTAAATGATTCTAAAAAATATATAAATATAGTTTTATCATGGCAATGAATTGTTATATGTTTCAAGCGATACTGGGTCTTTTTGCGACAAGAATACATTGGTGAAAACATTTGTGTGGTTTCATTTAATTATATTTGTACATACGAGAGACGTAGCGTGTTATTTTTATTGGTAACATTAAACTAAATGTAGTTAAATCGGAGAAAAGTAATGAAATAGTTAATTTTTTAGGAGAGACTTTAATTAGATACGTCAACAAATAGGAGGTGCTGCTTAAAGGTAAACTAAATAGAGAATTATTCTGAGGATAAATCATGTTCTCATTTTTTATATATTGGCAAAAAATAATTTTAATAACTTTCTGAGATAACATCGAATAGTAAATTAGTTTTCTAGTTATTTTAACTTTAATCACACCGTGTAATATACTTATTCAAGCTCTCGGTTCCATATCGTATTTTATACTAACGAAAAAATCTCTTAAGTGATCTTCTTACCTAAAACATGTTGGAGGAAGTACGTCTTCTTCACAGCTGCAATTCCGGCTAATGTTAAACATAAATAGCACATATAAAACCACATATTTTGTTGCGTAACACTTTCTCTGTGCCATTTTTCAGTCTTGAGTGTAAATGTATCAACTCGGTGAAGCCAAAATGATTTTGTTGTCGATTACAGCCGACATTAACAGTATTGCGTGGTGTGGTAACGCATATTCACTAAACTATTTCTACAAAGGAAGAATACGTTTATTTACAGTCCCCTCACTTTAGTAAATATAAAAATGGCTCTATAAATCAGTGCCAAGTTTAAAAAACTAATTTAAGTCAAATTCATGAGCGAGTTCATAGGCAGAGAGCCAGCATAGACTACAGAATTTCAAAAGCAAGTAAATTGCTACGTTCTATACGAGTGAATACTTAAAAGTTTTGCTCGACTGTATGTTATTGTAATTTGTGATTTCATCTTAAATTTTGTGTATCACAGTTTGCATTGTAGATTTTGTCAGATAGGTACCAATGAATTACAATGTTAGGTTGTACTTCTGATTCTCAAAATCTACGTTTACTGTATTACTCGCTACATTAAGCCATATCTCTGGTTTCCACGCGTTGGCTACACTTTAGGGTATTTGTGCAGTGCTACCCCTATATCCACTGGCTCTTTTTAAAGAATGAAGGTTGGACCGCGACATCAGCCCTTGGACTATAGCGTGACACAACTGTTTGTCTGTCTATAAAAAACTCGCGACTGAATAACTTAGCAGGTGATTATGTTGTGCAAGTGCTGACGTGGTTTTAGTGACGATAAGACAAGCCTCTCTTATGGCTTGATTTGATTGGCTGGCCAGTAACACACCTTTGGAAATAATTTTACCTTGGATTTCGCTAATTACACTGGGCGACAAATTTTTTTTTGTTGTAGCATAAAGCTGAACAGCATATTGTAGTAGAATGAACCTATCTGAATACGAATACGGCTTCCTTGTTACATTAAACAAACCACATGCAGAACGGTACCATTTATTATTTATTAAAAACATGATTTTACAAGTTTTTTAACCCTGTATATCGATTATATTAAATAAACAAACAACAATGACCTTCCTCCAGCTTTTTTAAATGCAGATACAATTAATGACTATTTCTGCAGTGTTTTCCAAAAAACAAACAACTGTGATAATAAAATTAGGTTTTATAGTAACAAATATAAGGTAATTCCGGGAGAGGTGCCCTACTTAAGGTAAAAATTGAAACATAGGCTTAAACTATCTCTTTTTTTATTCTAAAAAAATACATATCATATATTGAACATAAAGTAAACTAACATAAACTCTGACATCAAACATAATTGCTATTCATAAATGAGTAAAAAAAAACAAACTTGAAACTCTGCATGTGGTCATCTCACCCGGACCGTCCGGGTGAGTGGCCTCGCCAAAACGGGAGAGATGCCCTCAAATTGGTTTTCACCTTGTTGACTCTCTGTTTTGCTTTCCACATGTGGTACATGCATTTTCGTGTGGCGTACATATTTCATGGAGCCATCGTCTGCAATAAATACACTGTATCCAATCGACGTGTGTTTTGGTTTCATGATAGTTCTCTAGACATTCTACACAATGATCCTCTTTTCGTCTTTGCGTTTACTCGAATGATTGTTACTTTGTTCAGGTTCCTTACATTTTGAAACCGACTTCTTGTCGTTCCCTTTATTCACTGTTGACAGCTTACGTTTTTTCAACTTCCTGACATTTTCTGCTATACCATTCTTCATCAGAAAATGAACCGGTTTCGTCGTATTTGATTTGATCTGTTTATTTGCTCGGGTTTCAACGTCCTTTCTTGAATGTATGGGTTTATTTGTCATTACTGTGGCAAAATTACGCGTCACAGTTTTAGTTAAAACTTCTGCAGATTGTTTCTTCCGTCGCTTCTGTTGTTTTTGAAGCACAGGTACTGGACTTATCTCTGTCAGAAATTTCGAAGGTGTCTCCTCCAATGCTTTGTTGGTATTGGTTGAAATTTTTTACGGCCCAGGGACGGGTGACTGCCTATTCTGGATTTCTTTCTCAGCAACTGGAGCAATTCCTTCACCTGTTGCAGATGGTAAGGCAGCGTTTACATCGGAAATAGCGTAGAATTGATCGGAAATCACTGCTGGATCCAACGGAAATATTCCAGTCGCTTTAAATCCGTATAAAGCAATTTCGACCGACGCTGCTTTGCCCCCGGCTTTCCCAATCAGCTCACCTACTTGAAGGCGACCAATCTTTCGTCCCGGATGGTATATCATCCACTACCTTGCTTCCTTCTTCAGATAATTCTTCAGAGACTTAAAAAATGATCTGTCCAAAGGCTGGAGCGCATGTATAGTGTGACTTGGTAAACAAATCAAAATAACATCGTTTTCTTCAGCATACTGCAGCATTTCAAAACAATTCCGGTGAAATGTATGTCCAAGTCCATCCAGAAATAAAATTGTCTTTTCTGGTGGTTTTCTTGGAATGAAATGTGCTTTCAGTCACTTGAAGAACAACTCGGACGTGATAAATGATGATTTTGAGTTCATATAAACTTTAGCACCTGCAGGTAAACCGTCGCCAAACTCTGTTTTCTCACGTACTCCCTTAAAAATGATGACGGGCGGAAGAAATCTACCTTCAGCGCTACAACATGCTATTATAAACACATTTTCAACCCTCTCTGAGGATATTATGGTATAGACATGCCATATTATGGTATGCATACATGCCATATTATGGTATGGACATGCCCCTTTGGTGGCAATCATAGGACCAGCTTCATTATTTAACTGAAATCCTGTCTCGTCCATGTTGAAAATGTTTTCGGGGTGGTCAAAAAAGTTGAATTCACTATAACGTCAGAAAGCATATTTAAAAATGCATTAGCTTCTTCCCTGTTCATTCCTGCACTTCGTGCAAGTGATATTCCCTGAGACTGTCTAATGCTCAACTCCTTATTTCTTCTTAAGAAAGAAGAAAGCCAGTCGTAACCTGCCATGCGGGTTTCACGATTAAGGTGGTGCTGAATTCCTAACATTTCAGCGAACTGGAACGCCAACGATCGTAGTGTTTCCCTATCAATCGCAAATCCGGCCTTTTCCATCTTTTGGATGTGTTTAACGAGCCTCTTTTCATTTTCTACTCCCAATAACGCTTGTGAACCCAAGGGTAACTCTGCAATAACCCCCGTACGCCTTCTTCGCCGCAAAGTGGAGATGGGATCCCATAAACGCGTGCAGCTTCATTAACTCCTATTTCTCCTTTATTCAATCTTCCAAGTGCAATTTCTAAATTTTCCTGCGTCCATTACCGTCTTGGGGGAGCAGTTAATCTTCCGGGTGTACCTTGTAGGCATTGTACTACTGCAGAAAAACATTTTGTAATATTCTGTTACGTTCGTTGTGGGGCATCTATACTTTTGTACGGGTTAGACGCCCCAATGCATCTGTCCTTCTTGTCCGGTATAGACGCTCCACCTGTTAGCTCGGAACAGCCAATTCGACATCAGTAACTCTACACATAACCTCAATTTAGAATTATTTTGACCCGCATCACAACGTATTTACGTTACAAATTTATGCCACTGCAAAATAACAGCTCAATTACATCCGTTTGTATTATATAGCCACTTTATAAATGAAATATCTTACCTTTTTTCTTGTTCGCAAGCAAAAATACGATTATCGCGGTTGAAATATGGCACTCACTCAATGCTACGGCTTGTAAACAATACCTAAATCCCGTCACTCACGCCACCTGTCGACATTTGGACCAACTTAAACATACTGGGGCGTCTATACCGGTGGGGCAACTCTCCCGGAATTACCTTAACTGTGATTTTGAATTTTCCTTTAGATTAGTGGATCAGATGGATATTTGTAAGTGTATCCAGAGTATTAAATCTAATGCAGATAGAGATGATGCTCTGACACTTTTTATGTTAAAGCTAAGTTTGCCAACTATAATTATTAATCATATTACGAATATAATTAACAGTTGTTTGGAAAGAGGATATTTCCCACAGTGTTGGAAATATTCAATTGTTACCCCAATTCCTAAAATCAAAAACCCTGTCAATATCAGTGATTTACGCCCAGTTAGTTTGTTGCCGGTTTTATCCAAAGTTTTGGAAAGAGTAGTTCACACTCAAATATCTGGATATCTTAAGCAAAATAATTTGTTTCCAACTCATCAATCGGGTTTTATACAGGACCACAGCACAACCTCTGCGTTATTGAATATTACAGATATTGCGAAATCCCTTATTATTTGATAAAAGGCTGGCAGCCATTTTGGTGGTTGTTGGGGAAACGATTGCTCAATGCAATAAAAAAAATTAAATGCAACCAATGTTTTCAAAATCAATACTACTCTTTGTCTAGATATAATAAATGCTTTTCAAATATTCCATTAGCAACACAATTCCTCAACGGTCAGAGAAACAGCGAAACAAAATGCATCTAAAGTTTTCAGAACGAATAATATTGTCGCCCAGACAAGCTACCGAATTTGCAAATATTATACTAAAACAGCGGCCTGTCGCTACGGTTAATTTAGCAAGAAATTGTTCTCAACACAATTCAGTGGTAAAAAGTCTATTTTTGAAGATTGTAAAAACGTATATATGTGCTTTGTCGCTGAGAGATCAAGCTCACCGCAGTACACAAAGCGGGAAAATTAACCATTGGTCCAGAGAAAACATTGCGGCACAGTAAATAGCCAATTAGAACACAACGCGCGAAATATGTTGCCTTGTGATTGGCCGGTCTGACAGCTGAGCGTGATATTCTAACGACGAGAGCACACTTACGTTCTCTCGAGAACCACTGCGGGTTAAACTAGTGAAAGGTCAACACATACGTCAAAATTATTGTGGGTCATCATCCGTTGGACATGACAAAATTGCATTCGCTGAAATAAAAGCACCAAGTAATTGTAGTAATGTTATAAGTTAGAAGTTAATCATGTATTAAAAAGTTATTGTGTATACAAGTGCCAAACTGGATAAATAAACGTCAAATTAAATGGGATCTAACTGTCTAATTCACTTAACCAATATATAAAACGAACCAGTGGAATAACCTAACTCGAGGAATATACAAAGCCTCACCGTTTAATGTTGGGAGTTAAAAATAAAACTTGAGTCCCACAGTGGTACTTGATTACTCAAAGGCCTTCGATGTAATTGATCATAATCTCATGTGCTCTAAATTATCTTATTATGGTTTTGATGAAATTTCAACATATTTTTTTAAATCTTACTTATTAAATAGATCCCAGGTAGTTCGAATAAAAAATGGCATTTCACAGTCGAGGGCAGTTGTGTCGGGAGTACCACAAGGGTCTATTCTTGGACCTATGCTTTTTGTAGTTTACACTGCGGACATCTTCTCTGTGGTTTCAAATTCACATATACATACATATGCAGATGACACACAAGTTTGGTTAAAATTTGATCCCTCAGACCCTGAAAGGGCAGCAAACTGGCTAAATGATGATTTGGATGCTATTTTGCGATATTCCCGGGAACATAATTTAAAAATTAACCCTAAAAAGACGGAGGTACTTGTTTTTTGCTCAAAGAAGCAACGAAATATGCTTACAAATAGACTTCAATTACTTATAGACTATAGTCCTTTGGAATTTTCTAACTGTGCAAAGGATATGGGACTTTATTTGGATATCAATTTAAGATTTCATAAACATCTACAAAATTTGTTACAAAGAAGTTATGTAAAAATGAAGCTCTTATACTCTAACAGATACATACTAAACTTTAAAATGAGAAAAAAATTATGTGAAAGCCTTGTTATGGCAATCTATAATTATTGCTTTATCGTGTATTATCCATTTTTGGATAAAGTCACAAAAAATAGAATATAATATGTGCAAAATACATGTTGTAGGCAGTGGCGGCTCTTATATAGGAGCACTTGAGCTCCACTACACAATATCTTGTGGTTGGAATGGAGGGGTGAAATAAAAGGAAGGGCTAGTGGTGGGCGGAGATATGCGCAAATTTTTCGTTATTTTTTTTTAACATGCTTGATGCTTGTGAACCTCCACAAACTTCCGTCACGAGCCGCCACTGGTTGTAGGTTCATAGTTATTTTAAGAAAATATGACTCTGTATCAAACAACATCAGGCAAATTGGTTGGTTAAAATGTAAAAATATGTATAAATTGTATTCTGTGGTATTTTTTGGGAAATTACTAGACAGCAAGCAACCTCTTTGTGTATCTATACCAAACTAGAATTAAGGAAAAATGCGCATAATTTAAACTTAAGAGATATAAACTACCTGTCAATACCAAAGCACAGAACTTCATTGTTTCAAAGATGTTTCTCTTATAGTTTTGTTAAACTTTACAATACTATCCCATTACAGTTTAAGCAGTGTAGTATAAAGAAACTTAAAATGGGTTATAGGGATTCACTACTCATATGATTAGATTACCATTTTCTGCTGGTACTATCTTATAACTTTGAGATCAGTAATGTTTCATTTTGTTTCTATTGTAATTATAGGCCACAAAACGGATCACAGTTGGTTAAGTGGAGGAATGGCCAGTGGCTAAACTTCGCCACCTGTGTTCCAAGTATGTGTATATGAATATATGCATATGCTTAATAAAGACGTTTATTATTATTATTATTATTATATTTACAATTTATATTGAACTAACGTCTGAAAATAAAGCAAGCACCAGAAATATTTATTTCAAACATACTAATTCTATTTTTTCCTTTTATGGGTCACATCTTCTCTTCAAAAATCAACAGTAATCACCCATCATGGCTGGATCCCATCGTCCTTGGTATCAAATTTTCATTCTCATGAAAAAATGATAAATGGGAATGAAGATTTGTAGGAGTCTAAAAGTCAATTAACCAGTTTGCATCCATATTGTTGTATAAAAATCCCTCCACTACACTTACAAATAAGTTCCAAGCTTTTTGTTCTTGCGTGGTAAGCTTTTCTATAAAATTTACATCGTCCAGCAATTAACTAATTTGTGGCCCAATAAAAATGCCTTCTTTTATTTTGTCGTCACTTGTCTTAAGCATTTAAGGTCTTCACCCTCTTTATTCACAGCCGCCACAAAGTTTTTCATTAGTCCACGTTTAATGTGAAGAGGAGGCAAAAGAACATATTTTGGGTCTACAACATACTTAACACTTTGAGATCTCCTTACTCCTTTCCGGCCAAATTTTCATTACATTTCAGTTTCACTGAATGGCCAACTGATTTTAAATTTCCATTGCATAATAACACAGTCTATGAACAAGCGCCACTCACAAGGAGAATGCTCGATATTGAGATCCTGCATGAAACCATCGATATCAGTACACGCACAACGAATTTTCCATATTGTAAAAAGCAGAAACGTGGCAATTCTTTTCCTAAAAGTCGCAATTTTTTGTTTCTTTGCTGCTTTCTAAGTTCCAACCCTTAAGACTGGAACCAAGAAGTTCTGACAGTTGCTTTGACAACCCCAAATCACGTACTAAGTCATTTAACTCACTTTGAACAATTAAATGTGGCTTCCCGGAACTGGGACCTGGAGTAAAAGTGGGGTCGGTACACTCTTCTTCGGAGCTGCCTGATGATGAGTTATTATCTCCATTATCTCGCAAAACAATATCCTGCCGATCTAAAGGCGCGGTACGGGTATTGTGAGAAGCAGGTCTTATGGCAGAAGCCAAATTCTGATATTCGATCTCTTTCGATTTCTTTTTCGAAATAACCTTCAATCTATGTCATGCAAACATAGCAATCGTCAAAATGATTGGTGGGTTCTCACCATACCATTGGAACTGCAAAGGGGCATACCTTTTCTCTTCTCTTTCATTCACTGCACCAATGACACGCTGCAGCTAATACAGCACACATGAGGAGCCCACTGCTTGTCTTGATCTCCGATTAAAACACCAAAATATATGAAATAGGCTTTTTCCACATTTTCAGAAAATGGTCTGGCTTGTGACTTCACCAGATATTGTTTACAAATATAATAGAACTTAAAAGGAAGAAGTTTGTTCCTTTTCTTTTCGTCAGACCCAATCCCTGGACGCGTTTCGCCGTATTACGGCTCATCGGCAAGTCTATAGAGTTTAACGAAAAGAAAAGGGACCTTACAGTCCATTTCAACACATAATGTAACGATACATATACGAGATGTTGCACGTGGCGACATCTCGTGGCTATCCACCTAACCAGAACAGCGAGGATTTAGAGACGACCAAACGCTGCAATGGAACCTGCATAAGCAGGTATCTAATGTCAGGTGGCGCTGAAAGCCAATTGTCCGTTTCTGCCAACCGAAAACGCGATGTAAAAAAAAAGAAGCTTGTACCTTTTCTTGCCGTCAGATCCAATCCTTGGACGCGTCGCCACGTGCAACATCTCGCATATGTATCGTTACATTATGTGTTGAAATGCACTGTAAGGTCCCTTTCCTTTTCGTCAGACTCTATAGCCGTGCCGATGAACCGTAATACGGCGAAACGCGTCTAAGGATTTAGTCTGACGAGGAGAAAAGGGACAAACTTTTTTCTTTTACATCGCGTTCTCGGTTCGCAGAAACCGAAAATTTACTTTCAGCGCTACCTGACATTAGATACCTGCATATGCGGGTTCAATTCCAGCGTTTGGTCTTCTCTAAGTCCTCGCTGGTCTGGTTGGGTGGATATCTCGATTGCCACGAGATGTCGCCACGTGCAACATCTCGCATATGTATATAAAACTTGTCAGGAGAAATTTTGCAACTGTGGCGTGTTTCACTTGGCATTTTCGTCGTTAAAAAAACTTTCGTAACACAGAACTACTAAACTTGAAACTTAAAAGAATACTGAATAAGAGAATAAGTATAATGTCATCAACAATCAATTTAAGGTTATCTTTCTGTTTTAAAATGCAACTCTTTTAAATGACTCCTCATAACATTTACTACCTGACAATATAGAAGGTCTAATGAGCCCATTGAAAAGTGGTAAGTACGTATTGGGGCTTTGTGAATATTTTGTCTATTATTAGAAAGGTATTGGCATTGTGACAATAATGGGCTGAATTGTGTTAATCGTGTCGACCAGTGTTATCTGCGTGCTTTGTAAACCTCCGATAGCTAATCAGCTTTGATATCTTTACATAAAAAAAAACGGCAATTGTACAATATTTTTTTTATTCGATAGCAACTGATAATTTTTTTATATAAACACTAAGTCCTAGTATTTTATCAGTCATCACAGATAGTGTAATTTTCCTTTCCCTGAATATTTAATTGTTTCTGCAAATAATTTTCTTTAGCGATATTTCTAAGTGAATTTGCTGTACTTTTTCCTGTATCATTGACTAGCTTTCTTAAAAGACCATTTTCATTTTCTAGTAGAATATAAGGGTGATCATATTCTTCAACTTTTCCCGCGTTCAGTACTAAAATCCTGTCGGAATCCATCACAGTGTGCAATCTAAAATAAATATTTTTGTTGCCCAAATTGGTTAGGTACGTACACACACTGACAAAAATGGATTAACCGATGTCGTGGGTTGCAGAATAAAAGCTACTTTAACGCACGTTTCTATGTTGTTTAAACTGAGCCTACGAATTATCACAAATTATTTAAAAACGCTACAATAACTCGGCTTCTTTTGGCTCGCCTCAACACAGAAAGAGATTTTTTATTAACATTTTAAACACATTTGGTATGACCACAATCCTTTATCTTGTAACCATTTTATGAGTTACCTGAACTCAGTTTCTGGATTGGGAAAACTTACTAATTGATTTTAAAGTGCCGTTTTGACCCGGATATTTTAACTCATTACCATGTGTAAATTATTTTGAGTTGGAATAAGTCATAAAGAGTGCTCGAAAAACCCATGTCGAGGGTAGATCACCGATCGAAAGGTCACAGAAAGTTCCGAATTCGCGCTCGTGCCAATTTAGCGCGGTAACTTCATCCCATTGTTATTAGTAGGTACCTCATGCACATCGCGTCGTCATGGATCACATAACTGGACTTGGTATCCGCGGAATCGTTGATCGACGGGATCCTTTATCTTTGTTAAGAGTTTGTTCTCGCACAGGTGCGTGAAAATGAGGATACTCCAACTTTAGGACAGATTAAATCTATAGTCGTTAAGTAAGCTAGAACAACTGAAAGGTCCAGTTTTGATAGCTCCAATCATGAGTTAATTTAGCCCGAGTAATAATGCATCACAATTCCCATATTGGTCTATGGCAGCTTAAACAATGAATTGCTGCAGCCCACGTCGCATGTGTTCGTCAAACCCAGTTACGATTAGCTACGGTAGCCTTAGCTTATATACCAAAAATTTAAGTCGGGTCCAGTGCATAAAATTACGGCTGTTATAACTTATGAACAGTGATTTGATGCAATTTCTTCACACACACCAGCAAATTCTCAAAGGCACTCTAGCCTAGTAGGTACTCTAGAAACGGCATGTTGTCGATGAAGGAACCCTAGAGCCTAATAAAAGGATCGAGGTGAAAACCTTGACCAAAGAATTGGCGACGGAGTCTCGCGGACATGGGTCTGATGCTGTTCGAGGATGGTTCGAGGGTTCCCGCGACATACATAACTCTCTTTGCTGCACACAAGGACGTTTAAGTCTGAATCCACATGCATCCGTGATCACGCATCATTTGTTACCACATGATCATCAGTAGCCAATCAAATATTTGTTTAGGGAGTTGACAGCTCGTCAAGGTCATCACGGATAAAAGTTGGTCAATTTTAACTTTTTTCCGTTTTTCGACGATTATATTCAGACACGTATCTATAGCCAGGCACGTATCCAGGATTAGGTTTCGGGGAGGGTCCAGATCCTAGATTGCATTTTAATAATGAAAAGTGAAAAGGTCAGACACTTTTATAAAACTAACCTACGATTTTTTTTATTAGTCCTAACATTTATAATTAAGTCAACACTAACATCTATGTCCCAGTGAATCGAAAGTACAGCTAAGGAAGGAGCTCAATCTCTGGCGTTACATTTTATTTCGAAGGAAAGTCTTCACTCTCTTAATAGTCCAAAATTACCCCTCAACCGTAGCAGCGGTCACTCGTAGGGTGTATAAAATGATCAGTAAATGATGGATGAATGGGAAAAAGTTTTTGTTGCATATTTCAAGGAGAACGAGTGTTTCGAGGTTTGTTTCTTTTAAAACTTGATTACACCATATATTCCTAGTATTCACCTTGGATAACAGATATGCAAACCCTGGTAGTAGGGCTTGAGGTGCTGACAATACTGTTGTTGGAGTCCCGAAGCGGCCTTGCAAATTAACTATCAGCTGGTCGGCGCATGGTAAAACATAGCGGCTCTGAAGTTTTCTTCAGTAGAATTAGTTGTGAGATTTGCACGATGACTCTGTCTGCCAGTCAGACAAGGAATTCTCAGTTCACTTTCGAACAGTCCTTCTAAAAGCTTCGATGCGGCATTAAAAACTTCTTTGAAAATTGATTCTCCCTCCTCTCTTGTTTTTTGAAGAGAAGCTATCACATCATTAGCCTTCTGCTCAAGGGCCGAGACCAAATCATGGGAGGAACTCTGCAGGTACTTGGATAGAGGTAACGTGAAACTAAAGAGTTTCTCACATATACTAACAGCGACACAATAAATTCGCTCTTTTCGATCGTAGCCAAAAACAAAGCGGACTCAAAACCATTTGTAGTGGATAGCGGGATTTATAGCGGCATTATATGATTATGAATTCGTGCCTGTCTATAGCTTTCCAATGGGGGCTTGACTTATAGATATGAGAAAATACTGTCGGTAGGCCCGCCGGAGGCAAAGCGCCCGTAGGCGGACTTTTTCTAGGGGCCACGCCCAAGTATTGCCAATAATTCACGTAAAAACAGAGTTGGGTATCTACCTACATTTTTGTTTCCGACATGTAAAAAAGCTTTTCGACGTTTTACGTTTAATTAATTTAAATTTCGAAATTTAAAATTGGTCGAACTGTCGTCGAATGAAGGGGAGGGGGGGTTTGAATTCCCCTATACCCCCCCTTATATACGTCCCTGGTTATATTTAAATTGTTTGGTTATAAATCTGAAGTATCTATTGAGTGAAGAGTTTTAAGCTGTTTTTTTTTTGGTATTTATTGTGGTGAGTTCATGCAACAAATTTTGATTTTACGAATAGATGCGACTATCGGGCATTTTCATTTCACATAGTTTTCAAGTTGGTATTAACTCAGTTACGTTCGTATCGCGCGTCTTTATTCGGATGATGCCAATTTCATCTATCCGTTTGCGTACACGGATATCCGTATGCGTACACGGATATCCGTATGCGTACACGGATATCCGTGATCTCGGATGCATGTGAATTTAGACACATTCGTCGAGGTTTGTGGTGAGCAAAGAGAGAGGCCCAGAATAATCTGTCGGTTATATTGTGGTTCGGAATCCACATTAAACTGTAGGTCCCGTCTGGCTGACATTACCCAGACGTTCAAACGGGGTCGGCAAAAACTATTACTACACAAATTGGTTCTGTCACTGATTTTCTTACCTGTGAGCAATAGTGAACACTGTAAACTCTCCAAACTTGTCCCTGATGGTGTTCTGAATCAGTGCATCTGTATGCGGATCTACATTAGCTGTTGCTTCATCAAGTACAATAATCTTGTTGTTTCTTATTAGGGCTCGTGCAAGACACACCAACTGTCTTTGTCCAACACTGAAATTTGAACCTCCCTCGGCTACACTAGTGTTTAGACCTGCAGGCATTTCTGCTATGACTTCTTTTAATTCTACTTGATCTAGGGCATGCCATAGAGCATTATCGTTGTATTCTTCAAAGGGGTGTAGGTTTTTGCGCATTGTTCCTAGAAATAGCATTATAATTAATATAAAATCATCTATATATATATACTCTATTTTGTAAAACGGGCATTACTCTTAAAATCACAATCAACCATAAGCATGTCAATAACAGGTCCCTTATTTCATAGTAGACTATTTAGGATTTCATAAATTTAAAAATTATACCTAATACAAGTAAAATCACTTTTTCCAAAATTTATTCTTCAGTGCGACTGATGGTATTTACTATAAATTATATGTGAAAATATTTGCCTGCGGCGGACTTTTTACCTCCGGTTATTAACACACCCCCCCCCCCCTCTCCACCAACAGACTTTCCTAAATACGCCCTTGCCTCTAGTAATTATCGAAACCTAGTATTAGCATGTGCCATTCATGATACAAAGAAAAGAAAGATATGCTAGATCGCAGTCTCAATTTCGTCCGCTTTGCGCATGACGTCACGCGGAGAGTTAAATTTGAATTTGAAGTAGATTACTTATGAGATAGTACGTTGTGGGATCTTTATTACATAATTTTAGTAATTACGACGATTTAGGTCAGTTTAGGTTCTATAGCTACATTAATAACAATAACCATTTGTGTATAAAAAAGTTTTCCACTGTACTACAAGAAAATATACACATTTAAACAGTAAGGATTTGTAGGAGTATTTTCTTTTGAATTTAGTATTTGCTTTATTATTATGTACCTACCTAGTATTTATTATTTTGAGTAATATTCGTGTTTTGGGCATTTCTTGTGCCTATGTTATGCCTATTCTGAAATAGTTTGTCCTCGGATTGTAAGACTTTTTCACCTATTGATGCTCCGATTAGGGGACACACATGTAGATACAATTAGAGTAAAAATACAAGTTAAACGAAACAAATTTATTAGACATTTAAACACTTTATAGTACAATAAGTAATTGTAACAAATAGCAAAAGAATAATGCTTTAAATGTTGAAAAAAAATAGTAACGGTTAAAACCACTTTAAAATGCAAGGGTCTTAATTTATAAATAAAAAAATAAACAACAAATATTTCTTGAAAAAATTCAAAAATAAACTTTAAAAACCTTTACACTCATCAATAAAAATAAGCATTAGCAATCGATAATACATTTTATTTAGTAAAGGTATAAATGAAAGGCTGTCTAAACCACAAATTACTTTAATTTCAAACAATGGGGGCGGGAGAGTAAAAGATCTCTACATTAAAGTAGCAGATCAAGGGAACATATTCCTGTAATTTGCATGCATTTGTTAGGAACCTATATCATAAAAGTAATCAACTTACCTAGCTTGAAGAATACAATCGACCAATTTTGTTCTATTTCTCTTATTCACTCTTTCATTTCTGTCCTCATTTCCTTTCACATTTTTGGATCTTTGAACTGGTAAATTTAAAAATGGTATTGAATCCCTCTTTAGTAGCCGGTGATTTCGAGCAGAATATCCCAAAAGCTCGTATTTTAGGTTTCGTTCATAGCTCTGTACATCGAAATGTTTAGAACAAACCCTCGCATTTTTAACATTAATTGTGTCAACACGTTTACAAGCTGCTACCCATTCCTTTATAAGGTCTTCATTATTCGGGAACCGAAAAAGCATCAAATCTTTGGTAAACTTTATTGATTGATTATCTGTGTTGCATCCTGCCACTGCACAACGCATTTTTACAAGTAAATCTGAGCCAAAAGGCCAAAAATCTCACACTAACAGCAAAGACAAATAGTAAACAACAGGGAAAATTTAAATAGGTTAGGAAACCACTCTCCGCGTGACGAACATTGGCTCCGCCCACATGCGCAATGTCATATCTTGTTTTCTTTGTATCATGTGTGCCATTGACTAAATCCTTATAAAACATTAGCAGTATGGCAACGCAGCAGTAAGGGATCTGCCCAGATCCATAATTTCCGTGGCCGTGCGCATCCACCCGGCAATAATTGGCATAACGATGTTTTCTTCCTTGTTGACAGCGTTTTTTTGTTGATTTTTCTGGAGTTTCGAGTGTGTTGAAATTATTGCTGTGTTTTGAGTGATTTGTATTATTTGAAGACTAATTAAAATGAGTCTGAAACATGCGACAAATTGTAGTATAATAATCCTGCAGTTACCTTACCTAGGTGAGTAAACAGAAAGTTGGGTTATAGGTTAGGTTTAGCATTGTCTCATTCTAAGGTGAATGCATAGTATAATCCCTACTCCATCTAACTCCTCACGCCGTTTCGCTTACAAACGATTTTGTCAAGACATGTTTATAGCATGTGTGAATGGCTTGTACTATCTATGGTTATTAGATCATTGGTTTTATTTACAAGAATTATTTTTTGGCGACGGCAGTATCTAAGAGATATTGGCAAATATAGAAGTGACAAAAATAACATTTTTTTTTGTACTCGCTTCGGCGGTACATATACTAAAATTGGAACGATACAGAGAAGATTAGCATGGCCCCTGCGCAAGGACGACACACAAGATCGTGAAGCGTTCCACATTTTTTATTGGTCAGGCCGGTTCTAACTTATGGTCCGTTCGCAGATTTAAGAGAATGACTACCTGCCTTTAGTTATCACCCATCATAAAATTCTTTGTTGAAAGGGTTTCAAGAATCATAGAGATAATCATTTTATTATTCAGGTAGGGACCGTACTTGGCCGTAATTAGTTTACCAAGCCTTATTAAATAATGGGAAAAAAATAAGTAGACAAATCAGTGTTGCAAAACCAGTCATTTTATTAGTTTGTGTGAAATAAAAACGCAGCTTTGATTATCCAAATATGTGGCGCCCGTGGATTGGTGAATCTAGTATAGAACAGCCGGAGGGGAGGGGTACAGGTACAACCAGTGTTGCCAGGTCTACCGTTCTAGCGGTAGATCTACCGTTTTGATGTATGAGCTACCGTGCTACCGTTTTTGATATAATTTTCTACCGCTAAATATTATACGACATGATTAAATGTATTTCGTCACACAAATTATATTGTAGAGGAACGTTAACTTTAATTCTCAATCTCGAAAAAACTATTTGAAATAGTTTCATTATTACTTTGAAACTATAACAAAACGAATGACGATTGTCAATATTGAGACGAAATTACTATTGCAGTTGGTAGCGCGGTACTAGACATCGACAGGACGCCCACGGTAGCTGGATTTGTGCGATTGCGTTTGCTTCGGTAGGGTAAATCGGTAAATCCCCTAATTCGAGACGAACGAAAGAACTACATAGTGGTTGCCTGCTTATACGGACCCTGTATATAACTATTAAAATATTTTGTTAAACCTATATAGTGTTTTGTGTTAATTTTAATTTGTTTTTTATTTATATATTTTATGTACCGTTGAACTTATAACTAAACATTTTTAGCGAATTTTTAGCCCAAAGGGAGTAAGGGCATATCCACTGTTTTATTTTTAAATCTACCGCTTTTTTCATATCGTGCCTACCGCTTTCCTTATTTTCAACCTGGCAACACTGGGTACAACCACAGTGCGGAAATGAAAATGGAAGAAGACACTTGTCTTTAGATTCTAAGGAGATTATAAAAAATGTATATACAACTCTCATAGAACGTGAAAAGTTGAGTAAAACGGAATGTATTGAAGAAACAGCCACATTGACTAAAATTTCGGAAAAAAAAGTATTTAACAAATACGCGCTAAAATTCTTGCAACATAACTTCTAAATTAAATTCGTAAGAATAACGAACATCAAAGCAAAGAGCTTACTACAAATTTCTACAATCCATAGAGCTAAATAGTCAAATGAATAATCAACAACCAGGCTCAATGAAGGATGTTCAGTGCAAAAGGTATATGGCAGGATAAAAATAGTCAACGCTCTCATCAAGCACTTATAGAAGATTTGTCTACTGGTTTGAAAATTAAATTTAACAGCTCTTTCGTGTAACCTTCGGTTGAATAATAAAGCATTTAATAAATATTGCATGGATACAGCAAAACTATTTATTGAACTATATGGTTGGTTGTATATGCCTGTAAGCATTCACAAAATTGTCATTCACGGACACGGATCACATTGCGTCCAATTTTTTGATTCCGATAGTACAACTATCAGAAGACGTACACAAGGCGAGACAAAAAGATTGGAAGAGATTTCAACACGACCACTCCGGAAAAAGTGCTAGAACTAAGACAAACACAGACATTTTACATCATTTATTGATTTCTTCAAAACCTGTCATTACTAATTGCCGTCAATTACCACGGAGAAAAGAGAAGAAGAAATCATTATCTGAAGAAGTGTTAAGACACTAATTAATAAAGATTTTTTAAAATATTTTATGTGTTATCATGTCGTGCGCGCTAATGATCACGATCCGACCACTGTGCGCCGCTTGCTGTCAGGCTTACCCGAAAATAGAACAGGTTCTTGAGGGATAATCGATATCTTGGATCTTACTATTTTCATAGGCAGTCTTGTGGTCTCCAAATCATCTATTTCAATGCCACCCTCAACATCGTACAATTGAAATAGCGCCGATACTATCGACGATTTTCCTGCGCCGGTGCGGCCTACAATTCCGATCTTTTCCTGAGGTTTGACCCTAAAACTCAGACTTTTAAGCACGTTAGGTTCATTTTGACTATATCTCAATCTGAGATCTTTAAATTTGATTTCTCCCTTTGCAGGCCAGTCTGGTGGAATTGGTGTTTCCTGTTGGCGTTCTGGTTCGCTATCAAGTTTGGTATACTCCAAAACTCTTTCTACGGAGGTCATTTGGTTTTCAAGCTCACTCCACTGATGCATTCCATACTGTAAATAGCCCATTAAACCCATGTATTGGGTTAACACCAATCCTACGTCACCTCCATATAAGGCTATAATCAATAAATACGGGCCGTTAAATGCCGTCGCTGTAATAACAATTACCATATGTTTGATAATATTTGCAACCTTGAAATTAAATTAATTAACCTTACTTTTATTCATTGATATTAAAGAGAAAGTAGAAGTTCCAATAAAGATAACACAAATCAAGTCCAACCAGAAAGCGAAACATCTGCTGGAAGCAATAAACAAAAACCAAGCCGCGTTATGTTTGTTTTGTAGTTCATCAAACTCTTTTATTAAAAGAGTTTGCGCTGAAAATGCTCTTATAGTAATTAGTCCTTGAATTGATGCAGTTAGGTGTGCGAAAACTAGACTTTTGCCTGAAAGATAAAACAACAATAATTAGAACTGAATCTTTTCGTTGCCATTTAACTTCTAACATTTACTTACTAACTGCTTCGATTCTCTTGACACTTCTACTGGTCTCAATGTATATGCATCTTATTCCATAAAACAAAGTCATCAGCCCAATAGCAGGGATAAGTAAAAATGGCTCAATGATTGATGTGAGAATGGTTGTGCCAGCTAGTAACAGGAAAATCTAAAGATGAGAACATCTATTTTCTGTCATTCTTACATACCTTTTTTTAGAAGTAACCGAAACCATGCACTCACAACAAAGCCCTTACCTCTATAACATCTGCCAACAGGGAAGGAATATATTCGTCTAGATTTCCAATGTCCTTAGAGAATCTGTTCAAAATCCTTCCTGATGGATTCAAGTTATAGAACTGCATTTTGGCATTAACAATTTTGTAAAAAATATGATCATGGATATTTCTGGAAGCGACGGTAAAGAATACCATAAAGAACATAGACTTGAAAAGTGATATATATAGCAATCAGGGAAACAGTTAACCCTGAATAAATTTGTTCTCTGTTGATAGTATCGTTTGTTGTTAGATTGGCATTGCATTTGTTGGTATAGTCTTGTTCCACGTTGACCCTTAAAGTTTCAGTGAAGGGTTAGGAAACTGATTAAACTATCTATGATAAATTACAGTGGAGAACAAAATTATTTGTTTTGTTTGTCCCATGAGGAGAAATGGGTGAATCTTTTAGCACTTCTTACACTGATTTTAAATTTTTTGTTGGAATTTTTTTATCAGGCTAGAAAGTGTATACAGGGTGGCGCATCGAAAACGAAACAGAGTCATTTACTGGCAGCTCAGTTCATTTTTGGAAAAACGCTCAGACCCGTCGATTTTGTTTTCGAGGGGGACACAAAATTGGTAAAAAATCACGTTAACACGTGCAACCCCCTGGGCGGGGGTGGCATCATCCCTAAAATCTTAAATGGAAATGGGGGTCGAGTGACACTTTATTTTAAAGGTCTTTCAATTACCTTTATAATGATGTGATATTAATGTACTTCAGTTCAGTAGTTTTGGAGATTTATTGATTTAAAGGTTAAAGTCTTTAATGGGTACATCAGATTAGTTTGTACTACTTTCAGAAGAAATTTGAGTAAAAGCATTTACTTAATACTTAATGCTTTTCTTCACTACGCTCATGGTTTGTTTATCATTTTGGTGTTGAAAATAGCGATTGGAGCATTTTTTGTGGCAAAGAAAGTTGTTTCTTGAAGAAAGATAAGAAGGGAATGTCTCGTACTTATTTTAAATAAGAATTTAGTACATAGTTTGCGATTGATTTGACCAAACTATGTTGTTAAAATACCTTTTATTGCTTTATACATAAATTAACCATGGTATATTCCCCGGCAGAAAGGGTTGAAATTATCGAAATATTTTTCGGAAATATTCAGTGCGCTAATAGAACAGCACAAATATTTAATGAGCGACATGAGAACAGCAACGTGCATCGAAAATATGTTCTAGAACTTGTAGCTAAATTTCGGGAAACTGGATCAGTCGCCAATAAAAGACGCAACATTGAAAATTCCATAAGGAACGAAGCAATGGAAGTGGGGGTTTTAGGGCAAGTTTATGTAGATCCTACGTTAAGGACCCGCAAATTGGATACTGTGCGTGGTGTTAGTTGACGTAGTATCCAACGGATTCTAAAGGCCCATAGTTTTCATCCGTATAAAATTCACCTTGTACAAGAACTTAATGAAGACGATTTTGATCGGCGATTACAATTTTGTGAAGATATGAGTGAACGAATCATAAACGATGAACATTTTCTATTCAACACTTGCTTTTCCGACGAATGTTCCTTTTTCTTAAATGGCGTAGTAAATCGTCATAACTGCCGATATTGGTCCGATTCTAATCCTAGAATTTATCGTGAGGTACACATACAGCAGCCACAAAAATTAAATGTTTGGGCTGGTATTTTTGGCGATCATTTATTTGGTCCTTTTTTCTTACCTGGAAATTTGACCGGTGAAATGTATTTGGAATTACTGCAAGACGCCATAGATCCTGCATTAAGAGCCATAATTGAAAATCAGAATGATCGGCGGTACATAGGTTGATATTCCAACAGGATGGTGCCCCACCACATTACGCATTACGTGTTCGACAATACTTAGATCAGACGTTTCCAGGTCGATAAAATGGTAGATGGTAGAAGAGGTGCCATTGAATGGCGCCCAAGATCGCCTTTGGATTTTTTTCTGTGGGGTCACTTAAAAAGCAAAATCTATGCTACTCAGCCAACATCGTTAGAAGATTTGCGACAAGGAACTGTGAATGAGTGCCTTCAAATTACTCCTCAAATATTGCAAAATGTGTGGCAACGTTTTGAGCAAAATCTTTATTACTGCATGGGGAGTCATGGTGGTCATTTCCAACATTTACTTGGCTAACGGGTCAGTTAATTTTTCATTTTTACACTACTTTGCTGCCAAATGTATTGATCTCCACTAATAATGAGTTTTATTTAAGCTTTAAATCAATAAATCTCCAAAACTACTGAACTCAAGTACCTACATGAATTTTACATCATTATAAAGCTGTAGCGTTTTTATCATTTCGTTTGTTCTCGTTAAATTTCTAAGAAATCTAGTTTTCGTAAAAAATAAAAATTTATCCGATAAAAAAAGCTCTTGTGGTTTTACGTATGATAAATTCACTCCTACAATAAAATGTCTATTTGACATTTGCATTTTTATCACTTTGACTTCGGTAAAAACGGTGAATCCTTTTTTATCGCGATAAAACCCTCTCCAGTTAAAAATTAAATGGCAAAAACCTCTCCAGCTCAAAATTGAGTAGCTTTTCTTTTTCATTGCTCGGCAACCTGACATATTGTTACAAATTAATTTGATGCTGTTAAACATTTTTTTAGTGAAGTATTATTACTCATGCCAAAATTAGTGAATTTCTCTAGCCAAAAATCACTCGATCTTTTTATTAAGATCGGATAAACTTTTATTTTTTAAACTCAAACTAGATCACTTTTTAGCAATTTAAACTCGAACAAGCGGTAATAGATAGTAAGCTTCGCTGTCGCGTTTTTATCAGTTCATTTATTCTCGTTAAATTTCTAAGCAATCTAGTTTTCGTAAAAAATAAAAGTTTATCCGATAAAAAGAAAAGCTCTTGTGGTTTTACGTATGATAAATTTACTCCAAGAATTAAGAGATATACGATTTTAGGCTGTAATTTGCATCAGAAACATCTCTCTTCAGCGTCCAGCAATAGTCTGCTAACATAACTGGGCTGCATTTGCCTTGGTATCACTTCTCCATATCTAAAATGTCCTGATGAAATCTTTCGCCTTGCTTGTCACTGACAGGTCCAAGATTTTCTGAAAAAAAGTCCAAGTGTGAGGGGCCCAAAAATGGATTTTTAGGCTCATGTTACATCGCATGGCTTTATATGGGGACAATAAATATGATTTCCAGGTAATTTTCTGCTTTGCAATTTCCCAAGAGGGCTTTACAAATTTCTTTAAACCGCGCTGCTTTTTCAATTTCGTTTAGCTCCTCATCGATTTTTTCATCTCGAGGCAGCTGACTGATCTGAGTTTCCACAAATATACCTTCCTATATTTTAGCATCACTGATTTCGGGGAACTTATTCCTCATGTAAGCAAATCCACGATCAGTTTTATCCATTCCTTTGACAATTTTTTCATTAACCCAAGCTTGATATGCAAAGGGAGCAAATAAATTTTCTGGGATCAACAAGTGGAGTATTAATTACGTTCTTATTACCTGGAATCAGTGATATTCGTTCTGGCCACTCTTTCCTTTCATAATGACTTTTCCTGTCTCGGCTATCCCATTCACAAAGAAAACAACAGTACCTACTTTGTGTAGCTGAGTTGCATACCGAGTAAAAGTGCCATAAACTTAAGATGGCTACAAATATTGCACTTAAGGTCGTTATACTTAACTTCTTCCTTCATGTTGTAGTAAGATTCCCTCATGTTGGCTTCGTGAGCCAGAGAACTTATTTCCATTGTCGAGTAGAACCACTTTCAAGCTTACGCTGGAAGAGTCAATATACAAACGCCACTCTTCTGTGTCATATTCATGGTCAAGTGCCCCCATAATAGAACGGACATCAGTACAAAATACTAGACCACTTTCAATAGAGAATGAATCTTTAAATTCTGCATGGCGTCCACGATAGAAAGCAAGTTTTGTTCCACTCTAAAGAAGTTGCCAGTCCTTTAGCCTGGAGCCATGAAGTTGGGCTTGCTTCTTAGGCAAGTTTAAATTACGGACAAGGTCGTTGACATCGTCTTGGCTTAAAGATGAGGTTTACAAGATTAACCTGGTTCAAATGTTGTACCCAAATCCAACTTTTCGCTTGCATCATTTTAATCGTCAACTCTCATCAGCAGACTCGTCCTCGCTTGGTGTCATATTTTGTGGAGGTACAGGCACATGTAACTCCGGGCTGTGAGGTAATGGTCTCGATGCAGATAATATATATTAGGATATTTTACAGTATGTTTAAATTTACCACCTATATTATTTGTAAGGCAGAAATAGCAATCGGAAATATGGTCTGCCTGTTCCTTCCAAATTATAGGAATGACGAAAGGCATATGTCGTCCGCTTTTTGCCCATGCTGTAAGAAAAGAAGCCTCACACATCCATTGTCTTGATGACCTACTTTACACTTAAAATAGTGTTCATTGTATTGCACGAGAAGTGTAAAAAGCCGTTTTTGATGTGACGGAATTCGGATGGTTTATACAGTTTCTTGACATTCTTTCGGGTTACATGGTGATCATAGTTTCAGTAAAACAGCTATAAACACAATACTCTATAAAACGTTGATAAATAGGTAATGCATTTGATATGTTTATACATTGAGTTCTAGCCGGTAACTAAGAATGAAGTCTTGCTTATATGATTGGGGACTGCTAGCAGGTCTAAACATGTCAAGACCTGCCTGCAGGACAGTATGAGCTCACTTCAACAGATTTATGCTGCCAAAAAGAAACTGTTGCACTGCTGTTTTAAATGCTTCTTATAATTCATATACTTACACGCACATTCTATTAGTGATAAGTGAATATACTGGAACACGAAAGCTAAGGGTGATGGAGCAATTCTAAAAACATAATTGATTTAAGCTTTTTTGTTTCAAAATTTTCAAAAAATTAGTTTCTTATCAAAAAGGGGAAAAACTACAGTGATAAAAAAGTTATGGCCATTCTAAACCATAAGAAGTGCATTATGAAGCGCCCTCTAATGGCCACAGTGAAAAGGTGTCCGTATTCGGGTGTCGCATCCCAAAGAACCCCCGGGTACCAAGTTTCAAAGTAATACGTTAAAAAAAGTTCATTAATTTTAAAATATTCGATTTTTATTTTTTAACTTCACCTCCCTACCTCGGAAACGGAGCAATTTCGGACTAAAAGCCTGTTTACATTAGGAAATTGCACGTGCAATGCAATAAAAAATTGCCTGTGGGCATGCGCACTTGGGACTTTGCAATCAGCTGTTGCAATTTTCTTTGCATTGCATCAAATTAGAACACGCGTTATTTTTATGTCACATGGCATGCAATTTTTGTGTGAAATCACAGGTGCCAACATAAAAAAATCAATTCATCCATTGATCCATGCGGAGCAAAGCCAAGCCAAGATAAACTAATATATTTCGTTATTTGCAAACGTGCTTCGTTATTAGTACAACTGGTTATTAAAATGCTTTTATCCTTTACTTGCATGATATGTAAACGATTACGCAATGTAATTCTTTGCAGAAGCAATACTTTGCATGACATTTTTTGCACCTAATGTAAACAGGCTTTAAGGTAAGTTGCTTTAAATCACCTTATTTTATCATGAGGAATATGTGCTCGGATTTTGTACAGACCTTTTAGAGACACCCTGTATAGCAAACGGGTATTTTTATACTTGGGACAAGAGTCTTGTTAACCACTCTTATTTGTCAACTGTAAGTAATCACCACTTACCAATAAGTTACGAAATATTCAGCTCCATTAGCAGCTACCTGACAAATTAAAAACATTACTGCTAAAATCGTAATTGTGTATATATTTCCTCCAGCTCTAAAATATTGCCAATAAGTGGATATTCCGATACTTCCACTCGCTTGACTTTCTTTATCGGTTTGCGGTTCGTCTACTTGATCTAGGACATTTATTTCCTCTTTAAATTCCGAATCATATCTTGATCTTTCACGACTTACATTTTCATCTACTGTGGTGGTAAACTCTTCCAGTAACTTACTATCCAAAAATGTAAATTTATTAGTCGTTGTATTTAAACAAAATTCAAAATATAAACTTGCCTAAAATTGACGCCACTATTTTGAAGTTCCTGATAATTCCCTTCGACCTGAACTTGACCCTTGTTCATGATAATGATTTTATCAGCAGTTTGTAGATGCTGGAGCTGGTGCGTCACTAATATTCTTATTTTATCGTTTAGAAAGTCTCTTATACAGGCTTCATATAAGTGTTTACCCACGTTTGCATCGACAGCCGACAGAGGATCATCTAGTAGATAAATATCCGCATTTCTGTAAATGCAGCGAGCAAGATTTATTCTGGCTTTTTGACCTCCACTCAGGGATTTACCGTTATCAACGACTAATGTTTTGTCGCTGTACGGCCACAGAGAAAAGTCTGATTTTAGTGCGCAAACTTGGCATACCCTTCCGTACCTCTCTTCATCATATTTTTCACCAAACAGTATATTTTGTCTTACACTACCTGAAAATGTAATACTTTGCATCATTGCATCCAATACTTGGTTTTCGCTTCAGTCCTTTGGACATTTTAGTATATTGATAAACATCCAAGGGCTCAAAAAGAACTTAATGAAATAATATAACTAGCTAAACAACTTAAAGGTTTGATTGTAATTTATCCTACCAGCAAACAACCATGGTTCTTGTGAAGCATAAGATATCTTTCCAATAACTTCCATATACCCTGCTCTAATGGACATTTCTCCAAGTATGATATTAATAAGGCTACTCTTGCCGCTTCCTACTGGCCCTATTACAGCCCATAATTGATTTTCATTTACAACAAGGTTGATTTTCTCCAGAGTATTACCAGTGGAGTCATCGACCCACTTTGCACAAACATTTCGCATTTCCAGTTTGATATCTTCTTGATGATCCTTATTCGTATCTAATTTTTTTCTAATAGATTCGTTTTTTTTGGTATTGGATCTTTTTTCTTGGTGTTACTTTATCTTTATCTTTAAAGAGCTGGACTTCTTCGAAGCTTAAAAATTGCTGCACCCTAAGCACTGACACGTTAACTTCTGCTATCGAAGTAATACTAATAGAAAACAAAATAGTTATTACAGGTCTCATAGCGTTATATATGGCTGTAACTAAAAATACTTTTTCAGCTGTTACAAAGTTTCCCAGTAAAATATATCCCAATATGCTTATGAATATTGCTGTTCTGGACACAAACTTTTCGAATGAGTAGATCAGACGGGTTATATAGGCTTTTCCTCGAATATATTCCATTTCTTTCCTAGAAATAAATACATAAATTATATTTGGGTACAAGTTAAGTCAACAGTAACGTACTTTCTTGCCAGGGCAACAAGTTTAGCGAATGGAATTTCCCAGCAATACATTTTTATGACTTGTATTCCCGATATAACCTCTGCCATCAGCCGGATCCTCTCATCTGTACTAGTAGCAGTTCGTAGTCTTAGAACGGACGTTCTATTTGCAAGATATCCTAAAATTTTTTTTACAGGTACAGTTACATATTATTGGTTACTATCTAAATTACCTTAACTTCTTACCTTGTAAGGGCAAAAAGGCAATCAAAAACACCACACCAAACACAGCTGAGAGACCGATTTCTCGGTACAGCAACCAAGTTCCTACAGCTACTTGTATCGGTCCAACCCAGGCATAATGTACCAATAAAAACCCTTGATCAAATCTGCTAAGATCATTAGACAGCAAGTTGATCATTTGTCCTATAGTCGTTTGGCCTAGAGCAGTCTGACTTAATTTCATCGCCTTTCTAAAACATTTGATGAACTAAATACATATGCGAGATGTTACACGTGGCGACATCTCGTAGCAATCGAGCTATCCACCTAACCAGACCAGCGAGGTCTTAGAGAAGACCAAACGCTGGAAAGGATCCCGCATAAGCAGGTATCTAATGTCAGGTGGCGCTGAAAGCCAATCGTCGGTTTCTGTGAACCGAAAACATGAAATAAAAGAAAGATGTTTCAACATCACAAACATCTTTCTTTTATTTCATGTTTTCGGTTCACAGAAACGGACGATTGGCTTTCAGCGCCACCTGACATTAGATACCTGCTTATGCGGGATCCTTTCCAGCGTTTGGTCTTCTCTAAGACCTCGCTGGTCTGGTTAGGTGGATAGCTCGATTGCTACGAGATGTCGCCACGTGTAACATCTCGCATATGTATTTATACATTATGTGTTGAAAACACTGTAAGATCCCTTTTATTTTCGTCAGACTCTATAGCCTTGCCGATGAGCCGTAATACGGCGAAACGCGTCCAAGGATTGGCTCTGACGGAAAGAAAAGGGACAAACATCTTTCTTTTATTTGATGAACTGTTCTACCTCGCTAGCCCGGCAGATAGAGGACATGAACATAATTATTAATTACACACATAATTAAGAATTTAGTTTAATTCAATTTATAAGTGATTAAAAATTGAGAAGTAATTGCAAGTAATCAATCGTATTCAATATCAATCATATTGTATAAATTTAAATTCAAATATTTTATTTCTCCAATTCAAGAGCACAATACAATAATTGAAGGAAACGTCAAAATCACTTAAAGCTAATGAATCTCAATAAAGAAAAGCTAAAACTATAAAAATAGTTAGTTAAAATTAAAGTAAAACG
The DNA here is from genome assembly GCA_963920685.1 of Polydrusus tereticollis. Lineage (NCBI taxonomy): Eukaryota > Metazoa > Arthropoda > Insecta > Coleoptera > Curculionidae > Polydrusus > Polydrusus tereticollis. The sequence continues at coordinate 29,243,169 of OY987331.1, read as the reverse complement.
TAAACTGCTTAGTAACACTGAACGTTAATAAAATATGGAATTTTTGGACATGAAACACTCACCGACAAACAAGTGCACATCCAACCATCAACTAAAAAAACCATTAAAACAGTAACAAGTCCTTTGAAGTAAAAGCTTCTTAAGCTTCTTCTTAAACATAAGTACATTATAGGGGAATAGGGAGATTATTTACCGTTTGCGGCTGCCTAGACAAAGTAAATGATGGTACCACTGTTTTATCCCGATTTAGCTGTAAAAAACATTTCTGTGACCAAGTTAAAAATTTCTCGCATACATTCTGCGCAGTAACCTGAACTCGACGTGGATCCCCGTCAGTAATTAACACATTTGTGTCAGCCGCATAACATACTGTTTAGACATTCGACTCGTCGTTTAGAAACTTAATTATGTCATTTGAGGAACTTAAATAGAGAAGAGGACCTAATATTGAACCCTGTGGTAATACCCGTTTAAGAGAAATTTTCCTGCTCTTCGTATTATTTATGTCACAGACTGATAGCGGTCTTAAAGATAATATATGAAAATGTCATTAGGAATACCTCTCACTCCGTATCGATTGAGTTTAACCAGCAGTAGTTCGTGATGGACGAGATCGAAAGCACGAGAGAAATCCACAAAGAGTCCCAGAGCTGATAACCTTTGATCGAGAGCATCATTAAATGAACGCAACGCCATCTCTATGCTCTTATTTTTCATAGAACCATGTTGAGCAGCTGAGCGGGAGTTATTACTGGTCATAAAATTCATTAATTGTTCTTTCATAACCATTTCGAAAATCTTTGAAATACTTGTAAGCAAACTTATCGCTCTATGATTCGAGTAACCATTGGTATCATTGGTATCATCCTTCTTAAAAACTGGTCTTACTTAAGCTAAATTTAATCTATTTGGAAAAGTTCCTCGAAATATACATAAGTTAATGAGAAATTCAAGAATATCAGTTAACTCAAATGTATCAAATAATTCATTCCTTGTAACGCCCAGGAGTGCCCCATTGAAACCCCCCAATCCCTTCACGTTCCTAATATCTCCGGGTAAGAGGTTATATAGGTAGGCCTTTATTCCTCTCGAAGAGCGTGAGTTGGTGTAGGGGAATGCGGAGTTCTTCTCTACCTCTGGACGACACAGTCATGTTGTCGGCATAGCCGTCCTGATTGGTAGAAAATAGGTGAAGTTTTCCTAACACAAGTGCCATAAAGAAGAGCCCGGGGAGGGTAAGCCCAGAGGTTCTGGATGCTCCCAGATGAACATTCGGCTTAGTTGATCAGAGATCACCCATACGCAAAGTAAAAAAGAAAGTGTGGTACATTGCATTCAGTCTCGAAGTCTGGCGTATTAAGACGCATGCACTGTTAAGTTTTGATTGAAGATTTGCAATCTGCTGCTCTTAGCTCACATGAGAAACAATATGGATGCCTGGTTTTTTTTATGGAATCCACATTGGGTATCGATTTATGTTTATAATCAACATATAAGGACTCAGTATTGACCCTGATTGGCACCCGACAGCGTAACCGACGTATCGTCGGCATACTGACAAACAAGGCTCCCACTCAGTGATTCAGGCAGGTTACACACAACACGAAGAGCAAGGGACAAGTGACCCCGACTAGAGTCCTAGGAAACGCCTCTCCGAATTGTAGTGAACTTCCAGTAATGGTTATAGATATGGCAATCAGCTCAGCCCCATATCTTTTCAGTTTCAATAGTAGTAGTCTGTGGTCAATGTTGTCAAATGCCTTTGAAAGGTTAACGTAAAGGTCTGCAAACTTTTCGATTTTTTCAATTATTTCCGAGACTGCCCATATATTGCCATTTCCGTAGACTTTCCAGCATGGTTCCAATGGTGCATCAAGGGTGTACAAATCATGTGAGCAATATGTTTCAAGAGAAACATTGGAAATTGGTCGACACCAGCAGAATACTTGTTACGGGGATTCGCCTTAGACCGACTAGCACATACAAATGATAAATCAATATGGTAATGATAAGCATGTTTTTGGAGATATGCTAGTCATCTGGATTTGCTGAGAGATAGACCTCCCTTCAATCCTTGTGCTTAATAGAATTTTGAAAATTCTTAATATTATTTGGAGAGTAGATTTTTTTTTAGAAAAACTTGTTCTTTGTTATTGGGATCCACTTATATCCACTTATATCCAAGTGGATCCCAATAACTTTTGACCGTAATAGTCCAAGATGTCTGTGAAAATGGTTTTAAAAAACTGTATTATCAATAGGAATATTGCTAAGGATGTTATCAATTTGGGAACTTGATGTTGTACCCTCCCTTGTGGTTTCAGTGGCATGTATAATGAGGCTATCTTGATATTAGTTATATAAAGTCTAATAATATTAAGCTATCATTAGCACAATTTGTATTAAAATCTCCGCATACAATCAGACATTTGTTAGGATGGTATCCAAAAGGATATGAAGTAAATACCTGTATAATAGGGAACTGCAAGCTACTCGCATCTTCATGGAAAGATGCTGGTGACTCATTTGTCGTGGTTGTATCATAAATGCATCAATAGTGAGGCACACCATAACAGCGCCACTATAATAATATGCTTCAGACTGTGATACTCGAGATTGTCCTGTTTCAAAGAACCCGACTAGTTTTCCTATGGAAACTGGTAACACAGTTCTAAAATATGGATAATTTTCGGGAAATATTAGTTTTATTTCTGGATGAACACTTACACGAACAAAACTTCATTGAACAACTGAAATAATCCTATGATAAAGAAGTGCAATCCGAACATTCGTAGAAGGGCTCTATGTAATGCAGACTTTTTGTGTTTTCTATGTTCTGTCTCCCATATTTGTTTCAACTTATCACCCAATATGCAGGAATTGTGACAATCTAAAGGAGAAAACAAATCGTCTTCTGTGAGTTTTTCTTTTATCGCTTTTTTGAAAATTGGGAACATATATCTGAGAACAAAGCTTTGGTTATTTGAATGCTATTGCAATTTTTTTATAAGTACTCACGTAAATGTTAGTTCTGACAAAGGATTTGTGTTTTGTAGAGGATTAGGTCTTTTGGGATACTTTTCAGTCCCGTCCATATCAAACTATCTTGTTATCAAATAATTTTCTTGATTGTTGATAAGTAGTCAATGGCTTTTACGGGGCATGCTTATAAAGTAACGATGTTTATCGATATACTTATCTAAACAAAAAAAGAACAATAAAATGATTACTTTTTGTGTATGTAATAATTAATCTTTGAATAAAGAATGAGTGCAAAGGTTATTTGCAAAGCTTTGACACCCAGTGTTAGAGACTAACCCCGCAGAGGTAGGTAGGTATACTATTTATTTTTCCGTAAAATGTGAATATCCTTGAATTCAAATTATCGATTTCTGCCCTCAAAATACTCGTATATTTGTCCAATAGTAGCAGGAGAAACAAGCCAAGCGACACCTAGCATTCTCGATCGATATTCAGGAAAAGTTTGTTAACACGATATATGTTTGAGCATCAGCTATAGCTATTTTGCTTTTTGAAGTTGCATACAGCAAATTTTAAAAACTCTCTGTTTGCGGTTGAAATTATAATCTATCTTTAAATGGTGCGAACTAATAAATGCTCATAAAATATGCAATACGCATACCGGGATATCAAGAACAATTTAAGCACCATCCCTTAAAATCTATTGTGTTTACATTGAAGGATCCAAATAATGAGCATTCTTTAGGTAGGTCCACTCTAAATGTATCGCAAGCTATTGTTATATTTGAGGATTTACCATTGTTAGTGGAAAAATATCCCTTAGCCAGGAGCGTGTATTGGGGAAGTTTTTAAATTGAGAATCATAAACACGTCTATTCTCCTAAAATTGTATTATATTACATTCGTAGGTATTTATAACATGAAAACATTTTAAAAAAATCGTATTAACTAATAAATAACAATGGGTGGCACTATTTTACATAATATAATGGCAAAGACAAGATATAATATAAAATCTTACAAACAAAGCATTTTCAAAAATCGAATCATCCATTTCTTCGATCGGGTTTAATTCGCAGTGGTAAAGAGGGAGTCTGAGCACGGATATTCCTCGTAACTTTGCCATTTCATCGACTACATATTTTTTGATTGCATTTTAATGTAATTTGGCTAGTACCAATGGTTCTTTTTTTAAGGAATCTAACGGAAATTCTATTTGTCTTAAACTTAGCTATTCTGTTATTTCACTTTTACGCCACGCACTTGTCGGTAATTTTTCTGTCAGTCTAGAGTGATAACTTGCATTATCCAATAAAATTATTGGATCTTTTGGTATATTATCCAACATTTGCTCGAACCATTCTTTAAAGACATCGGCATTCATATCCTCGTCAGTCTCCTGTGTTTTTAGATTGGAACATCAGTAGACCACCTTTAACGAAGCCTTCAGAACTTCCAATATATAATAATATATTCCATAAGTCGATGTCCTTTTCCAGATGGCGGGCTCAATCCTGTGGACAATCCTTCCAAAAAAGCTTGCCTTGAACTTTTAGTATTTTTATCCTGCCAAAGTTTAGTCACAGTGTGGCCTTCATTTAGCCATGTTTCGTCTAGTTAAAATATTTTTTTGTTTTGTTCTCTGGCTTTTCGGATGCTTCTTAAGTAATTTCTTCTCTAACAGACGATATCGCTTCTGTCTATTAAAATCGATTGCCTATTACGTTCTTTCCACCGAAAACCCATTTTTTTTAATAATTTCCAAAGCGTACTTCTACACATAAATGGGTAGTCCTGGTCTTTTCGGATTGAAGACAAGATTCCGTCCAGCGTGGGAATTTCTTTTTTTAAAGAGAAACTATGAACTTTTCGCCTTATTCTCTGCATTAAAACGTCACCCAGCTCAACTTTTGGTCGTCCTGGAGAAGTTTTTAGAGGTTTGACGCCAACACTTTTTTCTTCTTTTAAAAGTTTATATATTGTTGTTTTCCCGACGTTAAACTTATCTGCTGTAAATTGCACTGCATTGTCAACACTCAAATCCGCATTTTTTCTTTTAATAGAATCGTAACAGTTAAAGATTATTTTTTTTCATTTACTGTACATGGACCAACTTTAGGGCGTTTAGGCAATTGTTGAAAATTCTTCATATTTAATTAAAAAAACGCAGACACTTCACACTTTAACTAGTTTCAGAAACAAACACCCAAGGTAGGTATGCATATATATAAATAGGTGTATTATTCTAATTGAGGCACCCATAAAGGCATAATAACCACATAATTAGCAAACAGGTAACCAAGATTAGGTACAAAAAAAGGAATAAAATGATTAGAGCAAAAACGGAATAAATACCTAGACTCTAATTAGTTTTGATAAAATGGCTTTTTAAAATTCCAGGTAAATGGTACGGATGTACACAGTGATCATTTATAATGTCCCTCCCTCTTTAAGTTTTTTGTTTTTTGCATCAGATAAAAATGTTAAATATAAAAGTTCTACAGAATAATGTAAGTTATTTGCAGAATAATATATGAATATTGCAGAAATGAGTCACAGGTTAAAATATTTTTCTTTAAATCATACACCCTATATATTGTTAGCTTTTTAGAATCTCCTAAAAGTTCTGAATATTTTTCTTATAACGTGTCCTATACCTAAACATAAAAGTTTTCGAAATAATCGCATTTTAACTAAGCGGCTGCTTTCAAAAATAAATATTCTAGATTTCAGTATAGTTCTTAGGTGGCTGTGAATTATGCGGTCACGAAGCAACAAAAACTATGTTTATTAGTGACAATTACCGACAATTAAGTAAATATTACATTTTTTTGATAAATATGCCTTATTCAGAAAGGGAGAAAGAAGTAATTTTGCAAACATTTATTAAAGCAAACAATAGCGTTAAATTGGCTCAACGGGAACTGCGTAGAATTAATCCCTGGATGCACGTTCCAGACAAAAAAACATTCCATCGAATCTATGAAAAGTTTCAACAAACATCTAGCCTAGCGAGGAAGAAGAGAACAATGGAAAAAGACGAAAATAGTGATTTAAATATACTACTAAAAGTATATGAAATACCAAATTTAAAAAATAATTTTTTAAATTAAAATCTCAACAATAAAGAAGAACTTGTGGTAATTACAAATTAAATTGCTCAACTGGGCCACCGTTTTCTTGAATACATTTGATATACGTTTTTCGTAACCTTCGTAATGCGGGGTGATAAATTGGGAATAATCTTCATTCAGAATTTGAATTTCTGTTCTAATAAGTTCTTTTAAATGTTCAGTGCTTTCAATTGTATTTGCATTCACTCGATCCTTTAGCGTTCCTCATAAAAATGCATCCATCGGCGTAAAGTCAGGGCTATTAGGTGGCCATTGTATTGGTGCAGCCCGTCCAATCCATTCATTGAACCTTCGATTAAGGTGGTTTGTAACAGCTACTACACTGTGAGGTGGAGCGCCATCTTGTTGGAAGACGATATTTCGCTCTTGTTCCAACGGAAGCTCATCAAAGTAGTCCTCTAGCTCGTGTTGGAGAAAATTTAAGTAACCTTCTCCATTTAAAGTACCGTTAAAGAAATGGGGACCTATTATTTTGTTATTTAAAATAGCACACCACAGATTGATAGTTTGATGACCTTGAAATTTAAATTCCCTGTAGCAGTGGGGATTTACTGTGGCCCATTGTCTGCTATTTTTTCTGTTTATCATGCCACTAGTTGAAAATGATGACTCCTCGGTCCAAAATACATTTCCGAAATAACTAGGATTTAAATAAATTTTTTCCAACATAGTTTGGCAAAATTCAACCCTTTTTTCTCGCTGTCTCTGCGTTAATTTTGTTACAGGCCTAATTTTGAAAGCTTTATATCCACATTTTTTAAGAGTGTTTTGAACCCTTCCATAAAAGGTATTTTTTGAATCATCAAGCTCTTCCTTTAAAATTTTCGATACTGTTCTAATAGAAATGTTTGGATTTTCTTAAACTTTTATTAGTATATTTAAATCACTATTTTCGTCTCTTTCCATTGTTCTCTTATTTCTCGCTAGGCTAGATGTTTGTTGAAACTTTTCATAGATTCGATGGAATGTTTTTTTGTCTAGAACGTGCATCCGGGGATTAATTCTACGCAGTTCCCGTTGAGTCAATTTAACGCTATTTTTTGCTTTAATAAATGTTTGCAAAATTACTTGTTATTCCCTCTACGAATAAGGCATATTTATCAAAAAAATGTAATATTTACTTAATATGTCGGTAACTGTCACTAATAAACATAGTTTTTGTTGCTCCGTGACCGCATAATTCACAGCCACCTAAGAACTTTACTGAAATCTAGAATATTTATTTTTGAATGTAGCCGCTTAGTTAAAATGCGATTATTTCGAAAACTTTTATATTTAGGTATAGGACATGTTATAAGAAAAATATTCAGAAGTTTTAGGAGATTCTAAAAAGCTAACAATATATAGGGTGTACCATTTAAAGAAAAAAATATTTTAACCTGTGACTCATTTCTGCAATACCCTGTATATTTATATATTATTCTGCAAATAGCTTACATTATTCTGTACAACTTTTATATTTAACATTTTTGTCTAATGCAAGAAACAAAAAAGTTAAGAGGGGGGAACATTATAAATGATCACCGTGTACATAATTTTAGGCTTACAAAATTTATTATTATTTTAATTAACGCTGGTGTATGTTTTGGTCAGTTAGGTAGGTACCCTAAAATTTCTAAATGACAATAGAATAAATATAATTTTTCAAAATTATTTTATTGCTATTTCGTCTATGTTATCGTGCATCCATTGCGTAGTTGTTGCCGGAGAATCGAATTATCGTAAAAAAATAAATTCCTTTCATTTCAAATCTGTTACTAGCCAGATAAAATATGAAGGAGGGTTAAATGTCAAAAATGTTTTAAAATGTGCCCCCAACCGCTCTATTGGAGTTCTAAAATTTGAATAAAGTATTTCCAGCCGTTTTTCGGATTTTGCATTATAACTCTTTAAAGTGCTCACCGTATATAATACTGGGACTTATGGCAACTCTAAGCATTCCTGATAAATAGTCGAGTAGAACGAATTAAATTCAAAAACAATTTACCTAATAGATAAAAGATAAAAGATAACGATAGCCGTAAATTACACTGGCCAACAAAATTTAAAAGTGGTGTAATATGTAATTACTAGTTGTTATAAATGTGGTAACCACTTAGCTAAATTATAATCTGTTATTAGATTTATTTTTATTCCAGAATTCTTTGTAGTTCGTCTCCCAATTTTTAAATTCTTAGTGATGGAATGGATGCGGGAGGAGCTTAAATGAAACACAATTTTCTTATGTGCAAAGTTTCGCAGCCAAACTGCTGCTTCTTCAGGCATTGAAAAGTTTAGTATTTCCTTGACAGGACTTGGCGTGTAAAGCCGAGTTCTTAATAATTACTGAGGTCTGCAAAATAAAAGTTTTTAAAAATTGTTTGTATTTTGGTAGTTTTTTTCAGTGCTGATTTCAAAAATGAAATCCATTTTTTTTTTACGTCCGGTTATCTCACAAAAAAGGGACCTACTTTGGGTAAAAAAACTAAATTTAACGCAGTTTTTACAGTTGTTCTTAAGGTAGAGGAAATTAAAATCGTACTTGTTATATTTCACAATTTAATTCAGTTTCCTGACACGTGTTTTAACCCTTGCGGATCATTATCGAAGGCATATAAGACAATACTAAATTTTACATGTCATTAAAATAAAAATTAACAGATGATGGGTTATTTTGGTCCTTAATATCTATTAACAACATTACATCGATTTTTTTAATAATCAAATTGAAATACCTTCAGGTGCCAATCTAATACTTAATAGTCTAATAACTTAAGATAAATATGCAATAAACACTGTCAATAATTACGAACGAAAAAACCCATAATTATAATCATAATATCTTTTTCTTAATTCTGTTACTTAGATGTAAATACCTCTATAATCACAACTGTAATTTAGTTGTACCTTTGGCCAATACCTGTATATTAAGGACCAAAATAACCCATCATCTGTCAATTTTTATTTTAATGACATGTAGAATTTATTCAACCAAAAGAACCAATACAAAGTCTCGGTCTCAAATAATTTAATATTTAAAAAATATTCGGTTACATGTTTCGCCTTTAAGGCATCATCAGACCTAAAAAGATGTCAATCAACACGCATATAAGTGAGCGAATCTTACTAGTAAACCTACCTGATACACCAAAAAACAATTTAAGAAGAATAAAAATGTCAAAATATAAAAAATATAAAAAAAAGATAAACGTTACAATCACATCATTAAAAACAGTTAGAACCTAAACTAAAAATTGTATATAAACAAAAGGGTACAACAACAAACTAAAAGTGTAAGGTTCGTTAAATAAGTAGGTACTAGGCATTCGCTCACTTATATGCGTGTTGATTGACATCTTTTTAGGTCTGATGATGCCTTAAAGGCGAAACATGTAACCGAATATTTTTTAAATATTAAATTATTTGAGACCGGGACTTTGTGTTGGTTCTTTTGGTTGATTATTATATTCAGGTCTCTTTGAGAAATATGGACACGTTTTTTGATATGTAGAATTTAGTATTGTCTTATATGCCTTTGATAATAATCCGCAAGGGCTGAAATACGTGTCAGGAAACTGAATTAAATTGTGAAATATAACAAGTACGACTTTAATTTCCTCTACCATGGAATATTCATTTCACCAAGCATGTAACCCATCACAAATCAGTTGTTCTTAAAGTTCTAGATTTTATTAAACAAATAAGAGATGTCAAAGCTTACATTTACACAGCAGAATATTGAAAAATGTTAAATTGTCTTTAGTCAAAAGTCCTTATAAAAACCCTTTCGCTTTCCATCAATGCTTCTTTTAGTGCTATTCTTGCTGTGGGCACGTTCCGGATCGTTCCTTTTTAACATCTAGCAGTGATCCATTATCATGTTGACATCCATCTTCCTTGGTACCTTCTTTCCATTTCCTTGATGTCTTGGTGTCAGTGGAGAAAATGGACTTTTATGCTCATGTTACAGCCCAGCTTCTTGAAGTTGTCCAGCATGTCAGCGACGATTGCTTGGTAGTTTGGGTCCCTTTTGTTTCCCAGAAAATGTATTACTAGTTTGAAAGATACTTAGCTGCTTTTTCTCTTCCATTCATTTGTTGCTCAAAGTAAGCATCCCTCATGAGTTTCCTGATGTCAGGTCCAGTGAACACTCCTTCTTTCAGTTTTGCATCGGATGAACCAGGAAACTGCTGGCAAAGATATGTAAAACATTCTCCTTCTTTTGGTAATGCCTTCACAAATTGTTTCATTAACCCCAATTTAATGTGACGTGGTGGAAGAAATACCTTTTTAGGATCTACAAGACTCTCCCTTGCAACATTTTTAACTCCGACCTGCGGTTTTTTTTTTCAGTGGTCATTCTTTCTTGGCCATTCGCAGGGAAAGCAAGGAAACTTTGTGTAGCCGCTTTGTTGGCCAAGCAACATGACAATCACTTTTAAATCGCCACATATCGTTTATTTGTGATCTAAGTAACAAATTGTGTTCAAGATCAGCTAAAGATTAGCATTCTTTCAAATGGACTGAATATTCAACAGGCACCGAAGCATACTTATTGCCTTTGTGTAGAAGAACTGCTTTTGGGCTTCTTTTAGACGAATCAATAAAAAGTCGAAATTGTTCTAGCTTATACTCTATTCTAAAACTTGCCATAACTCGAGGAACATCACTACAATAAACAAAGTCACCTTCTTGAGAGAAAAAAAAGGCACAAATTCTTTATCTTTTTTTTTTTTTTTTTTTTTTTATGATAAGGCACAGCACTACAGGATAAATCCTTTATGGCGCTCTAGGAGCGGTGCGTGTGCGCAGGAAACGATTCACGTTGGTCTTGAATCTTTGGAGACTATACTCGTTGGGGAAGACGATCTCAGGGAGGTCGTTCCAGAGTGATGACGTTCTCCAGATGAAAGAATTTTGAAACAGTGTCGTTCGAGGGACACTAAGCTGAACCACGTACTGGTGGGCTGCAGTGGCTCGTCGTGTATTTTTACCATGCACCGCTCTGGGTGGTATTAAGCGGGCAACCTCAGTTGAACACTTGCCATGAAAATATTTGTAAAATAGGCTCAAGTCGCCAACCTGCCTTCGATGTTCAAGGCTTTCCAGGTTGTTTGTCAGACTATGGTCACTGATCAAGCGAATGGCTCTTCTTTGAATGGAATCTAGCAATCTCAGGGTATGTTTAGGAGCAGAGCCCCAAATATGCGAACAGTACTCCAGTGATGGTCGAATTTGGGCTTTATAGAGCATCAAAAGTTGTTGGGGTGTATAGAGGTTCTTTGTTCGGAAAAGTACTCCAAGCTTTTGCGAGGCTGCCTTAGCAATGGCCGCAACGTGGCCATGCCAAGACATATGACTATCCAGATTAACGCCCAATAAATGAATTGATGAAGCCAAGGGAATTGAGTGTCCCGCCATAACTATATCCGGTTCTTCAACATTAACTTTTTTAGAAAAAAACTGCCGCCTGGGTCTTTTTAGCGTTAAATTCTACTTGGTTACTGTCACCCCAAGACAAAATTTCTTCCAGGTCTTTGTTGAGATGTGAGACCTCTTGCTGCCTATAGAGATGTGCATTAGCAGCCGATGTCCGAGCATCCAAAGTAAAAGTTGAAACAAGTGTGCTGTCATCAGCGAAGCTATATATAGGATTTTTAGTTTTTTCCAAAAGATCGTTAATGTATAGTAAGAAAAGGGTGGGCGACAATATAGAACCTTGAGGGACTCCGGCGTTGATGTTAAATGTGTCTGAAAGAAATCCGTCCATCGCCACTCGCAGAGAACGGTCTTTAAGAAAGCTCGACAGCCATGAACAAAATTGAACCGGCATTCCGTATGCTCTCACTTTAGTTAGGAGCCCCTCATGCCATACTCGGTCAAAAGCCTTGGAAATATCCAGTGCTACCGCCCGGGACTCCCCATGGTGTTCTATTGCGTTGTTCCAAACATGAGTAACATAAGCGAGAAGGTCTCCTGTTGATCTAGACTTACGGAATCCATACTGGCGGTCACTAATAATGTTGAAGCCTTCCAGGTATTTTAGTAATTTTTCGTTGATAGCCTTCTCCATAACTTTTGATATAACCGAGAGCAATGCGACTGGACGATAGTTGTTTGGCAAGGTCTTCTTGCCTTTTTTGGGTATGGGCTGGACTCTCGCAGTTTTCCAGCAAGAAGGAAATATTCCTTTTTTGTAGGATAAGTTAAAAAGCCTACAAAATACCGGTGTCAGTTCGTCAGCGCATTTCCTAATTACAATGACTGGAATATCGTCAGGACCAGAAGCCTTTTTAGTGTCGAGACTCCTCAAGATTCGCTTAACATCTCTACTTCGATACCAATAAATAGAAGATTTTTTTTCTTTTAATCTAAATTCTAGATCCTAAAAGTTCTGCTGAGTCCTTTGGAAGCCCTAAGTTTCTAACTAAACCATTCAGTTCAGATTGAGTTAAAAAAATTGGTGCGCTTTTGTCAGGGTTGTAGCAATCAACGTCATCATCACTATCACACGGTGGAGGACTTGGTTCAGGGTCATCTAAAATATCATCCAGAGTATCTGACAGGCTCTAACACGAAAGATGTACAGTGGAAGAGTGAACAATAGTCATAAAGGGTTGCATGCAGTTTTAACCGGATTACTCTATCTTAGTTAGTATAGCTACTTCATTGCAAAAGCTGTATTACTTTCTCACATTAATTTTTGAAAGTGTTTGTTACCAAATATAAAATTTATTTGGGAATATTTGAAATTTTTTATGAACTTCTAAGGCTAACATAATTTGAAAAAAAATACGCAATTTAGCCAAAATTGGACATGCTGTTTGTAAGAAAACTGTACGTGATGGAATTTTTTCACTATTTTTTCCGTAATCAGCGCTAAAATACTATAAAAATCACGAATTATATTTGAGACAATTTTTTCTTCGCAGACCTGTGTTATTAATTTGTTCTGTTTTCCGTGTGTGTATTTATCCCACCCGGCTATACACTTTCTCTCATGAATTAAGAGCGAGGAACCACTGAACTTTTTAGTGTTTGAAGGGGTAGCAGTATAGTTGCGAAACGTTGCACAGACAAAAATATATCTTTAATTTATGTTCCTCCTGTACCCATGATATCTACTAATATATCCATACGAGTTCAAGGTGACCAGCATCTTAACTTTGCAGACAGATGTTTGCATCAATCCTTTGAAGCTTATTTTATTATTTATAATTTTTGGTTAGATTAAGATTAAAATACTTTCCAAATAATAACGTCTGTGCTATTTTCACCATTAAATTTAGTGCCTCATCTAAGCAGGTATCGTATAACTGCATGCTTACTAACCTGTCTAATTTATTGTAAAACACATTCATTTTTGTCATTTGTGGAGTACCTATACAGGGTGGTCTGTAATGAATGCGCCATAGAGTAACCACTGATTATACACACGAAAATAATAGGTTTGAGCAAAACATGCCTTAGCTGGTCGTTAATGAGATACAAGGTGTTAAAGTATAATTTTCTTTTCATAGCTCAAGCTGTTTTTGAGACATAAACATGAAAATTTCTAATTGAGATTTTTTCAGGGCGAGTAACTTGTAGAGGGTGTACTTATACTCTACACGCCCACTACTTTATTGGGATTCTGATTAAAATTTAAAATAGAATTATTGTCCTTTCTAAAGAAAAATGGTATACTACTAATCCGTGCCCAGAAAAGCAGTTTGCGGCCAACGAAGTAGGCTATGGACAGTTGAAAAGGGAGAATATCAAGACATCACACGTCATAACAATAAAAAATGTATGCCAATTGATTCATGTAAAAGTTGTTTTCGTGCATTAATTTTTTGCAAAAGCCAACTAAACAATTTTTTCATAAATAATGCCAAGACATAATGAATATTTATATAGGGAAATGAGAGACATGATTTGTATTTATGGTCAATGGACGTGCAGCAGCGAGACAATATCGGCAAAAATATCCAAGCAGGAGGCACCCAGATAGAAATATTTTTCAAAGACTTTATGGTCGTTTGGGCGAAACTGGATCATTTCATCCTCAGAGTCACATTGGACGTCCTAAGGTAATCCCTGTCGGTCAAGAGGATATCCTAGTAAAAGTTGGTGAAAATTCGAAGATAAGTACCAGACAGTTAGGAAATGTTACTGATGTTAAAGAAACCTCAGTTTAAATGTTTCACACACAGAAAAATTATATCCATATCATTTTAATCCTGTCCAAAATTTACTATCAAATGATTTACAAGCAAGACCCCAGTTCTGTCAGTTTCTACTTCATAAACAAAGTCAAGATCCAATGTTCATCAATAAAATCCTGTTTACGGACGAAGCGACCTTTACCAGACGTGGTGTGTTTAACTGGAGAAACAATCATGCTTGGGAACTGAAACGAGAGAACGCTTTTTTCAATGCATATGAATTTTCTGTAAGCATTTGGTGTAGGTGATTTTTTAATCATTGGATCTTTTAAAAAACCTTCCAGGCTGAATGGTGAACAGTATTTGCAGTTTTTGAACAATGATTTAGTAAATTTATTTCATAATATTTCCTTAAATTTAATACAAGATATGTGGCACCGCCACATTTTGCACTTGCAGTTCGTAATTGTTTTAAGCAGCGATTTCCTAATAGATGGTTTAGCCGTGGTAGCAATTTTCGTTGGCCACCCCGTAGCTCTGACCTTAATCCTTTAGATTCTTTCTTTTGGGGTTATATAAAATCTTTAGTGTATAAAGTAGAAATCCAGACACGGGACCAACTGTTGTAAATGATTCAGGAGGCAGCCAACATAATTCAAAATAACGAAAGAACTAGTAAGGCGCTATTTGGTAAAAGGTTCAAGGTAATGCATAGAAGTGGACAGTTTCTACATTTGTTGTTTTTTTTTTTTTTTTTTTTTTATGATAAGGCACAGCACTACAGGATCTCAGGGAGGTCGTTCCAGAGTGATGACGTTCTCCAGATGAAAGAATTTTGAAACAGTGTCGTTCGAGGGACACTAAGCTGAACCACGTACTGGTGGGCTGCAGTGGCTCGTCGTGTACTTCTACCATGCACCGCTCTGGGTGGTATTAAGCGGGCAACCTCAGTTGAACACTTGCCATGAAAATATTTGTAAAATAGACTCAAGTCGCCAACCTGCCTTCGATGTTCAAGGCTTTCCAGGTTGTTTGTCAGACTATGGTCACCGATCAAGCGAATGGCTCTTCTTTGAATGGAATCTAGCAATCTCAGGGTATGTTTAGGAGCAGAGCCCCAAATATGCGAACAGTACTCCAGTGATGGTCGAATTTGGGCTTTATAGAGCATCAAAAGTTGTTGGGGTGTATAGAGGTTCTTTGTTCGGAAAAGTACTCCAAGCTTCTGCGAGGCTGCCTTAGCAATGGCCGCAACGTGGCCATGCCAAGACATATGACTATCCAGATTAACGCCCAATAAATGAATTGATGAAGCCAAGGGAATTGAGTGTCCCGCCATAACTATATCCGGTTCTTCAACATTAACTTTTTTAGAAAAAACTGCCGCCTGGGTCATTTTAGCGTTAAATTCTACTTGGTTACTGTCACCCCAAGACAAAATTTCTTCCAGGTCTTTGTTGAGATGTGAGACCTCTTGCTGCCTATAGAGATGTGCATTAGCAGCCGATGTCCGAGCATCCAAAGTAAAAGTTGAAACAAGTGTGCTGTCATCAGCGAAGCTATATATAGGATTTTTAGTTTTTTCCAAAAGATCGTTAATGTATAGTAAGAAAAGGGTGGGCGACAATATAGAACCTTGAGGGACTCCGGCGTTGATGTTAAATGTGTCTGAAAGAAATCCGTCCATCGCCACTCGCAGAGAACGGTCTTTAAGAAAGCTCGACAGCCATGAACAAAATTGAACCGGCATTCCGTATGCTCTCACTTTAGTTAGGAGCCCCTCATGCCATACTCGGTCAAAAGCCTTGGAAATGTCCAGTGCTACCGCCCGGGACTCCCCATGGTGTTCTATTGCGTTGTTCCAAACATGAGTAACATAAGCGAGAAGGTCTCCTGTTGATCTAGACTTACGGAATCCATACTGGCGGTCACTAATAATGTTGAAGCCTTCCAGGTATTTTAGTAATTTTTCGTTGATAGCCTTTTCCATAACTTTTGATATAACCGAGAGCAATGCGACTGGACGATAGTTGTTTGGCAAGGTCTTCTTGCCTTTTTTGGGTATGGGCTGGACTCTCGCAGTTTTCCAGCAAGAAGGAAATATTCCTTTTTTGTAGGATAAGTTAAAAAGCCTACAAAATACCGGTGTCAGTTCGTCAGCGCATCTCTTAATTACAATGACTGGAATATCGTCAGGACCAGAAGCCTTTTTAGTGTCGAGACTCCCCAAGATTCGCTTAACATGGCGGTGGCGAAAGACAATCTCGGGCATTCTCGATTCTACAGGGGTAATGTTCGGTGGAGTACTTCCCTGAAAATTTACCGTTGAATGTGAAGAGAATAGTTCCGCCAGTAAGTTTGCTTTTTCCTGTGCTTTGGATTTGTATTGTAGTTCATTAACGACCAACATTTTATTAAGGCATGTTTACCTTAAACCTATTATTTTCATGTGTAGAATCCGTGATTACTCTATGGCGCATTCATTACAGACCACCCTGTATAATAGGATAATTATTAAAGGTAATAAAAATCTGTAACTACTTAAAAAAAATTAGGGGACGATATCCTTGTTGTCTAGTGTACTACTTTTAATTACATTCATGTGTCAGCTATAATTACAATTCATAATCGCGATTGCATATCAATAAGTTCAGTACTGAGCTATTGATTAGATATTTATAAATTCTTATAGGTACCTAGCTATCGTATTTTAAAGTTGATTTATTTAAAAATCCTACACTTGCTATCTTGTATATCTTTTTAGTGAATACACGGATGTTCAAGTGCCTCCCTGCTTGTCAGCTATATGAAATTCTACAAAAATAGTACAATTTATGGAAAAGTTTGGTTGATATTGTAAGTACCAGAAAATATGAACGGTACGAATCAGGATTGCAAGTACGAAACAGTGGCGCAGTCCGCAGGGAAAGAAGTAAGAGCACAGTTTTTAAATGGGGACCAGCAGCATACAATTGACAGTGATCCAGATACTGAAAAAAATTGGGCCTTTTCTCTTATAGCTGTGTTTACTGGTGAGTTATATTGTTATTTATTAAACGAGTATCGTAAAGTTTGCATTATACCGTTGATCTTTTGACTGACATACAACCCTAATTACCCTCTGGTCATAAAATGCCCTTAATTTACATTTTTACATTACTTTTCGGCCATGCATCCCAAATTGTTATATTTTACTTAGGTATAAATGCCTAATAATTGATTTTTATAGATTTTAGTTTTCATTGGTTTTTCGACAAGTAAACTTAGTTATATTAGTGTTTAGTTTACCGGCGTGTGATATTTCGGTACATTTAGAAGCATTGACGAGAATGATTTGGATTTACTAAGAAAGAGAATTTATCAAATGCATGAACAACAATCTGTACCTACCCTGGTTTCCCTTAAAAAGAGGCTTACCAACGACGAAAAAAACATTTTTTATAGCATTTCAAGCCTAAGAAAAATTTTGCCTAAAATGAATTTTAAATATTACACAATTGATAAAAGACAAACCTTAATCTTAACGTTTACTGGAATGGCTTCATAAATATTTAACGGCTATTAAACAATATAGAGCAAAAAATCGACCAATTATATACCTTGACGAAACATGGTTCGATGTTCGATACACATGACACAGCAAGAAAAGGATGGAATGATTTTTTAAAAAAATTGTTAAACCAAGTGCAAGAGAATAACAATAATAAACGCAGGTTCACAAAATAGATTTGTTGCGAACTGTCTGTTGGTTTCAGCTAAAAACATAGCAGGTTCCTCTCTAGATTACCCCCAAGACACTAACGCACAACTTTTTGAAAATTGGTTTGAACATCGACTTCTTAAAAGTATACCCAAACATAGCGTTATTGTAATGAACAATGCTAGTAATCGTCAAGTAAAAATGTTTTCTAGTTCTAACAGTACAAAAGCAGAAATCCAAAATATTATGATAAATAGTAATATACAGTGGCAAGAAAGTGGCGCATAATGCCTGTAAATTTTGAATTACCTTGTATACAAAAAGTGACCTTTATAAAAGTTGTTCAGTACATTATTTTCCACATTTCTACCTGCAAAAATTTTTTCTGCCATTTCTGGTTTGGTTGATATAGAGACTAACTTACTTTTTTTAAATGGAACACCCTGCATACGATTGCATATTTGGATTCTACTGAGAAAGCACTGAGTTTTTTGTATTTCAAATTTTCACCTATCTGCAAGCGTTTCCGATATAATGACAGCTCAAAAATGAAAAACTTCCTAGTTTCTAATTATTCCTACCTAATACCCACCAATTGAGTTAAGGTGTTTTCATGACAGCGACCTTAAAGGTGTTTATTTTGAGTTTCTATTTAATATTCTGTTGTCTGATTTCTATTTTGTTTACATTATGGTTCATCTGAATGAGAAACAACGAGTTGAAATTTTAATAATGAGCGATTACGGAAACGGAAATATAAAGGGATCCCATGATCAGGTTTGTCAACATTTCAATGAATTATATCCAAATAGGCCTCCAATAAATCAGTCAACCGTGTGTCAAGTGGTAAAGAAATTTCAAGAAACAGGCAGTGTTAGGGAAGCCGCTAGATCAGGTCGACCTAAAACAGCATCCGAGGGATATCATGCTCTTAATACATGAAAATCCAACACAATCATCCAGGCCAATGGCAATGGATTTTAATGTGTCTCTTCAGTCAGTGAAAAATTTATTTAAGCAGGAGAAGTTGCATCCCTACAAGATAAAGTTGGTGCACGAGTTAAACGAGGACGATTTTGATAAAACAGCTGAATTGTGCAACCTAATGATTAAAAGATGCAATAACGATAATAACTTCGCAACAAATATTATTTTCTCGGACGAAGCTACTTTCCATTTAAATGGCATTGTTAATAGACACAATCATCGTTATTGGTCTGCTGATAATACTCACTGGTTCCAGGAAGGTCATACTCAGAGGCTCGAAAAAGTTAATGTTTGGGCGGGCATAGTTGACATATTGTGGGACCTTTTTTCATAGATAATAATTTGAATTGCGAAAAGTATCCGGACCTCCTCAGGAATCACATAATTTCTTTTTGCAGAATGGTTTTACCGGGTGTAAATAATGGCATAAACGAACGGGTATGGTTCCAGCAAGATGGAGCACCTGCGCATTATGCGGCAAATGTTAGACAATACATAAGCGAATAATTGCCAGGACGTTGGATAGGCAGAAGAGGTGCTATTGACTGTCCAGCGCGATCCCCGAACTTAACCCCACTCGACTTCTTTTTGTGGGGACACTTAAAGAACAAAGTAGTACGTTAATCGTCCAAATGACTTAGGATCTTTAAAAGTCAGAATTAGTGCTGAAATTCGGGCCATTTCAGAGGACTTTTTCTTAGACGTTGTAGACGTGTTCAGGGATCGACTGGCACTCTGCTTAGCAGAAAATGGTGATCATTTTGAACACCCGATCCACTGAAAAGGTTAGTTGGTTATTATTCCGATGTTAAGTTGTTCAATTTTTTAGGCTATTTATTTTGTTATTATAAAGTTTGTTACAATTTTAAATAAATAAAAACTTGAAATACAGAGAATTCAGAGTTTTCCCAGTAGAATCCAAATATGCAATTATATGCAGGGTGTTTCCATTTAAAAAATGTAACTAAGTCTCTATGACAACCAAGCCATAAATGACAGAAAAAATTCATGCAGGTAGAAATATGGTGAATAAATTACTGAACAACTTCCATAAAGGTCACTTTTTCGTATACGAGGTAATTCAAAAGTTACAGGCATTATGCGCGACTTTTTTGCCACCCCACACAGGCTTTTAGAATAAATAAAGAATACGTGTTGTATAAACTTACAACAGAAAACGAGCATACAGTGTTGTGTCTTTCCCCTACTATTGTGAATTTAATACAATCGAACTAATATGGCGCCAAGTAAAATCAAATTTTAGAAGGAACAATACTTCCCCCACATTAAATACATCTGTAGTAGAATCAATAAAAAACATAGTAAGTAATATTTCTGTAGATAGTTGGAAAAACTGAGATGTAATTAAGGTGGAAAATTCTTATATGTGTATATAAGTACTAATGATCAATCCTTAATAATAAGTGTAGATGAAGATAGTGATAGTCACACAGAACTAAATCCAGAGTAAAGTAGAATTAAGTTGCCAAAATTGATTATTGTAAAACTTTTCTGTGTACCTACAGGGTTATTTTTCATATTTGCGTACAGGGGTGACAGAGACATAAGTGACAGAACAAAACTTTTAGTTGAAGAGTTGCATAATTCCTCCCGCGTTATCTTTTAAACTTGTCAAAAAAACATATACACGCATCGCAAAGTTGAAAAACAATTGCAATGTTTCTTTTTTTTTAAATGGGACACCCTATATATTTTGCCCCAGGACGATAGATCTTTTTCCCCGGATTTCAAAAATACGTAACATATCAACATTTAGTTCAGCCGTTTTTCAATTATTTGAATTTACAATTGTGATAATTTAAATTGATGATTATCGAGTTATCGAGGCGTTCTGCATACTTCAACGTGACATACACTATTGGACAAAAGTAGAGCAACAAAGTGCTTTTATTTCTTTGAGTTTAAAAAATTAATTATATGATTGTGATCCCCAGCCAATTTTAATGAAATATTATCCCCACAATATTAGTAATTTTTCACAATATTTTGGTATACTTTAAACAAAATGAAGGTAGAGAAATATTTATAATTATAAAAATCGACAAAATGAAGTGCAACAAAAGTAAAGCAACAAATTGTATCAACAGTATTTTATTTTACATATTACGATAAAAAACCATTAAGCACATTTAATAATTACAATAACTAGAAGTATTATGTTAATAGTTAATAGAATATCCATTATTTTTTATTAGTTGCCGACAACGTCGCGGCATTGAGGCAATCAATTTTTAAACAGTATTTTCGAGAAGGTTTGTCCAAACTTCATTGATTACCAATGATTGTTTATTTGGAAATAATTTTGTACGAATTCCACGTTCAACTTCTTCCCATATATTTTCAATGGGGTTAAGGTCTGGGGATTGTGCCGTCCACTGCAAAACCCGAACGTTATTTTCTTGAAACCACTCTTGAGCAATTCGTGAAGAGTGTTTTGGATCATTATCCTGTTGGAAAATAAAACGCAACGGCATTTCTCACTCTGCATAATAAGGCAACATTACATTGTGCATTATATCTCTATAGACAAATCGATCCATGGTGTCATTAATGAAGTTTAAAGGACCCACCCCATTCCTTGAGAAACATCCCCATAGAAAAACACTACTTTTGCCATGTTTAACTGTGGGTGTAACGTATTTGGGATTAAACCTTGCGTTTCATCGCTAAACAAAACTTTTCCATAAAACATAAAATAAACTCTGCAAAAACACTTTAACCTTATTTTTACTAAAACCTTTCTTTTTTAGGAAAATATTAAAATGTTGCTTTACTTTTGACGCATTACAATACTGTATTTGAAAGTTTACGTCAATATCAGTTCATTTGTTTTGATTGTTGGAAAAAGCTGTTTTCGCCGATAACAGAAGCCTACTTTGATATTTAAGACACGATATATTTAAATACGATATCATGCATTTAATATTATAAAATCGAGATTTCTTTCATTTTTCGAAAGTGTTGCTCTACTTTTGTCCGATAGTGTATGTGTTGCTTTACTTTAAATTGAAATTTATATTTTATAATTTATTATATGTATATCCGCCACGACTTATGACAAATTTTCTAATATTTGATTTGCATTGAGCCTGAATATTTCTTGTTTAATCCTTTGTCTCCACACTTGTATATTTTGAGGTATGTCATAATAAATTCGATTTTCTAGAAATCCCCACAGAAAAATATTTAACCGACTTAGGTCAAGCCTATTAGCCGGCCATTCCTTACTGAATGTGTCAAATTAACTTAAAGCGATACATATGTGACGTTGAAGCTACTCTTTGGTTGAAGTATGGGGAACGCCTCGATAACTTATTATGTCTCAATTATTATTATAATAATTGATTTTTACTTTCATTTGGCTTAAAATGTCTCTTTAATTCCAAATGAAAATAAATCAATATGTAGATAGTTATTTTTCAAGCCGACCCTGCACCCATTTATTGCGATTTGAAGATGTGGGGTTTAATCAGGTAGTTGATTTATTGCAGTAAAGGTCAACGATGTAATGTTAACTTTGCTATACTATACAGTAGGTCATTCCTGGATAAAACTATTATTTTTGTTAATCGTTTTATATAAGAATAAACTTGAAAAATAATACTTGTTGCAATATACCTACGGAATAAAAATAATTGCAGGTACACTTATGGCCATATCCGATGGAATGTCATACGGTTGGACATCCCCCATGGTACCCTACTTCCTAAGCAACGAAACCCATGTAAACATCACTAAATCTGATGGTGAATTCATGGAAACAATTACCCTGATGGGAGCAGCCGCTGGCCTCCCATTAACCATTCTGGGAGTGGAATACTTCGGGAGAAAAAACTCCATGCTCTTCTCATCCCTGCTGGGTTGTGCGTGCTGGATCATACTATTACTGGCAAACACAAAAGTTTGGATTTACGTAGCAAGGTTCTTTTGCGGAATGGCGGGCGATATGTGCTTTGTTGCTGCCCCGATGTATATAGCAGAAATATCCGATTATAGAATCAGGGGTTTTCTTTCGGCTTCGATATATTTGATGATGCTTGCTGGCATACTGACTGTTTATATCGCAGGAGCATTAGCTCCGTACTTTGTAGTTCCTTGCATTGGCATATTTTTAACTGCCTGTCAGTTGATATTTTTTCCATTTATGCCTGAGTCGCCTTATTATTATGTTTACAAAAATAAAAATGAAAAAGCAAGCCGGTCCATAAGGCGAATAAGAGCTAATGCCAACGTCGAGAAAGAGCTACTCGAAATCAAAAAGACCGTGAATAGAGACAAAGCTGAAAAAGGAAGACCTCAGGATTTAATTCTAAGTCGCAATAATAGATATGCATTGCTTATAATGCTTATTTTAAATGGCTCTCAGCACTTCGTCGGAATCAGCGTGATGATAATGAATCTCCATATAATCTTAGGGGAAGCTGGTTCCATTTACATTCAACCGTCTACTGCAGCGATCATCTTTGCCGCGATAATGTTAGTCAGTGCCACCATAGCATCGGCCCTTATGGACAGATTCGGTAGAAAGTTGTTGCTGGTGATTTCTGGTGTATCCACTGGAATCACCTTGCTTGTAATGACTGTATACTTCCACCTGAAGAATTTGGGGTATGACGTAGTTCTTGTGAGTTGGATCCCAGCTGTGTGTGTAATGGTATATGCGTTTACTTTTAAGATAGGTTTGGGATTAGTGCCCATAGTGGTAACTGCAGAAATTTTCCCGACAACCATTAAGGCGATCGGTATGACTATAGCTGATGTAGTCTACGTACTTGCAGGGATCCTGTCGATCTCTATTTACTCGACTTTGTTTGATAACTACGGAATTCACGTTCCATTTTATTTATTTAGTTTTTGGAGCTTTTTCACTGTGATTTTCACGATTTTTGTGATCCCTGAGACTAAAGGAAAAACTCTCGACGAAATTCAGTTGATGCTGAAAGGGCACAAGACTGAACCAAATAGGAAAGAAGCAATGACCTTGAGTGCTATTACTTAAGTAATATATTCACCTAATTATATTTATATTTTTATATTTTTTAATATAGAATTAGACATTTATTTAGGGGGCTTTGTCTTTGTTTATTATTAATATTTAAGCTTATGGCAAGACTGCTTTAGAGTTTAACATCTAACCAGCCATTTTGAGAAAAATGTCTATTGAGGGAAATTTATAACCTGCGGTGTCGAGCGCGCTAGTTATATATGGAAAGCCATTTTTCCAGCTCGATTACGTGACGCTGCATCCGGCTGACAAAAGTGCGCGGTGATTTAGCAGTCGAAGTAATTGTTGCATCGCCAGCGAAAAGATAAAGCTTCGTAAACTTATCTCGTACTATGTTATACAACATTGGGGAGAGAGGTGAGCCTTGTTGAAATCACGCTCTGATGCTTCAAAGAAAGTGCATTCTCTGACGATACCGCAAAATTTCTATTCTGAAAACAAGAGCTAACTAACCGGTATTTTGTAGGTTTTTTAACTTATCCTACAAAAAAGGAATATTTCCTTTTTGCTGGAAAACTGCGCGAGTCCAACCTATACCCAAAAAAGGCAAGAAGACCTTGCCAAACAACTATCGTCCAGTCGCATTGCTTTCAGTTATATCATAAGTTATGGAGAAAGATATCAACGAAAAATTATTAAAATACCTGGAAGGCTTTAACATTATTAGTGACCGCCAATGTGGATTCCGTAAGTCTAGATCAACAGGAGACCTTCTCGATTAAGTTACTCACGTTTGTAACAACGCAATAGAACATCATGGGGAGTCCCGGGCGGTAGCACTGGACATTTCCAAGGCTTTTGACCGAGTATGGCATGAGGGGCTCCTAAGTAAAGTGAAAGCATACGGATGGCCGGTTCAATTTTGTTCATGGCTGTCGAGCTTTCTTAAAGACTATTCTATGCGAGTAGCGATGGACGGATTTCTTTTTGACACATTTAACATCAACACCGGAGTCCCTCAAGGTTCTATATTGTCGCCCACCCTCTTCTTACTATACATTAACGATCTTTTGGAAAAAACTAAAAATCCCATATATAGCCTCGTTGATGACAACACACTTGTTTCATCTTTTACTTTGGATGCTCGGACATCGGCTGCCAGTGCACATCTCTAAAGGCAGCAAGAGGTGTCACATCTCAACAAAGACCTGGAAGAAATTCTGTCTTGGCGTGACAGTAACCAAGTAGAATTTAATGCTAAAAAGACCCAGGCGGCAGTTTTTTCCAAAAAAGTTAATGTTGAAGAACCGGTTATAGTTATGGCAGGACACTCGATTCCCTTGGCTTCATTAATTCATTTATTGGACGTAAATTTGGATAGTCATATGTCTTGGCATAGTCACGTTGCGGCCATTCCTATGGCAGCCTCGCAGAAGCTTGGAGTACTTTTCCGAACTAAGAACCTCTATACAACCCAACCACTTTTGATGCTCTATAAAGCCCAAATTCAACCATCGCCATCGAAAGCTGTACTTACATCTAAGAAAACCGCTCCCGTGTGCGCTATCTTGTTAAAGCCCTTTACAATGTTAGATGTTAAACGTGTCGTTTGCCTAAGTGAGTAATGTTCATTCCAAAAACCGAACTGTTTGTTAGTCAAAACGTTGCGTGGAAACAAAAAGTCATTTAGACGATTTAAAATGATTTTCTCGGCAATTTTCGGGCTGGTTGGATAATAGACTAATCGGCCTGTAACTCGTTGGGTCATCCCATTTTATGTATTACGATGACTTACTGCTCGCCCTAGCCACTAACCAGTTAGAACTGGTTTTGGTACGAATTCGAGCGGTGTCGGCGAAATTGGAAATATGGGAGTAGTGATTGATTGATTCTACCCTGGTTGGGTAGACAATGAGGCCTCACGTCCTAGATAATGAGGGGCTTCCATAGAAGGACGCACACGGGGGCGGTCTTCTTTGATATTAGCAAAGCATTTGAGAAGGTCTGAGATAATGGTCTCTCGAAGCTCAGAACTACCTCTTCAAGGTAGTAGGCTCTTTTCTGGAGAGCGCGGGAAATGACCTTCTTTGATTGGAGCCTGGGATATGTTTGCTATATTTCCCAAAGCACGGTAGGTTTCGCAACGCCGCATTCATTCAACTCATCATTCTATGAATTTGTATTATTCTGAAGACCCTCTCATCACGTGGCGCATCGTTGGTTGGATTGTCGCCGAGTTGTTCGCAGAGTTGGTCTGCAAGCAATTCAGCTTTATCCATAGCGTCAATCAGAACTTCGGCTATGTCCTGGCTCTTCTACAGGTATGCCATGGGAGTGTGTGCGCCTTTAATTAAGTCCTTGTCATTTTGTTGTCAGCATTGTCTTCCTTAGATAAACTTTTGATTCTCTTGTCCCACAGGGACAGGTTCGACTACGGTTCTACCAGCATTTGTGTGATTAAATCCGTTTCTATTTTAACTTCTGCCTTGATTCGAGGATCTCCGGTACGACACTCCCTATTTTTTAATCTATTTTTAAGTATAATGCGATTTCTAATATCGTCTCTTAAAGCCCAGTATTTTGAATGCCCGGACACTTTTGTAACAGATGATTGTGCCAACGCCTCGTTTATCTCGTTTGTGATCCTGTTCACGGCATTCTCTATATCTATATAACTCAACTGCTCGATATTTTTTATAATGTTGTTCTCTTCTTAACCACTTTGTTGAGGTGTGGGTAACAAAACCTCGGCGTCTCGCAAGCGGATTACCCACTTCGACGATTACCGGTAGGTATATGGTCAAAACTCAGATCACAAACGACCCCTGGCTGTAAAATCTGAAGTGCGTTCTTTATTAAAAATTACCAAGATATCCAGAAGACCACGACCAAAGCAGTGAGTTTAACCTCTTGGATTAGTTGAAAATTGAAATAACATCAAATGTGACAGTTAGCTATTCAACTTTCTTGATATTAAATCTGTTTTCAAAAGTTTTTTTAATAGTATTTGTATAATAAACAAAGCGAAATGAATAAAATGAAATATAAGGAATATTATAGCTCTTATCCCACCAGAGCGAGAATTCGGTAGAAGTATTAGCGTCCTTCGTGGCAATTTTACGGTATTTCGCGAAATTCTACGGTAATTCCTGCCATTTCGATGTACCTCGCGATATGTCAATATACTTCGCGGTATTTCGAAGTATATCACATAATTCTGAGGTGATTCCGGCCAAGTGTACACGTATCCCGACTATTTCCAATCATAAATCGCATTTACACAGAAACAAAAATGTTTGGAGAAGAAAATGATTTTGGTCGAAAATGTAAACTATAGGTCCATTTGTGATATAGGTAACTCCACCCCGGGACATCCTGATAGTAGATAATCTACATAATTCTAAAAATGGTAGGTATTTGGTTATTATGCTATTATACAGAATGTCTCTAAAAGGTGCGGAAAAAATGCTGCCACAAATTCCTGAGGCTTAAATATGACGATCTAACCCAACTTACCTCAGTCCAAAAGTGAATGATTTCGGAGATAGACTGTCAAAAGTTCAATTTGGTTTTAGTTTTTCATAAGTAATTTTTTTAATAATTATTGGTGTATTGTCACAATACTCCGCTAGGGGGGGTTTTGTGGGGTGAAAAATTAAAATCTGCTCTCATTTTTATTGTAAGATTTAGAGGGCGCAACCTGCGGTAGCTTGCACACATTTAAAACAAAATAACCTTTTTTAGCCATCCTGTATTGAACTTTTAAACAAAAATTCTTATTCTGCAACTTCTTTTACATAAAAAAAAAGTATACGTGGTAAGAGTTGATTTGAGCAGCCGTTTTTGAGATATCTGGATTTAAAAAATT
This sequence comes from Polydrusus tereticollis, assembly GCA_963920685.1. Classification (NCBI taxonomy): domain Eukaryota; kingdom Metazoa; phylum Arthropoda; class Insecta; order Coleoptera; family Curculionidae; genus Polydrusus; species Polydrusus tereticollis. Next base: position 29,215,406 of record OY987331.1, on the reverse strand, counting down.
CACTTCGTGTATGGCCAGGTCTAAATTATTCAAATAATTGAACACAATCTGAAGCGAAGACGTTTTACAACAACTGTCACTAAAATCTGACTGGTGTCAAATCGAATCAAAAAAATAATTTAAGCATACATTTGAATTGTCAAACAATTTTCAAATTTCTTTTCGTCATGGCCGTACACTATATCAACGAATGACCGATTTGTTATTGGTTTTTGGATATTGCCAAAGAAATAGTTTAGAATGTTGCAGAGTATACAGTAAAAAATTTCCGAATCGTTGCTTACCAAACCATAAAACCTTCGCGGCAGTTGAAAGACGTCTTTGTGAAACGGGTACGTTGCGCCTGTTTCTTTTATAATTATGATCGTGCACGTACGGTAAGAACTCCAGGTTGGGCTTAAAGCGAGGGCTATGCAAAGATAATGTTAATAGGATAACCAGAGAACAACTACTGCACACATTTTATATTTAACGGGTACAAGATCTTTTACCCCATGATTTTGAATCACGCCTGGGTTTCTGTCGATTTATCCCAGAACACAGAAATGAAGATAGGAACTTTACATGAAGAATTTTATTCACAAATGAAGCCTGTTTCACGCGAAGTGGCATAGCAAAATGAAAATGTCTATGCATAACAAAACGAAATCCTCATGCGACTAAAGTAACCCATTATCAGCATGAGCTTAAAATCAATGTGTGGGCAGGAATCATAGACACTTTCATAATTGGTCCTGTCATTTTACCACTTCGACTAAATGATGAAAGTTATTTGGAACAATTGCAAAACGAATTACCAAACTTATTATATCCCCTGCCGTTGGAACTTCAAAGAGAAATGTGGTTTATGCATGACGGTGCTCCTTCATATTTTTCGCTAAACGTACGTAATTATTTGAACTAGCAGTATCCAAATTATAGATGGATAGGTAAAGGCAATGATGCATCCGCAAATTGGCCATCTCGATCTCCTGATATGACACCGATGGATTACTTTTTATGGGGAACTTTGAAAACCCTTGTGGATGCCAGGGCAGTAGATACAGAAGATGAATTAAGAAGACGTATTCAAACTGGAATTGACGTTTTGAGTCATTTTAAATAATTGTTAAAAGCATTTTTTTTTTATTTAAATTAAATAAAATTTTTGTTGTTGATAAATCTCTTACTGACTGTTTTTGCTAGAGAATAAAATAACAACGCATTCATGTAACTGTTTTGTTTAGTTTTTAGTGACAGTTATTTTAATTTAACGCCTTCGCTACAAATTGTGTTCAATTATTACATACACGAAGTGAATTTTTTAAATCTAGATATCTCAATCTCAATCTCAATCTCAATATTTATTTCATGTCATAGAAATGTTTACATACGTCAAGTGGAAATAGACTTAATACTATTCTTAAAAATGACACTAATCAGTTAAAGTAACCACTAAAATTATATACTTAATACACACAGACAAGACTACTTTACATTTCACATAGTTAAAATTTATTAAAATTGATATCTCAGATATTCCTCGATTGAATAAAAAGTTTTCTGAAGGAAAAAATGTTTGATTTTATCCTTAAACTTATTATATGGTAGGTTCCTAATTTCTTGAGGTAATACATTAAAAAATTTTATTGACCAGAAATCTGGGTCATTCTGACACCTCCCCAACCGTCTATAAGAAGGCACCAGATCGTTACTGGATCGGCTTTCATAGTCATGAAGTTCCCCATGCGTTCTAAATGATCCCTGATTGCGCTTCACAAACAGAAGATTCTCCAGAATATACAGACAAGGCAAGGTGAGTATCCCCAGTTCTCCAAAAGACCCCTTACAATCCTCTCGATACGCAAGGCCATTTATCAGTCGTACAGCTTTTCCCTGGAGGCCAAACAACCTCTGGGCACCAGAAGACTGCCCCGCCCCCCCCCCCACAAACCAGGATCGCGTAGGAGAGGTGAGAGTGAAATAGAGCATAATAAGTTGTTCTTAAGACCTCTTTTGAAACACAGGCTCTCAAGCTGCGTAAGAGGAATGAGTTTTTACTCAGCTTGCCAGCCACTGCCTCAATATGTGCTCCCCACTGTAGCCCCGGATCCAGGTATACACCCAAGAACTTCAACGACTCCACACCCTGGTCAGCACCAGCAAGATCTCGCATGGAAAAGACAATTCTTTTTGTTTTATCCTTGTTAAGAAGCAATTTGTTTGAGCAGAACCACTTTTCTGCTATGTCTTAAACCTCTAATGAGCCATTTCACGATTCTAAGGGGCTATTAGCAGTGAAGGACACAGTTGTGTCGTCCGCGAAGAGAGTATAGTCCGTTTGTGGAGCTGGTAAATCGTTGATGTATACCAGAAAAAGGATTGGCCCCAGTATTGACCCTTGTGGGACCCCAACGTTCAAATTTCTCTCTGCTGACCTCACCCCTGCAACCTCCACTACCTGCATCCGGTTCTCAAGATAGGATTCTATCAGCCTGACGCTGCTCTGTGATAATTTGTATCTCTTGAGCTTTTCCAGAAGAATATCATGACCAACACAATCAAAAGCTTTACTTAGATCACAGAACAGCACAGTATCAAATTGCTTATTATGAAAGGCCTCATTCATACTATTAATGAGATTCAAGAGGCCCATTACTGTATTTTTATCCCTACGAAACCCAAATTGATTTTCAAAAATAAATTGTTTGACTCAAAAAATTCCATTAACCTCAATGCTATACACCTTTCCACAACCTTTGATATAATAGGCACAAAGATATTGGTCTGTAATTGTCTGGCTTTGACTTGTCCCCCTTTTTAAAGATTGGCTTGACTACAGCTTTTTTTAGTATACTTGGAAAAACACTTTCTCTAAAGCAGAGATTTATTAACCTTGTAAGGGGTATTATTAAGATATTTTTAATAGATTTAAGAATTCTTACATTGAGTCCAAATATATCTCTACTGTTTTTATTCATTAAGTTATCGGTAATATTCCTAACCTCGATAAAAGTAGCCTCTGGAAAGTCAAAGCACTCTATATTTGATGTATCCGGAAAATTAAAGTTTTCTGTAGGTTTGGCTACATTAGGTATGTTTTTTATAATGTTATTAGCAATATCTGAAAAAAACAAGTTAAACTCGTCCGAAGTAGGTCCTCGGTTGTTATCATTAGGTTTTTTATTATTCGCGCGATGTTTGTTAATGATTTCCCACATGCATTTAGGAGAATTTGAAGAATTTCGATATTTCGAATCAGATTATCATTAGCTTGTATTTTGGGTTTGCGTATTTCATCCCTATAAGATGCCCTAAATTTATTTATTTCTTGGTTACTAATTAGGCTATATTGTTCAGATAATTCTCACAGAAACCTGAGATGCTCTCGCATGTTTCTGAGATCTTCATTAAACCAGTTTATTTTATTTAAGTGATCAGATCTTACTCTATAGGTTTTTTTAGGAAATGATCCAAGATCCCCATAAACACTTCAAACTTTCGCTCAATATTCATATCATTTATTTGGATAAAATCCCACTTTACTGAATCCAGAATAGTATGAATGGTAAACAAACCCCTCTGAGTCACAGGTCTACATATCTTGTCTGTCATTCGGAAACTCTCCCGATTTCTATTTATAAAAATATCAATCAGCTGACATTTATGGTCTGAAACATCCATGTCAATGACATGGGTGGAGATGACTTCAACATCAGGGCTTAAGCAAATATTGTCCAGGCAGGCTTGTTCACGAGTTCCTTCATATATGGTATGCTTTAGGCCAAAACCATTCAACATATCACACAGCTGAGTCATTTCCAACTCAGTCGTTCCAATACGGACATTGAAATCACCCGCCAGTACAATCCCTCTCCCCTCCCCAAGCTCAGACAGTATTCCCTCCAAAGCCGACAAAAACGTGCCAAAACGACCCGAGGGTGCTCTATACATAGCTAAAATACAAAGATTAAAAGATCTTACATAAGTATACAACAATATTCAATACATTTGTTTATATTAAAATCAGTCTGAAATGAGATATCACAGGTTTCCAACGCGCTTCTGGCAAGTATTAAGGATCCACCACCAATTTGAGCATTCCTTGCATACGATGCTGCGACTTTATAGCCATTTAGATTTAAACAATTAATTTCTTCCTGATTCAACCAATGCTCCGTTATGCATATTACGTCCACATTCCTGTCAGCAACAAAAACTTTCTACATATTCTACTTTGTGTCGTAAAGATCTTATATTTATATGCAGGATCCTTACTTTCTTTCTGCAACTCAAAAGCGGCTGCTCAAATCAACTCTTACCACGTATACCTTTTTTGGGTAAAAGACGTTGGAGAATAAGAATTTTTATTTAAAAGTTAGATACAGGTTGGCTCAAAAAAGTTATTTCGTTTTTAATGTGTGCAAGGTACAGCAGGTGGCGCCCTCTAATTTTTACAATAAGAATGAGAGCAGATTTGAACGTTTCACCCCACAAAATCCCCCTAGCCGATAATTGTGACAATACACCAATTATTAAAAAAATGATTTATGAAAAACTAAAACCAAATTAAACTTTTGACACTCTGTACCTCCGAAATCATCCACTTTTGGACTGAGGTAAGTTGAGTTAGATCGTTATATTTAAGCCTCAGGAATTTATGGCAGTATTTTTTCCGCACCTTTTAGAGACACCCTGTAGAGTTGTATTGCATGATATATTTTCAAGGTGACCATCAGCATCTATAAACTCTGCAGACTGAAATTGTTATCAATCCTGCGAAGCGTGTACGTAATATAATCTTTGCTTAGATTGAAAACATCCTTCTGATTAGAATGAAATTAAAATTACTCTAGAAACAGATGTGTTATTTGCATCGGTTTTTGTTTTCCCATTGAATTTTGTGCTATTGCTTCTCTAAGCAGGTAAGGATTTAATTATAAAAATTAATTCATGCTTACCAAGACAGCATGTATCCAATTGTAAAATGCATTAATTTTTTGTCATGTATTGTCGGAAACAATTAAAGATAATGAACATTATATCGTTTCATGCCAAACATTACGCTGAGGTAGTTTTTTTTATAGTACCAGAAAGTTTTAAAAAGTTATATTGTCTTTAAATTCTAAATTTAGGTGTTAGATACATTTTAAAATTAGATTTGAGTCTGTAAGAAGGCCATAAACCTTGTTAATGATACCAACATCCAACATCATTGTCTTTAACCTTCAAACAAAAAAAAAACCTTGTTGACTCGTTGCACCTAATACTGTTAATTACATTCATTTATCCGTAATTACAATTCGTAATCACGATTGCATATGAATATGTTCAGTGCTGAGCTATTTATTAGATATACAGTGAGCTCAAAAAGGTTGGAATAAATTCGTTTAAAATTCAGGTGAGTATTTTCTGGAAGAACGCTTGGACATGATTATTATTTTTAATTGCGAATTTTTTGACATAAGAAATGTGTATACAGGTTGTCTCAAGAAGAACATATTCCGTCAACATTAATTTTTTAAAATAGAACACCCTGTATATTATATTATTTTTAAATTCTACGATACATTCTAAATACCTTTTGTATAACATACCATATCTCCAAAATCAACGGTTTTCGATAAATTTACATTTTTTCTGGTACGAAAACTATAATTAAAAATGAACTCTTTACTTTTTTAGTCTATAATATTTACATAGACTATATTAAATTTTATTTTAATAAATGTTGAAATTGACCGCCACCAACTTCCTGGCAATATGCAAGTCAATCTTTGAATTTTTCCAAAACGTTATGGATTACCTGGGACTCTATTAGTCTAACCTCATGCCTCATTCGTGCTTTAAGTTCATTAATATTGTTAGGTCTGTTAAAGTATACTTTAGATTTTAAATAGCCCCACAGAAAAAAATCTAGCGGGGTCAAATCTGGTGACCTTGCCGGCCATTCTATTGGACCCCGTCGAGAAATCCACTTGCCAGGAGAGACTCTATCCAAGTACTTACGCACCGGGCGTGTGTAGGCTAGTGCTCCGTCTTGCTGGTACCATAAGTTATTGTTGGGAATGTCTGGCTCATCTGCATTTGGATAGAGTACAGCAAGTGCCGATATTAACTCAAATTCTAAAAATTCTAGATACAGTTCGCCATTTAACGTACCATTAAAACAGAAGGGACCTAAAATCCGGTTATCAACAATTCCAGCCCAAACATTCACTTTTTGCGGGTATTGTGTGTGGGACTTCGCATGATCCAGTGCGGATTTTCCTTAGCCCAATATCGACAGTTTTTGCGATTCACATGCCCATTTAGAGTAAACGTTGCTTCATCAGAGAACACAATTCTTTTTAAAATTTGAGGATCTTCAATGTATCTGTTCATCATTATTTCGCAAAATTCTGTTCTTCTATCCGGGTCATCTTCATTAAGTTCATGAACCAACTGTACCCTATAGGGATGGCATTTATTTTTGTGTAAATAATTCAATACGGTTGCTTGACAAATATTATTTTCCGTGGCAATACCGCGAGTAACACTATGGTGGTTTTCTTGGACAGCTAAGAGGACATTTAACTGCACATCTTCTGAAATCCTAGGTCGACCTTGAATATAATTGTCCCTAACATGCCTGAAATCCCTATATTTTTTTATAATTTTACTAACAACATATTGAGATATTGGTGCTCGGTTTGGGTACTCACACACTTCTGTTCGGGTTCGCATCCTATCTCCATAGCCAAGCATCATTATTACCTCTATCCTATCTTTTTCACTTAACCGCGCCATTTTTGCAGAATTACTTGAAGTTAGATAGATCTACACAATTTGAAGAATTTTTGACAAGAAGTAAATGTCTGTGTCAAAATAAATTAATTCAGGTAACAGGTTACAATAATAATAAAGAAGTGCGCAATTAAAACTAAAAATCCACGGACCTCAGCATTTTTTCAGAAAAATATTAAAATGTCAATATATCGAAAACCGTTGATTTTGGAGATATGGTATGTTATACAAAAAGTGTTTAGAATGTATCGTAGAATTTAAAAATAATATAATATACAGGGTGTTCTATTTAAAAAAATAAATGTTGACGGTATATGTTCTTCTTGAGACAACCTGTATACACATTTCTTATGTCAAAAAATTCGCAATTAAAAATAATAATCGACATGTTCATGCGTTTTTCCAGAAAATAATCACCTGAATTTTAAACGAATTTGTTCCAACCTTTTTGAGCTCACTGTATATATATATATAAGCTTTTATATCTAATTATCGTATTTTAAAGTAATTTTATTTTAAAAAAAAGGTTGCTTAACCCTACACTTGCTAATATAACTTAAACCAACAACTGTCAAGCTAGATCAGTCTCCGTTTTTAGTGAATACTCGGATGTTCAAGTGCCTCCTGCCTATATTAAGTTCAAAGAAACTTATGGGCAATTTTAGTGGATATTGTGAATATTACAAAACATGAAAGGTACTAACCAGGACTGCAAGTACGAGGCAGTGGCGGAGTCCGAAGGGAAAGAATTAACAGCACAGTTTGTAAATGACGACCAGCAGCATACAAGAGATAATGATACAGGAAAAAATTGGGCATTTTCTCTTGTAGCTGTGTTCACTGGTAAGTTATTTTGTCATTTTCTTGTGCTTTCACTACTAAAGTGTTCTACATTTAGTAGTTAAGGCACTGACTAATGTTAGAGTTGGGCAAAGTTTAATAATTATAGGGGAAGACCTGAACGCGAAGCATCGGGTGTGGGGTTACCGCACCCTGAACGCACGGGGTCTCACTCTAGTTGACAAGTCTTTAGACTTTAACTATCATATATTGCCGCCGGAAGAACCCACCCGCCATCAAACGGGTTCGCTACCGGAACTCCTGAACATCTTTGTTATTTTTATTTAAAACACTGACGTCAGATCACAGGCCGAATACGGTAATCCCGCGAAGCGAGGGCTCAATAACTAGAACAAACTGTTAAAGTCTGTTTAGGCGATAGCGAAAGAGAATGTTGAGCGACTACCCCCAATCCAAGCGGAGGCTGACATAGCTGCAGCAGTAGAAAAACTGGCGTTAAATATAAACTCTGCCATGGCTGGTTCTTCAGAGACACAGGTGTCTAAGTTTTCAAAGCGGGGCGACCTTGAACCTAAACTTTCACAAATGATTAAAAACAAAGATAGGACGCTTTGCCTAGCGTACAGAATTAGCGATCCGCAGATCACAGCGCAGGCAAATCGTCAGTTTCTGGAGGTTCGGCGGCTTCTTAACAAGAAGGACCACAAAATGGAGGGTCTTAAAATAGAAGACATCCTCCGCGAACAGTTTAGCGAAAAAGGGTCATACTTGAGGAAGTTCAGGTCGTTATGCATAACATCAGTGCGAAAAGCGCGCCCGGCTTTGACGGCATGCGAAACAAGGCAATCAAGAAACATAGTTAGGGATATTGTAGACATAGCCCAATCAATACTCGAAAAGGGCTGTTTTGAAAACGTTTGCACTAATATTTTTTGTCCGAATCAATGAAACCTTTTCTCTATTTATGTTTTACGGACGCTCTTAAAGATTATAGGCACTCTCAAAAATACGCGTTACAATTATTGATGGAATAGATATATCTGTTAATTTATAAAATCATTTCAGGTACACTTATGGCAATATCCGATGGAATGTCATACGGTTGGACATCCCCGATGGTACCCTACTTCCTTAGTAACGAAACCCATATAAACATCACTAAATCTGATGGTGAATTTATGGAAACTATTACCCTACTTGGAGGAGCCGCTGGCCTCCCACTCATCATTCTGGGAGTGGAATACTTGGGGAGGAAAAACTCCATGCTCTGCTCAGCCATGCTGGGTTGTGCGTGCTGGTTTATACTGTTACTAGCAAACTCAAAAATTTGGATTTACGTGGCAAGATTCTTTTGTGGAATGGCGGGCGACATGTGCTTTGTTGCTTCCCCGATGTACATAGCAGAAATAGCCGATTACAGAATCAGGGGGTTTCTTTCGGCTTCGATATATTTGATGATGCTTGCCGGCGTGCTGACTGTTTATATTGCCGGATCGTTGGCTCCTTACTTTGTGGTTCCGTGCATTGGCATATTTTTAACTGCCTGTCAGTTGATATTTTTTCCATTTATGCCTGAGTCGCCTTATTATTATGTCTCCAAGAATAAATATGAAAAAGCAAGCAAGTCTATACGGCGAATAAGAGCTAATGTAAACGTCGAGAAAGAGCTATTCGAAATCAAAAAGACCGTGGATAGAGACAAAGCTGAAAAAGGAAGACCTCAGGATTTAATTTTAAGTCGCAATAATAGATATGCGTTGCTTATAATGCTTATTTTAAATGGCTCTCAGCACTTCGCCGGAATCAGCGTGATGCTAATGAATCTCCACATAATATTAGGGGAAGCTGGTTCCATTTATATTCAACCGTCTACTGCAGCGATCATCTTTGCCGCGATAATGTTAGTCAGTGCCACCATAGCATCGTCCCTCATGGACAAATTCGGTAGAAAGTTGTTGCTGGTGATTTCTGGAGTATCTACTGGAATAGCCTTACTGGTAATGACTGTATACTTCCACCTGAAGAATTTAGGTTATGACGTAGTTCTTGTGAGTTGGATTCCAGCTGCGTGTGTAATGGTATATGCCTTTACTTTTAAGATAGGTTTGGGATTAGTGCCCATAGTGGTAACTGCAGAAATTTTCCCGACACCTATAAAAGCGATTGGTATGACTATAGCTGATGTGGTCTACGTACTTGCAGGGATCCTGTCGATCTCTATTTACTCGACTTTGTTTGAGAACTACGGAATTCACGTTCCATTTTATTTATTTAGTTTTTGCAGCTTTTTCACTGTAATTTTCACGATTTTTGTGATTCCTGAGACTAAAGGAAAAACCCTTGATGAAATTCAGTTGATGCTGAAAGGACACAAGACTGAACCAAGTAGAAAAGAAGTAATTACATTGACAAGCATTACCTAAGTATTATAGTTAATTTATTATATTTGCTCTTAATTTTTTGATATGGAATATATCTGTTATCTATGACTTTTTTTTTAATATAATTTAATAAGTTTATCACAAAACTGTATCAGTCCAGCCTTCAGCGACACTTGGCGGCAACCATTTACTGCCATACATGCTATTTTGTTTTTGCGTTTCAATCAAACAGTGTTTAGTTCCTCTGTAAAGTAATTGAATTATATAAGAATTAGAATTCCGATGATTTTTATGTACCTAATTAAATTATTTGGGAGCAATTCAATTACTTTTTGTGTAATAGAATTATTTTGATGTAATTCAATTATATTTTGAGTAACTAATTTACCTTAGATTTTTAGAAACCAATAACCAATTACAATTATTTAATCCTAGTCATTTTGATTCGAGACGAAAGTGTATTGGTATGTTTTTGGACTTGGCCAAGGCATTTGACACGGTACATCATAATATACTGCTGTTCTGTGCTTTGGAAGCTATTTAGATGGCCGCTGGCAGTTTGTTAGAGTGTATTGAGCGTATGAAGGTGAAAATCTATGTCCCTAAGGGCACCGTATCTCTAAATACAAATGGCAAAATATGTCTTGCGCTGATGACACTGTTGTGATTTTTGGTGGTGGCAGTTGGTTGGACCTCAAACCGATTATTAAAAATGCTATGTCTTTATTAAAAAAATGGTTAGGCAAATTTCAGTTGTCTTTAAATGTTGCAAAGACTCAATACATTGCCTTCTCAAAAATTAATATAAATCGTCAACATTACAACTCCTTTAGGATTGATGGTTTTAAAGAAGTAATTCATGAAAGAAATTGTATTAAATATTTAGGAATAATAATAGTCAGAAACCTGCGATGGGACAACCATATTACTTATCTAACTAGGAGCTGATTTATAAATTTTATCAAATTAGAGACATATTTACTAAAAACTTGGTTCTACTGGTTTATCAATCTCTGGTTGAATCAGTACTGAAATGTGATATATTGGTTGGACAGTATAAAAAACTACATATAACTCAAGACTACATACCTATAAAAAATTATTTTAAGTAAAAATGAAGGACACCCTACCAGACTACTATACCAGAACAACAAGATTTGTAACGTTCGGTCTTTGTATTTTTATACTCTTGGTCTTTAACCGGATGATGCATGACTTAGTTGAACATAGGAAATACCATGTAAATTTTCAGGTCGCTAAATATTGGCTGCCCTGTACATTTTAGAGCAAAATTGTGTTATAGTTTTTTGAAGAGGCCGATATAGTGAACCCATGTGCCAAGTTTTCATAGTTTTGGTAATTTAGCAAACACCCACAAATAATTACTATGACGCTATTGCCAAAAATTAAAGTAAAGCTGAACATAACAAATAAAGATTATTTTACATTAAAAACACATTTTCGTTTCACCAATCTGACAGTCACACATACAAAATAAAAGAACCATTATGTTTTTCTTACTAAGCCTTTAATTTAACATAACATACGTAAGCCTACAGATTTTCACAAAAACATTAATTAATTAAATGTTCAAATAACCCTCCATTAGCAGCTAAACAATATCCTAACCGATCATAAAATTCGTTTATAACATTACTGAGTTGATATTGAGAAATTCTGTCACATTCTAACAAAATACAGTTTTTTAGCTGGCCTAGTATTTCAAATTTTACATATTTATAAATAAAATTTTTCAAGTGACCCCACAGAAAAAAGTCGTTTTGCGAGAGGTCAGGACCTATAAAATTATACCTACTCATGAGCTCATGGAAGACGATTTTGATAGGAGAACGAATTTTTGTGAACAAATGATGGCAATGTTAGATAATAATGTGATCCAATTAGAACATATTTTGTTTTCTGATGAGTGCACCTTTACACTTCACGGTCATGCTAATCGTCAGAATTGCCGCTATTGGTATAGGGAAAATCCTCACTGGATGAGAGAAGAACATACGCAATATCCCGAGAAGGTTCATGTTTGGGCAGGAATTGTTGGAGATCATATCATAAGTCCCTTTTTCATTAATGGCAATTTAAATGGCGATAATTATTTAGCACTGCTCCAAAATAATGTCTTGCCAACTTTGACAAACTTATATTCTGATCCAGCAAACCCACAACTTCCAGCGAACATGATATGGTTTCAGCAAGATGGAGCACCGCCCCATTACCAAATCAATGTCTGGCAGTACCTCAACCGAGTATTTCCAAATCGGTGGATAGGGAGGCGTGGATCGATGGAATGGCCAGCACGATCCTCTGATCTGACGCCATTAGACTTCTTATGAGGTTATATCAAAAATATTGTATACAAAACTAAACCTCTCGACTTAGCTGAGTTAAGAGGATGAATAACGCTTGCGATTAGATCGGTCACGGCTAAGATGTTCAGTAACGTTAGAAGAAATTTCTATTTAAGATTAGGATGTTGCCAAGACGTTCGCGGCGAGCATTTTTAACATCTCCTACATTAATGTTTTTTTTTGTTTTTTACACTATCAAGAAATAAACAGTATTACTTATTAGTTTTTAGTGTGTTTTTGATTTTTGCAATAAATCTGAAAATACTTAATATTTCCGAAACAGTTGAAGATAGGTATAGGATATTGTACATGAAATATGTCTAAAATTTTCTGATGAATCCAAAAATTGAATAATATACAGGGTATTGCATTTAAAATAAAAAAGTTAGTATTGGCCACTATTACATGGCACACCCTGTATAAAAAGTTTTTATTGGAAAAAATGCGCAACTAGAAATACCAATCGACGTATCCGAGCGTTTTTTCGGACACGCCCCCATATATTTATTATCGAATTTATTCCATTGGGCTGATACACACTGTATGCACTTTACGTATATTCCGCCCTTTAATAATCACCAATAGAATAAGGTTCCAAATTTACAAGAAATCCGTTTAATCCTTTTTTGAATAGTCGTTCATTTAGAGCATCCTTAATTGCGGTATTTAATTTATTATACATGTTAAAGCATGGATAATTTCTATCCCGTGTTGATGTGTTATAATTATGATAATCAATTATATTAGATTCATCTTTGTTCTTATGCAAAAATAAAATGGTTTCATAAAATAAATATATAGTCCATAAATAGGATTTTCTTGGCTTTAAGTGTGCCTCTGGCAAGGGCCTAGCGACACCTAAAGCACCGGTTCCCGTCAGATCACCGAAGTTAAGCGGTGTCTAGCGCGGCTGGTACTTGGATGGGTGACCGCTTGGGAAACACCGCGTACTCTTGTCTTAGGGAAGAGTGTAAAATGAATCGACATCAAAACCATCCTATTCACGCCGGACAGGCCGGATGAGATCGGATATCTCGTAGGATGAAGGTGCCGTTTCACACTCCCCAGTCGGTAGACCGCACGATTAAAAACCGTACGGTCGATGACCGGTTCTAGATGGCCTCAGATACGCCGACGAACCGTAAAAAAGTAAAATAAAAAAAAAAAAAAGTGTGCCTCTACATGATTGCACGTATGCCATCCTGTATGTTGTTCTTAATATACGTTTTTAAATAATAAATATTTTTTGTAAATTCATATTTGTTCCCCAGAAAATGATTCCATATCTAGCCGTGGCCTCGAAATTCGCAAAATGCAGAGTTTGCCTTGCTGTTTCATCCAGATACTTTGTTATTATGCGAAGTCAGTAACATATCTTATTTAGTTTTCTAGTCAAACAATCAGTATGGTGCGACCAGTCTAAAAATTCATCAATGTGAATACCCAAAACTTTCGTATTTTTTCTTACGTCTACCAACCTTTGATTAAGTTCCACTGTTTCTGGTATTTCTTTTTCTTTTAAATTAGTCTTAAAAATTACAATGTTTGTTTTTTCCTTACGTAAAAGCAATTTGTTTTTTTTGAAACCACAACTTCGTCCCCTGGAGCATTCGTGTTGTATTTGTTTTCAATTCTGATATATCCTTACCCCCCACCAAAATGGTAGTGTCATCAGCATACTCTGTAAGACTGAATAACAAGACTAAATTATTTATTTCAAAATTTAAATCATTGATAAATACAATGAACAAAATTGGCCCTAATGTACTGCCTTGTGGAATTCCCACAGTATTTTGCGAAATTTTCGACTTATAAAGAGAATGCTCCCTTTCTAAGACAACTCTTTATTATTAAATTATTATAAATATTATTATCGATTATCCAAATATTATGATGAAATCCATTTCAGAGCATAACCCCTAATGCCATGTAACTCCAGTTTGTTCAAAAAATCATAAGCTTTTGAAAGATCCAAAAATATGCCCAGAGCCATTCTTCCTTGTTCAAAACATTTTAAAATTAAACGGATAAACTGGAAAATAGCTGTATGCGTTGATCTACCCCTCAGGTAACCATATTGATTTTCGGAAAAAAGATTACATTCGTTCATGAAACTCATAAGTCGATCACACACAACTAGCTCAAACAACTTACTTTGAAAAACTCGGAAGAATGCTTATGGACCTATTGTTGTTCATACTTTTTGAATCCCCTTTATTGTGTAATGGTTTAATTAACGCCAATTTAAGCTGGTCGGGAAAAACACCTTCCCTAAGTGAATTATTTATTACGTGAGTTAACACTTTACAAATTGTTGAAATGCACAGCTTAACAATACTGGTCGGTATTTCATCATCCCCACTGCTATGTTTGTTTTTAATTTTTTCAGCAAGTGTTAAGATTTCTAAACAAGTAACTAGCCTTAGATACAAAGATTTATAATTACTTTGTACTGTACAATCCCATGTTATATCTTTATTATTTTCAAACAAATCTGGCACTATTTGAAGTAAGTAATTATTATATTGATCAGATATTTGTTCTGGATGTCCAGAAATCGTTAAGGTATTTTTCTTGTGTCTCCCAGAAATTTCATCATATATAAAATCACATACATTTATTTATATTGTCTGACTGATTCCTATTCTCATAATTTTTTGACCTGGCACTTACTGGCATTATCGTATTGTTCTTTTACATTCTTATACATTTCATTAAAATCATCACTATTTGTTCTTAAGGTTAAGAGAACATCTAACCTATCCTTTGAGTTTTTTTAACTGCCTATTGCTTTCATACAGACATTTTTATATGTTCTTGTATTCACCAGTTTCTTAGGAAAACATTCATTAAAAATAGGAATAAATATATTCATGAAAACTGACCATTGTTCATTAACATTTAGGATCTCTTGCAGAATGTATTCTATCACTAAGTTTCGTTCTCTTACAATTCGGGCAATCTAGTGGTTTATTTCCTAGACATTGGCTGCTTTCGTGTTCTTCGCCACATTTGTAACAGCATATATTTTCTCTACAATACTTGGCGATATGGCCAAAGTAACAACACTTAAAAAATATAGGGGGGTTGGTGTATTCTTTTACGTATGCCTTCATTAAGTCAAAGCGTAAATTTTAATTTTTTACAAACCATTTAAAAATTTCAGGCTTCGTTTGTAGTAGGCACCCAATTTTCCGTGGTTTTGTATCTACATTCTTTATTTGTAATAAATTTGATTTGAGATATGACGTCTTCCCAGAATAACTCCTTGATCTGGGGATTATCTTGGACCAGCTCAGTAATAAAATCTTTTGGTTCATATTCTTTTTCTATTCCGCTTATCACTGTCATAGCTTCAATGTTTTCTGAGTTTTTGGTTTGAAAGTGTCTGTGATTTTCTAACAGTATATTTAGTTTTTGTGTTGCGTCTCATTATGGCATTCTATGAGTACTCCTCCACTTTGTAATAGTTTAACCCTCTTAACCGTTTCATTACCTTGTCCATCCTTAGATATATTTTGTTTAATCTCTTTAAGTACCTGTTTTGAGTCTCTATTATCTTTTGGTATTTTTTTTTATATACAGGGTGTTACTTAATGATGTGGCGTAATTTCAAGGGAGTATTCCTGAACCAAATTCAAATAGAAAAGTTCATATAAACATGTGTCCTGAAGAGTCTGGTTTTCAAGATACAGGGTGTCAAAGTTTTAAAAAAAAAATTGGTTTTTTATTAATATCTAAATGATCCTTTTACCGCTTTTGTTGAAATCTGGTAGGGTTATTCATTGTAATAAGACGCTAAGTTGGCACTAACTAAAAGAAAATTATAAGTTCCAGTGGCGTCTCGGGGGGCAGTGTCACGAATAATATTGACAAAAAAAATGTACGCTACTGAGTTTTTTGAAAAATTTAAATTTTTTTCAGATTGGGCATCTATAAATATAACTTTTTTGTTTCTTAATATCTTTTCGTATATTACTTCCTATTCGAGGAAAAAAATAAAAACGACTTCATTGCATGTCGGAAAATTGTTAAAATAAAATCAAGTTAACTTTGATCGTTGCTAGGAAATGTTGTTTTGTTATTATGAACATAATGGTTTTGACTTTCGGCAACAGTTTGTTATTATTTTTCCTCTGGTCAAAAGGTTAATAATGTGCTATTCAAAAAATGGCAAATAATTATTCTAATTTGGAGATGACACAAATGCATTTCCTTTATGGTCTTGTCAATGGTAATTCGGCGGAGGCCCGGCGGCTCTATCAAGAAAGGTATCCTGACCGTGTCCTTCCATGTAGACAAATATTCATAAACATTCATCGTCGTCTGACTGAATCTGGTAGTTTTAAACGTAATACCTCAGAGGGAAGACCTCGTACAATTCGAACTCCCGCAGTTGAGGAGGCTGTCCTACATGCGGTCGAAGAGAATCCTGCAACTAGTACCCGAAAAATAGGTAGGGAATTAAATATTTGTTATAAAATGGCATGGGAAATTTTAAGAGATTCCCTGTTGTATCCTTATCACGTACAAAGAGTTCAGGCACTTCTGCCAAGAGATTTTGAACCGCGTACGCAATTTTGTAGATGGTATCATCAAAGACTTGCAGAAAATTCTCACTTTGATTCCATCATTATGTTTACGGACGAAGCCCATTTTTCCAGAAATGCAATAATTAATATCCATAATAATCATAACTGGGCCCAAGAAAATCCTCATGCTATTACAGAGTCAAATGTTCAGGAACAATTTTCTGTCAACGTTTGGATCGGTATCTTAGATGACTATTTGATTGGACCTTTTTTTTTACCACGACGTCTTAACGGACAATCTTGCAGTCATTTTCTACAAAATGATTTGCCTCTGCTTCTTGAAAATGTTCCTTTATATTTACGTCAACAACATTGGTTCATGCATGACGGTGCTCCTGTCCACTTTAGCATATTGTTTCGTGAGTATTTGAATGGAGCTTACCAAAATCGTTGGATAGGTCGTGGAGGACCACAATTCTGGCCACCAAGATCGCCTGACTTAAACAGCCTAGATTTCTATTTGTGGGGGCACCTAAAAGCATTAGTTTATGTTACACCAATCGAGACAGAAGAACAACTAAGGAATAGAATTATTGACGGGTGTGAAACCATTCGTAACACTAATGGAATTTTCGAAAGAGTTCGTCGCTCGATGAGAAGGAGAGCAGAAGCCTGCATAGAAGCGGGAGGTAGTCATTTACAACATTTCTTGTAAATAGTCATTACTTTTCGTTTGTTAGATTTTAAAAAATGGCTTAGAAATAAATATACTGAACGATTAAAGTTAACTTGATTTTATTTTAACAATTTTCCGACATGCAATGAAGTCGTTTTTATTTTTTTCCTCGAAACGGAAGTAATATACGAAAAGATATTAAGAGACAATAAAGTTGTATTTGTAGATGCCCAATCTGAAAAAAATTTAAATTTTTCAAAAAACTCAGTAGCGTACATTTTTTTTGTGAATATTATTCGTGACACTGCCCCCCGAGACGCCACTGGAACTTATAATTTTCTTTTAGTTAGTGCCAACTTAGCGTCTTATTACAATGAATAACCCTGCCAGATTTCAACAAAATCGGTAAAAGGATCATTTAGATATTAATAAAAAACCAATTTTTTTTTAAAACTTTGACAGCCTGTATCTTGAAAACCAGACTCTTCAGGACACATGTTTATATGAACTTTTCTATTTGAATTTGGTTCAGGAATACTCCCTTGAAATTACGCCACATCATTAAGTAACACCCTGTATACAGGGTGTTATTTAACAAGTATCCGATATTTTACAAGACGATTCCTCAGTTATTTATAAGGTAAAAAGTTCATATAAGCATGGGTCCGCAAGCTCTTCATTTTTGAGATACAGGGTGTTAATAATTTATTTTTATTTTTGTTTCTCGTAAATAATCTTTGAAATAATGTTATATTTGGACGAAAATTGGTATATCGGAATTTTTTAATATGAGAAATTCAAATTTGATCTTTGTTTGGCTCTTAATTGTAGGGGGCGCCACCTACAGGTCTTTCTCTCTTTTGGGGAGTCACAACTTTTTCGTGCATGTATGTATCACATTTTCTAGGAGAAACATCGATTCCTCTAGCATTTTTACGTGAAAATGGTATGCTTGTCAATAGTCGCTACAAGCAGCCGTTTTTAAGATATTTTGATTTAAATTATTCGATGCACAATTTTAAAAACTTTTTTTTTAATCAACATAGAAACATTCTAGACGGTAATCTTTAAACAACAATAAACAAAGAAACACTAGACATAAAACTAAACCAAAATCACAATAAATGTTGAAAATGTCCACCTCCTTGCTCTATGCACGCATCCAATCTTCTCGTTGATTCGCGCACTTTTTGGAAAATTTCTGGAGTATTTTGAATCGTTCTAGAAGAGTTAATTATTCGATATCTTAATTCTTCTTCATTTTGGATGGGTGTCTGGTAAACTAAGGATTTTAGATGTCCCCAAAGAAAGGAATTTAAACTGTTAAGGTCTGGTGACCTAGGGGCCATGGTCGAGGCCCTCCCCGACCTATCCAACGGTTATCGAAAGTACGATTTAAAAATTCTCACGCTAGGATGCCAAAATGTGCCGGGGCACCGTCATGGATAAACTACGCTTCATTTTGTAGTCTAAGCGGCACATCTTTCAGTAAAATAGACAAATCTTCTTCAAGAAAATGACGATATCTCTCTCCGTTTAATCTTCCTTGAATAAAGAATGGGCCTATTAAATAATCTCCAAGGATTCCTGCCCACACGTTAAGAGAGAACTGTTCTTGGAAACATGATTCCTGTATCGCATGGGGGTTTCCTCTGACCACAAATGATTGTTGTGAAAATTACGTATAGCGTTACGTGAGAATTTGCTTCGTCGGTAAACAGGATTTGATTTTTAAATAAAGGATTTTTGAATAAGGCATTGAAGAAATCAACGACAGAAGTTGATGCGGAATGGAAAATTACGAGGGAGGAGTACCTGCACTTTTTGAATGTGGTAGGGATAAAACAAACTATCAATTAAAATTGTCCATACTAGAACATGAGAAATGTTTAACGTCAGCGCTATTTTTCTGATGCTTGTTTCCGGGTGTCCTCCTACTAGATTGAGAACTGCTTCCTCGGTTTCTTGGGTTCTTACCGTCCGATGTGCACCCGACAGAAGAGTAGCCTTCTCAAACCTCTCGGTTTCCCTCAACCGAGCGTGAATTTTTGAAAATGTTTTTGAAGTAGGAGTTGTGCGGTTCGGATAACGCTCCTGATACAAACGTTTAGCCTCATAATATGCATTTCCGTATGTAAAATGTATGTCAGCATAATCAGCATTGGTAAAGTTTGCCATTTTTTAACAAATAATCACCATAATAATACATAAAACTATTTAACTATACGTCAAAATATTATTTTTGACATGACACAAAATAAACATTGGAGTAAACGTACTAGTCTACTTGATATTTTTAAGTTTTTAAAATTGTTTCACTTTTTGACAAAGACATGCATCGATTAATTTAAATCAATATCTCGAAAAGGGCTGCTTGTAGCGATTTTTGACAAGCATACCATTTTTACGTAAAAATGATAGAGGAATCGATTTTTCTTCTAGAACACATACATGCACGAAAAAGTTGTGACTCCCCAAAAGAGAGAAAGACCTGTAGGTGGCGCCCCCTACAATCAAGGGCCAAACTAAGATGAAATTTGAATTTTTCATATTAAAAAGTCCCCAAATACCAATTTTCGTCCAAATATAGACATTATTTCAAAAACTATTTACGAAAAACAAAAATAAATTTTCAACACCCTGTATCTCAAAGATGAAGGACTTGCAGACCCAAGCTTATATGAACTTTTCACCTTCTAAATAACTGGGGAATCGTCCTGTAAACATCGGAAACTTATTAAATAACACCCTAAATTAGTAGGGGTGCCAATATATTATGAGGGTAGCACCCAGTATGAGACGCTAGGATTATTTTTATGTCCCCTATACACAATTTTTGCTATATTTTTATTGGACGCCCTGTACACTTGTACACTAAAATAATTACACTTTGATTGCATTGCCAGCTATAATTTTTTTATACCACGTTATTCCAATTAGTATAAACGGAATATAAGTCAAGTCAAAAGTTTTATGAAATATTTGTGGCTACTGGGTTACACCTTCCTTTGTACGAGACATGTTTAATTGTATCCTTACAACAATCGTTTTGAAAATAAATCTCCATATAAATATATGATAAGAAAATGTTTAAGGACAGCTTTAAACACAAAAGGGGTTAATCTATCAATCCACAATATAAGTGTGTATGCACAATACTATGAAAACGAGCAAATATCTTTAAAAATCAGAACCCTGGAAATTTTATAAATATAATTTGGTTAGCTACAGAAGGTTTAAAAAATGTCCAAGCAAAATATAAACAAGATTCACAAACCGGAGGACTTACATATTAACTTTGAAATCAATAGTGACAACCAAAACTTAGTTGACACGAATACAGAAGTGATTTATACACCTAAGATAGAAGATACTGACAAGAAAATACAGATTTTAAAACCAGAAAACTTAGTGACAACCAAAGATTCTTATTTTTTATATAAAACTAACTTTATTGGTGAGTTTTAATTAATTTTGAACATTTTACAATAGTAACTAACAGATTCATAATTGTAGCATGTCTCACAGCATTTGTGGCAGGAATAGGGTTTGCCTGGACCTCTCCAGTATTTCCAAAACTTCAAGGTTCAGAAAACCCCCTGAGCATATTTATTAATGCTTCTCAAGAGAGCATCATAGCTTCCATTTTGTGCGTTGGTGCTGCTCTGGGTCCACTTCCGTTTGGATATTTAGCTGATAAAATCGGCAGGAAAAACACCCTTGTCATTATTGCCATGCCTATGATGATTGCTATGGGAATTGCTGCATTTACCAGTAAAGTAAAAATGTATTATTTGGCTAGGTGAGTAGGTGTGAGTGTCCATTTAATGTGCCGGTGGACGATATCTAGTTAACGGTCGACTTTAGGAAAAAAACTTTTAATATAAAAGTTATTTAGGTTAACGCCGCGCACCTTTAAAAATGATTTTAAATATACAGGTTGACTCAAGAATCAGGGTGGGCCAGAAATATATTTTTTTTTAAATGGAACACCATATATTTTTTTTATTGTATTAAAGCCTTTAGTAGTCCTCTATTATACTTTAAAAAAATTTGATCAACATATGCGACGTTGTTAAGATATGAATTTTTCAATGAATTTTTGGCTAAAAATCCTTATCTTTACAAATTTTTTACTAAAATTTAGGAAAGAAAAGTTATAACATGTAAAATTACCTAACTGTTATTAGAATTGGTATAAATACTACAGAGTGTTCAATATTTTGGTCCAATATTAATGAATTTAAAACCAAGTTTTCGTTTCTTTTTTAAATGAAACACCCAGTATTTTACATTTTTTTCGAAAAGATATTTTAATTCCCTTTAGTTTGATACCAATATCTGATACCTTATTTCAAAAAGTTGTTGAAGGAAACATGATTTCAAAAAACTGTGTCTTAAAAAACCTTCATATTCTACCAAATGATTGTCGGATTCGTTCCATCATGTCCTCCCTTGTTGTTGTTGCTGGTGTGCTGTAAACATCGACCTTGACGGTACCCCACAAGAAGAAATCCATGGCCGTTAGGTCAGGTGACCTAGCTGGCCAACTGATCGGACCTTAAAATAATAAAAATATTAGGTAAAAAAGAAATTTCATATTATTGGGTTTTCAATAACCATTCCTCCCTATCCACCGTTCTGGAAACTGTGTATTTAAATGTTCTCGAACATATCTGCTCTAGTGAAGGGGTGCCCAATCGAGCTGAACCCACATCCTGTTCGTTATGAACTCCGGAAGCTTATCAGTCAGCCTAACAAAGTCATGTTGCAAAAATTCCAAAAACAAGCGACCATTCAAGTGCTCTTCAAAGAAATAAGGTCCAATGACATAATCGTGGATAACACCACCCCAAACGTTTAAGCTCCACTGAAGTTGAAAATTATTTACTAGCAGGGCATGTAGATTTTGGGTATCATAAAAGTGAAAATTATGTCTATTGACAAACCCATTTCTATGAAATGTCGATTCGTCGGTGAACATGACATATTTAAAAAAATCTTCATCTTCAGCAGTGGTATTTTGGGCCCATTGACTAAATAATGTTCTTCTTTCAAAATCATTCTCGCTTAATTCTTGGTGTAATTGAACCTTGTAGGGATAAAATTTGTTTGCCAATAAACAATTATTCACTGAAGATTTTTTTATTTCCAAATTAGAATTAATTTTTCTGACACTTATTTCTGGATTCTCGACCACAGCTAGAGCAATGCCTAGCTGGTTATCTTCATAAAGCACTGTTTTGGTCCTGGATGTTTTTTCATACTCTACGCTCCCGTTCTCTCAAATCGATCTTTTAGTTTTATTATTGATCTTTTGTTCGGACATCGAGCTTCTGGAAACTTCTGAGCATATAAACGTGATGTCATAAAACAATTTCCATCAATTTCTCCAATTGAGTAAATCATATTTACTAATTCTATTCGAGTGTAATTAAAATTCATTTTGAAAATTAACGTAGACAAGGCCACTGTAAAACATCAGATAATTGATAATTATTATGTCTGCCATTTGCAGAAAAGTTGAATTTAATAGAAATGCATGGCCAACTAGTTATTAAATTTAAAGCATCATGAAATTACGCTTGCATTTAAGACAGTATTTTTTGAAATCATGTTTCCTTCAACAACTTCTTAAAATCGGATATTGGTATCAAATTAAAGGGAATTAAAATATGTTTTCGAGACAAATGTAAAATTTGTTAAAAAAAAACAACGAAGACTTGGTTTTAAATTCATTAAGTTTGGACCAAAATGTTGAACACTCTGTAGTGCTATACCGATTCTAATAACAGTTAGGTGCTTTTACATGTTATAACTTTTCTTTCCTAAATTTTGGTAGAAAAATTTGTAAAGATAGTTAGAATCCAACGATTTTTGTGTAAAATCGTTTTTAGCCAGAAAATCATTGAAAAATTCATATCTTAACAACGTCGCATTTGATGATCAAAATTCTTTGAAGTAGAATAGAGGACTACTAAAGGCTTGAATATATTAAAAAAACTATATGGTGTTCCATTTAAAAAAAGATATGTTTGGCCCACCCTGGATTTTTAAGCCAACCTGTATATTTAAAATTATTTTTAGAAGGTGCGCGGCGTTAACCTGTACAACTTTGTTTATAAAAGTTTTTTTCCTTAAGTCGACGGTTCACGAGATATCGTCCCCCGGCACACTTAATGGACACCCTGTATACAGGATGTTCCTTAATAATATGCGCATATTTAAGGGTGTGAATCTACATGAAAAATTAATGATAGTTTGCTTTATAAACTATGGTTCAAAAATGTTTCGTTACGAAAATACGGGGTGTTGAAAGTTTAGGAAAAAATGTAAATTAATTCATATTTTCAAAACTATTTGAGATATTTCATTGATATTTACCACGTAGCGACAGTTAATAGAGGTGCATATTTTTCAATACAAAAATTATTTTGAACTGTAACAGTAACGTGCCAACGGGTACTGACTTCCATATTTTTGAGGATCAAAATGGTACGCCAACGGTTTTTTCCCAAATGGAAAAGATTTTTCAATTCACCGTTCAATTCGAAACATAAAAGTCCTCCTCAGTTTTTTTCCTGCAATGCGCCGTTTTTGAGTAAAAAAAAACTATTAATAGGAAAAATTATAACTCACTACACTTACATAATAAATAAATAAATACCGATGTCTTTTATTAGGAATAAAATATAAATTACAATGATAAATTCACTCCTACAATAAAATAAATGTCCATTTGACGTTTGCATTTTTATCACTTTGGCATCGATAAGAAAGGTGCATCCTTTTTTATCGCGATAAAACCCCCTCCAGCTAAGAATTAAATGGAAAAAACCTCTCCAGCTCAAAATAGTAGCTTTTCAATAGTAATATGTTAAGTGCATGTAAAATTGCTGAAAATCATGCATGAAGGTTTGTTGCCCTAGAAACAGCTTGAATGCATTTTTATTGTTATTTACCAAAAAGTGCCCGACCGAAGGGAGGGCACTTTTTGGTAAATAACAATAAAAATGCATGAAAGCTGTTTCTTTAGGGCAACAAATCTGAGTGCATGATTATCAAGCCATTTTACATGCACGAAATATATTTTTTAGACTATTTCCTGAATGAAAAACTAAAAACGAATCATTTTGATAAATTGACGCGAAATTGTCAAAGCAGAAATTTCAACTTGTTGTGACAGTGACGGTTATTCTCGTAGGTAACCAACAATGAAAAACCAGAAGAGTGCAATTTTCAGCTCAATCGCGACCAAGGGCTGATTTTCACCGAAAATCAAGTGAAAAGCGCATTGTAGTTACAGTATATGAGGGAAATAGTCTTTTTCATTGCTCGGCAACCTGACATATTGTTACAAATTAATTTGATGATGTCAAACATTTTTTTAGTGAAGTATTATTTTTTTTTAGTATGCCAAAATTCATGAACTTCTCTAGCTAAAAATCACTCGATCCTTTTTTTAAGATTGGATAAACTTTGATTTTTTAAACTCAAACTAGATCACTTTTTAGCAATTTAAACTCGAACAAACGGCAATAGATAAAAACGCTCCAGTTTCGCTGTCGCGTTTATATCATTTCGCTTGTTCTCGTTAAATTTCTGAGCAGTTTAGTTTTCGTAAAAAATAAAAGTTTATCCGATAAAAAAAAGCTCTTGTGGTTTTACGTATGAAAAAATCATGCGTAAACGTGGCGGCATTTAGCAGAGCTGCTCATACAACCACTACATATCAACAATAAGTAAAAGGAAAAAGAAATATTATATTTAAGAATGTAGAATGTAGAACTACCCGGTCCTATAATTACTTGAAAAAAAAAAATAATAAATAAGAAAAAATTTAATAAATAATAAATGTATAATAATAAATAAGACGTGATTCAAGCAGTAAATTAAATAAATTTAAACTCTTTTCTCGAGAATGTAATTTCTCAGCAGTGAATTAAAGGTGCTAAGGGTGGGGGCTTCCCTAACTTTCTATGGCAATGAGTTGAAGAGTTTGGTGGCATTGTAGGTGAACGAGCGCCGGAAAAGTGCGGTGCTCTGTCTTGGAATCCTAAACAAACCTTCATGACGTGTTTGTCGGTTATGCGTATTCGAACCCGTAGCTAATTTTGTCACCTTAAAATAATGACTTTATAAACACATCGTGCAAATTGAATTTCTAATCTTTCTTGCATATTGAAATGTTGAATTGTAATAAGTATTGAGAAATATTTACGTACATTAAAAACAAATCTTAGTCAATAGTTTTGAAGCCTTTGAAGACTGTCTTTATCTTTTTGCAATAGTGCTGGCCAATACACTATATTACAGTAAGCCAAATGGGAAAGCACTAACGTATTAGTTAATGTTAATTTAATATTCGGATCGAGAATATCTTTATTCAAATATAAAAGTTTTAGTTTAAACATACGTTTTTGTATTATATTGGAAATATGATCATTAAATCTTAATCTACTGTCCAGTACAATCCCAAGGTTCTTACAAGTTGATTTGACTTCCAGTTTTACATTATCCAATTTTATGATTAAATCATAACCACACCTACTTTTGCTAAATACCACCATCTGGGTCTTGTTTTCATTTATAATTAAACTATGAGCAGCAGAAATTTTTGAGCTAACTTCGAGATCCTTATTTATGTTGGTAACCGCAGCATCAATTTGATCCGAGTAAAAATAATAGAAAACCTGGGTATCGTCGGCGTATGGATGAGATTTACAATAACTTAAAAATTTATAAAAGTCAGCCGTGTACAGAGAAAAAATAAGAGGACCCAATTTACTGTATTGTAGAGATGCCTCAGATACTCCTATTGAATTAGAAGTACGATTATTAATTACGGTTCTCTGCTGTCGACCTGAGAAATGGCTTTTAATTAACTTCAGTGCATGTTCGCTTAGACCAAAATATTTCAATTTAATGTTTAAAATGTTATGATCCAGTGTGTCAAAAGCCTTGCTATAATCTAATAAGACCAAACAAGTGTCTCTGCCTTGGTCATGCACTCTAAGAATATCGTCAGTTATCGACATCAGAGCAGTTGCAGTACTATGATTTTTTCTAAACCCAGATTGTGTAGATGCAAAATTTGTTGATGAGTTAGGAAATCATTTAATTCATCCGACATGACTCTTTTCAAAATTTTGGATATTGTAGGCAAAATACTAATGGGTCTAAAATGTGACAGTTCTGTAAGGTTGTTAGTCTTGGGAATGGGTAAAATATTTGCTATTTTCCATAAACTGGGAAATTTATTGGTTTTTAAACATTGGTTAAGAATAAAAGTAAAATGTAAGTTTAGGTATGGCATCAAAAGTAAAATCATCATCAGCACCTGTGGCATTGCTCTTAAATTTATTAATTATTCTTTCATATTCGTCTACAGTGACTTTGCGAAATGTAAGACCAGGTTGTATTTCTGAATAGGATTTATTTAAGTAAGTGTTAATTATAAAATCATGATCATGATCATTAGAAAAAAATTACAACTAACATAGAGCGATTATTACAAAAATTGTGGAAAATGGCCCCTTTCACTTAATATGCATCGTTCTGTCCTCCTTCTCAGAATAATAATAATAGCAATAATAAACTTCTTTATTTCAAATTGTGAAACCACAAGAAAACACGAAAAGAAATGACGTCATAATCATAAGGGATGAAATAACACACATAAATATTAATACTATATCTACATACAAAAGTCACTCAAGCAGTAAGGTTCCAAATCAATAAACATCTTTTTAATTTCGTCTTTAAACAATTTTCCTGTATTAATCTTCTTAATTTTGTTTGGTGAAGCACTAAAGAGTTTTATACACATATGATGGGGCGTTTTCTCTGTAAGTGGAAGCCAGTGTATTGGATAGTTAACATCCACTGTTCTTCTCCTATAATTATGAGCTGTTTTTAAATAAATAAACGCTCATAAAACAATAATAAATATAAATGTCATTATTTTCGTCTATTTAAAAGCAGTTCTACAGGTTTTGTTATATTCCAGTTTTTTGACAATTCGTATGTCCCACTATTGAGCCACATAAATATAATGTACTGAGTCGTGTTTCCCCCAAAAATAATTCCATATTTTAGTAATGATTCAAAGTTAGCGAAATACATAATCTTTACAGCTTCCTCCTTCATATACCTCCCAACAACACGGATTCCACAACACACCCAGTTAAGTTTTTTTGTCAGATTATTTACATACCCTGACCAATTAAAGCATTCATTAATGTGGACACCCAGAAATTTTACATTTTTAGAAATATGTGTGTCTTGATTATCTATTTTGATAGTTAAGGGTCGCGGGTCGCTCAATCATGGACTGTTTAGTTCTAAAAAGAACCATGTTTGTTTTGCCTTTGTTTAAAATTAATCTATTTTTATTAAACCAATCTGTAACAAGATTAGAGAAATGCTTAGCTTTAATTACAAGGTCATATAAATTTGAGCTACCAATAATTAAATTAGTAGCGTCTGCGTATTTAAGAATATTCTGGCATTCTTCATGCATTACAGAAGTCATTGATAAATATAACAAAAAAAATCGGGTCCAGGATGCTTCACTGTGCTATACCAACTTCATTATTTAATACCTATGATCTGCCACTTGCTGCCTCCTTTGTAATTGTCACAGTTTGTCTTCGATCGCAAATATATGATATGAACCATTTCTTTACATTTCCCTGGACTCCATACATTTCAAATTTATTTATAAGTATCTTTCTATCTAGACAATCATACGCCTTGGATAAATCAAGAATTATGGAATTGCGCACTATATCTTGGGAGTATTTCGTATTCTATCACATGCTGCAACTATTATTTCTATTAATTCTTCTACAGTGTTTAATGGGACTTGTGTACACTAGCGCCCTAAGATGGCCCCACAAAGAGAAATCAAAGCTGTTGAGGTCGGGGGACCTTGGTGGTTACCAATAATTCTTGCCCATACGTTAACGACATAGGGATTTTCTTCCGCCCACAAATGATTGTCGTGGAAATCCTGAACGGAATTTCTTAAGAAATGAGCTTCGTCCGTAAACAGAATATGTGTGTGAAATTGCGGATTTTGTGCAATACTATAACGATACCATCATTGAGCGAAAAGTATTTTACTCTTTATAAGAATTATCATGACCTTTATATAATCATTTAATACGATTTGGGACAGCAGCACCTGCTTGTAACCTTTATACACCAGAGACTGCTAAGACAGGTATATAACGATAATGAGACTGCTTTATATCCATAATATGGTATTGATTTATAGTACTTATTAGCACGTCTTATTGCCATTAGGAATTGTTTGTTTGGCACTATAAAACGTGCCTCTACCAGGTATTTTATAACTGTTAAAATTTGTTTTATATTCTTTATAAAACGTTATTATATTGGGTATGCGCCTTAGCGGCTGTGAATATAATTCAGTTTTATAAAAATGAGAAATGCGTTTATTTGTAGTTGTACAGTTTTATTAGAAACAATATATTTACAAAACAATTTACGAACACTAAACTAACCTTGTCTTAATTTTAAAATAGTACGAACGCCAACGTATATTTTTTTAAATTCTATAGTAGATATGTGAACACTTTGCAATTCCTATCTCCGTCAACTTAGTGGTAGGGCAAGCATCAAAACTATGTGCACGCCATTGGAATCGGACTTGGAGGAATGCTGCTAGGTGTAATTTTGTTTCGCTTGGATCTGTTTTAAAATTCTAGCCATCGGTTCTCCATCGCCTGATTATGGAAAATCCCCGCCACTGATTCATGTCTTAGAATAGGATATAATAATTTAGCCCCTAATATGTTTAGCAATATTCTATTTGGGCTTTTATAATGCTACCTATAACCCCGCTTGTATGGCGTAGAATATAAAAATGTATTTACAATTGCAATTTTTGCAACACAACGTATTTTAAAATTAATTAAAAAATAATAGGGGTAAAATTCAAAGCCTCAATGAAAATTATTTTTGTATTGAAAAATATGAACCTTTAGTAACTGTCGCTACTTACTAAATATCACTGGAATATTTCGAGTGGTTTCGAAAATATTAATTAATTTCCATTTTTTTCCTGAAACTTTAACATTCCGTATTTTCGTAACGGAATATTTTTGGATCATGGTTTATAAAGCAAACTATCATTAATTTATTGTATAGATTCGCATATCATTAAGGAACACCTATACACACATATGGTATATTCTATAGAAAAGGAGACTCAAGTAGATAGAATTTGATCTCTAGGCGGACAAAAATATATTTAAACTTTTCATTTTTTAGGCTGTTTCATGGCTGCGGTATTGGTGGAGTATTCACTGTATTAACTATGTACATAAGTGAAATAACAGAAGATCACAACCGCGGAAAGTTTTGTTGCATAATGATTATTTTTGTGGCTCTAGGACTACTATATCCTTTTTCCATTGGCCCAATGTTAAGTATAAGGAACCTTTGCTTATTTTCTTTAGTACCTTTAATATTGTTCCTGATTTTCTTTACTATGTGCTGTCCTGAAACTCCTCCATATTTAATAAAGAAGAAGAAATATGATGTCGCTCTCAAAACGTTGATGAATTTACGTGACAAGTCTGAAGACGGGGTTCGGAAAGAGTTGGAAGATCTAAAAGTTATTGCCGAGAACCAACAACGCGAAAAAAGTGGGATTGCTGAAATTTTTAGGAGCAAGAGCACAAGAAAGGGATTTGTCGTGGCAGTAGGACTGTTGATAGTTCAACAGATGTCAGGAATCAACGCGGTAATGGGATTCATGCAAAATATTTTCTTAGCAAGTGGAAGTGCTATTCCGTCACAAGTATCTACCACTGTTATCGGTGTTGTACAAGTTCTTACTGTTCTTGTCACTGCATCTGTAGTAGAAAAACTTGGAAGAAAATTCCTTCTTTTTTCGTCTATAATAGGAGTTGCAGTATCCTTGATTTGTCTTGGATTGTACTTCTTCTTGCAAAGCCGACAAGTAAGCATATTATCCCATTTTTGGTGGTTACCCATTTTGAGCTTGTTCGTGTACACTGTCAGCTATAACCTGGGGCTTGGTCCTATTCCCTGGACTATACTTAGTGAAGTTTTCCCGAATAACGTTAAAGCCAGCGCATCAGCTTTGGCGTCCTGCATAAACTTTATGGTGTCGTTTGTCGTGACCATGGCTTTTCCCCTGGTAAGTGAGATCTTGGGCATGGCAGGATCTTTCTTGATATTTGGAATCTCCTGCGGGTTGAACTTGATTTTTGTTTATTACGTTGTACCTGAAACCAAAGGTAAAACATTGACAGAAATTCAACAAATACTTAGCCAGTAGTAGTAGGAGAGTCGCGAAATTTTGGTCATGGGAGATCAGGACAATTTGCTAACTTTGCTAATCCCCAATCTACGTCGTAATAGCGATAATAAAGCAATTGTTTATGCTTTTTTTAAAAATTATGATTAAGAAGTCTGAAAGTCTCAGTCTGATATTGCCAAAATTATGAATAAAACAAAAGGGGTAATTTCTAAAATGTTAAAACAGTATCAAGAAAATGGATCAAATGAAAGAAGAGCAGGACAAGGCCGCCCAAGAAAAACAACTGCCAATCAAGATCAGTTTCTAAACATGTACTGTGTTTAGGGAGCGATTTCCAACAAGTACAAAGCTACCGACGCGGTTGTCAAACGTTCACAATGTTCGACTATGTAAGGAAACAATACTCAATCACTTAAAAAAGGTTCAACTCAAACCGTAAGAGACAGCGATAATTCCAAAGCTGGAACCACAAACCACACCACCGACGTGAACGATTGCAGTTTGCTCAAGAGCATTTGCCTTGGAATAAAATAATCATTATTATAATAATAATACTAATAGTTATTGTAATAAATAGAATTTTGTGCGTAACACGTAGGATACTATATTATTAAAGTACTATGTGTGCATTAATAATATACATATCGTACTTGTTACATAAATAACTATTTCGATATTAAAAAAGGGATGCATAGATAATTGCTTATATACAGGGTGTTTCCTAACCTCTCTGAAAAAATGAAGGAGGTGAATCCTCGCCTTATTTTAAGACAAAAATGTGTTGTAAAAGTTTTTCGCATGTCGCTTCTTTTTCGAAATACAGGGTTAAAAAAAATTAGTAACGCAATAATTGATTTAAAAACTTTTAGTAATAAACTCACATGAACAAAAGTCAAATAAATTGCTGAAAATGTCCTCCATGAGCCAGTATACACCCATGTACACGACGTGCTAAATTGTCTCTTACGTGTTGGAAAATTTCGGGACTGGCGCGAATCGTATTAAAACCATTAATAATACGCAGTCGAAGGTCTTCTTCAGTTTCAATAGGAGTAGTATAAACGAGTTGTTTAAGGTGACCCCAGAAATAAAAATCCAATGGATTCAGATCCGGCGAACGGGGTGGCTATGGGTGAGGTCCTCCTCTACCTATCCAACGAGCAGGATATTGTTCATCTAAGTAGTTTCTAACACGTACTGCAAAGTGAGGGGGAGCGCCGTCATGCATGAACCACATTAAAGTTCTCGTTCTTAATGGCACTGCTTCCATCAATTCTGGCAATTCATTTCTAAGGAAGTTGTAATAGGCATCACCAGTAAGTCGATTTGGAAAAAAATACGGGCCAACTAAGCTATCTCCAATGATCCCTGCCCAAATATTAAAAGAAAATGTATACTGGTGATATCCTTCGATGATAGCATGAGGATTATCTTCCGCCCAAATATGGTTGTTGTGAAAATTTATGATGCCTTGTCTGGAAAAATTCGCTTCATCTGTAAATAGTATTTTTGCCGAAAAATGTGGGACCCTTAAAGAATTTTCCTAAAACCAGTTACAAAAATTAACTCGAGCTGGAAAGCCTCTAGGCCACAAAGCTTGCACTTTTTGTACGTGATAAGGATAAAATAAATAGTCCTTTAAGATGCTCCATACTGTTTTGTAACTCACATTCAAGTCGTTCCCGATTTTCCTCGTACTAGTGCCTGGAAATTCTTCCACCATGTTTAAGACCTCTTCCTCAAGTTGTACGGTTCTAACTGTAAGTGGTCGCCGCCTTTGGCAAAGCTACCTGTTTCCTCTAACCTAAGGTGCAATCTTGTAAATGTTTCCGAACACGATACTCGTCTATTAGGAAAACGTTCTGCATATAAACGTCTCGCCTCTAGCGCATTGCCATTTGCCAAACCGTACATAAAATGAATTTGAGCCATTTCTTGATTGGTAAACTAAGCCATTATGAAAAGTATGTAATATAGTACAAATAAGTTTAAAAGCAATTCAAAAGGATTTTATTTGAAAGATGTTAAACAGGAGACAAATGTTACAGAGAAAACAAATGTGGTTGCCATGGAACGAAGCAAAGCCTACTCGTATCATATTGATAAAAATACGAAAAATAACTAAAAAATTAAGGTACTCTTTTACCCAGATCCCCGCCAATAAACTAATTGTAAAATTTAAAATTGACCCAAAGTAAAGTGCTCTAATCCGTTATGTTTAACAAATATCATTAGAATATCGTTTGGCATTAATTATTAAAATAAAAAAAATACAATTTTTTTTTTAGTACGCTGTTATTTGCAAACGAAGCGACATGCGAAAAACTTTCATACAACATTTTCGTCTTAAAATAAGGTGAGGATTCACCTCCTTCATTTTTTCAGAGAGGTTAGGAAACACCCTGTATACTATTACGACATTGACTTTGAATGGGGCTGGAAAAGTTCACGTATCGTGATCTCCATACTCAAAATTTAATTTTGGAAATTTTTTTTACCAAATCATGACTCTAATACCCCTTGGCTCTAAGATTATAATGGCTAATATAAATTTTAAGTTAACTGTAAATTATGTAGATATTAAAAGTGACATGTGACATTATACATTTAGGCGATTATATAGACTGTACGCTTGTATACAGGATTAGCATATTTTTAAATTCTATTTTAGTACATTATTACCTAGTACAAGCTTCGTATGTAATTATGTTTTCAATCTGGGAAATAAACACCTAAAAAATATAGCTTTGTTTTTAAACATAAACATCAAAAAGTTGTTAAAGATACTAAACTGCCTTCCAAAATAAGACACCAAGCGATCGCTTTTTAATAAGAGTTGCAGAGCTGCAGCATTACCCAACATAATTAATATTTAATGTTTTAAATTAGCATTCCACAATTATATGATTGTGTATTATGGACTCCAAAGGATGTTGCGGTGCAAGCTAAGATATAAGATTGAGTTTTGAGCGCCTCTTGCAGCTGCTTCTAGCGCTAACCTGTCACGACAACACCAATTTCCTGTGAGTAAACAATGGGCCCACACACAGTGCCAAAACAAACACAAAAATAGCTAAAAGTTGGTTAATTAAGAAATTATGTCAATGTTAAAAGTTGATTTTAAGTTACAAATAAACAACGCCTAATTTAACTTCTGTTAATTAACTGTACCAGTTGATTTACCAAATCAGATAAAATTAGTGAAAGAATGAGTTGGCTAGGTTATTCACGCAAAAGTTGCGCTTTAAGCAACCACAGGGGGGCGATT
Source organism: Polydrusus tereticollis (assembly GCA_963920685.1). NCBI lineage: Eukaryota > Metazoa > Arthropoda > Insecta > Coleoptera > Curculionidae > Polydrusus > Polydrusus tereticollis. The sequence continues at coordinate 29,181,299 of OY987331.1, read as the reverse complement.
TTCATTTAGTTGTCAGCTGTGATTTAAGATTCATAATCTACAAATGAATGATTGTCACTTTATTGAGCCAGTGACACATCTTAACCAAAAAACATAGAAGGTAATAATAGGTATCTTGGGGACAATCTTTGGTCATCTATTAGCTACTGTATATTCCACTAATATTTCGTGTTAACTGAACACTAAGCTAAGCGAAGGAAAGGCAAACTAACAATGGTTTCATGCAAAAGCAAACTAAAAAACTGCGAGAAAGTTTCATAATTTACAAATGAATGATTGTCACTTTATTTAACCAGTGACACAGACAACCAAAGAACTACTCTTCTAATTGCAACAATTGAATTATTATAAATAAAATTTCGCTTGACCTTACTTTATAATTATTTTATTGCAAAATATTTATCGTATTTTACATATCAACGCTCGACTTCTGAGATCGACAGACGGTTCTGAATATCCCTTACAACCTGTTCTTTCTTTCGAAAATACTTCAGAAAGCAACTGTAACAATAACTTTGTAAGAGCTAGAAATATTATTGAAAGATTTAATAGAGTGCTAAAATTCGCTTTCGGTGTTTATTAGAACATCTTGTTTTAAATTATGATCCCATAAAAGCAGGAAAAATTATTCATACCTTAATAATATTGCACGGTTTTATACCAATTATATTCCAGAGGGAGATTAAAACAGAATTTTATATAGTTAAAATTGACGCCAATTTTTGCTATTTAATTCAGCGCTCGTTGGGGCATGTAGCCCAGAAAATAGCTGTTTTAGCATAATTTGGTTAATCTTTATTGTATAAGGTCTCAGCAAGTGGTTAGGGAACAAAGTTCTCACATATAATATACATATTTATATGTCATATTATGATTACCACTTGCCCAGTAGTATTATTTTGCTATTTATTGTAAAAATCTCTTTCATATACCTAGTGTACTATGTTGACGACTGTACACATTTAATTTTTATTGTACACGAAGTAAAATAAACGAACAGATTAGCAACTGAATTACTCGTTTCTTTCCGTGTGACTGTAAGCGGTGTTAAATAAAACAACTTAAATTTATTATAAAAATGTATTTTAAATATATTATAAGAAATCTGGTAAGTCAAGCAACATTTTTTAAATTAATGTCTTTCGTACTTATACTTTTAGCGTCAGTAGCGCGTTCAGCCTTTTTGCCTTTTAGCATCAACTGAATCTCATCCAGAGTTTTCCCTTTGGTTTCAGGAACTAAAAATATTGTTAATAATACTGAGACAAAGCTATAAATACTAAATATGTAAAATAGGGCGTGAATTCCATATTGTTCGAATAAAGCTGAATACATAATGATGGATAATATTGCTACTAGCACATATACTACATCAGCTATGGTCATACCAATAGCTTTTATAGTGGTCGGGAAAATTTCTGCTGTTACCACTATGGGCACTAATCCTAAACCTATTTTAAAAGTAAACGCGTAGACCATAACACATACCGCTGGTATGTAGCTCACGAAAATAACATCATATCCTAAATTCTTCAAATGAAAATATATTGTCATAACAGACAAGGCCATTCCCGTCAAAACACCAGAGACAATCAGCAAAAATTTCCTACCAAATTTGTCTATGAGGCCTGAGGCTATTGTGGCACTTACTAGCATTATAGCGGCAAAAATAATTGCTGCCGTAGAGGGTTGGATATACACTGATCCAGCTTCTTCCAAAATAATATGAAGATTCATAAGCATCACGCTAATACCCACAAAGTGCTGACCCCCGTTTAGAATGAACATTATAAACAACGCGTGTCTGTTACTGCGAATCAAAATTAAATCCTGCGGTCTTCCCTTTTCAGTCTTCTGTCTTTCAACGGCCTTTTCAATTTCTTCAATTTCTTTGTCGACGTTAGGATTGGATCTTAATCGCAGCAAGGATTTCTTTGCTTTTCCCTTTTGGTTTTTGTAGACGTGATAGTACGGTGACTCCGGCATGAATGGGAAGAATACAATCTGACACACAGTTAAACATATTCCAATATATGGAACTACGTAGTACGGAGCTAAAGATCCTACTGAATAGACAGTTAGTATACCGATAAGCATCATCAAATATATTAAGGCAGACAAGAATCCTCGGATTCTGTGATCAGCTATCTCTGCGATGTACATCGGGGCAGCAACGAAGCACATATCACCAGCCATGCCGGAAAAAAACCTTGCTACAAATATCCAACTAAGTGTTTTTGCCAACAAGAGTATGACCCAGCATGCACATCCTAGAATGGCGGACAATATCATTGATTTTTTTCTTCCTAAGTACTCCACCCCCAATATTGTGAATGGAAGACCAGCTGCTGCTCCAAGAAGGCTAATGGTTTCCATAAATTCTCCATCAGATTTTGTAATGTTTATGTGGGTTTCATTGCTAAGGAAATATGGTACCATGGGCGAGGTCCAACCGTATGTCATTCCATCTGATATTGCCATAAGTGTACCTGTAAAAATAAACTTTTGTTCAAAATATATTGTTTTGGGGTCAAAATGATTTTTTTATTAGCAGATTTATGCCAGAATTGGGTTGTTATGACGAGGGAAGTATTCGTGTCATGGACAAGCTTCACAGCGTGTTAACAAAAACTTTCGATTATGATGGATTACTTAATAGTATCTAATATTGCTTCTACAGTTCCATACAGAAATTTATAAAAGTGAGCAAAAACAGTACTTACCTAATATGGTGGCTGCCACTTGTGGCAAAAGGTCTTTTAAAATAGCTTTACTAAACATATTTTGAAATCGATTGACTGTGTAGGACTGTTGTCATATGTAGTATCTAATGTGTTTTATAATATATACTGAATGACTTGTTAGTTTAAAAGATATGATTATAAAATTTCAAACATTTTTGTTTATTTGGACTCAAATTATAATACTCTCCTATAAAATAAAAAAATATTAACGTTTACTTACCGAATCTAAGAAGATTGCTGTTAGGTTACTTAAGCTTAGCCATATCTCCACCTAAAGTTTAGGCAGCTCTTACAAAAATGAAAATAGAAGAACCAAATAAAAATAAATAGGTACTAAAAATTTAACGGTTAATGAGTTAACTTGTGTGTTTGATCATAGGGCTGATTTTTTATTATAATTATGATAGATGTAATGTGCATATTTGAGTCAAAATTACATAATTATATTTTTCCAGTATCTTTGAGTAATTTAAATAAAAAAACAGAGAACTGATATTTTATATATAATATCTAATACTTTATTTTAAAGTAATAAAACAAAACATTTACTCTCTCTTAGCAAATAAACTAAAAACAGCAAACAATACAAACTAAAGGAAAGGTTATTTAGCCAAAGCCAAAGTCAAAACACTTCAAGGCATTACATCATTAATGTCCGAGTGTGATTCTTCAGAGAAATCATCTGAATCTGAATTTCAGTATATCAATAGTTTTTATTGTACACGAGGTTAAACGAACGAAAAGAAACATATTAGCAGCTGATTTGCTCGTTTCTCTCCGTGTGACTGTAAGCGGCGTTAAATAAAACAACTTAAATTTATTATAAAAATGTATGTTAAATAAATTATAAGAAATTAAATAAGTCAAGCAACATTTTTTAAATTAATGTCTTTCGTACTTAAACTTTTAGGGTCAGTAGCGCGTTCAGCCTTTTTGCCTTTTAGCATCAACTGGATCTCATCAAGAGTTTTCCCTTTGGTTTCAGGAATTAAAAATATTGTTAATAATACTGAGGCAAAGCTATAAATACTAAATATGTAAAACGGGACGTGAATTCCATATTGTTCGAATAAAGCTGAGTACATCGTGATGGATAATATTGCTACCAGCACATAAACTACATCAGCTATGGTCATACCAATAGCTTTTATGGTGGTCGGGAAAATTTCTGCTGTTACCACTATGGGCACTAATCCTAAACCTATTTTAAAAGTAAACGCGTAAACCATAACACATACCGCTGGTATGTAGCTTACAAAAATAACATCATGTCCTAAATTCTTCAAATGAAAATATATTGTCATAACAGACAACGCTATTCCCGTCAATACACCAGAGACAATTAGCAAAAATTTTCTACCAAATTTGTCTATGAGGGATGAGGCTATTGTGGCACTTACTAGCATTATAGCGGCAAAAATAATTGCTGCCGTAGAGGGTTGGATGTACACCGAGCCAGCTTCCTCCAAAATGATATGAAGATTCATAAGCACCACGCTAATACCCACAAAATGTTGACCCCCGTTTAGAATGAACATTATAAACAACGCGTATCTGTTACTGCGAATCAAGATTAAATCCTGCGGTCTTCCCTTTTCAGTCTTCTGTCTTTCAACGGCCTTTTCAATTTCTTCAATTTCCTCGTCGACGTTGGGATTGGATCTTAATCGCAGCAAGGATTTCTTTGCTTTTCCCTTTTGGTTTTTGTAGACGTGGTAGTACGGTGACTCTGGCATGAATGGGAAGAATACAATCTGACACATAGTTAAACATATTCCGATATATGGAACTACTTGGTACGGAGCTAAAGATCCTGCTGAGTAGACAGTTAGTATACCGATGAGCATCATCAAATATATTAAGGCAGACAAGAATCCTCGGATTCTGTGATCAGCTATCTCTGCGATGTACATCGGGGCAGCAACGAAGCACATATCACCAGCCATGCCGGAAAAAAACCTTGCTACAAATATCCAACTAAGTGTTTTTGCCAACAAGAGGATGATCCAGCATGCACATCCTAGAATGGCGGACAATATCATTGATTTTTTTCTTCCTAAGTACTCCACCCCCAATATTGTGAATGGAAGACCAGCTGCTGCTCCAAGAAGGTTAATGGTTTCCATAAATTCTCCATCAGATTTTGTAATGTTTATGTGGGTTTCATTGCTAAGGAAATATGGTACCATGGGCGAGGTCCAACCGTATGTCATTCCATCGGATATTGCCATAAGCGTACCTGTAAAAATAAATTATTGTTTAAAATATATCGTTTTGTGGTCAGAATGATTTCTTCGTTAACAGCTTTATGCCATAATTGGCTTATTTTGACGAGGGAAGTATTCGTGTTAAAGGCAAGCTTAACAGCGTGTTAAAAAAAACTCTCGATTAAGATCGATTACTTAATAGTAATAATGCTTCTACAGTTCCATCCAGAAATTTATAAAAGCGAGCAAAAACAGTACTTACCTAATATGGTGGCTGCCACTTGTGGCAAAAGGTCTTTTAAAATTGCTTTATTTAACATATTATGAAATCGATTGACTGTACGCGTATGCTGCCAAAAATTTGGCAAAGTGTCATATGTAGTATCTAATTTGTTTTATAATATATACTGAATGACTTGTTGGCTTAAAAGATATGATTTTAAAGTTTCAAACATTTTTGTTTGTTTGGACTCAAATTATAATACTCGGCTATAAAATTAGAGAATATCAATGTTTATTTACCGAATCTAAGAAGATTACTGTTGGGTGATTTAAGCTTAGCCATATCTCCAACTAAAGTTTAGTCAGTACTTACAAAAACAGAAATAGAAGAATCAAATAAAGATGAATAGGTACTAGAGATTTAACAGTTTGGAAAAAAAAGGAAAAATTGGAAGAAAAAAATGTTTATAAAAATTGCAAACCCCAATCTATACAGGGTATTCTTTAATGATACGCAAGGAAACAACGCTGTATGCCTTCATTGATATACAGGGGGTCCTTGACAATGCCTCCTGCGCTTCCCTGGTAACAACTGCCGAGAAACATGGAATCGATGTTACCACGCGTAGGGGGATCCACATGATGCCACAATATTGGCCGGTCAGAGCCAGCTTTCATGAAGACTCCATAGAAGCGGATGTGACTCAAGGAGGCGTTCAGTTACCTATCTTATGGAACTTAGTGGTAACTGAGTTACTACCACGTCTCAATCGAAAAGGCTTCTACGCCCAAGGATACGCAGAAGACGTGGTAATACTTATACAAGGAACCCACCCCATCATTATAACAGAGCTTATGCAAAAAGCCCTGAATAGGGTACAGCGATGGTGTGAGGAAGTCAACCTCAAAGTCAACGCTGCAAAAACTGCAATAATACCAGACGAAGAATAATAAAGAACTGCTACAACCTTTGAGAACAAATTCAAACAGTAAGTGAGGTGAAGTATCTGGGACTAACCCTAGATGTTAAATTACCCTGAAACGCACTAACCAGTAAAACCTTAAACAATGACAAAATATGCTTTACGAGGCACTGAAGCTTGTTTGCGAAAACCTGAAGCCTGAGACCGAAGATGGTACTTTGACTATTACTCCAGTGCAGTTATAAAATTTTACATGGTATGCTGGGAACAAAATCACATAAAGCTATTTTTTTCGGGGATGTTTAGTTTTTGCCGTCCTACTTAACATACTAAAAGTCCCCACCCCTCCGGGGTGGGCAACCCCCCCAAAACCTTCCCCCACGGTACATTTTTTTTTTTTTTTTTAAATTATCTCCATTATGGTTAATTTTACGAAAAAAAGTAAAGAGGGAAAAAAGATACCCCAAAAAACATTTTAAAGTTATTTTTTCTAGCAAATATTTTAACTTTTACAATTCCTAGATCTTAAAACTAAATAAGGGATATATTTTATGATCCTAGTTTAGATTGTCCTGACCTTTAAGCAGTAGAAACAATATTTTTGTAAAAAAATTATTAAATAATTTTATCGGTACCTACATCCAATAACAAAAACGAAATTGGGAATCAGTACTGTGTATTTGTTTTCAGTTTCTTCTCAAATTTTAAAAAATATGAATAGTTTTTATAACAACCTAGCCCTTAACGACACATATTAGGCCATGCACTTGAAGACAGCGCTTAGCGTTGCATGGTGCCTTAATCCGAAACTATTCTTGAGCTGGAACAAAATAATAACAATACTGTAATTACTGTAAACCACAATGGATTGCTACAGAAAACTAAAAAATCAGCATTACTCGGGTTATTTGACAAAAAAAGTGCCCAATTAGAATCAATTCCGGAAAACACCGTTTTTGTTTTAGACGGGGGTTTTTTAATTCATAAAATCTGTCTGGCAATTCCCATCAACTTATGGTGAGATTTATATTCAGTATGTTAATTATATAAAATATAATTATGGGAAAAATACCACTGTTGTCTTTGATGGATACAACACTGATCTTTCCACAAAAGAACATGAACAATTAAGAAGGTATTCAAAAATATCCTGCTTAGACATTATTTTTTCGGAAAAAACCACAACAACAGTAAACCAGGCTCAATTTTTTTCTAATGAAACCAACAAAAGTTCTTTTATTTTACAACTAAGTCGATTTTTGAAATCGGCGGGTATTCAGGTGGTTCAAGCACAAGCCGACGCAGACAGAATCATGGTGGACACGGCTCTTGAATTAAGAACATTGGAAACATCTGTTACATTGGTAGGTGAGGATACCGATTTGATGATCTTATTAGTATTTAAATCAAAACTGAACAATGTATATATGCTTCGGTCAGGTAACTCATCAAAACCACATAAACTAACCGATATAAAAGATCTTCAAGAAAAACTTGGTCCAATGAGATCTGCAATATAATTTTGTCACGCTATATCTGGATGTGACACCACCTCAGCCCTTTATAAAAAAGGAAAATTATCTTCATTTAGATTATTAGAAAAAAATAAAGACCTACAACAAAAAGTTAGTATATTTTTAGAGCCAAATGCAGAAAAGAATGCTGTTATAAAGACCGGTGAAGAATTTTTATTGTCCCTTTACGGCGCAAATAAATCAACAAAATACTTAAATGAACTTCGTTTTATAAAGTTTATTATGAACACAGCACGTCAAAGTTTAAACAAAAATATTGAGTTAGCGTGTCTGCCTCCAACATCAGATCCTGCACATTTTCATAGTTTGCGAGTTTACCATCAAATTCAAGAATGGATGGGTAATTTAATATGTCCTACTACTTGGGGTTGGAAAAAACAAGGGGAAGCTATACAGCCTATACAGTCTAATAAGCCAATTGCACCAGAATTTATCCTGAAACTGATTTTTTGCAACTGCAAGACCGACTGCAGAAAGATGTGCAGCTGCAGAAGAGCAAACCTAAATTGCTCCAATTTATGTGGCCAGTGTCAAGGCAATGCCTGCAGTAACTGTTTTAAAAAGTAAAAGGATGCTTTATTCGAAGATAATGTCTACAGCAATGTCTAAGACTGGTAAATGTTCGCAGTTTTTAAGTAAATTTTTATAAAAGTTAAAATATTTTTCTTCATTCTATGCATTTTTTAATAAATTTTTAATATTAATGGATACATTTTAAAGCCCATTTTCAAAAATAATAGTACGCCAATGTATTAAACATCTATATTTAAGAAATATTTAAAATGTTACTTTAATATTAAGAATTGAAAAATAGAATAAGTATGTCCAAAATATATATTTAATTAATAATTTTTTTTAAATATTATGTTACTTTTCAAGCCTCCGTGGTACGCTATTGTTTAAAAATAATATTTTTCAATATATGTAGAATTTTATGGGGTATCTTTTTTCCCCTCTTCACTTTTTTTCGTAAAATTAACCATAATGGAGATAATTTAAAAAAAACAAAAAAATGTACCGTGGGGGGAGGTTTTGGGGGGGTTGCCCACCCCGGAGGGGTGGGGACTTTTAGTATGTTAAGTAGGACGGCAAAAACTAAACATCCCCGAAAAAAATAGCTTTATGTGATTTTGTTCCCAGCCAAGTAATAAGTGCACCGGGGTATATACGCCACAGTCATCAGGCCCTTAATATAATACGGCGCTGTAGTGTCACAGAATATCAACAAAAACCATAAGGATAAAGCCGGCGTCCCATGCATACGATTTCCGACGATACGATGATCCTACAGTGCTCTCAATGGTGGAAAATTTTGGCGGCATATTTCATCCGAATATTTTTAACAATCTACGATGCATCGTACGAGTTAAATTTAGCTTAACTTTTGTCCGATGTCGGATGATTTTTAACCACACTTTTCTCGGTTTATTGTTTGTTTGACATGTTTATTCATTATTAATTTCGGTGGCATTATATCAAAAAAAAGTGTGTTCTATTGACCATTTAAGGATGACGTCGCTGGGGGGCAAATTTGACAAATTTAGGTTAAAGTTTATATCAAAGCCATGAAATTACCATTACATATTTGACAACGGCTATATTTGCTGGGGGGCAAAGTCACAAGTTTAGGTTATACTTCTTGTCAAAATCATATGTTCTTAAATGGTCTATTGATCATTTTCAAACACGTGGGTTTGACAGGTCGGCCATTTTGCCTGGATGGCAAACAAAGGTTCATGCCCGTTTGTGCTAATGAGTTATTAGACTCTTTTGGTGTAATTTAATAAGTTTCCAAGTAATTTAAGGATTCATTTATGACCATTTCTAAGAACTATCTATACCTGTGCTACCTGGACTTAAATAATTTTTCGTGTTCCGACTGTATTCCCATCGTAATACTTATTTGAACTTCCTTTGTGTGTGCTTCGACCTTTGTTGTTTATATTGTGATTCTGTTGTGTAAAATTTAAAATTCATGATAAAATATGGAAGGAATGAATATTATAAGACTCTTAGTGGCGATGTTGAATGTAGATATGATGCCAAACTTAAAATTATTGGTGATATTGATCCTTATCTACTTGGAGAGACTGATGTTAGAAATTTAATGTCTTTGTCAGAGGTAGCAATGATGGACTTGGTAAACTACCTTATATTAACGCATAGTTTTTACACTGGCCAGAAGCTGAAGGCATACAAAGGCTTGCAAGCATTCAAATTGTATGAATCTGGTTTGGTGCAAAATGTTAATGTAAAGGAAGTATAACAAATGCTTATGTTGTAGTCGGCAAGGTAAGATTAAGTTATAATAAGGTTTTGGTTTTGAATAACTCTGTTACCATTTCATTTAGGCCTAAACCCACAGTTTTATGTTCATATAGGTAGTTTATTTATGCTGTGTACTGTTTTTTAAACATATAAAAGTCAAATTAATACATAGTAAAAATACTGAACTAATACATTCAAAAATTTAAAATTTGCAATTAAAATAGTACCAAATACAATCTAATAAATTAAAACGTTTTATAAAATCAAGTTCATCACCAGGAAAAAATGTATCAGACCAGTAGAAAGCTTTCGATGTAAGAAAATGTTTCCCGGAGTAGCTTCGTCTGGTGCCTCAATCTGTTATTCTATCTACAAGAATACATAACTTAATAAAAAAAAACTTCAACCTTAATCAATACTATGTCTACATCATAATATAATCAATCCTAGTACTACCTACTATTTACAATAATACACCTACCTGAAACTTTGCTCGTTTGCGTTTCTGAGCTCTCTCATTTCTGTCAACTCGAGTCTGAGTTGCTTCTTTTGGATTAAAGTACCCCATATTTTGATTCAGGATCGAGTCAGGGTTGTCTTTGTTTACCAATTCGTCTGGAGCTCCTACCAATGTTTACATCAGATCATTTTATTAGGCCATCATACCAAAAATCAAATATTACCACTGATAAAATGTCTGAAGCAAATTCTCCCATACTTTAACTAGCTGTCACTTAAGGGGCCCCTTTTTAAAGCCCTTATCCACATTTCACGCCGTTTTCGTGAGAGTTGAGTGTGGTTTTCTCCAGAGTTTTGAGGAACTGCAGGAACTCTAAAAAAACGTACATTGTCCCCATTTCCCCTCATCCCACAATTTACCACTAAACAACACATCGGCATTTTTATTTAGGGCACTTTACACGAACACAGATCTTAAATTACGGTCAAGAGTCAAGGTAAACTGTAAGAAAACTTGGTAAACACTTGTGCTTATTTGCTTTGTTTGCCATCCAAGCAAAATGGCCGCCGACCCTGTGACGTCATATGAAAATGGTCAATTGTGATACTTAAACCACAGAAAACTGTAAACTATCTTAAACCAAGTACTTAAGTAAGGTTAAGTTAATGAAAAATGTATTCTTCTTTTTGACACTTTTAATAGAGATTTTAGACACGACAACGGATCCATGGGATATGTAAAATAATTTCGTAGGAATACCAAATTGTTCTCGGATATCGGACGTCGGAAATCGTATGCATGGGACGCCGGCTTAACTCGTCGCTACAGACGATAAACGACTCGCTCTTCGCCCTGTCTGAGTGTTGGTGTGTGAATATCCCAAGTTAAGTCTGTCTCAACAGTAATGCGAGTATAAACTCTCTCGTATCTAATAGAGTCGCCCACCTGCACGCGATATTTGTGGAAATGCAACCAAATCACAACAGTCATCAGACTATAAAGGCGGCATTACAGGCGCAATGAGAAGCGCTCCAAACGCAGCTATGGAAATTTTATAGCACTCACATCAAAACAGATGCCTTCACTAGCGCCTATCGGATAAAAACTACTGGAGAATCGAAACAACCCGCTACGAAACTAGGTCACACAAAAGCAGCGGACATTATCAACGACAATCTCCACACGAAAACGACCTATAATTTTGGAAAACCACTTAGCATGAACTGCGACCAAGATCTTGAGAAGGACGAAACACCTCCTCAACTGTCCGAGGGCCTAGAATAGTACACTGATGGGCCAAAAACGGAAGATGGAGTGGGTGCTGGAATAGTTGGGGAGAGACCAAGAAAGAACCACGCCACAGTATACTAGGCCAAAATGCATGCAGTGCAAGTCTGCATCGAACTGAATACTGAAGGGGACTACCACAACCACTATACAGGGCTGCCCAGAAGTCCGGAATAAAATTAATATAGCCTTAACCTGTAACTTTTGGGGAAAATGCTCGGACACGTCAATTTAGTTTTATACAGGGTGATTCAAAAGTACTTCGACAAACTTCGGGAGGTAATTGCCGGCAATATTTCAAGATGAAAAGTTCTTATAAACAGTGGTCCCTGGCGACTTCGTTACGGAGATACAGGGTGTTGAAATGTTAGAAGGAATGGTAATAATTTTTAAATAACTCCTTAACGAGTAATTTTTTTTTTATGAAATTTGGTGAATTAAATAAGCATCTCAGGACACCTATTTTCAAAGTAAAACACATTCGTAAATTTAACCAGTGGCGTCGGTACAAAATGTGGCTATCATATTTTTTGTGAAAACTATGCCTAACCTAACCACACCACTGACTTATTTGATTTTAACTTTTTTTTTATGAATCCCCCATTCAATTACAACAAAAAAGTTCACGTGTGTTATTTTGCTACGAGGGCCAGTTTAATGTCAAATGATTATTTTATTTGACTATACACAAATATTAAAAAATATGTTTTAAATTCAAATATTTATTATGTAAGGGGTAAGGTATAACATTTAATTTAATTATAATTAAATAAGTGCGTTGCAAAAATTAAATGATTTTTAAATAAATTGTTCAAAATGTCCACCTTCAGCCAAGATGCAGGCATCTAATCTCCTTTGCATGGAATCTCGTACGCGTGCTAAGATATCTGGTATGTTTCTTATTGCCTCAAAACCATCGATTATTCGGTTTCTTAGCACTTCTGCATTTTCGACTGGCGTCTTGTAAACGATTGACTTCAAATGTCCCCACAAATAAAAATCAAGAGGATTTAAATCTGGGGACCTTGGTGGCCACGGTTGATTTCCTTCCTCAACTCCCCTACCTATCCATCGATTTGGATAAATTTGATTAAGATGGGTCCTGGCCACTATGCTGAAATGGGCGGGAGCTCCGTCATGCATAAACCATATACGTCTTCGAGTTTCTAAGGGCACATCATCCAGTAAGGGAGGAAGTTCATTTTCCAAAAAATGTCGGTACGTCTCGCCATTAAGCCGAAGTGGAAGAAAAAAAGGTCCTATTAAGTAATCGCCAACTATTCCCCCCCACACGTTTAATGAAAATTGGTATTGAAAATTTCGTTCACTAACGGCGTGGGGATTTTCCAAAGACCAGATATGGTTATTGTGAAAGTTTGTAATCGCACTCTGAGAAAAATTTGCCTCGTCCGTAAAAAGTACATAATTTAAAAATTGGGGATTTTCAGCAAATTTTTCCAAAAACCACTGACACAAATTAATGCGCTGAGGAAAGTCCCTGGGTAAAAGAGCTTGTACCCTTTGAATATGGTACGGATACAACTGCTCATCGTGCAGAATTCTCCAAACTGTGGCTTGGGTGGAATTGAGAGCATCAGCAATTATTCGAGTGCTTGTATCTGGATTTTCCACTACAGCATTTAAAACAGCTTCTTCTAATTCTGGAGTTCGGGCTGTTCGCGGTCTTCCAGGAATGTCACGTGACCTCGCAAAATTCCCTGTTTCAGCTAAACGTCGGTGAAGATTTGAAAATGTTTCAGCAGCAGGCAGTACTCTGTTAGGATATCGCTCTTGATAGATTCGTCTAGCTGCTCGTGCATTTCCATCGGCAAGGCCATATACAAAATGCATGTCAGCTAAATGCGCATTATTTCTTAAGTAATCCATACCTTTTAAACAATACTATTAATATTCAATGAAAATGACAAAACTGAGAAATAAACCACATAAGCAACTAACTGTCAAATATGTTTTAATTCACGACAAATGCATTTCCAAAGCCGCCTTATCAAAATACAAAATATCAAAAAAGTATTTCCAAAGCCGCCTTGTCAAAATAGAAAATATTAGAAAATAACATACTATTCATACTAATAAATAAATATGCATGTCACTGAGAACATGTTATACTTAAATAGGCATCCTCAGATGCCTTCCTTTGGCATATACCTACATATTTGTTTATTGTAAGTATGTATAGATCTTAGTTAATATACTTAAATTAATATTTGAGTGTTTGATCAATTATTTAAAACATATTTTTTAATATTTGTGTATAGTCAAATAAAATAATCATTTGACATTAAACTGGCCCTCGTAGCAAAATAACACACGTGAACTTTTTTGTTGTAATTGAATGGGGGATTCATAAAAAAAAAGTTAAAATCAAATAAGTCAGTGGTGTGGTTAGGTTAGGCATAGTTTCCACAAAAAATATGATAGCCACATTTTGTACCGACGCCACTGGTTAAATTTACGAATGTGTTTTACTTTGAAAATAAGTGTCCTGAGATGCTTATTTAATTCACCAAATTTCATAAAAAAAAATTACTCGTTAAGGAGTTATTTAAAAATTATTACCATTCCTTCTAACATTTCAACACCCTGTATCTCCGTAACGAAGTCGCCAGGGACCACTGTTTATAAGAACTTTTCATCTTGAAATATTGCCGGCAATTACCTCCCGAAGTTTGTCGAAGTACTTTTGAATCACCCTGTATATGCTCACGTTTTGTCGGAAAGGCAGCGTATCGAAGTATTGATATGGTTAGGATGTGGAGATAAAATAAGAAGTCAAAGTGAAGTGTGCACTTCATTTAATGCTAAATATCCGGAAAATCAAATTTCTAAACAGGTGGTGAAGTCAGCAATAAACATACAGTCTCTACAACAACATCTGAACCGATGGAGCACTTTACCTCGCCAGGGACACGCAAGAGCTACAATAGGAAACCCCTCAAAGAAGTTAACAACTGACATGCTGCATAACACGCATTTAGATAAAACAAGTCCTAGGCTGATTAACAGGCCACTGTTCTTGCACACGTGCAGATGATTGGTATTCGCGCCGGACCCATAGAATTCAGGCTGTGGTGAAGAGGAGAAAACTGCCTTGCTGCCTTGCCTTTTTTGCCAGTTTTCGGCAAGATACTCCATTAAAAATTCGTATGATTTGGTTGACAAGATCAAAAATGTTATTTTACCTAGTAACGCTAAGTTTGTTTCCTTTGACGTCAGTAACTTATTCCCTAGTATTCCTGTAGTAGACTCTGTGAGACTGGTGGAAAAATTGTTATTAATAAATAAAGTTAATCCTGTTAAAAAAAACAGGAAATTTTGAATACTTTAGAGGTTTGTTTACAACAAAACTATTTCGAATTTAATAACGAATTTTATACTAGTAAAGAAGGTCTTATTATGGGCAATCCCCTCTTAGCGGAAATCTTTATGGACAATATAGAGTCTATTATTTCGAAACATTCAATATTTAAAAAATTTCTTTATTGGCATAGTTATGTGGACGATGTTCTAGCTTGTTTTATAGGTACTGAAAGTCAATTGGATCAGTTTTTAGAATTCATAAATAATATACACAACAATATAAAATTTACAATAGAAAAAGAAGTCAATAATTCCATTAATTTTTTAGACCTAACGATAACAAAATTCGAAAATAAACATGATTTTTCAATATACCATAAACCTACCCTTACTGATACTACTATACATAACACATCTTGCCATCCAGTACAACATTAATTAGCTTCTTTCTTTAGTATGATACATCGACTAGTAACATTACCTTTAAACAAAACTAATTTTCAAACCGAATTAAATATCATTAAGCAAATTGCAGTTAATAATGGTTATTCCGCGATAACAATGGATAAAATCCTAAATAAAAAATTATACAAAAAGGCTATAAACCTAGTGTTTCCAACAGCAAATAAGAATAATAACAATTATAAAGTTATCTCGTACATAGGTCATATTAGCACTAAAATTAAAAACTTTTTAAAAAACTTGAACATTAATATCGCGTTCAAAACTAGCAATATTCTAGGAAAACACATTAAAAACAATATAAGTAAACTGAACAAAGAAAATAAGTCTGGCGTTTATAAATTAAAATGTAATGATTGCCCTAAAGTTTATATCGGACAAACAGGTCGAAACTTCGAAAAACGTGTGAATGAACATCATACAAGTTTTATAAAAAACAAAACAGATTCTAACTATTCTAACCATCTGTTAGAAGCAAATCATACATATTTAATCCTAACTACGATATCTTGCATATTGAAAACAAAAGCATAAAATTAAATTTGCTTGAATCTTTAGAGATAAATAGGCTTAAATATAACAATACTCTCCTTAATGATCAATTGGATTTAAATGGATCACCTCTTTTAAATCTATTTAATTAGTTTGTAAATATTATTATTGGTTTTTCCAACAACCGTACCTAAAAATTACCTGCAATAAAAAATTTTACACCTAAGTATATACTTGTTAAAATACCATTTAATAGTACTCTTTTGGAGAAGCAACTGTGTTGCGAAACATTATGTCGAGTCAAAATAAAAATCTGTGGAAAGTGTAAAATTATATTTTTTTATTTTACCATCTATTTAAATTAATAAAGTAAATTCGTGTACAGAGTTGTCCCTTATCTTTCCGTCAGACCCAATCCTTGGACACGTTTCGCCGTCTACGACTCATCGGCAAAGCTCCGGGTCTGACAAAAAGATAAGGGACCTCAAAGTGCTTTTGACACAGAAATGCAATTAATTATACTACGATCCCAAAATAATTGGCAAAACTGTTCTTATCACCATTGATGATGTGCGGAGAAAATAATTAGCATCGATTCATACACTTTTAACTGAAATAAAGGGATTTAAAACCGCTTGGGAAGATTGTGCATTAATAAGTCGTTACATGTTGCCAGGTTTTAAAATATTTCATTTAGATTTTCATAAAATGTATCAAAATCAGCATGTCATTAGGGGCTTTACACCCTACGGTACTTAGTCTACTCAATTTGGCAACGCAGGTAAGAAAAACCCATGTCTAAAGGCGCTCGCACGCTTTCTTATCGCCTCTAACCAACGTTCAGTGTCGTAAGCAAGTTTTAATCAAGAGGATATTAGCAATTCAGTTGGATTATTTTGGTGTTATTTTGGTGGTGATTCAAAACAGCAAATTAATATTATACTGCAGGCGAGTTCTTCAAGTGATAGTTACCAACTAGTTACAAGACGGCGTCATTTAAAACCTGGTGAGCGTACAATTGTAAAAAATGTGTATGAGGGAATTCTAAGTACACACAGTGGAATATCATTCACTGGTGCAGCAGAACTTTGTGCCACATTGACTAAGACATTTTACCGTACTGTTTGTAGAACTATCAAGGACAATAGGAATACTAAAGTGTCCGATCAGAAGAAAGCAAGAGGACGGAAAAAGATTTTTATTGATCAGCAAACAAAGTTAGCCATTCGTCGGAAAGTGCACGTAACGCCTTTATCAATGGACTGTCTACTGAATTGAAAGCTCCTTCAGGAAAAGGTCGTCGGTTAATTATAACCCACATCGGGAGTGATTCTGGTTTTCTTGAAGGTGGGTTAAACGTATTTGAATCTCGTAAAACCGATGATTATCATGAAGATATGAACTCGGGAGTGTTAGAAGATTGGTTTAAATTCATCTTACCGCGTATTCAACGTGGTTCGGTAATCGTGACCAATTTCTGCTTGGCGAAAAGGAAAGATTGTTGACTGGCTCGAAGCAAAGAATATTGCATTTGGCGAAAAAATGCTAAAAGTGCAGTTGCTCGATCTTGCAAGACTTCACAAAAGAAATATACGAAATATATAGTGGATGAAATAGCTCGTAAACGAGGTGTTACAATATTACGTTTACCGCCTTACTATTGTGAACTAAATCCAATCGAGCTTATATGGGCACAGATAAAAGGCGAAGTGACGCGTGAAAATAAATTTTTTAAATTAAAAGATGTTAAAGAACTGTTAAAAACGGCAATAGCGAATGTACAAGCAGCAGATTGGCATAAGTGCGTATTACATGTCGAGGGCGTAGAAAAAAAAATGTGGGACTTAGATGTACGCGTTGAAGTCATGGTAGAACCAACTATTATAAATCCTGCAGATGACAGCAGTAGCGACACTAATGAAATGTTTTCATCGTCAGATAGTGAATAATCGCTGTATTATTACCATACTAATGAATTTAAAATTGTAACGCATTGTCATTATAACACTTTTTAATGTCGGCGTGGAATATAATTTGTCAAATTATTATCAATTAGTGTTCATTAGATAACAATAGTTAGGAAATTTATAAACATTTATAATTTAGGTTTGGGTTACGCCCTTAATCCACTATTATATGTTTCTATTATTATGTAGTATAATAAAAACATTATAAAAGTAACATATAGACCTTATTATTTTTTTTGGATTTACCTGCGTAATTTAGTGCCCCAAATGTAAAAGCTTAATTTATTTTTCGGTTTAATTTATAATATTATATTTATTATAGTAAATGTAAATATATAATATTAAACAAAAAATTCATATATTTTTTGAATTATTATTGTTTAAAATGACACGCCTCTGGAATTGGCGTTCCCCTTACGTCTTGCACACCCCGGTAAAAATGGGTCACTGCCAATTATTTTGGTACCGGAGTATAGTATTTAATATTTAGCTTTCGGTTGCTAAACCAACACATTGGCTTCCAGCGCCACCCAACGTAGTTTGCCCGCGATGGGCCGCCTTGTCAGCATTTGAACCTATATGGATTCTCGCTGTCCTGGTTGGGTTTATGCGTGTGGTTGCCACGATATGTAGCCACGCGCTGCAACTCTCTTCTGTTTAACTTAAACTGAACCATAGATAACGGATTTATAACGGGAAATCCGAAATATATTGACGTTGCATCGATTCAAGCCCACACACGCTGAATCTTGCATCTGAATTACCGATTCCGCATCTCTGCTCACCATCGAGTACGAGACTCTGTGTATGACGTGGTGCAGCTTGCTGCAACTGATGCAAATCGTTCCACTCCAGTCCACACACTATGCAGCATAAGTATTGAAACCTCAGAGTCCTCAGACGATTAAAACGATCACCTTTCTGCAAGTGCGCGGTATATATTACTCAAATACTCTAAATTAATGTACTGTAATTTTAAAACGTTCAATATGCTGTGTCAACTGCAATATTTCAAACATTTGAAGAACTTAGATTTAATTGTATAATTATTATAATTGAAACTATCTAGAGGATTATGTTATTATTTATTTATTTTTTTTTTGCATTTGGCTAAAAGGCCATACAGCCAGTCTCACAGTAAAAGAAGCAAAATTATTTTTATAGTATAATAATAAATTGAGTAATAACATACAAACAGGGACAAACCGCCACTGGGGTCTATCAGGGCGACTTTTTTTTTTAAGACAAACAAGGTGGACCACGGATGGTAAGACACAAATGGATATAGGGACATTTTCTTTTTAAATTCATATAAGAAAGAATGATAAATAAATATAAAAAAAAAAAAAAAAAAAAACAAGAAACAAGGAAAATGATCACAACTTAAGACGTATCACCTTAAGGTAATTAACTAGACCATGATAAATTTTTACATTTTGTAAAGACAATAAATTTAGGATATTAAATGGGCATTCAACCTTACACTCCTGGATGATTATGTTATTAGTAGAATTAAACAAGGCTAACGACATATCTGCGGCGAAGACGGAAGGGTCGAAATGGTGAGTTCGTAATCCTTGGAAGCGTAACTTTTAACCAGCTTCAAGTAACAAATTAGCGCGCTAATCATTTCAACAAAACAAATTAAGAATGTGTGTAAATATTTATTTGTTTAAGTTTATATTACCTAATTGTAATTAAGAGTTTTGGAGTTGGGGAAAGCATAGACCAAGAAAGTCTATGACTGTCTAATTATTTTGTTGCAGATATTAGAACAAAATACAAAATAAGTACTAATTTATTGTAAACACTTATAAATTGCATTTTAGTTATTAGTGCTGCTACCCGCAACCTCAGATTGATTGCAAGTTATTTACCTATTCTTAATAGGTACCTACATATTTAGGAAATTTTATTTGCGCAAAATTACATATTTATTTAGACTACCTAATATCTAAAATTATGTTATAATAAAATATATAACGAGGTATAATGTTTTGTCTTTACAAGTATACGTTGTAGTTATTAAATCACCCGCTTCAAGAATGATGTGGTGTTACCTTAATGGACCACGTTAAAAGAAACAAATTTATTAAATAAATATTATTATTTAAGTTTTTTATCAGTGGTTTATCTAATAAGTTATAAAATTAATCTTTGTCAACCGCAATAAAGATTTTATCTATTGTTTTCCCGTTTATGTGTAATTTTTATACAATAAGTAAATTTAAAAAAAAAACGTCCTTAAAGTATACACTGAGATCAGTCACACAGGCCTTGAATTATTACTCTTGACAGGTAACCTATGTGAAGTCAAATAAGTCTGAGGCCTAGAGTAAACAAAAGCAACTATGGCTAATAAATAACTACTGTTCATGAAATAATGAGATTGGTCAGGCCATCACGAGATGACAGTGACACACTCGCTTCAGGTGTATTTTGGGCTTGTTTGATGTGTTTCACAGTCTAGTTTATGACAATTCCTGTGGACAATTCTGGAACATTGAGAGTTTACAAGTCTAACATGGAAAACAAGAAGTATCCTTATTTTTTTGAAAATGGAAATTCACCCGTCAATAGCAGTCATTAGCAGCATTGGAAGGACTAAAAGCATAATAAACTAATATACAAGATATACAAAAATTGAAATGAAGAAAGCCAAAGACTGAAGATTTGCTCCAAAGTGTGAACTAGAAATATGTTTGAAAAACATGCTTTAATATAAATACAGCAGAGTCTCGATATAGTAAACTAATGAATGAACGGCTTTATCACTTCACCGAGGTTGTTCACTATTTATAGTGCAGATAAGACTATACAACACGGATACTTACAATTTATTTATTACTAAATAACTGAGTATTTTAAGCTATAAAGTAGCATAGGTACCTATTTTAATAATAAAATCAAATGAAATATGTGAGGAGCTATTTTTCAAAAGGCAACAAGTCCATTTTCTGAATTTGTGGGTATGGCAAAATAACTGATTTGGCAATATGTGCAAATCGTAGAGAACCGATTTTTATTTTTTTTTTATTTAAGAATATGTAATTAACTGAAATTATTCTTTTGTGTAAATCAAAATCGATCCTATAGAATTTTATGGCCACTATTTGAATTGACTTGTTTCCTTTTGAAAGAGAAATTAGGACTAGTTACATTTTGAAAAAAAAAATTTATTTCCAATAATACAGTAAAACGGAAAGAACGAATTTAAGATTTCACATTTTTAGGTTTGCAGTGCTGGCTCTTCCTGTGTACAGTCGCAATTCACTTGGTCGTCTTGATTAATTTCAGCATCGTTTCGAAAGTCACTGATCAACACTTCAAAGTACCACTGTAAGTTTTCTTCAAGGCGCCAGTTTTCACCGAAAGCTGCAACTAGAAGATTGTTCACTGATTTCCCCCTTTTCAAAAGGGTGTTTTCGTTTTTTGACGGATCTTTATTTCTATAAAACACTGTTTTTTACCACGGTTCCAAGTTTTCTTCAAATTAACAACTTTTTGTTCGCTGATCCCGTCGAATTTCTTAAATATCGTAAGCAGACTCTTCAGATCGTACACTCTCCAGTCCTTCTCCAACTCAAATACTTACATTTCCAAACGTCTTGTAGATATCAGTATAATCTGATGGTAAAATAATTCTGTCGTGTCTGCGTAATTCTTTCTCCACTCGTCCGAAAACTCGATCAGCAAGTAGATAAGAATGACCTCGCACAGGAAAAATTATTTCAATTTCCTTAATATGCTTTTGCGATTCCTTATGAAGCCAGTACATCAGCATGTGCAGGATATGGCTGTTCTTGTTCTGACCCCCGCATCCGTCACAAAAAAAAACGAATTTTCGTCACCGATTCGTTGAACTGAGAGTGTGTAAGAAAATGAAGAAGCGCTGACCTAACATCGCTGGATCCTCGGCCGCCAACGTTCTCAGTCCAAACACAACACTAACAAATATCACTTAATACTTACTTTTCGTTTTTTCTCGCAATCCTCGTATTGCTAACCAATCTGGATCTTTTGCGGCTGCCCACACTATGCTCTGACACAGTAACACCTTCATTCGCATCCATTTTAAATGATAAAACTGTAGCAAAAGTACTGCTCCAACTTTAACACGCTACCGCAATAATTTAATTGATGAAAGAGTATGTATTTATTCGGACCTGTTGCATTTTGAAACAAAATGTGGACATGTTACGCCTTGAAAAATATAATTTGATGGACTTGGTACATTTTGTAAAATATATACCAAATGGTGTGTCTATTTGCAAGGGACATGTTTCGATTTGAATGCTAAAATGTTTGCTGAGAATTTAGTACAGTCCTAAGGAATGCAGCGCCACCTTCCTATAATTCGTAAAAAATGGACTTGTTCCCTTTTGAAAAATAGCTTCTCATGTATACTAATAAAAAAAATAGTATGTATATGTATGTATGTACAAATGTATATGTCTGTAAAGAAAATAAAAAAACCTAAAATAAGATAACTTCGTAAGATGAAAAAGTTCTGCTAATTTACTTTGCTTTGTTAGGATAACGTGAATTTCTTGTATCAATTTAGCTCTCAAGCCTAGAATATTCCAGTTCATTCAGTATTTAAAGAATTCAATGCTTCGCCAGTGGAAAACAACTTGTCTGTTACAATGGGATTTACAGCAACGTAAGTGTCTTCATCCTAAGTTTCAATTTCTTCATTTTGCTTATTTTCTGGCTGGCGGTCCTCATTTCAAACCTCAACATCATTTCGATCCTTTACCCATAAATTGTCATTTTAAGCTATCTACATAGGTTTTTTACTTTTTAACACAGACCGGTGTTCATGACCTTTAATGTGTTCATAATTTTAGCTTCTGCCTATTCAGGATCTTTATTCATTCGTAATTTTAAAGCACTAAAGGGATGTTTTCTTGTTCCTCATTCGAATTCTGTTAATTTCGATTGCGACGTTATTGATTTTACATTTTATATTTGTATGTGTGCAATTTCGCTCTAGCGAGGTTTAATTTGTTCACTATTCAGAAGTTGATGTTAATATTTATGTGTTCACGGGAGTGTATAGTTCATTATATAGTATGTTCACTATAGCGGGACTTTACTGTATAATCCAAAAATACAATCCTATTTTTGTACGACGTAAAATATTATGCTAATTTGAATAAAACTTCAACTTCTATGCGCACTGCAAAACCGTCGAAACTAACAAAGAAAAGTATCTCTTATAATTCCTAGTTTAAAAATATTTTTCTTCTATAAGGACGTAAAACGGTCTAAAAGATTCAGCAACATGTCTATTTATAGATTACCCAGCCCTTATTGTAAGGCGAAAGATATGTTTCGAAAGTAACAATATGCATGCAATATGCGGATCATGAGACTAAAAGCTAATTATTGGTTCCCCACCGGGAGTTTCAAGGTGGGAAGGTAATCCGACTTATCGATTTCCTGCCGGTTCATGACAAATTTTCCGATTCTCTTATCACCTCTCGAGAAGTATAGTGCTTCTGCCGTTTGACAGAAATGTCATCTCACAACATAAAAATGTGCTTTTCTCTAGTATAATCATAATATTCTCTCACAATTCTGTCAATTAAGAAAGTTTACTTCTTTTTTTGCCATTTCATGGCAACTTTCGTTCTAATACAGATAATAATATGTGTTGTTTATTAGGATGTATAAATCTCATATACTTATTTCCAATTTATAAAAATAAATACAAATACTTATTTATTTTGTTGTTAGTTATTTAGTTTGATAAATTACCTACGCATATACTTACTGTAACATGTAAAACTGCTTATCATATATTATCCGCCAGGCTAAAGACGTTATATATGAAAAATAACTAATTCTTAGTTTCATTTTCATTCATTTCATATACCTACCTATACTTGCTTTAGGGCTTTAGCCCAACGTATGATATATCATACGCTACATTTAAAGTAATGTAGTAAAAAGAAAAAACATTTTTATAAAACATAATGAGCGGTAACTAACACCTACTATCCCAAATCAATAAATTCTACAATAATAAGTTATAATAACTAATACAATACTGGTATACATAACCTAAAACTCGCCTGTTACTCATTTTGGATAACAAACTAATCACCTCTAACGTCTAATTGTCCTAGGATCTGGTAAATAACACATAAACTTAGTTTGAGTAATTTTAACACATTCTGTAAACTATTTTAGTTCATATGTGTGCACAACGTAACTGCACGTGCTATAGCATAAACATAACGTAACCTAAATCTTAGTGGTAGTGTTTTGCGTATGATAAATCATACGGTGGGCATTAATGGGTTAATGTTTGTTAACAATGAAACCTGTAACAAGGGCGGTTTTAGCTTTTCAACATGGGGGGGGGGGGTATTCTCAAATCCCATACTTATGCATTTAGATAGGTACATTTTTTTTTTTAAACAAGCAAGCAGTAATAAATAGAAAAGCTCTTATTAACCTGAACTAAGCAGAAAATAAGTTTTTCGAGGGGGGGGGGCTAGAAGAAAATAGGGCCGCAGGCGATAAATTTTTGGAGGCCACGACCTTTTTTCAATGATGATGCTTAAAATTCTAAATTCATGGGGGGAGGGGGGGTAATTACCCTATTACCCCCCCCCCCCCCCGTAAAACCGCCCTTGACCTGTAATAGCGTCCGATAAATATTTCATGGACTAAAACAAACAGTCTCGCCTAGCTACTAGCACAATCATCAATACCTTGTTGAAAAGGTTACCTTTGCGTCTAAATATCTAATCTATAAAACGTAATTTTTTGATACAATCGGATAAAACGATATTGTAAACGTTGTTTAGGAAAGTGTAAGTAAAGTACTTAGAGGAAATGTGCCTATGTTGGACCCCTTAAGGGAAAATCATTATATCTTTTTTACTTTTGGAGATATTATTTTTTTTTTATATAATAATATACCTATTCTTAATTCGAAGTTTAATATAGTAGATGGTGATTTTTTTACCAAATAATTTCCTGTTTAATAATATAGGCATTTTTAAAAAATTGGTCGAGTGGTCCATCATTGGCATATATGTGGCCATGTCGGCCCCCTTTAAAATAAATGAATAAAATTTAATTTATATACTTTTATTAGACAAAATATAATATAAACAAGGTACAAACTACCTAACAAATAAAAATTTAAAAACTTTAAACACAAAGTTCACAAATGAACGACTTGCAACGGGGCGCAATACCAGCGCACTCATTGTGGCACCACGACTTACAAGTCTGACACCGAATCCAGTTTTCCCTGGGACGTGAGCGCGAATAAAGTTCATTGCAGTAAAGGCCACTAGCATCATCGTCGTCTTGGTCTTGGCCTTTCTTTAAAAATTTCTCCAAGGCGGCTTTATCTTCATCAGAACCGTCATGTTCAATGACAAGTTGCCGTTTTGCTGTTCTGCCTTGTTGTTTTCTCAGCTTCGCTTCCTTTTCTATTTCTTTCTCTTTAAGTTCGTGAATTTCTGGTGTTGAATTCAAATGGCCCGTTTTTCCACGTCTTCTGCCTTTTCTATTATCAGCGCCAATGGCTACAGCTTGAGGGGGAGGTAAAATTTCTTTCACAGAAATGTCGAGACAAGACGATGAAGACGAGTTAAGACCAGATGTAGATGGGGTTTGAGTGTCTAATTCCATTTGGTTTTCGATGATATCGCATTGAGCCTCAGGAATCTGCTTATCCGTTGCTAAAGCTGGTGCAAACTGCCAGTCCTCAAAGACATGAGGATTAAATGGATGGATGCCAGTAGGTATTCCCTTACTTGAGACCGTATCTCCTAAAACACATGTATTTTCTTATGGAGAAATTTCCATTATTCAGCCATGCGCATTCCGTTATGATGGCATACATTTCAACACAAACATTATAATGTACTTTTTTCCTTTTTGTGACATGTGACTCTGTTGACTGATGCAGTGTGGATTAAAAATATTATTATTTTAAAATTATTTATTAAATTTAAGGCACAAAACTTTTGTTTATAAGTAATTGGTATAATTAATCGGTGTTATAATCATAAGCCTCTTGATTAAGAACGACCATTTTAATTTAATTGTATATTATGTTGTTAATGTTACATGGTATATTTTACGTAGAATAATAGTTTTAGATTTAGGATTAGACAATCTCCTTGTATTTACATTAAATCATTAAATAAGTTACATAAAAAGGGGGGGTTTTACGTTTTAATATTTAAGTTAAACATACGTGTATGTCAAGGATAAAGCTAGATCAAAAGGATGGAACGAAATCGAGAAAAGTATTCAAGTAGTTGGGATAATTTTAGGGTTTTCCACAGGGAACCGACCTAGATGTCTAGGTAGATTAAATAGCAGTTGCTTGTACCTGATCGCAAAATGTGTTTACCAATCAAGTTGTAGTTAGTTAAAAAAAGGCATTGGTTTTATCTGGATTAAACCGTTCTGATTTAAAAATAATTATTATATCAATGAAATATTCTTATGAAATATATAGTGTAACATACACAAACCTTTATATTATATTCATCGAATCATTGTACACAACTCTAATCAGCATATTTTACTAGTAAATGGACCTATTATTGTTGTGTACAATGATTCGATGATTTATCATAGTTTTGTATGCGATCTACGAGGGTTCCACCCATATGCTATTAACGACTCACTTTTTCAAATATCACTCGATGTCAGTGTTGTAGTTCTGGTTGCGATAACACAGAGTAATTGGCTGTTGACAGTGTTTATAAAATAAAAATAGACTAACCTTTTCTGCAAACGTTCTTAGGGACCGTTGTCTTCTTTTTTTTTTTTTATAACGGATATTGACACAAAAACGGCAGTATAGTGGTCTTTTGTTAATTTCGGATTTATTTGATGTGTTGATTGACGAGGCAAATATCATTGATGATCAGTGGTGATGATTGATATTTACGTTTTACCTGTTAGCCTGACTTTGTAATCGTTTTCAAAATTTCTTCACATTACGACCCTGATGATGAGCTCGCAAACGCATAGACAAAAAGTTTTTTAAATATAAAAGGTTTAAGGAGAACGTTTGCCCTTAAACATTATACGCTTATTTAAGACAATATTAATTTAAACTACAAAAAAGTATATTGTTTTTATTAAAATTGTACTATTTATACTTTAAGTATGTATAGATATTTTTATTATTTTGTAACTATGGTGAGTTCTTTGTATTCCAAAAAAGTGGATTTTCTGAATTATTTTATTTTACTATTATTATACAGTATTAGTATTTGTCTATCATTAGTTTGCTATAGCGTTAAATAAGGCCACTGCATTTTATGCATTTTTAATTATGAATTCAAGACATATTTCAATTCAACTAACAATTTGCATGTTTAAACATGTAACTGTTTAAAATAACCACCTGAAAAGTAATAACATGTAAGAACTAGGTCCAGTAAAAAATACTACAAAAACTAAGATTAGGGTAAAATCACCTTCTAACCAAGTATGGCTGATTCCAAGAAGATATCACTTCAATGACCCTACACTCCCAGTATAATTTACTTTTAGTTCATTACCTCATTAATTCAATCTCGCGAATTAATTATCCCCTCCCGCTTCATTTTTGAGTAACCCAATAAGTTCTTTTCCCCCACCCCTACAATTCACTACCCCCACTCCAATCTCGACAGATCCTACATTATAACTAGGCGTCTGCAGAAAGACCTTGTCATATCTACTTTAGACAGGCAACCGGACAGACACATCTTGTAGAAATTTACAGAAAGATGGAGAAGTTTATTATTGTTAAAGACGTTGTTAAAAAGTTACGAGAATTTAACCTTACAGGACGCACTCTAGAGTTTAAGTTAAAACCTGTTCCACAGGGAGTTGAACCAGTTGGCTGGGTGGAAAAAGGAATTAATCAAATTATTCAAAACGCTACAGTAGGCCTACAACCCTTAGATCGTGTGGGTTTTAGTTTTTGCTCTAAAGACTTCAACCGAGGAGAAGGTTGGATTCGCTTCAAAGCAGCTAAAGACATAACCTTTCAAGATGTTTGGAGTGTTATAAGTGGCATTTATCAGTCAAACTCAGCAGGTCTTAATACAGAATCATTTTGTCTTAGTGTGACAACTGTTAGATTACCTGTTGGTGGGGGCAGAGGAAAAAATTATAACAGCTTTCACGAGGAATGTGACAAGCGACGAGGTATTATAAGTATTAAAAATACCGATAACCTGTGTTTACCACGTGCTTTGGTAGTCGCCATTGCCCATAATAAAAGAGATCCCGAATTCAGTAAGGTTAGAAGAGATATTAGTAAAATTTAAACCGAAAGAACAAGATCATTGTTGGAGAGAGCTAAAATTAGCATTCCTGAGGCAGGAGGTGGAATTCCCGAGTTAATACAATTTCAAAATCATCTAAAAGAATATAAATTAGTTGTTTATAGCTATGGATCAAAAGGACGAAATATTATATTTGAAGGTTCAACTGAAAGCAATAAACGGCTGAACTTATTACATTACAAAAGCCATTTTAATGTAATTACATCGCTGACAGCAGCTTTTTGTTCTAACTATTTTTGTGAAAAGTGTTACGTCCCATATGATCACAAAAATGAGCACCGATGTGGTGGAACCTGTCAGGCATGTCAGCAAGCCCCTGCTTGTGAAATAGCAATAAAAATTAAATGCCAGGACTGTCTACGATTTTTTAGAAGTCAAAACTGTTACGAAAATCATAAAAAGGATTATTCGTCAGGCAAATTTACAGTATGCGAACAAATTAAACTATGTTCTATTTGTTTAAAAACCATTAAAGCCAAAAGAGCACATGTATGTGGTGAAATTTATTGTAAAATTTGTAATAAACATGCACCCGAGGATCATCTATGTTATATTCGGCCTGATAAGGGAAAACCTAAGATTAAAGATGTTCTTTTTGTATTCTACGATTTAGAGACGAGCCAAGACAAACTATTGGAAAATTCAACGTTTTTACATGAAGTCAATCTCTGTGTTTTCAAACAATACTGCGATGAGTGCATGGATTCTGAAGCAGATACTTGTAAAAAATGCGGTCTAAAGTTACAAAAAGTCAGAGGTATAGACTCAGCGGGGACATTTACTAACCATTTGTTACAAATGAGGAAAAACTTTAAAGAAATTATTGTAATAGCCCAGAATGGTCAGGCTTTTGATCACCAGTTTATATTAAACTACATTATGACAAAGACAGATTTTACACCTGAGTTAATCATGAGAGGTACCAAAATAATTACGATGCAACTTGAAAATGTAAAATTTATCGACTCACTTAACTATTTCCCTATGCCTTTAGCCAAACTACCAAAGGCATTTGGACTTGATGATATTTTTAAAAAAGGCTACTTCCCGCACCTATTTAATACAAAGGCAAATGAAAACTATATAGGACCTCTACCATCAATTGAATATTACTCCCCAGATAGTATGAAAGAAGAAGACAGAGCCAAATTTCTTAAATGGTTTGTAGAGCATGAAAATGATGGTTTCGATATGCAAAGAGATCTGGTAGACTACTGCGTATCGGATGTCGAAATTCTTGCGCAATCATGTTTAAAGTTTAGAGAACAACTTATACAAACTACCAATGTATGTCCATTTACTGAAGCCACAACTATTGCTTCAGCATGCAATAAAATTTTTAGAAGAAATTTTTTGAAGCCTAATACTATAGGAATCATACCAAAAAATGGATACAGATGGAGAAACAGGCAGAGCAAAATTGCCATAGATTGGTTACTTTGGATCGAGAATCACAGAAAAATCAACATCTTACATGCTGCTAATGGTAAAGAAGCTGTTTTAAATGGTGTAAAAGTTGATGGTTACTGCTCCGAAACAAATGAGGTATTTGAATTTCAAGGATGTTATTTCCATGGATGTACTGTATGCTACAAGTTCGGCTGGAACGATCCTCTTTCCGAGGACCCCTCAGAAACGCTAAATTTAAGATATGAAACCACAAAGGCAAAAAATTATGAGACTAAAAGATTTCGGTTTTTTAGTTAATGAAATGTGGGAGTGTGATTTTAGAAATTTATTAAAAAATAATCCAGAGATAAAATCCTATACTAATACCCATTACAATAAAATTTTGACAAAACTAAATCCAAGAGATGCTTTTTATGGAGGACGAACAGGAAATACATGCGAATACTATGAAATAAAAGATACGGAAAAAATTAAATACGCCGATGTTTGTTCCCTCTATCCGTACATCTGTAAGAGTTCTAAATTTCCACTGTCACATCCAGAAGTGTATGTAGGAGATGCGTGTAACAAATTAAACCTAAATAATATAGATGGTTTAATTAAATGCACAATTCTCCCACCAGAAGAGTTGTACCATCCAGTACTCCCTCAAAAAATAAACAATAAATTGATGTTTATTCTTTGTCGAACATGTGGTCAAGACATGAATTACAACGAATGTAAGCATACCAGCGAAGAAAGGGTACTTGAAGGAACATGGGTTCTGGACGAGGTACTTAAAGCCCTAGAAAAAGGATATAAAATACAAAAAATACATGAAATCTGGAAATATAACGTACGAAAGTTTAATAAAGAAAACGGTGAGGAAGGATTATTCACATCCATGATGAATAAATTCATTAAAATCATACAGGAAGCATCAGGCTGGCCTAAAGATTGTGAAATAGAGGAAGACAAAGTTAAATACATTGACCAGTTCTTTGAAAAGGAAGATGTTAAACTAGAGTATACCAAAATTATTGAAAATCCAGGGCTAAGATCACTGGCGAAATTAATACTTAACTCGTTTTGGGGAAAATTCGGTCAAAGAGAGAATCAACCAAAGACGAAAATTGTAAATAAACCAGCAGATTTATTTGCAATGTTTATTAACCCTGCAATTTATATCAATGGGGTTATTCCCGTCAACGATAAAACATTACTTGTCAATTATGAATATATAGAAGAAGCCAGCGATCCGTTGCCGACTGTTAATGTTGTTATAGCGGCTTACGTAACAGCGCAAGCGCGCCTTAAATTATACTCCTATCTTGAAACTCTCGGTAAAAGAGTCTTATACTATGATACAGATTCCGTGATTTATGTTTCAAAAAATAATGACCCCGATATACCAACGGGGCAATTTATTGGAGACATGACAGACGAGTTGGAGAGTTATGGCTCTAACTCATACATAACTAAGTTTGTTTCTGGAGGCCCCAAGAATTATGCATTTAAGGTTCACTCGACGAAAAGTAATTTAGAAGAAACGGTCTGTAAAGTTAAAGGTATAACTCT
The DNA here is from genome assembly GCA_963920685.1 of Polydrusus tereticollis. Classification (NCBI taxonomy): domain Eukaryota; kingdom Metazoa; phylum Arthropoda; class Insecta; order Coleoptera; family Curculionidae; genus Polydrusus; species Polydrusus tereticollis. Next base: position 29,150,116 of record OY987331.1, on the reverse strand, counting down.
CAACTATGCCGCATCACAAGTAATAAATTTTGATGCAATCAAACACATGGTTCTTCAAAAATCCGAACCGATCCCAATCATATCCAGAAGCATACGGCGTAGCAAGGAGCACACTGTGACAACTTGTACTGAAGTCAAACTCTATAGACCTGTTTCAACAAAGAGAAAATTTCTATCGGATGGAAGCTCCGAACCATATGGATATAGAAAAAGAAAAACCCATTGAAAATAAAATATATTGTATATTTTGTATGTATTGTATATAAAATATATTATAAATATTGTATATCTAGAACCGCTATGGAGTTTAAAAATGTGAATTAAGTAATAAACAATTTAAAATATACATTTTGGTTTTATTTTTTTCTTTAACAGTAAGAGTTTTTAAAAGTATTTAAATAAGTAATTATGTACATATTAAAAAAATATGTTTTTATTTTTACAAAGACATTTATAATTTAAATAGTTTGAAAATATTATCCAGTCATTTAAGTACTACACTTAAACTTAAAGAAAAGTTCTCCGAAGCCACAAAAAACACTAAGGGAATTGGTTCTTTTCAGCTATTTTTCTGTTATTCTTATAGTAATCCATAATCGTTTCAAATTTGAACGACCCACATGATAGTCTTTTTTTTTGTAATTTATGCATATTTAATTACAAGGTTTCATACAACTTTAACAAATAAAAGTTGTTTTTTTCTTTTATTTTTTTCTTTTCTGTTTTCTTTTTCGGTTCTTAAGAAATGCTAAAGAATCTGTACAAAACAAGTCACGAATTAACTAAATAGCCACCATTTCACTAAATACTTAACACTCAGTATACAATTTTCAGAAATGTCATGATTAAGAACGGTTCTAGTCATTTTATACAAGATTTCACATGATTTAACAAATTTAAAACATTTTTTTTAATTTTTACTAAATTCTAAACACTCAGTATACACTTTTAAGAAAATAGGACGATTTGCGACTGTTTTAGTCATTTTTTACAAAGTTTCACAGGGCTTAATAACGTTAAAACATTTTTTTTAATTTTTTACTAAATTCTAAACACTCAGTATACAATTTTCAGAAATGACATGATTAAGAACGGTTCTAGTCATTTTATACAAGATTTCACATGATTTAACAAATTTAAAACATTTTTTTTAATTTTTACTAAATTCTAAACACTCAGTATATCATTTTCAGAAAATAATACAATTCAGTACAGTTTTACAAATTTTCACAGGTCTTAATAACATTAAAACATTTTTTTTTTTAATTTTTACTAAATTCTAAACACTCAGTATACAATTTTCAGAAATGACATGATTAAGAACGGTTCTAGTCATTTTATACAAGATTTCACATGATTTAACAAATTTAAAACATTTTTTTTTAATTTTTTACTAAATTCTAAACACTCAGTATATCATTTTCAGAAAATAATACAATTCTGTACAGTTTTACAAATTTTCACAGGTCTTAATAACATTAAAACATTTTTTTAATTTTTTACTAAATTTTAAACACTCAGTATACACTTTTTAAGAAATGACATGATTAAGAACGGTTCTAGTCATTTTATACAAGATTTCACATGATTTAACAAATTTAAAACATTTTTTTTTAATTTTTTACTAAATTCTAAACACTCAGTATATCATTTTCAGAAAATAATACAATTCTGTACAGTTTTACAAATTTTCACAGGTCTTAATAACATTAAAACATTTTTTTAATTTTTTACTAAATTTTAAACACTCAGTATACACTTTTTAAGAAAATAACACGATTCAGTACAGTTTTTACAGATATTTACAAAAGTCTTAATAACATTAAAATATTTTTTTCTAATTATAATTGCTATTTTCATCTTTTTTATTCCTTAATTATCTAACATAATGTATACAATTTCAAGAAATAGTAGATTTTTAATCCATGTACAAAATTCAAGAATCTAAAATACAATTAAATGTAGGCTTTTTTAATTGGCATCTCAGGCAAATTATTTCCCCCAAAATTATCTAAAAAAGATATACCAAAAAACATTCTAAAGCGGTTTTTTACCTCTATAAGCATGCAGGCCGATCCGACCCTTGTCGGTTTTATTACCCGCATAAATTAACACAGTATAGGAATATTGACAGTTCTGACTCAGTGGTGCTGGTGGTGCGTTTTATGACCTAACCCGGGTGGTTCGGTGGTGCTGTTTATGACCTAACCCGGGTGGTTCGGTGGTGCTGTTTATGAGCTAACCCGGGTGGTTCGGTGGTGCTGTTTATGAGCTAACCCGGGTGCTTTCGTGAGGCGGCTCTGTCAATATTCCTCTACTGTGTTAATTTATGCGGGTAATAAAACCGACAAGGGTCGGATCGGCCTGCATGCTTATAGAGGTAAAAAACCGCTTTAGAATGTTTTTTGGTATATCTTTTTTAGATAATTTTGGGGGAAATAATTTGCCTGAGATGCCAATTAAAAAAGCCTACATTTAATTGTATTTTAGATTCTTGAATTTTGTACATGGATTAAAAATCTACTATTTCTTGAAATTGTATACATTATGTTAGATAATTAAGGAATAAAAAAGATGAAAATAGCAATTATAATTAGAAAAAAATATTTTAATGTTATTAAGACTTTTGTAAATATCTGTAAAAACTGTACTGAATCGTGTTATTTTCTTAAAAAGTGTATACTGAGTGTTTAAAATTTAGTAAAAAATTAAAAAAATGTTTTAATGTTATTAAGACCTGTGAAAATTTGTAAAACTGTACAGAATTGTATTATTTTCTGAAAATGATATACTGAGTGTTTAGAATTTAGTAAAAAATTAAAAAAAAATGTTTTAAATTTGTTAAATCATGTGAAATCTTGTATAAAATGACTAGAACCGTTCTTAATCATGTCATTTCTTAAAAAGTGTATACTGAGTGTTTAAAATTTAGTAAAAAATTAAAAAAATGTTTTAATGTTATTAAGACCTGTGAAAATTTGTAAAACTGTACAGAATTGTATTATTTTCTGAAAATGATATACTGAGTGTTTAGAATTTAGTAAAAAATTAAAAAAAAATGTTTTAAATTTGTTAAATCATGTGAAATCTTGTATAAAATGACTAGAACCGTTCTTAATCATGTCATTTCTGAAAATTGTATACTGAGTGTTTAGAATTTAGTAAAAATTAAAAAAAAAATGTTTTAATGTTATTAAGACCTGTGAAAATTTGTAAAACTGTACTGAATTGTATTATTTTCTGAAAATGATATACTGAGTGTTTAGAATTTAGTAAAAATTAAAAAAAATGTTTTAAATTTGTTAAATCATGTGAAATCTTGTATAAAATGACTAGAACCGTTCTTAATCATGTCATTTCTGAAAATTGTATACTGAGTGTTTAGAATTTAGTAAAAAATTAAAAAAAATGTTTTAACGTTATTAAGCCCTGTGAAACTTTGTAAAAAATGACTAAAACAGTCGCAAATCGTCCTATTTTCTTAAAAGTGTATACTGAGTGTTTAGAATTTAGTAAAAATTAAAAAAAATGTTTTAAATTTGTTAAATCATGTGAAATCTTGTATAAAATGACTAGAACCGTTCTTAATCATGACATTTCTGAAAATTGTATACTGAGTGTTAAGTATTTAGTGAAATGGTGGCTATTTAGTTAATTCGTGACTTGTTTTGTACAGATTCTTTAGCATTTCTTAAGAACCGAAAAAGAAAACAGAAAAGAAAAAAATAAAAGAAAAAAACAACTTTTATTTGTTAAAGTTGTATGAAACCTTGTAATTAAATATGCATAAATTACAAAAAAAAAGACTATCATGTGGGTCGTTCAAATTTGAAACGATTATGGATTACTATAAGAATAACAGAAAAATAGCTGAAAAGAACCAATTCCCTTAGTGTTTTTTGTGGCTTCGGAGAACTTTTCTTTAAGTTTAAGTGTAGTACTTAAATGACTGGATAATATTTTCAAACTATTTAAATTATAAATGTCTTTGTAAAAATAAAAACATATTTTTTTAATATGTACATAATTACTTATTTAAATACTTTTAAAAACTCTTACTGTTAAAGAAAAAAATAAAACCAAAATGTATATTTTAAATTGTTTATTACTTAATTCACATTTTTAAACTCCATAGCGGTTCTAGATATACAATATTTATAATATATTTTATATACAATACATACAAAATATACAATATATTTTATTTTCAATGGGTTTTTCTTTTTCTATATCCATATGGTTCGGAGCTTCCATCCGATAGAAATTTTCTCTTTGTTGAAACAGGTCTATAGAGTTTGACTTCAGTACAAGTTGTCACAGTGTGCTCCTTGCTACGCCGTATGCTTCTGGATATGATTGGGATCGGTTCGGATTTTTGAAGAACCATGTGTTTGATTGCATCAAAATTTATTACTTGTGATGCGGCATAGTTGAGAGTTATACCTTTAACTTTACAGACCGTTTCTTCTAAATTACTTTTCGTCGAGTGAACCTTAAATGCATAATTCTTGGGGCCTCCAGAAACAAACTTAGTTATGTATGAGTTAGAGCCATAACTCTCCAACTCGTCTGTCATGTCTCCAATAAATTGCCCCGTTGGTATATCGGGGTCATTATTTTTTGAAACATAAATCACGGAATCTGTATCATAGTATAAGACTCTTTTACCGAGAGTTTCAAGATAGGAGTATAATTTAAGGCGCGCTTGCGCTGTTACGTAAGCCGCTATAACAACATTAACAGTCGGCAACGGATCGCTGGCTTCTTCTATATATTCATAATTGACAAGTAATGTTTTATCGTTGACGGGAATAACCCCATTGATATAAATTGCAGGGTTAATAAACATTGCAAATAAATCTGCTGGTTTATTTACAATTTTCGTCTTTGGTTGATTCTCTCTTTGACCGAATTTTCCCCAAAACGAGTTAAGTATTAATTTCGCCAGTGATCTTAGCCCTGGATTTTCAATAATTTTGGTATACTCTAGTTTAACATCTTCCTTTTCAAAGAACTGGTCAATGTATTTAACTTTGTCTTCCTCTATTTCACAATCTTTAGGCCAGCCTGATGCTTCCTGTATGATTTTAATGAATTTATTCATCATGGATGTGAATAATCCTTCCTCACCGTTTTCTTTATTAAACTTTCGTACGTTATATTTCCAGATTTCATGTATTTTTTGTATTTTATATCCTTTTTCTAGGGCTTTAAGTACCTCGTCCAGAACCCATGTTCCTTCAAGTACCCTTTCTTCGCTGGTATGCTTACATTCGTTGTAATTCATGTCTTGACCACATGTTCGACAAAGAATAAACATCAATTTATTGTTTATTTTTTGAGGGAGTACTGGATGGTACAACTCTTCTGGTGGGAGAATTGTGCATTTAATTAAACCATCTATATTATTTAGGTTTAATTTGTTACACGCATCTCCTACATACACTTCTGGATGTGATAGTGGAAATTTAGAACTCTTACAGATGTACGGATAGAGGGAACAAACATCGGCGTATTTAATTTTTTCCGTATCTTTTATTTCATAGTATTCGCATGTATTTCCTGTTCGTCCTCCATAAAAAGCATCTCTTGGATTTAGTTTTGTCAAAATTTTATTGTAATGGGTATTAGTATAGGATTTTATCTCTGGATTATTTTTTAATAAATTTCTAAAATCACACTCCCACATTTCATTAACTAAAAAACCGAAATCTTTTAGTCTCATAATTTTTTGCCTTTGTGGTTTCATATCTTAAATTTAGCGTTTCTGAGGGGTCCTCGGAAAGAGGATCGTTCCTGCCGAACTTGTAGCATACAGTACATCCATGGAAATAACATCCTTGAAATTCAAATACCTCATTTGTTTCGGAGCAGTAACCATCAACTTTTACACCATTTAAAACAGCTTCTTTACCATTAGCAGCATGTAAGATGTTGATTTTTCTGTGATTCTCGATCCAAAGTAACCAATCTATGGCAATTTTGCTCTGCCTGTTTCTCCATCTGTATCCATTTTTTGGTATGATTCCTATAGTATTAGGCTTCAAAAAATTTCTTCTAAAAATTTTATTGCATGCTGAAGCAATAGTTGTGGCTTCAGTAAATGGACATACATTGGTAGTTTGTATAAGTTGTTCTCTAAACTTTAAACATGATTGCGCAAGAATTTCGACATCCGATACGCAGTAGTCTACCAGATCTCTTTGCATATCGAAACCATCATTTTCATGCTCTACAAACCATTTAAGAAATTTGGCTCTGTCTTCTTCTTTCATACTATCTGGGGAGTAATATTCAATTGATGGTAGAGGTCCTATATAGTTTTCATTTGCCTTTGTATTAAATAGGTGCGGGAAGTAGCCTTTTTTAAAAATATCATCAAGTCCAAATGCCTTTGGTAGTTTGGCTAAAGGCATAGGGAAATAGTTAAGTGAGTCGATAAATTTTACATTTTCAAGTTGCATCGTAATTATTTTGGTACCTCTCATGATTAACTCAGGTGTAAAATCTGTCTTTGTCATAATGTAGTTTAATATAAACTGGTGATCAAAAGCCTGACCATTCTGGGCTATTACAATAATTTCTTTAAAGTTTTTCCTCATTTGTAACAAATGGTTAGTAAATGTCCCCGCTGAGTCTATACCTCTGACTTTTTGTAACTTTAGACCGCATTTTTTACAAGTATCTGCTTCAGAATCCATGCACTCATCGCAGTATTGTTTGAAAACACAGAGATTGACTTCATGTAAAAACGTTGAATTTTCCAATAGTTTGTCTTGGCTCGTCTCTAAATCGTAGAATACAAAAAGAACATCTTTAATCTTAGGTTTTCCCTTATCAGGCCGAATATAACATAGATGATCCTCGGGTGCATGTTTATTACAAATTTTACAATAAATTTCACCACATACATGTGCTCTTTTGGCTTTAATGGTTTTTAAACAAATAGAACATAGTTTAATTTGTTCGCATACTGTAAATTTGCCTGACGAATAATCCTTTTTATGATTTTCGTAACAGTTTTGACTTCTAAAAAATCGTAGACAGTCCTGGCATTTAATTTTTATTGCTATTTCACAAGCAGGGGCTTGCTGACATGCCTGACAGGTTCCACCACATCGGTGCTCATTTTTGTGATCATATGGGACGTAACACTTTTCACAAAAATAGTTAGAACAAAAAGCTGCTGTCAGCGATGTAATTACATTAAAATGGCTTTTGTAATGTAATAAGTTCAGCCGTTTATTGCTTTCAGTTGAACCTTCAAATATAATATTTCGTCCTTTTGATCCATAGCTATAAACAACTAATTTATATTCTTTTAGATGATTTTGAAATTGTATTAACTCGGGAATTCCACCTCCTGCCTCAGGAATGCTAATTTTAGCTCTCTCCAACAATGATCTTGTTCTTTCGGTTTGAATTTTACTAATATCTCTTCTAACCTTACTGAATTCGGGATCTCTTTTATTATGGGCAATGGCGACTACCAAAGCACGTGGTAAACACAGGTTATCGGTATTTTTAATACTTATAATACCTCGTCGCTTGTCACATTCCTCGTGAAAGCTGTTATAATTTTTTCCTCTGCCCCCACCAACAGGTAATCTAACAGTTGTCACACTAAGACAAAATGATTCTGTATTAAGACCTGCTGAGTTTGACTGATAAATGCCACTTATAACACTCCAAACATCTTGAAAGGTTATGTCTTTAGCTGCTTTGAAGCGAATCCAACCTTCTCCTCGGTTGAAGTCTTTAGAGCAAAAACTAAAACCCACACGATCTAAGGGTTGTAGGCCTACTGTAGCGTTTTGAATAATTTGATTAATTCCTTTTTCCACCCAACCAACTGGTTCAACTCCCTGTGGAACAGGTTTTAACTTAAACTCTAGAGTGCGTCCTGTAAGGTTAAATTCTCGTAACTTTTTAACAACGTCTTTAACAATAATAAACTTCTCCATCTTTCTGTAAATTTCTACAAGATGTGTCTGTCCGGTTGCCTGTCTAAAGTAGATATGACAAGGTCTTTCTGCAGACGCCTAGTTATAATGTAGGATCTGTCGAGATTGGAGTGGGGGTAGTGAATTGTAGGGGTGGGGGAAAAGAACTTATTGGGTTACTCAAAAATGAAGCGGGAGGGGATAATTAATTCGCGAGATTGAATTAATGAGGTAATGAACTAAAAGTAAATTATACTGGGAGTGTAGGGTCATTGAAGTGATATCTTCTTGGAATCAGCCATACTTGGTTAGAAGGTGATTTTACCCTAATCTTAGTTTTTGTAGTATTTTTTACTGGACCTAGTTCTTACATGTTATTACTTTTCAGGTGGTTATTTTAAACAGTTACATGTTTAAACATGCAAATTGTTAGTTGAATTGAAATATGTCTTGAATTCATAATTAAAAATGCATAAAATGCAGTGGCCTTATTTAACGCTATAGCAAACTAATGATAGACAAATACTAATACTGTATAATAATAGTAAAATAAAATAATTCAGAAAATCCACTTTTTTGGAATACAAAGAACTCACCATAGTTACAAAATAATAAAAATATCTATACATACTTAAAGTATAAATAGTACAATTTTAATAAAAACAATATACTTTTTTGTAGTTTAAATTAATATTGTCTTAAATAAGCGTATAATGTTTAAGGGCAAACGTTCTCCTTAAACCTTTTATATTTAAAAAACTTTTTGTCTATGCGTTTGCGAGCTCATCATCAGGGTCGTAATGTGAAGAAATTTTGAAAACGATTACAAAGTCAGGCTAACAGGTAAAACGTAAATATCAATCATCACCACTGATCATCAATGATATTTGCCTCGTCAATCAACACATCAAATAAATCCGAAATTAACAAAAGACCACTATACTGCCGTTTTTGTGTCAATATCCGTTATAAAAAAAAAAAAAGAAGACAACGGTCCCTAAGAACGTTTGCAGAAAAGGTTAGTCTATTTTTATTTTATAAACACTGTCAACAGCCAATTACTCTGTGTTATCGCAACCAGAACTACAACACTGACATCGAGTGATATTTGAAAAAGTGAGTCGTTAATAGCATATGGGTGGAACCCTCGTAGATCGCATACAAAACTATGATAAATCATCGAATCATTGTACACAACAATAATAGGTCCATTTACTAGTAAAATATGCTGATTAGAGTTGTGTACAATGATTCGATGAATATAATATAAAGGTTTGTGTATGTTACACTATATATTTCATAAGAATATTTCATTGATATAATAATTATTTTTAAATCAGAACGGTTTAATCCAGATAAAACCAATGCCTTTTTTTAACTAACTACAACTTGATTGGTAAACACATTTTGCGATCAGGTACAAGCAACTGCTATTTAATCTACCTAGACATCTAGGTCGGTTCCCTGTGGAAAACCCTAAAATTATCCCAACTACTTGAATACTTTTCTCGATTTCGTTCCATCCTTTTGATCTAGCTTTATCCTTGACATACACGTATGTTTAACTTAAATATTAAAACGTAAAACCCCCCCTTTTTATGTAACTTATTTAATGATTTAATGTAAATACAAGGAGATTGTCTAATCCTAAATCTAAAACTATTATTCTACGTAAAATATACCATGTAACATTAACAACATAATATACAATTAAATTAAAATGGTCGTTCTTAATCAAGAGGCTTATGATTATAACACCGATTAATTATACCAATTACTTATAAACAAAAGTTTTGTGCCTTAAATTTAATAAATAATTTTAAAATAATAATATTTTTAATCCACACTGCATCAGTCAACAGAGTCACATGTCACAAAAAGGAAAAAAGTACATTATAATGTTTGTGTTGAAATGTATGCCATCATAACGGAATGCGCATGGCTGAATAATGGAAATTTCTCCATAAGAAAATACATGTGTTTTAGGAGATACGGTCTCAAGTAAGGGAATACCTACTGATGCCGGTCTTTTTGAACGAATTTATTGCATTTGATGGTACAATTCAATAAATTCAAATAAGCTTGATTGAGAAGACCTGCTATTTTGAATTGAGTTACTGCCTTTCCCGGGTTCTGACGCAGCCATAGTTGTATTTCTTGATCAAAATACGTATGAAGAGGCCGGAAAAATCCAACGTCCAATGGTTGAACGTGATGGGAACAATGGGCAGGGAAGCAGAATATAATAACGCCATTCCCTTTTGCAAACTGCAGAGAGTCAAAACTCTTATGGCTACTGTGGCCATCTAGGAGTAAAAGAACCTTATTCTCATTAGACGCTTTCGTGTATTATATAAAATGCTTTAGCCATTTACAGAAAATTTCACTGGTCATCCAACCTTTTTCTTGTGTGAAAGCTATGCTACCAACGGGAGCACCGTTCATAAGTTCATCGTTCATCCTTTGACGAGGGTAAATAAGTGCAGAAGGGACGTAAGTGCCAATGACACTCATTGCACACACTATGGTTACGTGTTGCCCACGCTCTGCACTACTAAGTGCACCAACTTGCTTTCGACCTTTTGCAACATAAATTTTTTGGCATTTCTTTTGGACCGTAGTCAAACCTGACTCATCCGCATATTATATACATTTTCTGCTCCAGAGTATTAGATAGTGCATTGAAATAGGCTTCAATATTAAGCTTGGGAACATTGAAGGTCTTTGCAGCCAACTTTAAAGCCCATATTGTGGTCTTGAACGTTCTGAATAGCCCGTCGCATGTCATGCTCGTCCCACTGTTGTCTTTTTTTAGATGCCATATCTATAAGGGAACAAGAAAATCAACTAAAAAAATATAATTATTTCATTGCCAATGATGGACCCCCTGGGCCATCATTGGACCCAGTTAAGGAGTCCATCATAGGCCACATTCAATAAATCAGATAAAAATCACAAGCATTTTTGTTCTTTGTCGTAACCTCAAATTTTCACCGGCAATTAACATGGAACAGTTCCTTCAAACTGCAGTAACAAAAGCAGATTTTAGCTTAGCGTAAAACAAAATTTATCTAACATCATGGCAATCTACTTTCTTATATTAATACTTACCAATTTAAACTTATTTAATTAATTTCACGGAAACTCTTTATCTTGGCGTCAAAGCTCGTAAACAACCGACTATAAACGTCAATCAACCTAACCAATATGGTGGTAGTGTATTATGCGCGGTAAATTTGAAAATACAGCTAGGTCCATCATAGGCGGGGGTCCACCACAGGCACATTTCCCCTAACAGCAGTAGCAAGGCTTATTTGCTACTACAGGCAGAAAAATAATTGTGGCAATCTGAATATTTTTCTGTTCTAACAAAATTTCTTTGCTGGAAAATATAAGCAGCGTTACATTCCTGCGGATCCTGCGTCTGTACAAGATGATATTTTTTAAAATTACCTTATTGCAGCAGCAAAGTCAATACAACAAAGTTAATTTTACTCCCATACCAAAGTACTTTGCAAGCGCCTATGCAATTGTTTCTTTTTGCTGCGGTAGCTAATTTTTTTACCGCCCCAGCAAGAATCTTCTCTCAGTGTATAACGGCTTACTGGATGAGTTTGTGCGCCATCTACTAGCACTTAATGCAGGGGCCGCGCAGGATCCTCTCATCTACACGGGTACGTGTCTATATTTGCCAATGCAAAAGGCCCACGTCAGTGTTTAGCCACAAAATTGATAGTTTACAATCCTGTGGTTTAGCTCTTTTATGGTATTTAAGAAGCATCCCGTATCAGTGGCGACTCGTCAGGTAAAACAGTAAATAATTTCTAATGGGGTACTACATAAAAATGCATTTAAAGGGTCGATTAAAACCAGCTGAATAAATTTGGGTATGAAAACATTGTCGCCAGCGTTGCCGGCTTCCAAGACTTTTCTGCACTAACAATAAAACATACTTGTTTTATTTTAAATGTAATGCATGAGTACCCACCTTTTTTAACGAAGTTTATTTTTATTGTTATGAGGAATTTTGCGCCCAAAACAAATATTTCACTCACTTGTTAGGTGCAAACGTGTCTATTTTTTTAGAGCCTACTACTGCACTGCTTTCCATGCAGCGTTGCCAACCTTTTCAAATCAAAGTTCCCATATCTGATCCTAGAATTTCCGATATTTTCCAAACATAAAAAGAAGGTTTCTGCGCATAGAACTATGAGAAAACCCATTAAAACGTATTTTGTACATAGATTTGAAAGCGTCTATTTTCTTGAATTTCAACTTCTAAAATTTGCAAAGGTGCCTAGAAGCCGATGTGTTGACACCTGACAGTTCTTATTTTATTCTTATATAATTTGCTGTACAAATGGTAACTAAACTCCGTTATTTTATTTCTTATTTCTTATTTGTCTGTATAAATCCAGCATTAGTCAATTAATTATTCTTAGAAATTATTTCAGTAAATAGGGGTTAGTTCAGGTTAACTCAACCCAACTCAAAACTACTTTATTCTTTGAAGAACAATATTCTTGTTGACAAAGTGAAGTCATTATTCGCCAATACAATAAACACAGACTGCAGGTCCTAAGCCAATGTCAAAAATAAAACTAAAATAAAACAGTATCCCGCTAAACAATTTTTAGTTCCAGAGATGTTTCATAAACATACATTTAAACGCTGAAACGTATCACTAAACTGCAGATAAATGTTTGAGAAATGTTTATGTAACTGTAAATGTCCTACCTCAGAAATGTTTCATTGAAACGTACCAAGGAAACATTTCGCAATGTTACAAACATATCACATTGAAACATTAAAAAAAAATATTTACGAGATGTTGCAAGTTAATTTGTATGCAATATTTCAAATTTACTCTTCGAGAATGTTACCAAACATTGCAAGTGAACCCCTAAATAATTCACAGAATTAAATGTAAATCACAAAATTTATTTTCAGAACATGGGAATATTTACAATAAAGTTTAAATACAAATACAGCCGCATCAAAACCTTATCCAAAACAATAATACCTAGATACCTAATACCTAACCTGAACCTTATTAATATTAAATTTTCCATTTTTTTGGATCTTCAGTCATTTTCTGTTCCTTTCAAAGTTTCATCCTAAAAGTAAATGATCAAAATTTTCTTAAAAATAAATCGCACAATTATTTAATTATTTACTTATTTATTCCGTCAGTACGCTACAGAAATAAAAAAAAATCCAAAATGCTACAAAATTCGTAAATAATGTAATGACTAACGACGAATCACCAAATATTTCTTAATTTCATACCCTAATGTGCCTTCTAAAGGTCACTTTTACAACAAATAAGTAATAAACTGGGACACTTTTATACGAAACTTAAATATAGATAAAATAATACTGTTTCATACCCATTGACATAATAGTGTTATTAACAACAAATTTGAGGGAAAATTGGAAAACGTTGGATTTTTAGGTTAGATTGTTGGCACTAAAATATATAACTAGGTACCTACTTACCAAATTATCACCATTATCACAATTATTTTTGTTTGCAGTAGTAAACACCTGCACTGCTTGACTCATTGTGGTAGTTATATTGTTTTTTTTTTTTTTATTTTGTATCAAATCCAAATAAAAAGCAGTAAAAGCACTCTGACTCAGCAAACTCAGCATCACTACATTGGTTGGTGTGTCTATTGACCCGCCGCCGTGGACCGTGGTGGTTACTACTATATTCTCATTACCTGGCAGTTTTATCGGGTTCTGGTTAATTTGGATAGCATTTGGTCAGTTATTTTGATTTTATGTCCCCTAAAAATCTGTTAAGGCCACTAGGTTCCGAAATTATTGGTTTAATTTACTGGTTATAAAGTTCTTCCGTCAGAGGAAAATACAACCACGGTAGAGTGGCAGTATATACAATTAAATTTTCGGATCTATTTACAATACACTATACGCACAAAATAAATAAATGCTTTTTCCACAACATTTTTGGTAATAATTTAAAGTACTTGATGTTGCGGAAAAATATTTTTGCCGTGACAAAAACACAAAAGAACGCCATAACTCAACCATTGAAATGACAGATCAAAATAAAAAAGAAAACGATTCTGGAACATTTCTGACATACATAAATGAAATGTTTCATTTTTGCGATACTTCTGCAAACATGAAATATTTCAAGAATGTTTCATGTTTAGCGGGATACAATCAGAACAGACTTATATTAAAGAGGTTTAAAGGAGTTCGTCCCTTTTCTTTCCATCAGCCCCAGTCCATGGAGGCGTTTCGCCGTATGGCGGCTCATTGGCATGGCTATAGGCTATAAGCTTATGCGGGTTCCATTCCAGCGTTTGGTCTTCTCTCAGTCCTCGCTGATCTGGTTGGGTGTATTGTTCGATTGCTGCGAGATGTCGCCACGTGCAACATCTAGCATACGTACTGAGATCAAGACAAAAGAAAAACTTTTAAAATATACTTAACATATTCACTAAGATAATCACTGAACTGATGGATCTTTAAAAAATTCATCCAAAGTGTCGTAAGCTTATGAAACGTTTAGTCAAGTTTTTAAACCTCTTCGAACATTGTTGTCTTCTCAAGGAGAGCGGTATAGATGATTAAAAATTTTCTTACCACTACCTATATATACCGGGTGTTGCATCGTCGAGCGGGACATAGGAAATCCCATGTAATTTTAAATGGGGTCAATTATTGGCTTCCCTAATTATTTTAGAGAAAAATTCTATTTAGGTTTATTAAAGAGCACTAAAACCCACATTCAAAAGAATAACTTTAGATATTTTTGATGAGCCCGTTTACGGGTTATCGCCGATTTCTTTTTAACTATTTCTCCTTTTTATGGCCCCGTATTTGCGGGCACCAGTCAAGGTAAAAGATGACTGTCAAATAAAGTTGTCATTTTGAGGAATATTTGAACATCTTCTTAAATCCTAAAATTCTAACAATTTAATAGTACCTACCTATTAATTAGTTAAATATTGAAACATGTAAAATGTCATAATTAACCTTGTAATTGGATACTTTATTTTAGTTTTATTCAGATTAATTTGTACTCATAAATACACCTTTAATATTTTCGATTTACGAGTTTTTATAACAATAAAGCACACATTTCAAAATGACAACTTTATTTGACAGTCATCTTTTTCCCGAATGACTGGAGTTGGAAAGTCCACCGTTTTTAAATTATTGCGGGAGAGAAAGACAGCAGGTCAAGTGGAACCTCCCAAGAAAAGTCCAGGCAGACCAGTAAAAGTCCTTGATGAAGACACCAAAAGTGTAGTTCGCAGAAAAGTTCACTGTTTTTATTTAAAAAAAGAAATATCCACCCTAGATAAGATTCTAATAGAGCTTGGCCAGGATGACAGTATTCCGTTTATAACTAGAAAACTTTTATGGGCCACTTAAAAAAATATGGATTTTGTCTGGGAAAAGCATAACCGTAAATAACTTTTACTGGAAAGCGATGAAATTGTTTGCTGGCGACGAAAATACTTGAGAAGTATAAAGCAGTACAGAAGAGAGCAGAAGAAAATATTTAATCCTGATGAGACGTGGATTAATAAAGGTTATATACTACCAAAGTTGTGGCAAGACAAAAATATAACCAGTGCTTGCCAAGCTTTCATAGAAGGCCTGTCAACGGATATTAAGATACCTTCAGGTAAAGGGAAGAGACTAATAATCGTCCATATTGGAAGCGAAGACGGATTCTTGATAGAAGGTTTGCTAACCTTTCAGTCGTTCAATACGGGAGATTACCACGAGGACATGAATTAGAATGTTTTTGAGGACTATTTTGGTGAAATGATAAAATATCTTCCAGCTGATTCAGTAGTAGTTATGGATAACGCAAGCTATCATTCACGACGCACAGAGAAAAATGAGGGATCTATTATAACGTCAAGAGGAGATGACAGTTCCTCAGATGACAAAGAATAATATGATTTTTTATAATTTAATTTCTGTATAATGTATTTTTTGTATTTTGTATTTTTTCTATAATGTTTAATAAAAACTAAGTGTACCTAATACTATACACTGCGTCCATAAAGTCTTGCACAAATTCATTTAAAATTAAGGGGCTTACTTTTTTTAAAAACGCTCGGACACGTCAATTAGTACTTTTGTTTGCGCATTTTTTAACGTAAAATGTTTTTATACAGGGTGTCGCACGTATGAGGTATGAGGTCATCAAGGATTTTTTTTAATGGAATACCCTGTATATTATATCAATTTTGAATTCTATGATGAACACTTAACACCTCTGGAAATCACGGTTTCCGAAATATTGACGTTTGAAAATTTATTTTAAACACATTTATTGATGACCTCATACCTCATACGTGCGACACCCTGTATAAAAACATTTTACGTTAAAAAATGCGCAAACAAAAGTACTAATTGACGTGTCCGAGCGTTTTTAAAAAGTAAATACCTGAATTTTAAATGAATTTGTGCAAGACTTTATGGACGCACTGTATACATACATAATGCCCAATTTTTATTCTGTTAAAATAAAATTCTTTCCTTTTTACGAATATCCTACCGGCACGCCTTTGTCACACCATTTTCAGTGTTTGTGAATGGATAACAATAGGCAAAACCCATAAATTGACCCAAACCCGGGTGGTACTACCAAGTGCACTTGATGAAAAGAAAGAATTTTGCAATGAAATCAATGCCAAATCAGCCAAATTATGAAAGTGGCCTAAATATTCGTTGGGTCACTCTGTAGTACCTTTGCATACCTAATGAGCTTTTATTACTCTACACCTTTCTGAACCTAACTAACTGCTTACAGGAACTGCTAACTCATCATCACCTAAGATAGGTAAAATTACACAAAAATTGAAACGAGCCCGGCTGTTTTTTTGATTTTCTGTTGTGTTTTTTTATTTTTCTTACTTAAAAACCAAGCAGCATCAATGAAAAAGGGCGTGGCACACACAAATTTTCGCCTGCGGCCTTAGTTTCTTCCACCCCCTCCGAACTTATTTTTTGGTTGCGCCACTGGACAACACGATTGTTTTTTTGAGACTAAGACTTTTTAATATATTTTTTATTGCTTTTTCATCTTATCATCGTATCGATGATTTATGCCTTGGGATATTGTAATATAATTGTATATAAAATACTTGTCACTTTTGTAACGAAATGCTTGTGGCACAATCGGAATTAAGTTGGGAAGCCTTTGTAATGAGAATGGCACACTTCTTCTTTGTCAGGACATAAAGTTTGTTTTCTTGCTGTTGTTGGCCTTCAGCTGAACACCCATATAGAGTTGGTCACACAGTGAAAATTTCTAATATATCAAACAACATTTACATAGAGAAAATCTAAAACACATAAACAGGGGCGCACACTTCCTACGAAATTTGGGCGTGGTCCCAAACATTTTTTGCCTGCGCCGCTTTAGCTCCACAGTCTGCGCCCCTCCCATATTTCGCCCCCCCTCCCAAGCCTTAAAGTGCCGGCTACGCCACTGCGTATATATCATGGCTTAGGTACATCATAATGCACCCAAAGATTCCCTTTGTTTTGGGATTTTCTTTGTTTTTATAGAATATTTCCAACATCACACCAAATATGAAAATTTTTCTCAAATTCCCAAAAGCCATATTTTGTCCATAAACTTCCCAGAAATTGGGAGACTTTCCACGGGTTGGCAACACTGTTTCCATTAAAGAAATCAATCATTGACGAGCAGAAACTACTGCACACAAAAACCTATGGGCGGAATACTATAGAGAGTGAATAAATAAGAACAGAGAGAACAATAATAATACCGTTCCTTTATCAATTATTATATTATATTAGCGTTGTATGAGTTATACAACGATATTAGTAAACAGGACTATTATATATCTCGTTTATATTCCCATCTTTGGCTAACTAGTTGTGTTTAATAAAGATAGCGTGCAAGCGGTTGGAGTGCGCGGTAAACGGAATAGAAAACGTGTTGGTTATAAACTTACGTGGCCTAACTCTCGCGCAAGCGATTAAGCCGCCCCATTCAAAGTTTTTAACGTCTTGTGGGTCTAGTATATAAACAGTAAATAAGAAATAATTTTATTTAGAAGCTGCCACAATGTCGGTCGAAGAATTAACAAAAATAATATCTCCCGCCTTTACCGAAGAAACTCTAATTCAAATTTTGACCATCAAAAGTGATCTTTTAGATTTAAAAATTTTGGAAATAGTTATTGATGACGACGAAGCTAAAAAGGGCGATTCTTATTTAAGTACTATTTGTCGCTTCAAAGTTAAAGCAAGCGGTAAAAATGCCATGTAAGTATTTATAAATCTATTTTTTTATTTCTGAATTTACATTTCAGCAGTATGGTACGTAACTTAAGGGGGTGATTCCTTATGATATTCTCAGAAAAGAAGTTCATATGAAGATGTGTCCTGAGCTGCACGTTTTCAATATACAGGGTGTTAAATTTAAAAAATTAATTAGCTCTAACTAGACTTCAACTTCCGGTTTAACCGATTTGATGTTTTTGGGAAGATAATAAAAAAGTAAGATAGGGACATGTAAGCCGTTTTATTCTAAAAGGTACCGTTAGAAAGCTAGAAGCTGTCAAAATTCAAAAATGTCATTTTTCAAAAGTCGATATCTTGGAAACTATTAAGTTTAGACTTATAATGCACGCATTGAAAAATAATTGTTATTTTATGTAAAATCCAAAAATATTCGAAGATATAAGGTGTTCCATTTAAAAAAAAAAGTAACTTTGTCTCTCTAAGGTTTTCTGGCTCAACCTGTATAATTATTTTTTTTTAATTCTTGTACACCTTAAAAAACCCTAAAACTTTTATCTAAAATATTTTTTGCTGACTTACTTTAAGAAATAATCGACCGTTTCCATATACCAACGACCCTGTATATGTATCTGAAAGTTAATTAAAACATTTAAATTTAAAATAAAATTAGGTTTCTAAATTTGACTATGAATAACGGTACCAAATTTCAATAAAATCGGTAAGAGGATATTTAAGAAAATTAGAAAAAATCGATATTTTTTTAAATTTTAACACTCTATGTCAAAAACTCCGTACATAATATGATTAGTTATAAGATTTTTTTCTCTTACAATATCATAAGGAGCCACCCCCTTAAGTTACGTACCGTACTTCTAAAACATCCTAATATGTAATTTAGTTAGGACTATACAGTGCGTTTATTTTAAGGCGGGTTTTACATGGTAAATCTTAAAGCCTATGTTAGGCACATTTCTATTGAAAGCTATAAGTTAAAATTTTACACAAATATTTCTTGTGGTATCATACCCAAGATAAGATCATGTTTGTATTATTTTACTAACGCAAAATATTTAAAAATATCATTTTAAGTTATAATATAACGCTGCTTTGCCTAGCCCTGTATATTAAGTTTACTTAGGTATTTTTGACCTAAGCTGGTATGTGACATTACTATAATATTAGACAACTTGTAAATTATACAATTTGGATGATTATTTAGGATTTTTATTTCAATTAAGTTTAATAATTTCCCTAAATATAATCTACAACAATAAACTTAAAACTTATATAAAATGTTCGAAGTGCCCTCCATTTACAGCCAAACAGTGCCCCAAATAATCATAAAATTCTTTCTAACATTCGACAACTGTCGCGTTGTGATGCTGCGTGAAGCCTCGATTATTCTGTTTTTTAATTCATCTGCATCATTTGGTCTTCCTCTTACGTTATCAAGAACGTTTGATGTGAGGTATCCCCAATAGAAGAAGTCCAAAGGCGTGATATCTGGGCTTCGAACGGGCCATTTAAAAGGTCCATATCGTCCTATTCAGCTGCTCGTAAACGGAAACACATTATTTAAATACTCCGTTACAATTATTGCGCTATGAGCTGGAGCTCCATCATGTTGAAATATAATTTCCTCCCTTCTGTGGGCTAGCGCAGGTCCTACTTCCATATATAAAAGATCGATGTATTTTTTTTTGCCAAGTGTACCGTCTATAAAAAATGGACCAATAATCATATTTCCTAAAATACCTGCCCATATATTTACATTTTGTCGCCACTGGGTATGCGTTTGGTGCACCACGTAGGGATTTTCCCGCGACCAGATTCTAACATTTTGCTTGTTCACTGTTCCATTAATATTAAAGGAGCTTTCATCTGTAACCAGTATGTTATCATAGTTAGAGCCGCGGTGACAAAAATGCCTTGAAACTTGGAACTCCCAAACGGATGAAAAGCACGTTTTTGTATAGTTCGAGTGTCGTTCTCGAAATCCGTGTTGTCGAGTAGGGGTCTGGCGCTCGGCGTTGAGCGGCTATAATATTTTTTCCAAATTTTGACCAGCGGTTTAAGAAAACATTTCCCAAACGGATGAAAATTACTGGAGGGCATCTAGGCAACCCCCCAATTAACTAAAAATCTGTACTAAAATTGTAGCGCTAACAGTGTTAGCCAAATACGACCTTATAGTATAAGGTTTTTATATCAGATGGCTAGGAAATATTTTCCTAATTAGTAGGGTAAACCCGGTAGAGATGGCGCACGTTTTTTTAAGTCTGTATAAAAAATCAGGCTTTCAATATTTAATGGGTATTACCTTTTCATGTAATTAATTTAAATGGAATAAAAGTTCGGAATACCAAAATACACAACTTTATTCAGTTTTACTAACCAAAAATAATTTTCTATCAAATAACCGAAAAAGCCATCTCACCCCTAGGGTATGGGTGAGATGGCGAACATAAAAAACAAAAGATAAACAACTAAATTTTTAAATTTTCTCGTCTGCCACATCGCAGGCAATAGTTTTGGAAATTCGTAGATTTCCCCACAACCAACACACTTAGCTTTGTTATCGCCGTCATTGAAGCTGCTTGAATCGCTTTGTAAATCAATGTAGACGTCACTATCTGAAGAAGAAATGTAGTATTCTCTGGATTTGCTTGTTTTGCATGTATTTATTCGTGGCTTTTTTATTGCGTTTTTTTGTTGTTTTACCTCTGTATTTTCATTTTGTGATAATAATTTATGTCTTCGTTCATTTAGAGGTGTGTCACTATCCGACGATGAGTCGCAACAGTTTCCTTGTTTTTTCGGTTGGCGGTTCTTTGATATTTTAAGATGATTTCCATGTTTCTTTGTTTGCTGACTCAATTTCATTTTATTTTCTGCTAGTGTTTTCTTTTTTAAAATATGATGTTAATATTTCAGCAAGCTGACGACTGCGCTTACGTACCATATTCACTTTCGAGGTACTAGGAACTGGGCAGATGCTATCTAACATTTTCCCGGGGTGTTCTTCTCCTGTTCAGGAATTTTGGTAATTTCAGAATCGATAACATCTTTAGAACTTCCGGCATTAATTAAGTTGTCTCGGCTAAGGTCTTTTTCAGGAACTGTGCGGTCGCTAATAGATTGGGTGAGATAGCGCGACCCAACTATCCCAAGCCGAAGGGTGAGAAGGCGCACGCCATCTAACCCAACGTGTAGTGGGTGAGATGGCTCGGTCACGTGCTTGTCAACAAATAACCGTTTAGATTATTTTGAGGTTAGAAAAGAAACTATGGTGATATTTCAAAGCGATAATGTTATAACAATATAAATCTCTAATCAATTTCACTCTTAATCTATTAAATTACCTATTGTCTAGAAAAAAATAGGGCATGCTAAAATATATTATGGAAAATTTATTACGTTGTTACCAAAAAATCGGCGTGATCTACACGGCACAAGTCTTTACTCACAAATGAGGTTCTGTAGCGACGGCGGTGTTGCCGGCTTTTAATTTATTTCGGAAAATATTGCAGTGCGCCATCTTAACCCGCTGCGCCCATCTCTACCGGGTTTACCCTATATATATATTTAACCCCCCAATTACCGGAAAAATATTTTCATCCGATTTGATCTTTGCAAAGAGCTCTTCCAGGAGCTAAAAAAAAAAATGAAAAAAGGGGGAAAAAAATTTGCTCATTTAAACTTGAAATTTGGCAGGGAGCTAGAGTTCGTGTCTGAGAATATGTAAAATATGTGAAAATTTTTACTTACCATTAAATAGTCACTAAACATTTTACCGCCTCTCGGGAGCATATCATTTTTTTTATATTTTTAAACCAGAGATAAGTAACTTTACGAAACTTCCATCTAAATCTCGCAGAAAATTTACGGAGAACTCCGGGATCAAAATCAGGCATGCTGGCGAGGTTTTTTGTTATTTGGCATAGTTTAGCCAGGATCATTTTGGATGAAAACTTTTTTTTTTAATAACATACATAATTACGATTCATTTCAGTCCGGTTGCATGCATGCGGCTGATTTTTTTTTAAGTTTGGGTCCATTTAATTGTACTGGAGGTTACGGCAAGGATTAAATCGGATGAAAATATTTTTCCGGTAATTGTTGAGTTGCCTAGATGTCCTCCAGTAATTTTCATCCGTTTGAGAAATGTTTTTTTAAACCGCTGGTCAAAATTTGAAAAAAATATAGCCGCTCACCGCCGAGCGCCAGACCCCTACACGACAGCACGGATTTCGAGAACGACACTCGAACTATATTATACAAAAACGTGCTTTTCATCCGTTTGGGAGTTCCAAGGCATTTTTGTCACCGCGGCTCTAACTATCAGCAATACGTGGGTTATTATTAATTCGATCCATCCATTCTTCACAAAACTGCATCCGTTCAAAATAATCATGCGGTAAAAGTTCCTGTACGTTTCGAATTTTAAAAGATTTGTATTTTTCTTTCTTTAATGCGTTCTAACAACTGCTTCTAGGTTTATCGAAGCGATCAGCAAGGTGTGTCAAATTGGATGATGGTTGTTCTTCTATCGCCATGTCTGTGTATTCGGAATTCTTCAGTTAACATAGAGGAATCTCTTTTCCGTTTTTTATGAGAATCACCAAGACATCCACTAGTCATGAACTTTACATGCAATCGTTGTACGGTCGACTTGCTGGGAATGGTACGGTTTTGATAGACAGCGGCAAGATTATCAGTAACTTTCCGATATGACATTCCTCTTATGCAGTTTGAAACCATTTCATTTCGTTCTTTTACAGTGTAGATAGACATGATAAATTACGAAAATACTGACAGCGGTGTCATAATATTTTTCTTTATCTAAGGTAGTTAATTACATAAATTACAAGTGGGTTAAATAGTGTAATTTTACCAAAATGAAAAGGTGTTTTTTGGGTATCTTTTAGAGCTTTTTTGCATAGATTGCACTATAACTTATTCCCCCCATCTCAAATTTTGTCTGTTCTCAAGTTTTAGTAATATTTGTTTAATACAGATGTGCCTAACATAGGCTTAAATATTTACCATGTAAATCCCTATGTCCCGCGTTAAAATTAACGCACTGTATAAAGCCTTATCCTTATTTTGACAATTTTTGAATTTGTATGCTCCCAGGGGCTCATAGGGTTTAAAATAAATTTTCAAAAATATTCTCCAAGTTTCAAGTCGCTATCTTAATATTAACCCGAGTCTACTGGCAATGAAAGTTTCCTTACCTGAATGGCATGTGGTTTTCGACATTGAATAATCAATTTCTTATTCCGGCCAAAGTAATTCTTCAAAAAAATTGAAACTTAGTTGACTTTAACCTTATAATAGTAGCTATTCCTCGGAATTTTTACAGATTTTTAGCTATTACAATTTTAAGGTTTCAGCTAGATGAATAAAAGGTTTTTTCATTGTTTTCAATATTTGTTCAAAAAATAATAATAAATTGTTCTTAATTATTCTATATTACTTATTGAAACAATAATAAATAAATTTAATTTTTATCATGATTGTTAATATTTTAGTGAAGTGTCCCAAGAATTTACTGTGCCAGTGATCGTGAAATACATTCCAAAAAATGTTGCAAGACATAAGACATTTCGATCTGCCGACTTCTTTAAAACAGAAATTTATTTTTATGAAAAGGTAAAAATATATTCTTACTTTCTTTTTGGAAAGCAATCTTCTTAGAATGATAGATCTGTCATGAAGTTCTTAACTATTTCAAAATCATTATCTCTAAATTTATAGACAACTACCTGCAAAACTTAATTATTATAGTAATCAAATAATAAAATTTGTATTGTAGATATTGTGCTGAAATTTTTACCACTTTAATAGATTTCTAAATGAGATTATCTGTAAATGTACAACTACTTGAAATCTTAGTTAGTAACGAAATATTACAAAGTACGCTTAAAACTGTAGATTTTTTTGTGCTGTAATAATAAATATTTGACATAAACGAGTTCTCAAAGCATATATAAAAAAAAATTACATTCGTATAGGACCTAATATCAATTTGATCACATGAATTATTTTGAGAATATTAGAATATACAGGTGAGTTTTTTAAAGTATTACAAGGCGATGTGTCGCAAACGGTTTAAAATATTTTCTTGAAATTTTAACGAAGCAATAGTAAGATGGGGGACATATTTAAACATATTTTTATCATATACCCCCTATCCTCATTTTAAGGGGTGGGGATAACTTTGAAATTTTGAATGGGACTATGTACTTTTGTTTATTAATTTTGAATCTACGTAAAAAACTACGTAACACATGTTTACAAAAAAAAATTGATTTGCTCCACTGGTTACGGAATTATGATTTATTAGGTTATAAAAATTAAAAAATATTATTTATCATTTATCGCCTGTCATGTTTTAGGAGATGTTCGAAATGTCTCTCTTCCAAACATTTTCTCACTCTTTTTGAAATGAATTTCATACCCGCTCTAACATTTCAGGTGTCACTAATAAGCAGGCAAAGCGGATTCCGTCTTTCTATCATCTACAGTTGTAGGTGCAGTCGCCATCACTTTGTCTTTTATAAATCCACAGAAGAAAAAGTCAAGAGGGGTCAAATCCGGGGACCTAGCAGGCCAATTGACAAGACCAGCTCGACCAATCCACCTGTGGTCAAACAATTCGTTCAATTGATTACGGGCCTGTATTGCATAATGCGGTGGAGCTCCGTCCTGTTGAAACCACATCTCAGGATTTATGTTTTGGTTTAATAATTGGGGTAATTGGTTCCTTAAAAAATCTGTATACATTTCTTCATTTAAATGGCGTTCAAAGAAATGCCGACCAATAACTCTATCTCCAATTATACCACACCAGACATTAACTGACCAAGGATGTTGATTTGGCACAGTTCTCATCCAGTGGGGATTTTCCGATGCCCAGTAGTGCATATTGTGTCTATTATTGCCTTTAAGAAAACAAACAAAAAAAAATAATTATTTTTTACTGACAAGGGATAACTTAAAATTCTACCTGGCCACAATTATAGAAAGTAGCTTCATCAGAAAAAATAACATTCTTTAGGAACCTGTTATTTCCTTGCATTTGCCTTTGTACCCAATTGCAAAAAGTAACGCGATTTTTAAAGTCTTGCCCATAAAGCTTTTGGTGGAGCGTAATGTGGTATGGATGAAATTTGTACATATGCAATATGGTCACAACCGATTTTGTGCTCATTCCAGCAACTGCAGCAAGCCGCCTGGAACTTACATGCAGGTTAATACCATGCCTAAAGCTCCAACTGCCCTATCTTCATCCGTTTTAGTTCGGTTCTGAAATCGTGATTTTGACTTCAGGCTGCCAGTAGTACGACTTCTTGTTTTCAGCCTTTTAAATGCCATGTGAGATTTCCAGTTGTTACGAAACCTCTCGGTCCACATTAGTGAAGTGTAGTTTCTTCTGCACTTCCCCAAAATTAACAACATATCAACTTGCACACTAAAATTCACTTTCATGTTTAATTGACCAAACTGAGAAATAATTGTTGATACGTAAAAATTCTCAACTGACGGAAGTCAAAACAACGCATTTCCATGTAAACGAATAATAATTCTGAAATAAGTGAACTTGATTTATTGATGAAATATAGTTATTTTTTAAATCCAATAGAAGTTTAATAAATAGGTAGAAATTAAAATCGATTTTATTTTTTGTACACATACGTAGTTTTTTTACGTAGATTCAAAATTAATAAACGAAAGTATATAATCCTATTTAGAATTTTAAAGTTACCCCCCACCCCTCAAAATGGGGACAGGAGGTATATGATAAAAATATGTTTAAATATGTCCCCCATCATTAAAATTTCAAGAAAATATTTTAAACCGTTTGCGAGATATCACCTTGTAACACTTTAAAAAACTTACCCTGTATAAAAAAATTAACATAGTACCTAATATACATTTGATCACATGAATTTTATTTTAAGAATACTAGGATATAGAAATATTTCAATCATAAAACAAATTTACTGGACCTAAGTTACTATTATTATTCGTTTATTTTGGATAAAAACTTATATTACATTTGTATCGATTTCAAGTCTCATGTTTGCTTCTTTTTTCTTAACATCCATACTTCGTTGTCTTCCACCTTCCACCCCTTTTTTCTTTATCCAAAATACCTTCCTTACATCATTTAATTTCGTTAAAGCCGTTCGATACATTCTTTCAGAGATGCTTAAGTTGCCAAGAACAATTTCTTGGAAACAATGACTGTTGACGATAAACGAGTATGTCAGTGGATGTTGTCCTCGCGACGCTTCTTTACTCGTTATATTTCTTCGTGTACCACCAATTTGCACATGACAAGCCAATAATCCCCGCTGTTTATTTAAATTCCCAATATTATTAAATAGTTCAAAAATATTCTTTCTTTCTTTCTCCGTTAATTTATAACACATTTTCTTAGAGTTCTTTCAAACATCTAGCCATTTCTTTATTTACTGGTCGATTTTTGCTTACTCGGTCTGTGAAGTTTAACTGTGTCTTCCTTAGCTGCTCCATCTGTCAAAAAGATTTCAGGCGGTTGTTGTACATATTTTTGATTGTTCAGGTTAGTTAGTGTTTCGATTCATCGTTGACGTATCCTTAAATTGGGCGTTATTATCAAGGTCACAGATATTTGCAAAACATAAATTCTGCATTTTGCATATATTATGATGAAAGCATGTACTATCATTGAAATGGTCAAAGCATACAAAAAGACTCTTTTTTACACTGACGTATGTCATAAATGCTAAATGTAGGGTCCTCATCTGAATCATCTCTAGGATCATTAAAGTTATTTCCGCAATTTTCATAGTCTTTACTTATTACTTTTTACTTGATTACTATTTTCTTTCCTTCTAATAATTGTTATCGCAAATTAGCTAACGATATATTGTCTTTGGAAGTCGTGTCGTCATTCTCAGATAGATCTTCGATGGCCAAACCTGTGCCGGTATTATACCACTTTTGATTATAAAGCATTTTAACAGTTTTTCCCACACAAATACGGCTTTAAGTTCCTTTGAAGAAACGACGTATTGCGATTCATCTTACCAAGGCACAAGCACATCCATTATTTAGGAATTGAAAAGTTTTACTAGCACAAAATACAAACAACACTGAACGGTGAGAACGTGAAAATACGAAATTTTGAGATTTAGATATCTTCTTGGTATAATAATACCTGCAGATACGTCACACTTGTTCAATACAGAATTCGTTTTTATTTACGCACGAAGAGGCGTATATTTACTTACGTCGGTTCGTGAGAAAATCTTCCTACAGTTTGACACCATTATGGCCAACGTAAAAGAAATACAGTTCCGCCATTTCGTGAGAATAAGGATGCATTTGAGGAACGATTTTTGGCGGCGTATCTCACTTTTTGACTTTATGTCTTTATTGAACTTCATAATCAGAGAATTCATGACAAGAAATTATTATGGTGGCATCTACCTATATTATATCCCGATAATATTTTAGATATGGCCCGAAATGAAAAAATTTAAATTGTCCAAGATATCTGATGAGCCTGATGAAGTCCCACTGTAAGTAGCTACCCATTCTATTTAATTATATAATTATTATAAGTGTCTTATAAATTTTGGTACATGCGAATATTTTTTGATACCCTGTAGGTTTAAGTTTATCGATTAATATTTTTGGATTTCCACTTAATTTTAAACCAATTTTATGCAACATGTTTTTGTTATTATTTGACAAGGGAATGCATGGTAATGAAACAATTCCAATACATTTTTTTTACGTTTGCTCTTGGACTAATTTTTGTTGCTATTGTATCAACCAATCTGTAAATTTACAGATTACATGGCTCATAATGCTGTTTTATTGTCACTTTGAACTAACCTAAACTAATTTCTTAGTTGGACAATTAAGTATACTATATTTCTATTTGGTTAAGAGGTTAATAAAAAAGTGATTTATTGCATTGAGACGTGGTCGCTATAGTCCACATGGTTTCCCATAAAAGATTATGGTGTTGCTAAAGTGCTTAGTTGTAAATCGCCTGCACGCGCGTGATGTAAATAAGTATCTTCATTTTTGACATCTTTAAGCTCGCCTTGAAGGAGTTATATTATATTATATATATACAGTTACAATATCTAACATGGAACAAATCCTGGATTGTCACTTTGGTTAATTTTTAAAGAACGCCTAAAGTTGTATATTGGTGCTGAGTTAAAACTTTTCCATCTATATCTATTTTTTAATAATGACTGTGATACTATTATAATATCTTTATGAAATTTGGTACACATCTTATATGCATTAAGGAGCATTTTCTGATGTACAAACAATTTTATTATTTTTACCAGTGGCGTCTGTACGGGTTTTGCATTTAATAGTTTTGGAGAAAATAATGGTACGCCACTGCTTGCCTCCTAAATAAAAATTATTTTTAAAATCTTCATTCATTTCTGAGCAAATTTGATCTCTTGATTTTCTTTCGTCCGACGCATGGTTTTCGCGTAAAAAATATAAAAATGGTTTTACTTCAGGGTCAAATCGCTGAAAATCTGAAATACTCTGACGATACCACTGACAGAAGTTCACAGGCTGTGGAAAATCCCTGGGGAGTAACGCCTGCACTCTTAGAATATGGTATGAATATAACAGAAAATCAACCAAAATACGCCAAACAATTTGGTGACAAATATTTAGAGCTCTAGCGATCTTCCTCGTACTTGTCTCAGGATGTTCGTCGATTTCTTGCAGCACCGCTTTCTCAATTTCGGGTGTTTTGATAGTTCGAGGTCTACCTTCCGAAGTACCTTTATTAAAACTACCAGTTTCGCTTAGTCGGCGATGAATATTCGAAAAGAATCGGCTATCTGGCAAGGCACGATTAGGATGTCTTTCCTGATAAATGCGCCTAGCTTCTGATGCAGTACCATCTGCGTAATGCATTGCCGCCATTTCCGCATTAGTATAATTTATCATATTTACTGATAACCGAAAAAACAGCGAAAAAATAAAATAACTTCGATGACACTAAAAATCATAGAAATGACGCGCTTAAATGGTTTTGAACACCAATATACTTTAAGTCAACAGCTATGTGACCATGCGTGACATCGACGTTTGCAAAAACAAAATTTATTCCAGGATAACTAGATTTTAATTGTCTAAATAGCCCCCTATCACAATGTCTGTGTTCAATTAAATTTATTTCTTAAGCGAAAACCATCGTCGGACGAAAGAAAATCAAGAGATCAAATTTGCTCAGAAATGCATGAAGATTTTAAAAATAATTTTTATTTAAGAAGAAAGCAGTGGCGTACCATTATTTTCTCCAAAACTTTTAAATGCAAAACCCGTACAGACGCCACTGGTAAAAATAATAAAATTGTTTGTACATCAGAAAATGCTCCTTAATGCATAGAAGATGTGTACTAAATTTCATAAAGATATTATAATAGTATCACAGTTATTATTAAAAAATAGATTATTTTTTTGAAAACTTTAACACTATGCATCTCAAAAGTTAAGACGTTTAGGACATATGAAGTTTTTTTCTTAAAATGTATCGAGGAATCACCTCCTTAAATATTAGCATGTCATTAAGGAACACCCTGTATAATCCATTTGTCACATTCTGAGTAACCAACCTCTGGTGCAATAACTCCACACTCATAACTTATTCGTTCTTTTAATACCTCAATATTTTCGGATTTTCTCTTAAAAACTTTTGGGTTAATATCCGAAGACCTCCGCGGCCTTTCTATTGGGCCCCTCCTGCCAGTCCATATATTTGGATATATTTGGTTTTGATAATCACGAGCAGGCCTAGCATAATGTGGAGGCGCTCCATCCTGCTGAATCTTGATATATCCGAATTTGGCACTTGGGGACCCAAAGCAAAACTGCTGAATCTGGAACAAGTTCTTGCTGCAGAAATGACAAATATGGCACTCCAGCTAAGGTATTGTCAAAAAAATATGGGCGCAAACACTCTTGCACGTTTTCGAACTGCTTCAACTGTCTTTAGTATGGTTCTACCATCTATCTAGTTTACCTTACATAAATAAATTTGTATACAGGATGTTCCGCTGAAAATATCTTGGTTACAACTACTTTCTGGTAGTAGCGTCAACACAGCATTGTCGAATTTACTTTAGCTAGGCAGGTAGAGCATATCTGCATAAACATCCATGTTCCATCCACCGTTAATCACCCTGTATATGGTTCGATTTCGTAAACTGTTTCAATGAGAATTAGACATGTTCTAAGAATAAAGGATAGTTTCTTTGAATTTATTCATTTTTTATAGGAACAGGGCCTAAAAATGTTATTTTTCTTTTTTAAGAGCCCAACTTAAAAAACCCGGGTGTTGTTCGACCAAAAAGCATTTAGCGCATAGGGTGCATCAATAACTTTTTTAGGACCACTAGGTATGTACTTCCCTCGTCCAATGGAGATTCATATCTGCCCAATAATGGCAATTTTGTCGATTAACATGGCCATGTCCTGCAAACGTAGCTTCATCAGAAAATAATTTGTTTTCTGAGTTTATGACATTTTTGTCAATTAAATCCATAATTTTTTCACAAAACTGCAGTCTCCAATCTGGATCATCTTCTGCTAATTTCTGTAAAAGTTGTATTTTGTACTTTTTACTTGTATGCTTCAAGGATGTTTAGTACAGAAGTCTGACATATACCATTTTCTCTTGCTAGCTGTCTTGTAGCAACTAATGGATTATCTTTAATTGCAGGAGTCTTCAATATTCCTTCCAGAAAGCCATAAGGCATTCGGGACCCAACTGTTTTCTGACCCGGCGTGTAAAATGGTAATTATTTTTCCTTTATTTGACGGAGCTCTTGTTTTACATCTGCCAGAAGAATCAGATCATCCTTTGGATGGTGTGTCATGCGTGTCAAACCCGATCATCGAGGTAAATTATTGGACGATTATCAAAACGATATTTTCTTATCGACGTTATTTTTGTAATCGCTGGGACTCCATAAGTAGGTTCTTGCCTTTTGTCAATTGTGCGATATCTGAAGCCCATTTTAAACAAAACTCTTCAAATACTACTGATGCTACAGCTTATTTGGATTTTGTCATTAGTGCGCCGTTGCTTCAGAGTTTCTAATGTAAGTGCGCGTTGCTCTTCGTACGTGGTGTAGACTTTTCGCCTTATCAAGTCATTGTCGGCTTCGTCGAAACCTTTATTGGAACCGTGCTCGAGAAAAAGAATAATAAAAAAATAAATGACATTTATTTGCATATTGCTTTGCCCATATCAGAGTTTGATAAAATTGCATTTATCTCCTAAACAAAGCCAAAATCAAAAAATTATCAAAAAGTACTTTGTATTAGCCAGAAATATCTACCAAAGTAACCATACAGAATTTATTCCATGATAGATGTTCTCACTGTATATATTTTTTTAAACGAAAAATTTATTTAAGGCTTTTAGCGTCTCACTGCGATGGCAAAAATGATTTTATAGCATTAGAGGATTTAGGCTATCAAGGTTTCAAACCATCGGGTAGAAACGATGTTCGAACCAAAGAATCGCTCTGTTTACATATAAGAATCCTAGCGAATTTACACGCTTTGGGATTGGTTGTGAAGATTGACAATCCTGAATTTGAAAAAGCCGCTATAAATATACCAGTAAGTAGTATCTCATCGCATAAAAAACTTAAGAGGATTTTAAAATATGCAATATGCTTAACACAAAATCTTTTTTTAGGAAAGCTATTTTGCAGACAAATTTTTACCATGGTACAATAATTTCCTATACAAATCGATGGGTGTAGAATATCCAAAGGCTGTTAAAGAATTATTACCTCCAGAGTATTATGACAAAGTGAATAAACTATTCTTTTCCGGCGATATTTACGGGTATGATCTCTAAAACTATCTAAAGTTAATTAAAATAGCAAAGGTTTCAATTGAATTTGGTCAAATTTTCAATAAAATTCATTCCATATTTTAGGGAAACGATAAAAAGTTGCAATATACGAGATAAATTTTCAA
The DNA here is from genome assembly GCA_963920685.1 of Polydrusus tereticollis. Lineage (NCBI taxonomy): Eukaryota > Metazoa > Arthropoda > Insecta > Coleoptera > Curculionidae > Polydrusus > Polydrusus tereticollis. Next base: position 29,117,861 of record OY987331.1, on the reverse strand, counting down.
CTGTAACTCAGGGTGATGCTTGGCTTCCGAATTTCCTTGCTAAGTTTGACGATGATGGAAATCAAATCAGTTCTGTTATAATTGATTTTCAGTTAGCTCGGTAAGTTGTTAATAAAGATTTTACAATATTATGACATATACTTAATTATAATTATATTAGTAGCAGAATTAGAAGTAGGTATGCCTACTACTAATTGTACATACCTTAAGAACAAATTACAGGAGTTTTTCAAACCAGTAAAAATATACATGCTGTCTCATTTAAAAAATCGACTTCTAAACATTTTTTAAGTAGGGGAACCTGGGGCAAGACGGGGACGCTAAGCAGTTTATATTAATTAAAATAAAACCAATTAATTTTCATTTTCTGTTTAGATATGCACCATTTACTAACGATCTTTACCACTTCCTGTTGTCGTGTGTGTCACAAGAGTTGTTACATGAGTGGGACAGCCTCATTGCTGAGTATCACAAATGTCTCTCAAGCCGAATAGAACTATTAGGGGGTGACAAAGACCTTATAACTCTAGAGGTAAGTTTAGAAGCACACGCCCGAACACACAGACTAGATAAGTACTTCATGTACTTTTATGCTTTTATTCTTTCACGCTCTGATGACCAAAAAGTATATTAGTCATGTTTTTAGGGGTTAAATGAAGAGTTTATCAGATATCCATTTGCTGGTTTGGTTATGGCCTTGGAGTCTTCCTTAATGTCGTTGTTGACAGATGAAGAAGTTGCCGACTTGGATTTCCTTCAGGTATTTTTTTCGCCGATAAATAACATTTGGAAATTACTTTGCAACTATGTCTTTAAAAATTGCTTACAGCTCATCGCGACTTCGAAGGACGAGGAATTTTTGCCTACAGTATTTTGTCCACAACCTTGTTGATTTTATTTTAGTTAAATAATAGCATCATTGTATTTTTTAGGGGGAAAACGCCATTCCATTGGAAGAAGTATGGATACTGCCGGAATTTGACAAAGCTAGAAAAGAGAAACTGGCATACCTGATTAAAGTCTTTGTAGACAAAGGATTTGTGCCCTAACTTTTTTCTAATAAGAATACCTTGAAATAATTTGTCAAAACCGCTTTTTGCTCTATTCTTATAGAGGGAGCTCCATTTAAATCGCCAGTCCTTAAAAATTCATACCTTTGGTAGGTACTAATTAATATCCTATTGCTAAAATCCAATTACAGTACCTATTGCAGAATACCTGCAGCAAAATTAATAACTTCAAGGTGTCAAAATAACTTTCGTTTTCCTTGAGACATTCTCTTACTCTAAATGGCAGTTGCTGCACAGCTGTCGATACTACCCTAATAACACGTGATGTTCCTGAGATATCCCGCTAAGGTCTTACGAATGTCCTAATGTTTCGGACCTATATACGACATACTAGGGATGTTTCTTTTGGTACATCCCATAAATGTTTTAGTTAGGATGTTATAGAAACATCCGTCATCCGTCCCATCAACAAGATAATGAAAAAAATGATTATGATAAATTTTAACAACTCTGTGGCAGTGTATATAAATCGCTGGCTCTAATTGAACATTTAAATTTTTTCCTGATATTTTACTTTTTTCTAAATAGATTAATAAAAAAAATACTTCGACTTTAATTATTGTGAACTGTATTTTTTTTACTTGTTAAAATATGATGATAGATTAAAATAATTTAACTTGACTGCTGTCACGGAAACTGTGAATAATACCTTTTGAAAGTAAAAGCTAACCTACAAAAAAACCAAAATATTATTAACAATAGAACTGCATAGTTAAATTTAAACAGGCAGAACGTTATGGTTTGTGGTTGGCTGATAGGTAAATAGGTATATTCGGAATAAAAGAAAGGTACATAATTTAAAATAAATAGTCTATTAGGAATACATAATATTATTATTAAAATAGTAATTTTAAGTTTTTGAACATCCCGCGCTAATCTTCCCATAATGCACTAGCATCAGTATTTGCCTATCCGCTGGAATTGAATGGCGTCCGTGTGTAGCGTCTGTCGGTGAGTGTGGTGAATCGGTTCTTTTCGGGTTGTTTGCTTTTTTCGTTTTCTCTTAATTATCTTCTGCCGTTCGTTATTTCTTTGCACAACCACGAAAATATATTATTATTGTGATACGACCAAGGATCTAGGTGACCTAACCTAAGTTTTCTGAAATCTCTATTATTCATTACTAAGATTAGTGTTCAGTTCCCCATTAATGACAATTTAAATGGTCTTGGTAAGTTTTACGAAGCGGTTTTAAAAGTAGATCTTAGTGTTTAATTATTATGTTTTAGGTACACCATCAAAAACTTAGTCAGGCTGTTGTTGCAAGCCACAAATCCTCTACAACATACAAGCACTCTTGGTAAAAATTAATTCCAAAGTAAGCAAGTTTTCCCATCAGTTTAACGAGGAAGAAATTCAAACATTTTCGAAAAATCTAAGATAAAGTTTCCTATTGAAACACAACAAATTTTTAATGATTTTGAGGAATTTCTTTCGGCAGCCGAAAATTATTCAGCTTTGGTAAATATTTTTAAATTAATAATTAAGCTGCCTAAAATGTACATGAATCGTTATTCAAATTTTTTTTTATACATTTATATTTTTTTAAATAATAGGTTCAGTTCTTTGCAAAAGTAGGTGGCTCCAACACCTATGAGTGCATAAAATGTTGCCTTGCTCCCATAATCAGCGATGTTTTAGCAGAACAGTCTTCCTTTTTGGGGAAAAAAGGAAGAAATATGTTTGGCACCACTACCTTGGCAAAAGCAGTGATCGGTAAATATTAATACAGAAGACTCTTATTTTAATGATTATATTATAACAACTCTTCTTTTATTTTTTCCATCTTGTTTCTGCAACTCACTTTAAATAAATAATGTAACGTATAAAAATACAAACTCCCAGGTCTGGGGGTTCCCCCTAAAAAATACATAATAATATAAATATTATGCCTAATGCTCGAATAATACGGCGTCGCTCGGTTAATGCGGATTTCAACGGCAGTATACTCGACTCGGATAATCCCGCGGTCGGAAACAGAGTCTGATAATCGGGAATCTACTGTATACTAGTCCAAATGGTTCTTTAATATTAAAACTTAATTAAATTAATTCTCAAATAGTTAGTTACTAAATTTTGTTAATATTTCAATAGTAATATTAAGAAATTAATAACTAAAGAATACAAATAGTTATAAATAATTGTAATATAATCAACAATCATTTCAGACGCTGTACAGAGATCAGGACACTCAAACAGCCAGAAAGAGACGGAACAAAGGATTGGAGATTGGCTTCGCAGAGCCAAAGAAAGAAGAGTAAGGGCCGAAATTAAAACCAAGAAATAAATTTATTACTATTATTTTGGTTCATTTAAATTAATGGTATTTGGTTCCTAAGCCCCGATTGTAAATTTCATGCTTAAATCGTGGCTTAGTTAAACTTGAATGGTACTCAAAGCCTGCTCATTTTAAATTAATCGCTGTCAAAAATATTCAATCACGATTTGAGCTTAGATTTGTGCAACTACGCCGTTTGCTTGTTTTGTTTGTTGTACTTGTACTTCATAACATAGGTACAGGGTATTTATTAAACATGCGGCAAAAGTTGAAAGGGTCATGTGCTCATGTTTTCTCATTATAATATTTAAATTTTTGATATTCTTACAAGAATAATAATTGTTTATTTTTTTAATAAAAAGTAGCTTAAGATTAATTTTTTGTTTATTTAATTATTCCATAAGTTAATTTTCAATATTATCAAAGTAATAACAAAAATTTGGAATTATATGTACCGGGTCGTAGGTCAGACCAGGTTAGGTTAGTTCAGTACCAATGTTCTCGATAAACTTCCAATGTTTTTTCTCTGCTACAACCCAAAATTATGTTAAGTTAAGGCTGTCTCAAAAATTACTTTTTTGTTAAATCATATATTACTCAATATTTTTGTTCTGTCGTCAATTTTAATAATATATATAGGGTCGCATATTCCGATTTTCACGTATTTGCTGCTCTTAAAAAGTTACGTTTTGGCAGAATCAAAACATGAAGTAATATACAGGGTGTCCTATTTAACAAATAAGTAATTTTTGATATAGCCTGTATATTTATAAATAATTATGGGTTGTAGCAGTGCTCAAACATTAAAAGCTTAAAAAAAAATCACATAAATCCAGTGGTTTAGCGACTATTGACAGAGGCACGCATATTGACCTACCCAGTATATAGGGATCTGGCAATCTTAAAAACGTCCCAAAGGGATGTTTTAGGACATCCCCAGTGGATGTTTTATTAACATCGCAAATGATGACACGGCTGTTGCCAGCAACATCCCAGGAATGTCCACAGGAAATTAGGGGCATCTTGGGGATGTTTCTGTTGTCCCAAATGGATGTTTCTGAAATGTCTCTAAGATGTTTCTGTGTTATTAGGGTACTTCTGGGTTGATGGCAGTACCTTATTTTTATTTTTAATATTAGGCACGAAAATTACGTTTTTTTTAAAAAAATATACATTTTTTGTTAGTAGGCCATGACGGGTCTTTAAAAAAACTATTACTGGTATATATATATGGTTATATTTCAGTAAAAATAATAACAATGCATAAAATCGAGTTGTATTTTAGTACGTAAAACCTTGGACACAAAAGCTGAAAATTTATAGAACTTTCTCATAAATATTGCTTAAACTGTTCTTTATTATGCTTTAGACATGTTTCAGACATAATTCTTATTCGCCTTAATAAATTTAAAATAATAAAAGGCCGCGTTTGTAACTCTCAAAATGCTCTTTAAGTGGCATTTCTTGGTATTGAATAGAATACATTTTATTTTTAAGGTATCCCCACAAGAAGAAATCCAAAACCGAGTCGGGTGACCTTGGTGATCATCTTACAGGTCCATTAGTTCCAATCCAGTGGCTTGGAAAATTATTGTTTAAGTAGGCTCTGATAATTAGCGCATTGTGAGCGGGTGCTCCATCCTGTCGCAGATACAAGTTATTGAGCCCCGCTAAGGGCACGTCTTCTATTATGTCCGGCACAACGTTTTCCAGAATTTTCAAATATTTTTTTGCATTAAGGCTGCCTTGAAATATATTATAAATTACTTTGCTTCCTAGTATAAAACATGAAACATTAAAGCCAAACCTACCTTTACATTACATGTTGATTTTCCTGAGACCAAAACCTCGTATTGTGCCGATTAAACATACCAGTACAGCTAAAATGAGCCTCATCGGACCATATAACGGTTCTTTTAAAATTATTTTTCCTATTGATATTTTGTAAATACCAATTACAGAAGTCTATACGGCGCTGTCCATCACCAGGATGCAAGTTTTGTACTAGGTGGAATTTATATGGCTTAATATTGTGTTTTGCAAGGGCCTAGCGACACTTAAAGCATCGGTTCCCGTCAGATCACCGAAGTTAAGCGGTGTCGAGCGCGGCTAGTACTTGGATGGGTGACCGCTTGGGAAACACCGCGTGCTCTTGTCTTAGGGAAGAGTGTAAAATTAATCGACATCAAAACCATCCTATTCACGCCGGACAGGCCGGATAAGATCGGATATCTCGTAGGATAAAAGTGCTGTTTCACACTCCCCAGTCGGTAGACCGCACGATTAACAACCGTACGGTCGATGACCGGTTCAAGATGGCCTCCGATACGCCGACGACCGTAAAAAATAGTAAATAAAAAAAAAATATTGTGTTTTCTTAGGATTGTTTGAACTAACTACTCCGACCGAACCTTCTGCAAGAACTAGTTGGATTTGTTTCAATTGAAGCTAAAACATTTATTTTATCAATTAGGAAAATAAATTAGGAAAGGGGCTGAGTGCACCATCAAAGATTAAGAAAGAATTTCTTTAATTTTGTACTTAGTGCAAGTTTATTGAATAAATTCCGTAGAGCGCTTTCGGCAGTTACGCCATCATCAGTACTACTTTGTCAAAATATAACCAACCACAAAACACAACATACAAGTATATGTATAAAACTTAAAACATTAAAAAATTTGGGGCCTAAAGGCCGATGTAAATTACATGATGATTTTAAAATCTTTAAAAGCGTCCATTTTACTAGAGGGAACTAACCTTGATGGCGTAACTGCCAAAAGCGCTCTACGGATTTTATTCAATAAACTTGCACTAAGTACAAAATTAAAGAAATTCTTTCTTATTTATTTTATCGGTCTCGCGGTTTTCCCTGTTGTAGATTTAAGGCCGAGGTTTAGAAAATGAACCGTGTTCAATTTAATTTTATTTCATCCTTAGAAAAATACTTTTATCCGGTTGTCGTCTTTCGGGATATCTACAAGTAATTTAAGAAATTTAATAAATCTTCATAGAGATACTACAAAAAGGTGTATATTTACCTATTGAAATACACTTATAATGCTTCATCTGCATTTTTATTGTAATGGGCACTGCTCTTAAACTGTTTTCTGTATAATACCACTTAATCATAGTTACTTTTTCCTTAATGGAATAGCTCATATTCAGCTATAATTAAAGCGCCTTCAATGAATATCTTGTTACTGACGCTACTTTTCGTTTTGTCAATGCCAAATAATAATTTGCTGGTATTTGCTGTATTACCTTAACTATGAAAATTTGGTAATTTTGCCATCACATTTCATTATATAAGTTAGGATTGGCTTATTAAAATTTAATCAAACTTGGCACATGGGTTTACTATATCGGCCTCTTCAAAACATTGTAATACAATTTTTCTCTAAAATGTACAGGGGAGCCAAAAATTGACATGGCATTCCTATGTTCAACTAAATCATGGTATATATTTTTGGAATGGGAATTTACAGAGGATTCGAAAAAAAAATACCAATAAATCGTTATCTATTTAAAGAAAATGCAAGTTGGTCCTATTATATGTAAGTAACAAAATGTTGGCAGGTATTCTACAATTAATACTGTATTTGAATTTTAGCAACAGGATAATTAGCACCAGAGTTATTAAGCTTTCAAACCGGGCGATTTAAATGCAGCGATAGGTAGTCATGAATTACCTATTACGTCTTGCTTTTTTCGCGACAGTATTGTATTTATATCTTTGAATTAAAAGACAAAATAAACGTTTTATGCCATTTATAAATTGTTAGTTTATTTTGGGTAGACAATGAGGCTCACGTCCAAGTAAATGAATGGCTTCAATAGAAGGGCGCACACAGGGGCGGTCTTCTTGGATATTAGCAAAGCATTTGAAAAGGTCTGGTCTTATTGAAATTACTAAGACTCGGAGCTCCGATCTACCTCATCAAGGTACTTAGTAGGCTCTTTTCTGGAGAGTAGAAGTTTTGCAGTTTCGTAGGGGAAAGCACTTTCTTTGTATAAACACATCAGGGCGGGAATGTGGCAAGGCTCACCTCTCTCCCCGATGCTGTATAATATTTATACGCATGACATTCCGCGAGATAGGCAAACGCAGCTTTATCTTTTCGCTGGCGACACTGCAATACCTTCAACTTGTAAGCAACCGTGGCTAGTCGTCACACATATGCAGCGCTATGTAAACCAATTCGAAAAATGACTTTCTAATTGGAAGATTCGTTTGAATCCTTCCAAGACGAAAGTAAACTTTTTTCCAAATGTCACGTTAGACGGCCCGAAATGGGACTCAGAGTCAGTAGGGTTCAAGTGAATTGGTACCAGGAACTGAAGTATCTGAGAATTGGAAGTTAAATTTAATTAATAGAATCAAGGCAGCGTTACGTCAATTATGCTTAATCTACCCCATGCTTCACAGGAGGAGTAACCTCTAATCAGGCCGATATTTATGGAGCGTAATCTCGGTGCTATATAAGTAAGTCCGAGCTAAATAATTTCCAGACGATTCAAAACAGGGCACTGAAACTTATCGCCAATGTCCCAAGATATAAAATGAACCGTGTTTTATATTAGAGCTTTCGAATACCGAGAATCAATAATTTTTTTTAAATAATCACAGACTGTACGGACGTGTCAACAAACATACAGCGGACTCGCATACGACTGCCAGACCAAACTCTACATAGGAACTGCTCAAAAATTGGCTCCTCGTTGACATAAATCTGTATAATATTTGCAGAATTTGCCGTTGACTCTTACTGCCATAAATAATCTACCTGATTAAATCATATTGTATACGCCTCAGCCTCTTCAAAGCTGAATAAATGGGATCAGGGTCGGCTTGAAAATGTACCTAAGTAGGTATTCCCTTACTTGAGACGGTATCTCCTAAAACACATGTATTTTCTTATGGAGAAATTTCCATTATTCAGCCATGCGCATTCCGTTATGATGGCATCCATTTCAACACAAACATTATAATGTACTTTTTTCCTTTTTGTGACATGCGTAATTGATATAGTAATTGTAGATATGCTTTAAAGTTCCTGTACAAACCTGTTTAGGACTCTGTTGACTGATGCAGTGTGGATTAAAAATATTATTATTTTAAAATTATTTATTAAATTTAAGGCACAAAACTTTGTTTATAAGTAATTGGTATAATTAATCGGTGTTATAATCATAAGCCTCTTGATTAAGAACGACCATTTTAATTTAATTGTATATTATGTTGTTAATGTTACATGGTATATTTTACGTAGAATAATAGTTTTAGATTTAGGATTAGACAATCTTCTTGTATTTACATTAAATCATTAAACAAGTTACATAAAAAGGGGGGGTTTTACGTTTTAATATTTAAGTTAAACATACGTGTATGTCAAGGATAAAGCTAGATCAAAAGGATGGAACGAAATCGAGAAAAGTATTCAAGTAGTTGGGATAATTTTAGGGTTTTTCACAGGGAACCGACCTAGATGTCTAGGTAGATTAAATAGCAGTTGCTTGTACCTGATCGCAAAATGTGTTTACCAATCAAGTTGTAGTTAGTTAAAAAAAGGCATTGGTTTTATCTGGATTAAACCGTTCTGATTTAAAAATAATTATTATATCAATGAAATATTCTTATGAAATATATAGTGTAACATACACAAACCTTTATATTATATTCATCGAATTGAATGATTTTCACACTTACCTAGAGTGGACCTTCTATTGGATGGCCGAAGGCAACATAGATTTTTTTCTCTTCAATAAATAAAAAAAAGAACCACATGCGGACGCTGAACTCTAATCAGCATATTTTACTAGTAAATGGACCTATTATTGTTGTGTACAATGATTCGATGATTTATCATAGTTTTGTATGCGATCTACGAGGGTTCCACCCATATGCTATTAACGACTCACTTTTTTCAAATATCACTCGATGTCAGTGTTGTAGTTCTGGTTGCGATAACACAGAGTAATTGGCTGTTGACAGTGTTTATAAAATAAAAATAGACTAACCTTTTCTGCAAACGTTCTTAGGGACCGTTGTCTTCTTTTTTTATAACGGATATTGACACAAAAACGGCAGTATAGTGGTCTTTTGTTAATTTCGGATTTATTTGATGTGTGGATTGACGAGGCAAATATCATTGATGATCAGTGGTGATGATTGATATTTACGTTTTACCTGTTAGCCTGACTTTGTAATCGTTTTCAAAATTTCTTCACATTACGACCCTGATGATGAGCTCGCAAACGCATAGACAAAAAGTTTTTTAAAATATAAAAGGTTTAAGGAGAACGTTTGCCCTTAAACATTATACGCTTATTTAAGACAATATTAATTTAAACTACAAAAAAGTATATTGTTTTTATTAAAATTGTACTATTTATACTTTAAGTATGTATAGATATTTTTATTATTTTGTAACTATGGTGAGTTCTTTGTATTCCAAAAAAGTGGATTTTCTGAATTATTTTATTTTACTATTATTATACAGTATTAGTATTTGTCTATCATTAGTTTGCTATAGCGTTAAATAAGGCCACTGCATTTTATGCATTTTTAATTATGAATTCAAGACATATTTCAATTCAACTAACAATTTGCATGTTTAAACATGTGACTGTTTAAAATAACCACCTGAAAAGTAATAACATGTAAGAACTAGGTCCAGTAAAAAATACTACAAAAACTAAGATTAGGGTAAAAATCACCTTCTAACCAAGTATGGCTGATTCCAAGAAGATATCACTTCAATGACCCTACACTCCCAGTATAATTTACTTTTAGTTCATTACCTCATTAATTCAATCTCGCGAATTAATTATCCCCTCCCGCTTCATTTTTGAGTAACCCAATAAGTTCTTTTCCCCCACCCCTACAATTCACTACCCCCACTCCAATCTCGACAGATCCTACATTATAACTAGGCGTCTGCAGAAAGACCTTGTCATATCTACTTTAGACAGGCAACCGGACAGACACATCTTGTAGAAATTTACAGAAAGATGGAGAAGTTTATTATTGTTAAAGACGTTGTTAAAAAGTTACGAGAATTTAACCTTACAGGACGCACTCTAGAGTTTAAGTTAAAACCTGTTCCACAGGGAGTTGAACCAGTTGGTTGGGTGGAAAAAGGAATTAATCAAATTATTCAAAACGCTACAGTAGGCCTACAACCCTTAGATCGTGTGGGTTTTAGTTTTTGCTCTAAAGACTTCAACCGAGGAGAAGGTTGGATTCGCTTCAAAGCAGCTAAAGACATAACCTTTCAAGATGTTTGGAGTGTTATAAGTGGCATTTATCAGTCAAACTCAGCAGGTCTTAATACAGAATCATTTTGTCTTAGTGTGACAACTGTTAGATTACCTGTTGGTGGGGGCAGAGGAAAAAATTATAACAGCTTTCACGAGGAATGTGACAAGCGACGAGGTATTATAAGTATTAAAAATACCGATAACCTGTGTTTACCACGTGCTTTGGTAGTCGCCATTGCCCATAATAAAAGAGATCCCGAATTCAGTAAGGTTAGAAGAGATATTAGTAAAATTCAAACCGAAAGAACAAGATCATTGTTGGAGAGAGCTAAAATTAGCATTCCTGAGGCAGGAGGTGGAATTCCCGAGTTAATACAATTTCAAAATCATCTAAAAGAATATAAATTAGTTGTTTATAGCTATGGATCAAAAGGACGAAATATTATATTTGAAGGTTCAACTGAAAGCAATAAACGGCTGAACTTATTACATTACAAAAGCCATTTTAATGTAATTACATCGCTGACAGCAGCTTTCTGTTCTAACTATTTTTGTGAAAAAGTGTTACGTCCCATATGATCACAAAAATGAGCACCGATGTGGTGGAACCTGTCAGGCATGTCAGCAAGCCCCTGCTTGTGAAATAGCAATAAAAATTAAATGCCAGGACTGTCTACGATTTTTTAGAAGTCAAAACTGTTACGAAAATCATAAAAAGGATTATTCGTCAGGCAAATTTACAGTATGCGAACAAATTAAACTATGTTCTATTTGTTTAAAAACCATTAAAGCCAAAAGAGCACATGTATGTGGTGAAATTTATTGTAAAATTTGTAATAAACATGCACCCGAGAATCATCTATGTTATATTCGGCCTGATAAGGGAAAACCTAAGATTAAAGATGTTCTTTTTGTATTCTACGATTTAGAGACGAGCCAAGACAAACTATTGGAAAATTCAACGTTTTTACATGAAGTCAATCTCTGTGTTTTCAAACAATACTGCGATGAGTGCATGGATTCTGAAGCAGATACTTGTAAAAAATGCGGTCTAAAGTTACAAAAAGTCAGAGGTATAGACCCAGCGGGGACATTTACTAACCATTTGTTACAAATGAGGAAAAACTTTAAAGAAATTATTGTAATAGCCCATAATGGTCAGGCTTTTGATCACCAGTTTATATTAAACTACATTATGACAAAGACAGATTTTACACCTGAGTTAATCATGAGAGGTACCAAAATAATTACGATGCAACTTGAAAATGTAAAATTTATCGACTCACTTAACTATTTCCCTATGCCTTTAGCCAAACTACCAAAGGCATTTGGACTTGATGATATTTTTAAAAAAGGCTACTTCCCGCACCTATTTAATACAAAGGCAAATGAAAACTATATAGGACCTCTACCATCAATTGAATATTACTCCCCAGATAGTATGAAAGAAGAAGACAGAGCCAAATTTCTTAAATGGTTTGTAGAGCATGAAAATGATGGTTTCGATATGCAAAGAGATCTGGTAGACTACTGCGTATCGGATGTCGAAATTCTTGCGCAATCATGTTTAAAGTTTAGAGAACAACTTATACAAACTACCAATGTATGTCCATTTACTGAAGCCACAACTATTGCTTCAGCATGCAATAAAATTTTTAGAAGAAATTTTTTGAAGCCTAATACTATAGGAATCATACCAAAAAATGGATACCGATGGAGAAACAGGCAGAGCAAAATTGCCATAGATTGGTTACTTTGGACCGAGAATCACAGAAAAATCAACATCTTACATGCTGCTAATGGTAAAGAAGCTGTTTTAAATGGTGTAAAAGTCGATGGTTACTGCTCCGAAACAAATGAGGTATTTGAATTTCAAGAATGTTATTTCCATGGATGTACTGTATGCTACAAGTTCGGCAGGAACGATCCTCTTTCCGAGGACCCCTCAGAAACGCTAAATTTAAGATATGAAACCACAAAGGCAAAAATTATGAGACTAAAAGATTTCGGTTTTTTAGTTAATGAAATGTGGGAGTGTGATTTTAGAAATTTATTAAAAAATAATCCAGAGATAAAATCCTATACTAATACCCATTACAATAAAATTTTGACAAAACTAAATCCAAGAGATGCTTTTTATGGAGGTCGAACAGGAAATACATGCGAATACTATGAAATAAAAGATACGGAAAAAATTAAATACGCCGATGTTTGTTCCCTCTATCCGTACATCTGTAAGAGTTCTAAATTTCCACTATCACATCCAGAAGTGTATGTAGGAGATGCGTGTAACAAATTAAACCTAAATAATATAGATGGTTTAATTAAATGCACAATTCTCCCATCAGAAGAGTTGTACCATCCAGTACTCCCTCAAAAAATAAACAATAAATTGATGTTTATTCTTTGTCGAACATGTGGTCAAGACATGAATTACAACGAATGTAAGCATACCAGCGAAGAAAGGGTACTTGAAGGAACATGGGTTCTGGACGAGGTACTTAAAGCCCTAGAAAAAGGATATAAAATACAAAAAATACATGAAATCTGGAAATATAACGTACGAAAGTTTAATAAAGAAAACGGTGAGGAAGGATTATTCACATCCATGATGAATAAATTCATTAAAATCAAACAGGAAGCATCAGGCTGGCCTAAAGATTGTGAAATAGAGGAAGACAAAGTTAAATACATTGATCAGTTCTTTTGAAAAGGAAGATGTTAAACTAGAGTATACCAAAATTATTGAAAATCCGGGGCTAAGATCACTGGCGAAATTAATACTTAACTCGTTTTGGGGAAAATTCGGTCAAAGAGAGAATCAACCAAAGACGAAAATTGTAAATAAACCAGCAGATTTATTTGCAATGTTTATTAACCCTGCAATTTATATCAATGGGGTTATACCCGTCAACGATAAAACATTACTTGTCAATTATGAATATATAGAAGAAGCCAGCGATCCGTTGCCGACTGTTAATGTTGTTATAGCGGCTTACGTAACAGCGCAAGCGCGCCTTAAATTATACTCCTATCTTGAAGCTCTTGATAAAAGAGTCTTATACTATGATACAGATTCCGTGATTTATGTTTCAAAAAATAATGACCCCGATATATCAACGGGGCAATTTATTGGAGACATGACAGACGAGTTGGAGAGTTATGGCTCTAACTCATACATAACTAAGTTTGTTTCTGGAGGCCCCAAGAATTATGCATTTAAGGTTCACTCGACGAAAAGTAATTTAGAAGAAACGGTCTGTAAAGTTAAAGGTATAACTCTCAACTATGCCGCATCACAAGTAATAAATTTTGATGCAATCAAACACATGATTCTTCAAAAATCCGAACCGATCCCCATCATATCCAGAAGCATACGGCGTAGCAAGGAGCACATTGTGACAACTTGTACTGAAGTCAAACTCTATAGACCTATTTCAACAAAGAGAAAATTTCTATCGGATGGAAGCTCCGAACCATATGGATATAGAAAAAGAAAAACCCATTGAAAATAAAATATATTGTATATTTTGTATGTATTGTATATAAAATATATTATAAATATTGTATATCTAGAATCGCTATGGAGTTTAAAAATGTAAATTAAGTAATAAACAATTTAAAATATCCATTTTGGTTTTATTTTTTTCTTTAACAGTAAGAGTTTTCAAAAAGTATTTAAATAAGTAATTATGTACATATTAAAATAATATGTTTTTATTTTTACAAAGACACTTATAATTTAAATAATTTGAAAATATTATCCAGTCATTTAAGTACTACACTTAAACTTAAAGAAAAGTTCTCCGAAGCCACAAAAAACACTAAGGGAATTGGTTCTTTTCAGCTATTTTTCTGTTATTCTTATAGTAATCCATAATCGTTTCAAATTTGAACGACCCACATGATAGTCTTTTTTTTTGTAATTTATGCATATTTAATTACAAGGTTTCATACAACTTTAACAAATAAAAGTTGTTTTTTCTTTTATTTTTTTCTTTTCTGTTTTCTTTTTCGGTTCTTAAGAAATGCTAAAGAATCTGTACAAAACAAGTCACGAATTAACTAAATAGCCACCATTTCACTAAATACTTAACACTCAGTATACAATTTTCAGAAATGTCATGATTAAGAACGGTTCTAGTCATTTTATACAAGATTTCACATGATTTAACAAATTTAAAACATTTTTTTTAATTTTTACTAAATTCTAAACACTCAGTATACACTTTTAAGAAAATAGGACGATTTGCGACTGTTTTAGTCATTTTTTACAAAGTTTCACAGGGCTTAATAACGTTAAAACATTTTTTTTTAATTTTTTACTAAATTCTAAACACTCAGTATACAATTTTCAGAAATGCCATGATTAAGAACGGTTCTAGTCATTTTATACAAGATTTCACATGATTTAACAAATTTAAAACATTTTTTTTTAATTTTTACTAAATTCTAAACACTCAGTATACACTTTTTAAGAAAATAGGACGATTTGCGACTGTTTTAGTCATTTTTTACAAAGTTTCACAGGGCTTAATAACGTTAAAACATTTTTTTTAATTTTTTACTAAATTCTAAACACTCAGTATACAATTTTCAGAAATGACATGATTAAGAACGGTTCTAGTCATTTTATACAAGATTTCACATGATTTAACAAATTTAAAACATTTTTTTTAATTTTTACTAAATTCTAAACACTCAGTATACACTTTTAAGAAAATAGGACGATTTGCGACTGTTTTAGTCATTTTTTACAAAGTTTCACAGGGCTTAATAACGTTAAAACATTTTTTTTAATTTTTTACTAAATTCTAAACACTCAGTATACAATTTTGCAGAAATGACATGATTAAGAACGGTTCTAGTCATTTTATACAAGATTTCACATGGTTTAACAAATTTAAAACATTTTTTTTAATTTTTACTAAATTTTAAACACTCAGTATACACTTTTAAGAAAATAATACAATTCTGTACAGTTTTACAAATTTTCACAGGTCTTAATAACATTAAAACATTTTTTTAATTTTTTACTAAATTCTAAACACTCAGTATACACTTTTTAAGAAAATAACACGATTCAGTACAGTTTTTACAGATATTTACAAAGTCTTAATAACATTAAAATATTTTTTCTAATTATAATTGCTATTTTCATCTTTTTTATTCCTTAATTATCTAACATAATGTATACAATTTCAAGAAATAGTAGATTTTTAATCCATGTACAAAATTCAAGAATCTAAAATACAATTAAATGTAGGCTTTTTTAATTGGCATCTCAGGCAAATTATTTCCCCCAAAATTATCTAAAAAAGATATACCAAAAAACATTCTAAAGCGGTTTTTTACCTCTATAAGTATGCAGGCCGATCCGACCCTTGTCGGTTTTATTACCCGCATAAATTAACACAGTAGAGAGAAACGGAGAGAGCGAGACCAGTGGTGCTGGTGGTGCTGTTTTACGATCTAACCCAGGTGGTGCAGGTGGTGCGTTTTACGATCTAACCCAGGTGGTGCTGGTGGTGCGTTTTATGATCTAACCCGGGTGGTTCGGTGGTGCGTTTTATGACCTAACCCGGGTGGTTCGGTGGTGCTGTTTATGAGCTAACCCGGGTGCTTTCGTGAGGCGGCTCTCTTAGTATCTCTCTACTGTGTTAATTTATGCGGGTAATAAAACCGACAAGGGTCGGATCGGCCTGCATACTTATAGAGGTAAAAAACCGCTTTAGAATGTTTTTTGGTATATCTTTTTTAGATAATTTTGGGGGAAATAATTTGCCTGAGATGCCAATTAAAAAAGCCTACATTTAATTGTATTTTAGATTCTTGAATTTTGTACATGGATTAAATATCTACTATTTCTTGAAATTGTATACATTATGTTAGATAATTAAGGAATAAAAAAGATGAAAATAGCAATTATAATTAGAAAAAATATTTTAATGTTATTAAGACTTTGTAAATATCTGTAAAAACTGTACTGAATCGTGTTATTTTCTTAAAAAGTGTATACTGAGTGTTTAGAATTTAGTAAAAAATTAAAAAAATGTTTTAATGTTATTAAGACCTGTGAAAATTTGTAAAACTGTACAGAATTGTATTATTTTCTTAAAAGTGTATACTGAGTGTTTAAAATTTAGTAAAAATTAAAAAAAATGTTTTAAATTTGTTAAACCATGTGAAATCTTGTATAAAATGACTAGAACCGTTCTTAATCATGTCATTTCTGCAAAATTGTATACTGAGTGTTTAGAATTTAGTAAAAAATTAAAAAAAATGTTTTAACGTTATTAAGCCCTGTGAAACTTTGTAAAAAATGACTAAAACAGTCGCAAATCGTCCTATTTTCTTAAAAGTGTATACTGAGTGTTTAGAATTTAGTAAAAATTAAAAAAAATGTTTTAAATTTGTTAAATCATGTGAAATCTTGTATAAAATGACTAGAACCGTTCTTAATCATGTCATTTCTGAAAATTGTATACTGAGTGTTTAGAATTTAGTAAAAAATTAAAAAAAATGTTTTAACGTTATTAAGCCCTGTGAAACTTTGTAAAAAATGACTAAAACAGTCGCAAATCGTCCTATTTTCTTAAAAAGTGTATACTGAGTGTTTAGAATTTAGTAAAAATTAAAAAAAAATGTTTTAAATTTGTTAAATCATGTGAAATCTTGTATAAAATGACTAGAACCGTTCTTAATCATGGCATTTCTGAAAATTGTATACTGAGTGTTTAGAATTTAGTAAAAAATTAAAAAAAAATGTTTTAACGTTATTAAGCCCTGTGAAACTTTGTAAAAAATGACTAAAACAGTCGCAAATCGTCCTATTTTCTTAAAAGTGTATACTGAGTGTTTAGAATTTAGTAAAAATTAAAAAAAATGTTTTAAATTTGTTAAATCATGTGAAATCTTGTATAAAATGACTAGAACCGTTCTTAATCATGACATTTCTGAAAATTGTATACTGAGTGTTAAGTATTTAGTGAAATGGTGGCTATTTAGTTAATTCGTGACTTGTTTTGTACAGATTCTTTAGCATTTCTTAAGAACCGAAAAAGAAAACAGAAAAGAAAAAAATAAAAGAAAAAACAACTTTTATTTGTTAAAGTTGTATGAAACCTTGTAATTAAATATGCATAAATTACAAAAAAAAAGACTATCATGTGGGTCGTTCAAATTTGAAACGATTATGGATTACTATAAGAATAACAGAAAAATAGCTGAAAAGAACCAATTCCCTTAGTGTTTTTTGTGGCTTCGGAGAACTTTTCTTTAAGTTTAAGTGTAGTACTTAAATGACTGGATAATATTTTCAAATTATTTAAATTATAAGTGTCTTTGTAAAAATAAAAACATATTATTTTAATATGTACATAATTACTTATTTAAATACTTTTTGAAAACTCTTACTGTTAAAGAAAAAAATAAAACCAAAATGGATATTTTAAATTGTTTATTACTTAATTTACATTTTTAAACTCCATAGCGATTCTAGATATACAATATTTATAATATATTTTATATACAATACATACAAAATATACAATATATTTTATTTTCAATGGGTTTTTCTTTTTCTATATCCATATGGTTCGGAGCTTCCATCCGATAGAAATTTTCTCTTTGTTGAAATAGGTCTATAGAGTTTGACTTCAGTACAAGTTGTCACAATGTGCTCCTTGCTACGCCGTATGCTTCTGGATATGATGGGGATCGGTTCGGATTTTTGAAGAATCATGTGTTTGATTGCATCAAAATTTATTACTTGTGATGCGGCATAGTTGAGAGTTATACCTTTAACTTTACAGACCGTTTCTTCTAAATTACTTTTCGTCGAGTGAACCTTAAATGCATAATTCTTGGGGCCTCCAGAAACAAACTTAGTTATGTATGAGTTAGAGCCATAACTCTCCAACTCGTCTGTCATGTCTCCAATAAATTGCCCCGTTGATATATCGGGGTCATTATTTTTTGAAACATAAATCACGGAATCTGTATCATAGTATAAGACTCTTTTATCAAGAGCTTCAAGATAGGAGTATAATTTAAGGCGCGCTTGCGCTGTTACGTAAGCCGCTATAACAACATTAACAGTCGGCAACGGATCGCTGGCTTCTTCTATATATTCATAATTGACAAGTAATGTTTTATCGTTGACGGGTATAACCCCATTGATATAAATTGCAGGGTTAATAAACATTGCAAATAAATCTGCTGGTTTATTTACAATTTTCGTCTTTGGTTGATTCTCTCTTTGACCGAATTTTCCCCAAAACGAGTTAAGTATTAATTTCGCCAGTGATCTTAGCCCCGGATTTTCAATAATTTTGGTATACTCTAGTTTAACATCTTCCTTTTCAAAAGAACTGATCAATGTATTTAACTTTGTCTTCCTCTATTTCACAATCTTTAGGCCAGCCTGATGCTTCCTGTTTGATTTTAATGAATTTATTCATCATGGATGTGAATAATCCTTCCTCACCGTTTTCTTTATTAAACTTTCGTACGTTATATTTCCAGATTTCATGTATTTTTTGTATTTTATATCCTTTTTCTAGGGCTTTAAGTACCTCGTCCAGAACCCATGTTCCTTCAAGTACCCTTTCTTCGCTGGTATGCTTACATTCGTTGTAATTCATGTCTTGACCACATGTTCGACAAAGAATAAACATCAATTTATTGTTTATTTTTTGAGGGAGTACTGGATGGTACAACTCTTCTGGTGGGAGAATTGTGCATTTAATTAAACCATCTATATTATTTAGGTTTAATTTGTTACACGCATCTCCTACATACACTTCTGGATGTGATAGTGGAAATTTAGAACTCTTACAGATGTACGGATAGAGGGAACAAACATCGGCGTATTTAATTTTTTCCGTATCTTTTATTTCATAGTATTCGCATGTATTTCCTGTTCGACCTCCATAAAAAGCATCTCTTGGATTTAGTTTTGTCAAAATTTTATTGTAATGGGTATTAGTATAGGATTTTATCTCTGGATTATTTTTTAATAAATTTCTAAAATCACACTCCCACATTTCATTAACTAAAAAACCGAAATCTTTTAGTCTCATAATTTTTGCCTTTGTGGTTTCATATCTTAAATTTAGCGTTTCTGAGGGGTCCTCGGAAAGAGGATCGTTCCTGCCGAACTTGTAGCATACAGTACATCCATGGAAATAACATTCTTGAAATTCAAATACCTCATTTGTTTCGGAGCAGTAACCATCGACTTTTACACCATTTAAAACAGCTTCTTTACCATTAGCAGCATGTAAGATGTTGATTTTTCTGTGATTCTCGGTCCAAAGTAACCAATCTATGGCAATTTTGCTCTGCCTGTTTCTCCATCGGTATCCATTTTTTGGTATGATTCCTATAGTATTAGGCTTCAAAAAATTTCTTCTAAAAATTTTATTGCATGCTGAAGCAATAGTTGTGGCTTCAGTAAATGGACATACATTGGTAGTTTGTATAAGTTGTTCTCTAAACTTTAAACATGATTGCGCAAGAATTTCGACATCCGATACGCAGTAGTCTACCAGATCTCTTTGCATATCGAAACCATCATTTTCATGCTCTACAAACCATTTAAGAAATTTGGCTCTGTCTTCTTCTTTCATACTATCTGGGGAGTAATATTCAATTGATGGTAGAGGTCCTATATAGTTTTCATTTGCCTTTGTATTAAATAGGTGCGGGAAGTAGCCTTTTTTAAAAATATCATCAAGTCCAAATGCCTTTGGTAGTTTGGCTAAAGGCATAGGGAAATAGTTAAGTGAGTCGATAAATTTTACATTTTCAAGTTGCATCGTAATTATTTTGGTACCTCTCATGATTAACTCAGGTGTAAAATCTGTCTTTGTCATAATGTAGTTTAATATAAACTGGTGATCAAAAGCCTGACCATTATGGGCTATTACAATAATTTCTTTAAAGTTTTTCCTCATTTGTAACAAATGGTTAGTAAATGTCCCCGCTGGGTCTATACCTCTGACTTTTTGTAACTTTAGACCGCATTTTTTACAAGTATCTGCTTCAGAATCCATGCACTCATCGCAGTATTGTTTGAAAACACAGAGATTGACTTCATGTAAAAACGTTGAATTTTCCAATAGTTTGTCTTGGCTCGTCTCTAAATCGTAGAATACAAAAAGAACATCTTTAATCTTAGGTTTTCCCTTATCAGGCCGAATATAACATAGATGATTCTCGGGTGCATGTTTATTACAAATTTTACAATAAATTTCACCACATACATGTGCTCTTTTGGCTTTAATGGTTTTTAAACAAATAGAACATAGTTTAATTTGTTCGCATACTGTAAATTTGCCTGACGAATAATCCTTTTTATGATTTTCGTAACAGTTTTGACTTCTAAAAAATCGTAGACAGTCCTGGCATTTAATTTTTATTGCTATTTCACAAGCAGGGGCTTGCTGACATGCCTGACAGGTTCCACCACATCGGTGCTCATTTTTGTGATCATATGGGACGTAACACTTTTTCACAAAAATAGTTAGAACAGAAAGCTGCTGTCAGCGATGTAATTACATTAAAATGGCTTTTGTAATGTAATAAGTTCAGCCGTTTATTGCTTTCAGTTGAACCTTCAAATATAATATTTCGTCCTTTTGATCCATAGCTATAAACAACTAATTTATATTCTTTTAGATGATTTTGAAATTGTATTAACTCGGGAATTCCACCTCCTGCCTCAGGAATGCTAATTTTAGCTCTCTCCAACAATGATCTTGTTCTTTCGGTTTGAATTTTACTAATATCTCTTCTAACCTTACTGAATTCGGGATCTCTTTTATTATGGGCAATGGCGACTACCAAAGCACGTGGTAAACACAGGTTATCGGTATTTTTAATACTTATAATACCTCGTCGCTTGTCACATTCCTCGTGAAAGCTGTTATAATTTTTTCCTCTGCCCCCACCAACAGGTAATCTAACAGTTGTCACACTAAGACAAAATGATTCTGTATTAAGACCTGCTGAGTTTGACTGATAAATGCCACTTATAACACTCCAAACATCTTGAAAGGTTATGTCTTTAGCTGCTTTGAAGCGAATCCAACCTTCTCCTCGGTTGAAGTCTTTAGAGCAAAAACTAAAACCCACACGATCTAAGGGTTGTAGGCCTACTGTAGCGTTTTGAATAATTTGATTAATTCCTTTTTCCACCCAACCAACTGGTTCAACTCCCTGTGGAACAGGTTTTAACTTAAACTCTAGAGTGCGTCCTGTAAGGTTAAATTCTCGTAACTTTTTAACAACGTCTTTAACAATAATAAACTTCTCCATCTTTCTGTAAATTTCTACAAGATGTGTCTGTCCGGTTGCCTGTCTAAAGTAGATATGACAAGGTCTTTCTGCAGACGCCTAGTTATAATGTAGGATCTGTCGAGATTGGAGTGGGGGTAGTGAATTGTAGGGGTGGGGGAAAAGAACTTATTGGGTTACTCAAAAATGAAGCGGGAGGGGATAATTAATTCGCGAGATTGAATTAATGAGGTAATGAACTAAAAGTAAATTATACTGGGAGTGTAGGGTCATTGAAGTGATATCTTCTTGGAATCAGCCATACTTGGTTAGAAGGTGATTTTTACCCTAATCTTAGTTTTTGTAGTATTTTTTACTGGACCTAGTTCTTACATGTTATTACTTTTCAGGTGGTTATTTTAAACAGTCACATGTTTAAACATGCAAATTGTTAGTTGAATTGAAATATGTCTTGAATTCATAATTAAAAATGCATAAAATGCAGTGGCCTTATTTAACGCTATAGCAAACTAATGATAGACAAATACTAATACTGTATAATAATAGTAAAATAAAATAATTCAGAAAATCCACTTTTTTGGAATACAAAGAACTCACCATAGTTACAAAATAATAAAAATATCTATACATACTTAAAGTATAAATAGTACAATTTTAATAAAAACAATATACTTTTTTGTAGTTTAAATTAATATTGTCTTAAATAAGCGTATAATGTTTAAGGGCAAACGTTCTCCTTAAACCTTTTATATTTTAAAAAACTTTTTGTCTATGCGTTTGCGAGCTCATCATCAGGGTCGTAATGTGAAGAAATTTTGAAAACGATTACAAAGTCAGGCTAACAGGTAAAACGTAAATATCAATCATCACCACTGATCATCAATGATATTTGCCTCGTCAATCCACACATCAAATAAATCCGAAATTAACAAAAGACCACTATACTGCCGTTTTTGTGTCAATATCCGTTATAAAAAAAGAAGACAACGGTCCCTAAGAACGTTTGCAGAAAAGGTTAGTCTATTTTTATTTTATAAACACTGTCAACAGCCAATTACTCTGTGTTATCGCAACCAGAACTACAACACTGACATCGAGTGATATTTGAAAAAAGTGAGTCGTTAATAGCATATGGGTGGAACCCTCGTAGATCGCATACAAAACTATGATAAATCATCGAATCATTGTACACAACAATAATAGGTCCATTTACTAGTAAAATATGCTGATTAGAGTTCAGCGTCCGCATGTGGTTCTTTTTTTTATTTATTGAAGAGAAAAAAATCTATGTTGCCTTCGGCCATCCAATAGAAGGTCCACTCTAGGTAAGTGTGAAAATCATTCAATTCGATGAATATAATATAAAGGTTTGTGTATGTTACACTATATATTTCATAAGAATATTTCATTGATATAATAATTATTTTTAAATCAGAACGGTTTAATCCAGATAAAACCAATGCCTTTTTTTAACTAACTACAACTTGATTGGTAAACACATTTTGCGATCAGGTACAAGCAACTGCTATTTAATCTACCTAGACATCTAGGTCGGTTCCCTGTGAAAAACCCTAAAATTATCCCAACTACTTGAATACTTTTCTCGATTTCGTTCCATCCTTTTGATCTAGCTTTATCCTTGACATACACGTATGTTTAACTTAAATATTAAAACGTAAAACCCCTCCTTTTTATGTAACTTGTTTAATGATTTAATGTAAATACAAGAAGATTGTCTAATCCTAAATCTAAAACTATTATTCTACGTAAAATATACCATGTAACATTAACAACATAATATACAATTAAATTAAAATGGTCGTTCTTAATCAAGAGGCTTATGATTATAACACCGATTAATTATACCAATTACTTATAAACAAAGTTTTGTGCCTTAAATTTAATAAATAATTTTAAAATAATAATATTTTTAATCCACACTGCATCAGTCAACAGAGTCCTAAACAGGTTTGTACAGGAACTTTAAAGCATATCTACAATTACTATATCAATTACGCATGTCACAAAAAGGAAAAAAGTACATTATAATGTTTGTGTTGAAATGGATGCCATCATAACGGAATGCGCATGGCTGAATAATGGAAATTTCTCCATAAGAAAATACATGTGTTTTAGGAGATACCGTCTCAAGTAAGGGAATACCTACTTACCTACACCACATGATTTATTTTTATAATTTAAAATAAATAGACAGGTATTTTTAGTTTTAGGTACCTATAATAAATGTAAAATAATGATAACAATTAATGATAATTGAAAATAATATAATTCAAAGTATAACTATTAGGATAACAAGTACAATAAAAATTAATTAAATTCTTAAAAACTATTGACAATTTATTCAAAATTTAACTCTGTATCAGTATCACTATCTTCATCTAAGCCTAAACTTATAATTAAGGGTTGAATATTTGTAATCATACAATTGTAAGAATTTTCCACCTTAAGTACATATGCTGTACACAGTTTGTCCAGCTGTCTGCAGAAATTTTTCTTACTTCGTTTTTAATTAATTCTACTACAGATGCATTTAATGTAGGAGAAATATTATTTCTCCTAATATTGGATTTTAATAGGTGCCATATTAGCTCAATAGGATTGAATATACAAACAATAGTATGGAGGAAGACGCAACACTGTATGACCATTTTCTGCTGCAAGTTTGTCACTCGTATTCCTTATTTATTTTAAAAGCTTTTGATACTTCTAGCAGTTCTCGTTTTTTGTAAATTTCTTCAAAATATAAATCATTTTCAATCATAAAATTTTGAATTTCTGCTTTTGTATTATTAGAATTGGGAATGATTTTTGCTTGCCGACTATGATAACTAGCATTGTCCATTACAATGACGCTATTTTCAGGTATATTTTTAAGGAGTTTATGTTTAAACCAATCTTCAAAAAGTTGTGCGTCGGTATCTTGATGGTAATCTAAAGAAGAATCTGCTGTTTTTAGCTGAAAGCAACAGACAATTTGGAACAAACCCGTTCTCTGAACCAGCATGTAATATTGTGATTCGTTTGCCTTTATTTGATGGTGCCTCGGTTTGACAATTTTTGGAAGAATCATCCCAACCTTTTCTTGGAGTGTCATGGGTATCGAACCATGTTTCGTCGAGGTAAATAATTGGACGATTTTTTTCTCTAAATTGTTTAACAGCTGTTAAATATTTAAGTCTCCATTCCCGTAAACGTTGAGATTCCATTAATGTTTGTCTTTTATTATTGCTTCGGTATTTAAAACTCATTTTATGCAATATTTTCTTAAAAGGCTACAAGAGATATTTGTTTCGTCTTTAATCAGCCGCTCTTTGAGGGAAATCAAAGTGGGTACAGTTTGTGCCTCACACATTTGGTAAATCTTTCTTCTTAATAAATCCGTGTTATTTTCGTCAATGCTTCTAAATGTGCCAAAATCACTCCGATTTTTTCTAGGATTAACAGGTTTAAGTACTATGTCTCTTACCGAAGATAAAGGAGTTTTTGTCAAAGTAGACGTCTCTGCTAGAGCATCCATCGAATTAAAATTTTTACTCAACAAAGATTGATACACATTTTTTATTATTAGTTTGGCATCGGTAGATAAATGCTTTCTTTTAAAAATGACACTTGAAGATGCCCCCCTATCAGCACAATTCCAAGGACGCCACATTCTACCACTAATAAGCCCAAATAAAAATTACTCGCCGGAAAACCACTAAAGACTAAAATTATTAAAAATCAGTTTGTATTTATATATGCATCAGGCTTAGGTATAAATTGACTTTGTACCTGGTCCGGCTCTACTCGAAAAGGTTTTAAAATTTGGGATTTCCTTATTTATTTTATGGTCAAAGGGATAATGAGGGTTTTATTGCAGTCAAGCACGTATCCAGGGAGGGGGGTCGGGGGGCCCGGGCCCTCCCCGAAATCCCGAAATTTTAAAAAAATTTGTCGTTGTACACCTTGTACTGCATCTTTTTATTGCACTATAAATAATAATAGATTAAACGACACATAATGATTTAAGTTTTAAAGTGCGATTCGCTTTGCTCTGAATTAATTAAAATAAGTCCACATTTTTGAATGATTTTCGTCCTTGAGCCCCCCCCCCCCCCCCGAAACGAATTTCTGGATACGGGCCTGATTGTAGTCTAAAGATCAACGATATAATTCTACAAATACTATAACAGTAGACACGCACTATGAATATACAGTAGAAAAGCACTACCATTATCGTCTTAAAGACAGAACAGGCGCCAAGAACGATGCAGCTTTCCAACCTTCCTAAACGACACACGACACAAAAAGTCTTCGATTAAAGGACATAATTATGTAAAAGTATATAATTTAGGTTGAATATAATAAATACAAAATTCAATCTATTAAGAAATCTGTATTAAAAAAAAAACTTGCGTATTTACATTATACCACCACATAAAATAAATGAAAACATTAATCTTGATTTACGCGTGAGAGATCACAGCCTGTACCAGCTATTAAATCGTCAACTTTGGCTGAGAGAATCCTGTAGTTTGTTTCGGTGTAATTGAGCGATGAAAACAGAAACAGTGGTAGCCTGTCGCTGACGACCCAAAGATTTCTATCTGCGTCGATCTAAAAATGAAATAAAAGAATAACAGAGTTGTTATCAAATTAGTAGCTAGGCTAGAGAGGCGCTGTCCGCAAGTTCGCATTACCGTTATTTTATGTAAATATTTTTTTACAATATACAACAGTAATTATTACTACGTTGATGACTTAATATTATTTCCATTCAGTAGACTCTTCATTTATTAGATCAATCAATCAAACTGATTCATTATTTGTAAATATAGGATGCTGCAAAATAGATCCAGCCATGGAATATTGTTATAACTTTGTTATTTCCTTGAGAACTGTCAATAGTAAAGTTTTATGTCAAAGTAGAAAGATACAGAATTTTGTTATGGAGTGTTATTCGCCTAAAGAACGTGCAGAAATTGTTCAATTGTATTTCCAAAGCTTTCCTTCGATAATTTTAACTCAACGTACTTTGAGGAGAGCGGAGTTTTCGACGTTTAGTAAATGCGTTTTTGCAAAATGGCACAGTAGGTAACGGCATACTTGAAGAGCTGGTTCTGGTCGTTCAAACGAAAATATGGGCTGATGTTCAGAAACTTCCACAGAAAGACGTGCGGCGCGATTAAGGTTGAATGAGCGGAATTTAAGAAGAATTTTGCATTTAGGCTTGCAAGCGAATCCATACAAAATTCAAACTGTGGTCAAACTACGGCCAATTGATATAAGTTTTCAGTACGCACAAATCGTTACGAACTTAGTGGAAGCAGAACCCAATTTTTGGTAAAATTTGATAATGAGCGACGAAGCAAATTTTTGCCTTTCTGATCTTGTTAACAAGCAAACTGTTCGTTTCTGTGGAACAGAAAACCTTCGTCTTATTCAAGAGAACGTGCAGTTTGATCAAAAAGTCGTTGTATGGTGCATAATATGCTCTGAATGAATCTTTGGACCCAATCGAAGAAACTTGAGATAGATAACTTCTGGTTCCAGCAGGATGGCGCTACATGCAGCGCGCAAAACGGTTGGTCTTCTTAGAGACATTTTCCTTGTCAGGCTTCTCTAAAAGAATTGAGTTGCCGCCTCATTCCCCTGATTTGACGGCACCGGATCTTTTCTTGTGAGGATACTTCAAAAGTAAAGTCTATATTAATCGCCCACAGACGTTAAGCCGGAATCAGACGACTCGTAAGTAAATTCGTTTCGCATGATCTACAGATAACTGACGGAAAAAGGCAAGTGCCGAATAATTGTTTAAGTAAACAGCTCACATGACCTGACAAGTATCCCCAAGTACCAAACAATTGCTAGACGCTCAAAGTACAGTTGTTGGTCGTGGCGGTTATTTACTAAATGTTGTTTTTTATAAATAATTTTACCTGTTTTAATAAATAGTTTTCATAAAACAATTTTTTTTTCGCCGAATTCTCATTTTATTTTGAAAAAACGTGGCTAGGTAGATAAAAAGTGTTTTAAACTTACGAAAAGGTCACTGGGAAATGCTAAAGTTTCATAATCTTGCGCTATCACATGGAAACTATTTGGTTGGAGATTCTGTTTAGGATTCCAGCAAGCAATGCCGTCCTTTTGTGTCACAGCTGTGATTAAAGTATTAGTTGGTTCGTCGAATGCAGAGATTATGGAGCACGACTGATCACCTTTATTTCCTTCATGCTAGAGGAGGTCAATAATAATTAAGATACTAAGCTAAGCTAAGTACCGATATATTATAAAGCTATATAAAGACTGAAAAATTTCATTTAGAAAAATGATTGCATTAAAATCTAAGGGCTTACCCTCCAAGAATAGTAGTCATTGTGGTTCGCTGCCGATGAATTCTTCAAAACACTGGTATCAACTGAAAATTCGTTGGGGCTGATATAGGCATGGAAGTAGAGTACACGATCCCTTTAATCAACATAAATGGTTATAAAAACAAGCAATAAATCTTTGGTGTTTCATGCAAATCATAAACATGAAGGTACGTACCCATCACTTCGTCTCGGCCCAAGAGCGACACCATAGATAGCATCATTCAATTGGAAATTTAATCCTTGGAACCAAAAGTTACCTTCAAGCGGATCAATGAAGAAGAAGTTGTGTTTGAATGCCCATGCGTCGTTTTGAGCATATGAATAAGTAATTAAGCGGAAATTACCCAAGTCTGTGATGTAGGCATAGGCGTCATCACACTTGTCTCCTTCAACATCTATAACCTAAAAAACATAAGTGTTATAAAGACAATTCTGGTTCAATTCTTTAATTGCACACTGTGTTTTATCTTTTACTTTGGATGCTAAAACACTGGCTGCCAATGCATATTATCTCTATAGGCCGCAAGAAGTCTCAAATCTGAACCGAGACCTGGAAGAAATTCTGTCTTGAGTGACATTAGTACAAAGTAGAATTTAATGCGAAAGAAACGTAGGTTGCAATTTTTTCTAAAAAAATTACTGTTAAAGAATCACAGCGAGCCACTTTTGGTTCCCGTGGCTTTATCAATTAATTTGTTGGCACGTTGCTGCCATAGCTAAAGCGGAAGCACTCCTTTTCCGAACTAAGAGTCCTGGATTCAATTTTTCATATCCCTAAATGCTTAAAACATCAAAGACAAGTTGGTGACTAAGCCTCTTTTACAAATAATTTAATATCAAGTGTTCAACTCATACTGTTCATTTGTATCGCCCATACGTGACTCAATTTAGTGTCCCTCAAACGACAGTGTTAAAAAAATTCCGTCATTTGGAAAATGTCATTCAAAAGACCAACGTGAACCAGTTCTTCCATATTACAGATTTTCTCTTGTAGTGCTGAGCCTGATAAAAACAAAATTGTTTCTCATATTATGTAGATTACTTACGAAGTATCCAAACGCTGAGGCTTCTGATACAACTGGAGCTTTCAGTTCAAATTTGCGGATGATTTCATCAGTTTCCAGATCAATGACGATGAGAGTTGGTGGACCAATAGTTTTGATATCACCGAAAATTTCAGTTTTACCCTCATCTGCTAACCATAAACGATTGCAAGAATCAATATTAGCTCTGAAAATATAATAATATCTATATTCATAAAATGAGCGGTTATAACTTTTTATTCAATTTCTGAATAAAATCGATTTCTTTAAGTATCCAAGTCTTAAGTCTTGCAATGTAAGTTTTCTAACTGAATATCACTCAAATATGGCTTTAGTCCAAATTTGAATAAAATATATATCTGTGGTGCTTTGTACAATGATCTTGTTTACACCCGGTAGAACGTTACTGTATGATCTTGCTAATATTTAAAGGTACCTACCTTCGGGGCATCACAATGGTATTTGATGAATAATTCTTAATATCGTGGTTTTCCCAGGCTGGATATGGGATAAGATCTGGTGATTTTTCAGTTGAATTCAGGTCGAAGTAGGCTAGAGTGGCAGGAATTCCAGTATGCCACCTAAGAAAAAATTTTAGGTCATTTTTATGATAAAAAGTGTACTAAAGCAAAATGTTGCTTCATTTCCCAAAACAAAAACGATTGGTAGGATCATAAGTTGCCTTCTTGTCAAAACAGAGTGGAGGCCACTCCAGAATAGCGGACATACGCCTATGATGCAGATTGTCTATGATGGCATTCAGCGCATCTATTTTACCGCGACAAATAATGACACCTAAACACATGAGCATAGTTCGCTTAATGGTTGCGTTAACCTGAACTAACCTGAATGCTAATTACCACGTGTTTTGTTGTATTGCTTTATATATCAATTTATTATTTATGGAATAAAACACAAAGTCTGCTCGACTAATTTAATAAAATAAAATTATATGCCCATACATGTTTCGAAGGCATAAACCTTCATTCTCAGTGGGTTAATATTAAGATGTAAGAATATTATAAAGAGACCAATGACATTGTTAAATTATTGAAACTTATGTTGCAGAAAAAATTTTTTATATTAATTTTTATAAGAATTCATATGTATACGTGAACTACATTATGACTAATAAAAAGGGTTTTTGTTTAATTAATGATGTTTAATTTTATTTTAAATTTATTGTAAAACTCAAATTTTACTGTGAAATTAAAATTGAAAGCAAAATGGGGTACGACCATCATGGTGAAGTCATACCAAAATGAAAAATCCATAAAATATCAATTTATTGGTAAGTGTCGAAGTAATACTAGCCACTTTTCAATTCAAAATTTAATTTGTTATGTGTTAGGGAAATATGATATTTTCATGCCTATATTTATGAAATGTAGTGCGTATACTGCTGTAGATTATTAGGTTATGTTTTTGTAAAAATTGTGGTGTAACTTAAATATTGGGTTACTCCTTTGGCGGCAGAGTAACTAAGTGTCCATGATGGCATAGGTATGTCACCATGGGAAACTTAGACCTTTAATACAAATACCATCATTACACTAAACCAGTCAATGTTTTGCCAAAACAGCTCAATTCTATCCAGGCGTTTTTGAAGACTGAATGTTTGAGTCATCATTAACCACGGACAAATCTATAGATCAACACAGAGATAATGATCAACCGTTGCAACATAAAAATATAGAGCAGCCCTTCGAGCAATCAGACCTCCAGAGTGAGAAAAATGAGCAGCTCACAGACGTGAAAAAGAAGCTACACATGTTACTTAGGCCAGATCTTCTTTAACCAAAGAAACCTGTTACAGCATTTCTGAATTGTTACCTCTTCCTGTAGCTGCTTCAACATATGGAAATCAGAAAAAGAGACAATGTGGGAAGACCAAAATACTAAATTTAACTCCTGACATTATGGAGAAAGAAGGAAAAGATGTAATTAAGAGAAGACGATTAGCACGAAGGACGAAGGAAAAACTTGTGGTAAAAGGAAGAAGCAGTGAAGAAGAAAAAGATTAAATAGGTAGTGGACCCTCTATCCATTGCTAACAGATAGCGCTCAAATCGCGTCGAACCTCGTTGGTTCGAGAAAGTTCTGGTGTATTTCATTCACTTCTAGATGGCAGTAATTAGAGCATAAAAAGGCTAGCGGCCCAACCGCGAGTCAGTCCACCTAGGGAACGCGAAGGAAGCGAATCTGTGTGTTGTGAAATAAAGTAGTGCGTAACTCCTTAAAACGAGTTTGTGCGTGTTCAAAAGACATCTTCGTAACAATATTTTGATTTGACTTGTTGTTTTTATGTGTGATTTACTAGTATGGAAAAGAAGCGAGAAATAGACAGTGATTGCAGAACATTCAAAGATCAATGGAACTTTCAATATTTCGTAATTGAGTCCAGTAAGAAGGCGCTATGTTTGATTTGCAATGAAACCGTAGCCGTTCTCAAAGAATATAACATTAAACGTCATTATGAAACGAAACATTTTAAAAATTACTGAAAATACACTGGAAGTGTGCGGACAGAAAAATTTGAAGCTTTGAAGCACGGATTGAAATCGTTTACGAAACTCAATACTGAACAAGAGGCTGCAACTTGTGCCAGCTTTCGTGTGGCTTTTGAAATCGCAAAACGTGGAAAACCGTTCACCGATGGAGAAATGATCAAAGAATGCGTAATTGCAGTAGCCGAAGTAATGTGCCGTGAAAAGGTAATTCAGTTTGTCAGCAAACACCGTCGCTCGGAGGGTAGAAGCCATCGCAAAAATATATCACCTCAACTGTCTGACAAAAATGGACATCTTGAGTGGCTTTCTCTGGCCTTGGATGAGTCAACGGATATGTCAGATACTGCTCAGGTGTTTTGTCATTCAAGGAGTAGATAAAAGCTATGAAGTGTTTAAAGAACTTCTTGATATTGACAATATTCACGGCACGACTACTGGTGAAGATATTTTTAAGGGAGTTGAAAATGCCATTAATAAAAGGAACCTTCGATGGAAAAACTTGAAATCTATTACAACTGATGGAGGCAAAAACATGTGTGGTAAAAATAAAGGAGTGGTCGCTCTTGTGTCAAAGACTGTAGAAAATGATGGTGGTTCAAAACTGTTAGTCTATTATATATTATAGAGTATGATGAATCTGACGTGGAATACTTATACTGCAATGAGCTTTATTCACAACGGCAAACTACAAAGAGATGTGGATCCGGTGTCACCTGTGCCGTTCATGATGTTACACCGAATGTGCTGGTGTAGGTAGGATAACAAAAACAGTTCCTCTGCAAGTTATGTTAAATGAACATTTTTTACATTAGTTGTTTATTTTTACATTTATAAAAGAGATATTTTTCCAAATGCCCAGTGAATCTTTATGGGTTTAAAAATGTATAGGGGAGAGTTGGATAATTGCGCGCGGTTGATAATACCGCGCCCCCCACCAACTCAAAATTTACAAGTCTTAACGGACAACTGGCGCATCAAGATTGTGGCGTTGACTACATTACATCGCCGGGAGCCCATGACAGTTTGATTTAAACAACCGTTGGGGCGTCACGTGCGATATTAATTTTCTAGTGTTGTGATAATAAGTTTCCTATATTTTACAAATCAAGGTATGCACTCATTTCTTTTTAATTTAGCTAACTATTTAACAGGATTCATTAATAAACATATTATATTTTAATTTGTAAATGCGATTTCTTTCGTATGTTTGGATGGTTAAAAATTATTGTGACATTAAGACAAAATGACGAATTTGATAATAGCGCGCTTAAGGCGCGGTATTATCAGACGGTGCGCGGTATTACCAGACTTAATATTTTCTTGCTTTCAGATGACAGAAATAGCACCAAAGAGAAAAGAGGGGTCTTGGGATCCAGTTGAAATGAAAGCTGCACTAGCAGCTGTATATTCTGGGAGGAAAGTCAAGGAGGTTGCAAGAACATTTATGTTACCAGAATCGACAATTCGGAATAGATTAAAGAGAGGTGAATATTATGATCCTCGTTTGGGTCGAGCTGCCACATTTTCGAAGGAGGAAGAGCAGGAGCTATGTGAGCACATCGTTCTTTTAGCTAAAACTTTTTATGGAATCACCCAACAACAGCTACGTAAACTGGCTTTTAAATTTGCCCTTGCAAAGAACATAAAAAACATATTTTCAGAAAGTAACGGGATGGCAGGAAAATGTTGGGTTTATTCATTTCTGAAAAGAAATCCTGGTCTATCATTGCGTGCGCCAGAACCGACAAGCATTAATAGGGTGTTGGGTTTTAACAGAACCGAAATTAATATTTTCTACCAGAATCTAGAAGAAATGATGTTGAAATATAATTTTTCACCCAACCGTATCTTCAACGTCGATGAAACGGGAGTCTCCACGGTCCAAAGACCCGGAAAGATTTACGCACCAAGGGGACAGAAACAGGTTGGCAAAATAACTAGCGGTGAACGTGGCCAAAATGTAACAGTTGTGTGTGCCTTCAGTGCGTCAGGTAGCTATGTCCCGCCGATGTTCATATATCCACGACAAAGAATCAAGCCAAGTCTTAAGTTTGGAGGCCCAAGTGGGGCAGCATATGAATGTTCCAAGTCGGGATGGATAAATGAGGATATTTTTGCGCTTTTGGCTCAAACATTTTGCAGAACATATCGGCGCAATTCAAGTGAAGAGCCCTACACTATTAATTCTTGACAATCATGTCAGTCACTTGTCGCTGCAAGCTTATCAGTACTGTCGCAGTATTGGGATACATATGTTATCACTGCCACCGCACACATCGCATCGTTTGCAACCGCTCGATGTTACTTTTTATGGCCCCTTAAAGTCAGCCTATTATAGAGAATGTGATCTCTTTATGAAAAATAAACCATTTGAAAAAATCACCCATGATTTCTTGGCTTCCATTTTTAATAAAGCATATTTAAGGGTAGCATCGTTGGACAAAGCTGTGAAAGGATTCGAAGTGACTGGCATATACCCTGTAAACCCCAACATATTTGGATATGACGAATTTACATCGGATCCAATAATAGAAGATTTAACACCTCATGGAACTGTGGAAATTAAGGCAGCGCCTGAAATTAAAACGTCGCAGTAGCTATTCCAAGCACTTCACGAGGAATTTTGCAAGAATTAAGTCCTGTACCTGTAAAGTTTTAAAAATTAAGAGGTGTTCTAAAAAACAACACTCCCAAATACTAACAAGTACACCATTGAAATTGCAGCTTGAAGAAAAGCAAAGAAAGCGAATCTTGAAAGAAGGAGAAAATACAGAAAAACAAATTCAAGAAGGAAGCTTAAAAAAATGAAATGTGAAGATATTCCATTAGCTCAATTGAAAAAAAAACTGAAGGAGAAAAAGGATAAAGGGAAGCAAATCAAAGGAAAGCAGCTGGCCAAGGGAAAATCTCATAAGAGACAACTGAGGTTTAGTGAAAGTGAAGAAATAGATGATACAGATGTTCCTATGAATACTTTATGTAATGATGACTCTGATGATGACTATGATGAAGAAGCAGAAGACAACGGCAGTGAAAATCAGTTGCGTTCAGCTAATGACCTCTGTGTCTTATGTGGGGAGTTCGGCCGTGATAGAGAATTATGGTTCCGCTGCTGCACCTGTTCAAACTGGATACACAAGGAATGTAGTGGAAAAGACTCTGCCGAGAATTATATTTGCGACTTGTGTTAAATTGAAATAAAGATTAGGCTTGTTTAATGTTGAAATATTTTTCTTTTAGCACACGGTATTATCGGACCAGTTGGATAATTCCGCGCTTTACAATATTTTCTTTTTTTTCATTTTGATAGCACTTCTTTATAATATACCTAAATTTGTAATCCGCGTTCAAATGCCCAAATAAATGACAATTTCGATTTAGTTATGTTTGCCGTCTTGAATTACTTTGTTAACATTTTATAGTCACTTTTCCTTAAGGGCACGCAATTATCCAACTCTTCCCTAACGTTTAATTTATTTTTCTTCAACGTAGATTCATACCTAAATTTAAGTATAGTTCATTTACTTAATACCATTTTTTGGCAGCTGTTTCCTACTTGTTTTTGAATTTTTAGCATGCTGGTTTCGGTTTTAGTAAATTAAAATAGGAAAACAAGAATTGCTTGATTATGAAAATATAGAATCATTTTGAGGTTTGTGTATTTTACTAGATTTGCCATGAGAAGTAATGGTTGTTGCCTTTGATGGCATACTTACACATTTTAAAAATTGAAAATATATTTTAAAACACTAAAGTTTTATTTATTTATTTATTTATCGATATATCAGTTGCAATATACAGTGTGTATCAGCCAAATGGAATAAATTCGATAATAAACACATGGGGGCGTGTCCGAAAAAACGCTCGGATACGTTCGATTGGTATTTCTAGTTGCGCATTTTCTTCGATAAAAACTTTTTATACCGGGTGTGTCATGTAACAGTGGCCAATACTAACTTTCTTATTTTAAATACAACACCCTGTATGTTATTCAATTTTTGGATTGTTCAGAAAATTTTAGACATATTTCCTGTACCATATCCTATACCAATCTTCAAATGTTTCGGAAATAAGCTTCAAAAAATGCACAACAAAAATAAAAAATTGACGGGTCCAAACGTTTTTTCGAAAAAGAAACACATGCATTTTAAATGAATTTGTTCCAACCTTTTCGTTCTTGCGGTATAGACACATTTACTAAAAAAGTGAAATAAATAAATTATGTTATTTCCAAAATTAGGTATGTTATCATAGGCGACTTTCCCCTATAGCTATCAAGGCTTAAAAGTATGAAAACTCTTTTTTGTAATTTGAATTTAATGTTTTGCTCTCCATTTTAGGTTAGTTCTAAATCCGTTTGATGACAAAACTTATTAACTAACCTAAACTAACTTGAAATATTTATAGTTAAAGAAAATGACATAATATAAGTCACAGAAAGTCTGAAGAAAAAGTATCAGAACCCTATTTCTAAATATAATAATACCTAATAACACCTACCTTGGAATAGTCACAAACGCCTTGTTTTTCCAAATAGCCAATCCAAGAATGGAATTTTCTTCAGGAATATAGTCGCCGTTATTGATAGACTCGTTCTTGAAGGTTTCATTTGGCCATGAAAACGTTAACTGCTTCCATTCAAATTTAACATCTAATTCCGTAACAGCTCGAGAACCGACAAAAAATAATGAAAGCAAAATTAAAAGCTTCATGGTGAAAAATAATATTTTCTAATTCACCGTTACTGATAAAACTTTATTGATTAGTGACTTTTGAAATGTTTTCTGTTGTATTTATGGATTTTGAATTATGCATATCACCTCTTCAACTAAAGTAAAAAAGTCAAGGGCCTCTTGAAACTTTCAATATTGCTTATTATAACACCTTATTTGGTGGAAAATTACACAGACATGACTTACATTTTATTACAAGATTAACGTAAAACATCGTTTTAAGGACATTTACAAAAAAGTTTTAAATTTAACCAATATCTTTAGGTATGCTGGGTGGTGCGCCGCCATACTGGCCACAAGACTCCAACCCGAAGGCGTTCAGGTCTGGTATACTGACGGCTCAAGGATGACTGGCACAGAGCTGACCTGGGCGGAAGTATATCTCAGGAAGGAGGTTAACACAGGAGACGAGGGAGATATACAGGATGTTAATTAATGTCATGCAGATATTACAGGGGGTGATAGTACTCGTCAAAATAAGAAAAAAATGCAAATATATATGCATGGTCTAAAACGCGTTATTTTCGTTATACATGGTGGCAAAGTTTCAATTTTTTTTCTCGTATTTTGCGTTTTCTCTCTTATATTCTGTGATAATTGTTTCAAATTTGGAACCTCGACCATTTTTTAGAATCTCTACAATAAAGTATCAAAATTGTCGGTGCCAGTATACAGGGTGTTACATTTTCTTGAATCGGTTACAATTTTATCCATCAGAACTTTTTTTGGAGCTCCCTGTATGAATTCCGGTGTAAAATTTAAACTCTCTGTTCCTTTGTTTAGCGTTCTGGTCTCTTGCACTATTCTCGTATCTGTGACCGTTTTCGATTTATTTGCAAAAATAGCCAACGATGGAAATTAGGTGTAGGCAAAATAGCGCAATAATAAATATGAGAAAAAAAATAGTAGGCTGGGAAAGGCAATTGTTAATTCTGTTTATTGTCCTTCTGACATTTTGTAACAAATATTTTTTTTGTTTGACGTTTCCAGAGTTGTTTTAAACTGGTTAATGATGGTTGAATTCACAAATCAAGAATTTGCAGAGATGCATTTAATCTATGAACTTGCCGATGGCAATTGTTATAAAGCTAGACGACTGTATGCAAAAAGGTATTCAAATCGAATACTGCCTGACCCACGGACATTCGCAAATCTACATAATCGACTATGTGAAAATGGATCGTTCAAGAAATCCACTCATTTAGCAGGAGAAAACAGAACGGTTAGGACTCCTGAAGTAGAGGAAGCAGTCCTGAATGCAGTAGAAAATGATCCTGCTACTAGTACGAGAAAAATTGCCGCAGACAGGGCTTATCGATGCCCCTCATAGGAGCCACAGCTGGGATCTAGGATCTTATCTGAGTGAGCTTGGAGTGGCACGACCATAGACATAATGGGCACGACCGCTAACTGGAAATAAAATGAAGCTCACCCCGGGCAACTGGGCTGTTGTCAAAGGGGCGGGCAGACCTAGTGGGGTCATTGTAGGCCGAATTGACACCTTATGGAAATTGCTTTGCCCCAACTGTAGAGCGGGACAGGAGACCTCGTATCATTTAGTAGGAGTGTGTGACAAATGGGGTCGTCCTAGAAGGCATATCTTTGGAGCGGCAACACTGGCACAAGAGGAGTTAAGTACCCTGGACTGGGATAAGCTGCTCACCTTTCTAAGAAAAACAGAGCGGTTTAGTTTGAGGGAATAGTAGTTTACTCGCCGAGTTTCGCCTATTAATTAACATGTTTATTTCTAAAAAAACAACTTAATAGATATATAAAATTTGTCATATTAGAAGAAAACATATTTTCGGGTACAACGACATACCTTCGGACATAGTATGTCATTTTACCTTGATGTGTATGTCATTCTGCACCGATTTGTATTTTTCCTAACATATCTCGAGCCAAATTATTTAACAAATTGTTTAATGCAAATTAATTTATTTACAGATGGTCGGAAAATATAAGAGGAAGACCAATAGACAAAGTTGAAGTCAAGAATCGATGAACCAGGCTATTCGGGCAGTAGATAATAACGAAATGGGTTGGTTAAAAGCAGCGAATCAATTCGGCATACCACAAGCTACCCTACGAAGGCGTTGCAGAAATAGCAAGAATAAGATCGTTCGGGGTTCAAGTAAAAGTCTAGGCAGATATCATACAACATTTAATGTTGATGTTGAAAATGAAGTTTTTGCTCAAATCAAACTATTAGAATTCATTTTTTTGGGTTGACTGCTACAGATCTCAGAAGACTAGCCTTTCAAATTGCAGAAAGTCATGATTTGGATCACCGATTTAACAAAGAAACCCATATGGCTGGCTGGGATTGGTTAGCGGGTTTTAGAAAGCGACATCCAGATATAAGTTTGCGAAAGCCTGAAGCAACTAGTGCTGCGCGTGCTATGGGCTTGTTTATTTACCTCCCCACTGCACCCATAGTCCCATAGGCTACAGCTACTTGATGTTTCATTTTTTGGTCCGCTAGAAACATTCTACGATCAAGAGATTTCCAAGTGGCTGAAAGAACATCCCGGAAGCGTTGTAACGCAGTACCAAATCAGTTCATTGTTTGCAGTAGCCTATGGGAAAGCAGCCACCGTAAAAACGGCGACTAGTGGATTTGAGAAATGTGGGCTTTTCCTTGTACATCCTGACATTTTTGAAGAACATGAATTTGCTCCAAGTGAAACAACGAATAGTCCCATTACCAATGTTGCTCAAACAGAAGAAGATATCCCTCCACAAATTCAAAGAATGACTGAAAACCCTGTGTCTCCGGAAAAACAAATTTCCACTATTCATAGCACCACTACTCATAGTCCTAAAGCTGGTCCCTCAAATTACTTTACTCCTAAACCTATTCAGTCCACGTCTTGTAGCTCAGTAACTTCTGACAGATCACAATCCGTTCTTTTACAAAAGACAACTTTGACTTCACCACCAAGCAGGCCTTCTACAAAATTAGGTGTAGCAGAAATATCTCCAATTCCTGAAGTATCCTCCGAAAAAAAAACCAAAAGAAAAAATACCCAGGGATCCGCTAATATGACGAGCACTCCGTTTCTTAAAGAAGCTCAAAGAAAGGTTGAAGAAAAGTTAGAAAAAGAAAGGCGCAAATCGGCAAGAACTATTAAAAAGCGAGTTAAACTAAATAATGACGATGCATATGAAGAAACGGATCCATTCCATAAGGACAATGATGATGATAATGATGCTTTGTCTCTACTGCTTAGAACTGTATTCAAAGTCAAAAAGTAAGGAAGCATGGATTAGATGCTCAACTTTCAATGGGCGCATTGTGAATGTGCGGGCGTCAGCCAAAAAACAAAACGATTTATTTGCGAAATATGCTATTAATATTAATAATAGTTATTTATGATGTGAGTGTTAAAAGTGATGTTTTATTTGGTGAGTGAAAAAGTTTCACGAACAAAATAAAATTACTTTTAACACAAATATCATACAATGTTTTTTGTATAACTGCCCTATTTCGATAATAAAATAGGGGAATTTGGAATGACATTAAACTTCAAAATGCATTTTAATATTCAAATAATCGCAAGGTTGTTGTGAATGACAAACGTTGCCAATATGGTTACTAACAAATGCTTGTTTACAAATAAAAAAGATGCTGTCATTTAAATAATTGCGTTCTTGTCCTATTTTTGTCTTTGGTTCTTGACTGCTTAATATGTTTGTCGATAGTGGAATAATTAATAAAAGTGGTAATTTGGTTGTTCCTGTGGATATTGAAGAGTCTGCAAGAAGAGCAATTTTGGAACTCCTAAAACTATTATTATAATTTTATTTGATTTCATCATAAGAAAATGTAGTGTTAAAAATATTTTTAACACGCTTCCACGTAAACAATCACTTTTAACACTTGACTGTCATTAAAAGTGTCACTTTTAATGGCAGTTGTACAAAAAATAAATAATATGTAGTTTTTTTATATGCTGTGTAAATTTATTTAAACAGTCAATTAAAAAAAACACTCAATTAAAGTGTTCAACTTTGTGGTATGTCATTTTACGCGTATGTCTGCCTAAAATGACATAGGATCCCATTTTTTGTTCCAAAATTATAAAATATAATAAGGTGTTAAATTCGCGTATTTCTGTTATAAATAATTAAACGACATTGTCTAAACTACCTATTTTACAACTTTAAAACTAATATCAATCTTTAGTTTCTCTCAGAGAGTCAAAAATGAAAATGGTATGTCATTTTAGGCCCACCTCCCCTACCTACTTAAAACAAAATAAATAAATAACTTTTAATTGGCTAATTAGAAGATAATAAAGCTTGGTGTGTGAGTTCATCATACAAGGACCTTTAAAAAAGTCCAATACAATTTTGATTTCAAATTAATAGGGGAGTCAGTATATGTGGGGGTAGCAAAATTTACATGGGATTTTCAATGTCCAATCTGGGGGTGCACCACCCGGTATGATAAGAATAATTAAAATTCATGCCACATACTATGACATTAAAGTATTCTATATTTATTCAATTTCTAATTTAAATTTTTTGAAAAGGGCATTTGAATTCTTGACCGAATGGTGAATGTTAATTCTTTTAATATCTTCATAACTACGCTGGAACCAATTCGAAAAACTTCTTTTGCCATTAAAACTCGACAACGATCTGCTTTTAAACTAAATGCAATCTCGCGGGATAAGAGCATTTTGCAAATCACGGATTAGACGTTAAACTTACGAATCCGGAAATTCGCAACTCGGAATCCCGAAGGTGTAATCAATCGAAGACGACCCTCGTTTGGCGCCGCGATGCCCATTAGCCGTCATCCTCTGGGAATCGAAGGATTTACTAAGTTATAATAGGCCAAAAGATGGTTAATTTTGCTAGAAAATTTATTGAGAGACAGTAAACAATATGACAAAATCGTTACTAGTATTACTTACTTACTTACTAATTATTAATATTTCCTACAGGCTTGTGTTGTCGGTGATGGTGCACCCACCACGAAATCCCTGCCAATGTCTGTCTACCGGACTCCGAGGCTGTTCATTGTTTTTGGACTGCTTTTCGTCTGATTCACCGCAAACTTTTCCATTTGGATTTTTTCATCCTTCAATATAACTACACTGGGCGTAGAGATGTCAACCCCGAAAGGTTTTCTTAATACCGGGATATCGGGATTATATGTACCGAGAGAAATCAGATAACATTCAAAAACTTTTATTGTGATAACTTAAATCACAAAATTTAACAAAAAAAAAACTCCTGAACGAAAAAAAGTGTAGGGAAAGGAAAGAAAATCAAAAAGTCTTTCTTCGCTAATTTAATTGAAAGAGCAATGAAACTCTCAATTTTATATTAATGGGTCTACATTCTACATGTTTCAAAGGTAGTGACCTTCATCCTCAGAAGACAAAAAAAATGTTGCTGTTAAAGTCTGTGCGTTTTAAGAAGTCCGATATCGGATTAAATCACCAAGGGATGTTATCGCTTTTAAAACAGTAAGTCGGTTAAGTTACAATATCTTCGCACCTTCGCTATACTTGATCACACCGAACATCCCACTGGTTTACTGTATTCTATTACTGGGCGAAATCAGAGGTTTCAAAACAAAATTATCTTAGAATTACGCGTTGAGCATAAATAATAATTAAATAAATAATTAAATTATTTTGCTATTATTATAGTTAAATCTATATAATAATCGCTATTTTCCAAGAACCAATTAAAATTTGCTCAAGTGCGGGATGATTAAATATGTTAAAGATTTTGTCAGGTATATACTTTTCCGATAATGACATTATTTTGGGATTATTATAATTAAATCTTCATAATAATTATTATCACGGCAATATGGATGCTGAAATTTTTGAGCATTGGTTCGAGGAAAAACTTTTAAAACGTTTAGAAAAACCTTCCTTAATTGTTTTAGACAATGCCTCTTACCATACGAGACTCGAAGAGAAATTCCCTACAAGCAGCTGGAAAAAGGAAGAAATAAAAGAGTGGTTGTCAAAGAAAAACATAAACCATGAAAATTTATATTTAAAAAGTGAACTTTTAAGCAAGTGTGAAGAGCAGTCATTTAAAAAAAAGTATGTTGTTGACGAATTAGCCCTCAAATATGGACATCAAGTTTTGAGATTGCCGCCCTACCATTGTCATTACAACGCAATTGAATTGGTATGGAGT
Organism: Polydrusus tereticollis; assembly: GCA_963920685.1. Taxonomy (NCBI): domain Eukaryota; kingdom Metazoa; phylum Arthropoda; class Insecta; order Coleoptera; family Curculionidae; genus Polydrusus; species Polydrusus tereticollis. The sequence continues at coordinate 29,075,118 of OY987331.1, read as the reverse complement.
ATTAGCAAGAACTATTATGACAAACATGCCTGTAAAAATATCGGTAAGCCTAGCGTTATAAAGTTATGGGAGGAGGCGCTTAGCCAAGAAGAATGGCGGAAATGCATTGAACACACAGAAAAAATTATTTTTGAATCTTATGAGACAGAACAGGTTATAGACGAAGTAAGACCGTTAATTATTACGAATGATGATGATGATGACGATGATGTTGATTCTGATGAGTCTGAAAGCATGGGTGAAATTTCAAATGCAGAGGAAGACTACTTTTAGTAGTACCTATCTACAAGTAGGTACGTTCTGTCGCAAGACTACAAAATCGGTTCTTTTTAGAACCAAAACTTTATAAAAAAGAATTCGTAAAACTAATTTGTCTGAATACTACAAAAGCTAAAAAATTATTATTTTTCTTTACCTAAACTAATTTTTTATTTACTTTAAATTATTTTATTTAGAAAATGTAATTCATCAACATCCAAAATTACCTTCAATATAATTTATTGTTTGAGAGCCAACGACATAATGCTCAAGAGGTTTTATGGCTTAGCGGACTTCTTAAAACGCACAGACTTTAGTATTAGCAGTAGAGAAAAAATTAATTGGTGGAATCTGACGTTGATGGAGCTTTAGAATTTAAAAATGTATTAAGCAGGGAAAGCAATCAGCAAACCAAAATGTTAGATAAAATTTTTAATTCAAATGTATTTGAATATAGGATAATATCATGATATTTGTTTGATAGAATGGAAGAAAGATTTTGTTAGGATTTAAGTATGATTTCCATTTTGTTGAAGTCCCATTTATAAAGATTTAATAAATATTTTCCAAGGTTTTTTTTTTTGTGGGGGGGGGGGGGAAGGGGAAGGGGTACTGGAGACCTAAGGTCCCGTAACCCGTAATTAAGTAGGCAACATTTTGTAAAGGAATTAATCATAATTGATCAAAAAAATAAAACTTGTTAAAAAGGTAAAATCTTTGATATATATACCCTTAAAGATGTAAAAAAGGGAGACAAACACAATTAAAAGGAAAACTAGAAACAAATAAGTTTTAGGTTTATAGATTTTTAAAGAAATACCGCAAAAACATTAGTACCTACGTCTAAAGCTTCATCTCCCAGCCTCAAACGTATGTTATTACATAAAAAAACTCGCTGAAGAGAAACATCTCTCAAATTCCACGCTTGTGGTCTGAATGGTTAACAAAAATTTAAAGGCATTTTGAAGATTACGTCCCCGACTACCACCATTTGCGTATAAATCAATTCCTTGAGTAATGATGTCTGGCAGTCGCGTCTTATTACCTGATTTTGTCTGCTTTTGTATCTGAACAATGTTGTAATGCCTTCTGCAGTTTAACCTTTAAGGGTTCATTTTCAGCTCTCAGAATTTCCGCAATGGGAATCAGATCCTCGTCGCTGTCGTCGCTGGTTTCTCTTCCAGATGCATCTTCATTGTCTATCCAGATTAAAAAATTTTCTAATTCAGCTTTAATCAGAGAAATATTTCATGTTTTGAAGCAATCCTCTGGTTCAGAGTTAATAAAGTCGGGATTTGTGAGCTGAGAATTTCAGAATAAATTGTTCTGCGTTGCTTAATCCTTTTTCTTAATGGGTCTTGTAGATCTGTGCTATGATCGTTCCTAATTTGCTTTTGTGGTAAATCATCTTTCGTTGGCGATTTTCTAAACATGCGAACAGTTTTTCCAACTTTAGATATCAATATACAGGGTGTACCAAATTAAGTGCGCACCATTGCTAACTTTTTTATTATTGGAGATACAAAGTCGGTTAAATTAGCAAAGAAGTAGCATCTTTTCTGTTAAATAAGATGGTGAAAGCAGAAAGACAATTGCACATAACGTTTCTAAATAAATGAGGAAATGTATTTATTTTAAATGGCACACTCTGTATATTTTTTACCGAAGTTTGCAAATCGTATACGGAATAAAAAAGTTCATATGCAATATTGGCCTAAAATTGAAAAAACATCAACACAGCCATGAAAATAAAAAATGGTTTGCCTCTGACGTTTTCATTGCGGCTGTCATGAAAACAAAAACGAATTAACTAAAGTGTCCTCGTTTTGGGTAGCCATTATTGTTAATAAAGCCAAAATTTTCGTAGTTTTGCGTTAAGTTATCTAGTTTTTGCTTTTAAATATTACAAAATGGCGTTCACGCATTTAGAACATTGCGATATGTTAGAAGGTGTATCTTGGTTGCAGAAAAAATAGTGTACTAGCACACGAGCAATACGGTCAAATGTATCCCGAACGTGAGCAACCAGACAGAAGGTATTTTCTAAGGCTGTATAGAAACTTTAGAAGTAACAAAAGAGTTTTATAAAGACAAGGACTAAAAGATAGTTTATAATAAGTGAACAAGTAGAAGTAAATGTATTGGCATATTTTGAAGCGCACAAAAATAATTCAACTAGAGATTTGGTAAGAGACAGTGGTTTCAGTTTATTGACAATTTGGAGGATTTTAAAAAAATATAAGTTTGTACCTTATAAGTACCGACCAGTGCAAACATTATTACCTGGTCACACTGAAAGAAGACTATTTTTTTGATAACTGTTCTATTAGAAGCAAAGCTGTCTTAATTATTATGATTGCGCCGTGTAGTAAAATTTTATGTACTGTGGCTGGCATACTTTTGAACAAAGATTCTGGCAGTCTCTTCAGCATATTGTTGGAATTTATTTATATTAATTTTGGTTACAAGATATGTGTAGGCAAGATCCTAACTTTTTAAAGAAAATTTTATGGCGCGATGAAGCGAACTTTTTAAATAGGGGTATGTTTAATCGTAAAAACATGCACTATTGGTCTGAAGGTACTCTGACCGGCAGGGGATACGTTAATATGTTGTCAGAATTACTAGAAGAATATTTAGATGATGTGAACTTAGAGGACCGTAACCAAATTTATTTTCAACAAGATGGAGCTCCTCCTCATCAGTTTCTCGAAGTGAGAATATTGTTAGAAAGCCTTTTCAGAGATAGGTGGATGGCAACAAATAGTCCGATACGTTGGCCATCAAGGTCTCCTCTTGTAACTCCATTAGACTTTTACTTCTGGGGGTATGTCAAGGACGAAGTCTTTAAAACGAGATATGCGAATCTGGTCGCACTTCAAGACAACATTAGACGCATTATAGCATCCATCGATGGCAGAAAAGTTTTAAAAGCTACGAAACGTGTATTAAAAAATGCCTGCAAATGTATTGAACAAAACTGTGATGTGTTTGAACCTCAGACGAACATCATCTGAGGTTTGAACATTAAAGCCAGCAGTCATTTTTCCAAATGTTCCACACACGCTGTAACCGTCAAAGATTTTTTTTATCTTTCAAGTCATAAATTCCAAAACTTTTCCCTTTTGTGAACGTTAATACTCATAAAATGTTTATTAGATATCGATGTCCACTCATCAAATGTTAAATTGATTTTTCACCGTTTTAGTTCATGAATTTCTTCGACAACGTTGTTCCGAATTTTTCAAAGTATCTCATTACTTACTGTTTTTATGGTATGTCGAGATATTGGAACATGAAAACCTCGTGCTTCCAACAACTGTCTTAAATCAGATGATTTAATAAAATAGAAAACGGGAAACCATCTACTGCGGTTATACGAGCTACAACACCTTCAAAGCTCTTACTATTTCACAGCGGTCCGAAATTTTCAAAAATGGGAAATAATTTAGATTATTTTTTTATTTAGTGTATATTGACGGAAGGATCTCTGAAAAATTGTTATAAAAAATTTAGTCCTTGTTTCTAGTTTTTTATGAGCCTTTTTATGTAAATATCGTAAAAGGATATTAAGATAAAAGGAACACTTTAAAGAACCCATTAGAATTTATTTATTATTAGTTATTAATCATCAGTATTATCAAAATGAGATATAGTTTATGATAATTTTCACACAATTGAAAAAAATTAGTTGTTTTATTTATTAATCGTCTGATGAAGATAGAGAATAATTATCATCAGATTTCGAATCAGATTTTTTTTTATATATCGTATGGCATTTTAGACACAGTAATCTTAAAAGCTAATTAATTTACACATAAGTCAATAGAACAAACTTTAGGAGTTCACAAACAAATATCAAGTTGGTTAATGTAATCTATTGACCCAGCGGTTGCCAGCAGGAAGTCTTCAGGTCTACCGGTGTAGGATCTTGTGGGACATTCCTCTGTGATGTGTTTAATCGTCTGGTATTCTTCTCCGCAGTCGCAGTAGGGTGATGGTTGTTTGCCCCATTTGTGTAGGAGGTATGCGCATCTGCCATGTTGCGTTCTACTTCTGTTGAGTGTGGACCAGGTTCTGCGTGGTAGGTCAAACCCTGGCGGCTTTTGGCTGATGCAGGGCATTTATTATTATTTATTAGTCAGGTTGAACTCCTCTTGTATTGCTGCACTTGCCGTTTTAGTCGGTGGATTTCTGGATCGAAGACGATTGTGGTTAGCGTCCTCAGTATTTTGATGTATTGGCAGATTTCTATTTGCCATAATCTTTTAGTACTCTCGTGTAAGGGCATTTATCCGTCGCAGCTTTGGGGGCTGGATATGACTCAATACTGGGAGCCACTGCGTGAGGGTCGACTTAATGATACCAGCGATCATTCTCATGGTGTTATTCAGTTGGGCGTCCACCTTCTTTACGTGCGGACTGTTGAGACAAACTGGGGCACAGTATTCAGCTGTCGAGTAGACAAGTCCTAGTGCGGAGCAACGTAGGGTGGAAGCCGATGCACCCCAGGTGGTACCACATAGTTTCTAGATTATGTTATTCCTGGTTTTTAATTTCTCGGCGGTTTTAGTTAGGTGTTCTTTAAATGATAGTGTTCTGTCGAGAGTCACTCCCAGGTATTTCGGTGTATTGTTATGGGTGAGTTTGGTACCTTCAAATCGTATGTTAAGCTCTTCTCTGGCTAGTTTGTTATTGAGATGGAAGCAGCTGACCTCTGTTTTGGAAGCATTAGGTTGGAGTCTCCATTTGCGGAAGTATTTACCCATTGTCTCCATGTCTGCTGTTAGGATTTCCTCAGATAGTTTGATTGAGTTACATCTTGTTGCAAGCACCCAGTCGTCGGCGTAACCGAACTTATTTGACCTTGTTTCCGGCATGTCCGCTATATATAAACTGAAGAGGAGCGGAGCGAGCACTGATCCCTGTGGCAAGCCATTGTTAAGTTTCTTTGGTGAGCTGATGTCGGTGCCCATTATAACCTGAAACGTCCGATCACCAAGCATGTTCGATATCAATTGGGTTATTCGTTTGCAGGGTATTTTTCTGAGAAGTTTGCAGAGCATTCCCTCCTTCCATACGGTGTCATACGCTGCTGAGAGGTCGATGAATGCAGCTGAGGTTTTAAGTTTTCGTTGAAATCCCGCTTCGATATAGGTGGTAAGTGACAGGACCTGGTCTGCACAACATCGTTTTGGCCGAAAGCCCGCCTGCTCAACTGGTATTGTCTCCAGGATCTCTAAGCTGATTCTATTGTGGACAAGTCTCTCCAGTAGTTTATAGGATACAGACAGTAGAGCGATTGACCTGTAGCTTTTTGGACTATCGTCAGGTTTACCTGGTTTCAGTAAGGCTATTACCTTAGAGCGTTTGAATTCTGGTGGGACGTTGCCAGATTGCATAATGTCCGTGAAGAACTTGGCCAGCCAGTATCTGGTGTACTTGCCGCAATTGATTAGGAATTCTGGGTGGATGTTGTCGAATCCTGGGGCCTTTCCCGCCGTTGCATCATCCAGAGCCTTTGAAACTTCCTCGGTAGAAAAGGGGCGAGAGTGTTCCGTTTCCGTGGCTTCGGCTTTTAGGGCTTTAAGTCCTCTTTTTATCTGTATGGTGTGTTCTCTGTCCTTCGGTGCTCTGGATGTTGCCACTATGTGAGAGGCTACTTTATTTGGGCTTACGCCTTTTGGTTGGCGATGATTTGGTGCTCCGCCTCCTAGCTTCCTCAGCATTGACCAAGCCTGTCTGCTCGATGTTTGAAAGTTGAGGCTTTCGACAGTTTCGGTCCACTTTTGTTGGCGTGCAGCATTCAGGCTGTGGACCAGTTCATCCGCTATTTCCTGGTCCCCGGTTTCAAGGAAGTTTTGGTACAGAGTCTCACTGTTTTGAGACCACCCAGGAACATATTTTTTACGGTACCCTCTGGGTATGTGCTTTTTAGTGGTGCTTATTACTGCGCCAATGAATCTTCCGTAGTTTGCGCTGGTGGGCGGTATCCACCCTAGGCACTTGTCAAGGTCGGAGGAAAACTTTGGCCAATCAGCCCGCTTGAAGTTCCATCTTGGTCGGGGTAATGAAGTGATTATGGGGATTTGTGTTCCCACTTCTATGACAGTTGGACGATGTTGACTGTGTGAGAAGTCAGGAAGTACTCTCCTTGTAGTTGCCAGAGCCTGGCCCTCCCTGTCAGTAGAAACGAAGCATAGGTCAGGATTGTACTCCCGTTTCCAAGCTGCCGATCGGAATGTGAATCGATCCTTTGCATCGAAACGAGGTGCAGTTGTTCATCTTCGGCCCACTTTGCTAATGTTTCCCCGTTTGCATCGTTTTGTCTGTATTTCCACTGCTCGTGGTGGCTATTGTAGTCTCCAACGTATACCGCTGGGTGGGGGTGCGTTTCTACAACTTGGGCCGGCCATGGTACAGCAGGTGGTTTGTATGTGTTAGTAACGGTAATGCTTCCGATTTTAGTGGTGACATTGTGAATGTCGTTCTCGGTAGAAGTGGAGATAAGGGAGGCATTCTCAATCTCCTGTTTAACATATGTAGCGACGCCGTACGTGCGGTGGTATGTTGCTCCCAGCAGCTCATAGCCCGGGATTTTACCCCTTTTCTGAAGTTGTTCTGCACTGTCACAGTGTGTTTCCTGTATGGCAACCAGGTCAATGTTGTCATTCTTTAAGATTTTAGATAAGTACTGGCTTTTAGCATAGCTTATTATGTTCTCTATATTTATCTGGCAAATTCGGACAGAGGGTCCGAGCTTTCTGGTCATCGGATTCTGAAAAGAACCATTTGACTTTTGTGATCTCATATCCATTGTCGTGAGAATGTGTCTTGTAGTCAGGAGATCCTAGGATTGTCTGACTGCCAGTATGTGCTAGTTCATTTAGCGTTATCCAGGGTGCACCACGAGGAGGCGAACTAGCTTTACACCCCTATCGAATTAGAATCAGAATCGGAGCCTGTTATGTAGGAAGTTGATGAATTTGTAGGAATAACTGGATCATCTAACAGATGGTAAACTTCTGAAGGTAAAAATAAAATATTTTTCTTTGGGAATTTTCTAAGTGATGAAATTATGGGATCCGACGTTAAAAGTAATCTGTGCAGCAAATCTACATTAGTAACAGTTCGTGAAAATTTTCTAGTATGCATCTCTCTATATTTTTTAATGTCTTTATTTCTACTTTAAATAACTGTCCTATTGGCTATCTTAATTATGATTGCGCCGTGTAGTAAAATTTTATGTACTGTGGCTGGCATATATAACCAGGCATGCTTTTGAACAAAGATTCTGGCAGTCTCTTCAGCATATTGTTGGAATTTATTTATATTAATTTTGAAGCCAGAGGAAAGAGCACATAGTACCACATAAAATCTTTTAATTATCATCTCGTATTATTGTAGATGACAGGGACGTATTCTTGAAGAAACATCTAGCGGTATTTCCGTCATTAGTTGTTCCGCTTCCACCTGATTTCGGAATGTCTACGAGCAAACCCATTTTGTTTTTAAAATCATTTTGTATTCTTTTTTTTAGTGGCCTCGTAGATTGCTCTATTTTCTTGACCTCTAATTTGCCATTTATGTAGGTCTAACCTATACGACACATGAAGAAGGCGTTAAAAAAATCGTATCCGTGCATGAAGAGTGGACAAGCCCAGCTTCAATGTTTCCTCTTTAACAGATTTTTTTGAAACTTTGTCAATATCGTTCATTTGTGTAGGCGTTGCGATACATATACCGGGTGTTGCATCGTCGAGCGGGACATAGGAAATCCCATGTAATTTTAAATGGGGTCAATTATTGGCTTCCCTAATTATTTTAGAGAAAAATTCTATTTAGGTTTATTAAAGCACTAAAACCCACATTCAAAAGAATAACTTAAGATATTTTTGATGAGCGCGTTTACGGGTTATCGCCGATTTCTTTTTAACTATTTCTCCTTTTTATGGCCCCGTATTTGCGGGCACCAGTCAAGGTAAAAGATGACTGTCAAATAAAGTTGTCATTTTGAAATGTGTGCTTTATTGTTATAAAAGCTCGTACATCGAAAATATTACAGGTGTATTTATGAGTACAAATTAATCTGAATAAAACGAAAATAAAGTATCCAATTACAAGGTTAATTATGACATTTTACATGTTTCAATATTTTACTAATTAATAGGTAGGTACTATTAAATTGTTAGAACTTTAGGATTTAAGAAGATATTCAAATATTCCTCCATTGACTGCTAGACAATAACCGAGGCGATCATAAAATTCTCTTCTTACATTCGCTAGTTGGTAAACTGAAATTCTATTGCATTCCGCAAAAATAGCATTTTTTAACTCGTCTAGATTTGGGTATTTTTTATCTTTGTATATCCTGTTTTTTAAATGGCCCCAGAGAAAGATATCATTTGGCGATAAATCAGGAGACCTGGCTGGCCAATTTACTGTATTATTTAAGCCAATAACATTTCCATTAAAAGCACGGTTTAAATATTCCTGGACAGCCAGGGTACTATGTGCCGGGCAGCCATCCATTTGGTACCAAACTTCCTGATTTTCCCTGGCGGCATCACGTAAAGTAGGTAAAATATGATCTTCAAGTAGTTCCAAAAAATATTCTGCATTTAAATTTCGTGTAAGAAATAATGGCCCGATAATATTTTCTCCGAAAATCCCAGCCCATACATTAACTTTTTGTGGATATTGCGTCCTTGTTTCCACAAACCTGTGTTGGTTTTCTTTGCTCCAATATCGATAATTTTGAACATTGGGTTCATTGTTTAAGGTAAATGTGCATTCGTCAGTGAAACAAATGTTTTTTAAAAATTCCCTATCCATGTTTGCTCTTTCCATCATTCCAAAACAAAACTCCTGTCGTCGTATTTCGTCCCTATCTCTTAGTGGGTGCTTTTCATATTTGTATGAATAATATTTATGTCGTTTCAAAGCTCGTAACGCTGTGGTGTGATCTAATCCTATGTCATCCTCAAGTTTCCTTGTGCTGATCTTCCCATCATTTTCTTCCACGCACAATAAAACTTGCAAGTCCCTATCATTTCTTGCATCTCTTCTTTGTTCCTGCCTTTCTTCACATCTGCAGTTATTTATTACAGTGCCTTTTGTCTCAAATTTCTTGATAGTCCTTTCGACTGTAGATTTTGCAGGTATCGGTCTATTCGGATACAGAGCAGCAAACATGTCTGACACATTTTGATAACTATTTCCTTGATAATACCATTTAATCATCAATATTTTTTCTTCAGAAGTGTAATTCATGGCTAATATTTTCGATGTACGAATTTTTATAACAATAAAGCACACATTTCAAAATGACAACTTTATTTGACAGTCATCTTTTACCTTGACTGGTGCCCGCAAATACGGGGCCATAAAAAGGAGAAATAGTTAAAAAGAAATCGGCGATAACCCGTAAACGGGCTCATCAAAAATATCTAAAGTTATTCTTTTGAATGTGGGTTTTAGTGCTTTAATAAACCTAAATAGAATTTTTCTCTAAAATAATTAGGGAAGCCAATAATTGACCCCATTTAAAATTACATGGGATTTCCTATGTCCCGCTCGACGATGCAACACCCGGTATAGCATGTCTGAGCTGATGAAGTTTCTGTCACAGCATTACAAACTTTTCCGTTTATCATTGTCATAATACAAATATGGTTAACAGAAATATCATTTATAAGCTGGATTTATAAACTCGAAAAGTTGGTGAGGTTGAAGTTATGATCAAGTTTGTGAGGTTAGATATTCCGAACCCCGAGCATAAAAGTTGGTTATCTCGAACTATCCGGGAAGTTTTCGAACCTTACATGAGCTTTACATGAACAACATGAAGGAGTGTATAAATGGAACTGAGTGTTCCCTTTGGTTTAAATTGAACTCCTATTTCCAACACCAACTGAACCTCAACCTCGCCAACTTTTCGAGTTTATAAATCCAGCTTAAATTTTTCAATTTGGTATATACTTAGTCGGTAAAAGGTTACTTATTTGGTTTTCGATATAGCTTTGTTCTTGCAGGATCAACGCTGTTGATTCCTTTTGCAACACAAAACGTATTGGCGACAAAATATTGTGGAAGACGGACGAGGATTTTGCCATATTATTACTTTGTTTTTTTTATTATTTGGATTTTGCCAGTATAATTATTGTAGAGGGACCAACCAGTTAAAAAATAGATCACCATCTGCTTAGCCTAGTTCTACGAATTGTTGTTTGTACTGAGCATGCCCAGTGCTGCCATCGTAACCCCATTTCACAAGCAGTGTTAAATTTTTCAACATTTTGCCTTCTAGCGTTTTTAAAACTGGGGTTTGTAGTTCAAGAAGGCGCTGGACCGTGTGATTAAGTAGTTCTTGCAGTCGAATTTCTGCTGAATGTTCCGTAATTCCATATGCTGGGTAAATATCAGCGCTTTTAGATTTTGCTTCACGCCTAATGAGCAAGTATTGATGTTTACTTAAACCTGCCTCAGCAATTAGCGAAACTGCCTCGTCTTGTGTGTATGGTACCACCTCTGTAGTTTTCTTGGCTGCTTTCCACGATCTTGCTAATTTACAAGCTCTTGTAGGAGTCGAAAAAACGACCTCGGTTAATATTTGCGATGCATCATGTTGGCCTTCTTCTCTCAGAGCTTTTTTTGCAGCCAAGCAAAGTTCCTGTGCTTCGTGGTCATGCGTCAGTTTTTTCGCTCGTAATCTCTTACCTCTGCTGGTGGTGATATCGGAAAAAGGCAGTCTAGGACGACCCACATGAATTCCAGACAATGTGCTTTGGATCGCTTCGGGTTCTTGAAATTAGCTGTCTTTTACAGGGGCCTTATATTCAAAGGGCACGCTAAGGCACCCCTCGTTTTCGGTTAAAAATTCGGTTACTATTCTTAAACACTGTTTAAATTTAGCAAAAACTTTGCTACAAAAAGTCTACACATTTTGGTAAGGCGTTGTACCTCAACATCATTCCCTTCTATTTCAAATGTCGTTATTAAAAACTGTATTAAATGTTTTGATTGAGATAATCTTTTTTCGCCGACCCCCCCGAAATTTTCGAGCAAACAAATTTATCTGAAAAACAAAAAAATTATTTGTTATTAAACGACTTGATACTTTTTAATGATATTGCTTTTTTTTAGAAACAAATTAATTTTAGTCGTTTCAATCACACACAGCTAAAGAATTATATAGGCACCAAAACAGCACTTCAAACGCAGTCAAGTATAAAACTTAAACTACCACAAGTTTAGGACGGTAGTACAGACACATATAATGATATGATGCCCTGAAATTCCAGGAATAGGTAGGTGGAGCTAACCCCTAAGTACCTGCAAAATATAATGCATTTACAAGATACTTGGAAAAATACCAATTGGTTCCGCTTTATTAATTTTTGGGACCAGTGTGTATTCGTGTGCCCAAGAAAGTATATTTTTTTTTTGCTTGCTTGATGGATTATTACCAACGACTTCCATCATTTTACTTGTCCCAGCACTTCATCTATCTTGCGATTCCTTCTTAAGACGTTTATCCAAAAGGTCGATTTTATGACCTTTCAGATGAGTTATTAAACTTTTGGTGGGGCCTCCTTTTGTTTTCAAGATTTCTTCACAGCGCCTACATTTTGCTGTTTGTGCACTGTCCTTTTCAGTGAGAAAGTAAAACCATATGGAACCGCTCCCATTTGCTTTTTTCTTATGTGGAACATATACAGGGTGTCAATTTGAAAACTTCCCAACCTTACTATCTTTCTTGCAGTCAAAAATATGAAAAATCGGAAAGGCACCTCAATTTCATTTATAAGGGGGACACTTTCAATGAATAGTTTTAGCCTTCTTGTTTCAACCCCCTAGGAGAGGTAGATGTCACCCTTAGAATCTTAAATAGGAATGGGGGTCAAGTGGAACATCGTTTTAAAGGACGTTCAATTCTCTTTCAGTGGTATCCTACGTTCTTGCTTTTTGTCCAGAGGTGTCCGAATAACCGCGTTTCAAAGTTGCAGAAACAATTAAGCTTGCCTGCATTGAGATTCTGGTTTTCAGGTTAGTGTTTACATTTCGGAAAACTTCACCAGGAATTGACCTGCATTCTGCTGCAATTCGCCTTTTAAGATCATCAATATCAGCAGGTTGTGTTTTATAAACAATGGATTTAAGATGTCCCCAAAGAAAGAAGTTTAAGGGTGTTAAATCCGGTGATCTTGGGAGGTCATTCAATTGGTCCCCTTCTGCCAATCCATCTATCCGGGAATCTCTCGTTTAACCACTGTCAGACCGGAAGAAAATAATGAGGTGGAGCAATGTCCTGCTGGAATGTTATCAAATCCTCCTGTAAAACTGAATTACCCTCTGCATCAATTTGAGTTTCTATCTCATAGGTGATAAGAGGATCAATAGTCTCTTCAAGCATACTAAGGTACAAATCACCTGTCAAGTTTCCTTCAATAAATAAAGGACCAATAATGGCATTTCCAAGAATACCAGTCCAAACATAAACTTTTTGGGGATATTGTGTGTGTCCTTCTCGAAAAATATGCGGGTTTTCGTTACTCCAATATCGACAATTTTGTTTGTTAACATTTTCATTTAGAAAAAATGAACATTCATCGCTGAAACAGATATTCGGCAGAATATTAGGGATGGCGTTGACTTGACGACTCATGAATTCACAAAACTCTATTCTTCTATCAAAATCATCGTCATAGAGTTCTTGAAGTATCTGCATTTTATATGGATGGAGTTTATGCATTTTCAGTGCTTTTCTTACAGTCTCGTATGATATTCCTGTCTGTTCTGCTAATGCCCTCAAGGAGCTGGTGGGCTCCGCAGCAAATAATCCCAAAACCTCAATTTGAGCTCCTTTATTCATCACTCGTAGGTTATTTATTTTTCTATTACTCGCCGAACCAGTTTCGGAGAACTTTGCCACCAAATCCAGCACATATCTGTTACTTACTTCACGATTTTGATTTCTTTCATTGAAATCCAATGCCGTCCTTCGTGCACACTTTCCAACCTCTCCATAAATGAAAATAATTTCAGTTCTTTCTTGAAGAGAATAAACCGTTCTCACACTTTATGCACTTAATAAAAGTTATCACTGAACAGCCCAACAAGCAAAAGCGAATTAACAATAATATTCCTGTTTTGGCTACATCTCTTAAATTGGCTGGCCATGTTTTTTTTTTTGTTAAAAAAACAACGTATTTTTAGAATTTGTTGATAGAATAGCAAGGCTTTTTGTGGAATTTCAGTGATAAGTCATCGAATGAACGCAAATTAACTAGGTACTCATAGTACCATCGAAATTTTATTAGATTACTTTTTGCGTAAATTTTTCGAGGTTACTTTGCCAATCCCCAAATAAAGTTCCAAACGGTGTCACCCATGGGCGTAGCGAGGGGGAGGCAGAGGAGGGCCATGCCCCCCCTGAAAGTTGCCACTTATTGAAATTTGATAAAAAAAAAGCAAAAAAGTAGGATACCACTGAAAAGAGAATTGAACGCCCTTTAAAACGATGTGCCACTTGACCCCCATTCTCATTTTAGATTCTAAGGGTGACATCTATCCCTCCTAGGGGGTTCAAATAAGAAGGCTAAAACTATTCATTTAAAGTGTCCCCTTTACAAATAAAATTGACGTGTCTTTCCGATTATTCATATTTTTAACTGCAAGAAAGATACTAAGGGTGGGAAGTTTTCAAATTGACACCCTCTATGGTGGTATTAACACTGCAAAAAAATATGTTTGAATCTTTTTGCAAGATACTAACACTGACAGACAGCATATTTAGTGAAACAGCGGTTTAGATGGAGATCGGTATCTCAATAGACATCAATTCTTTACTCATTTCCTTCTGAAATCATCATCTACGGTTAATTTTGAAATCACAAAATCGTATTCAAACTTGCCTCACAAAAAGTAAGCGGTCATTTATTGCTCTATATGCTTGTAAAATCTGCATTAAAATGGTAATTTTAATTAAAATCGTATCGCATTGCAAAATAAACTTTTAAACTTTAATTAAAATGGCGTGTAATTTAAATTTAAATGATTTGTACAATGCCTCGGATTATCTTTTTCGGTAATTTCGTGTATGGTATGTTATCGCTTATTAGGCATAATCAAAAAAAGAGAAAAAGAAGACACAGAAATAAAAAAAAATATTATTTTTAATTTGCTATACACCTATAATAAGGTAATTTACAAATTACAACTAGGTATGTATATGGTTCAAAAATATTGTGTATTTATAAAAATTAAAAAATTAAATTTACTGAAAAGGGGTTGTAAATTTCAAAATAATAATATACTCGTATGCATGAAGGAAAGTCAGTTATACAGGATGTCCGGTAAGTATAGGGCAATATTTCGCCAGCATACAGGGGAGGTCAAAATAATACTAGTATTGTTTCTAATGTCGCTCATAACAACAACAGTATATGTCTCTGTCTAACATGTATTTAACTTAACACGAAGGAACATCACATGCATTTGCTCATGTTTTGGATCGGATATGAATATTTTGTGAGGTGTGAAATCCTAGTAATTTTTGTCTTCATTTATAGGTGATTGGAGTGTGCTGACATGAATTGTCCGCCGCCATATTGTAGGTTTACTCACTGAAAATACATTACAATAAGAGCCACGATGGTCTGTTGTCTTGGATACCAATAGGTAAGTATGACAAAATTTATCAAAGTCATAATCTGAACATAACTTACTTGTGGAGCCATATTCCTATGCTGAATATGTTGATATGCATTTAATTTATGGACGAGCATATTGCAATTCTCTGAAAAAAAAAAGAGTTTGTGCTGAGAGATTTCCAAATTGAAACAGTATCCTAAGCGAAACAGTTAAGAAATAAAGTTAAATCAAAAAAGAATCAACCAATGATTTTAACATTCATTTTAAGAAGCTTTTTACCGCTTCGTAGTGAAAAACCAAATTTCCATGTCGACATACCCTGGGTGCACGCATTATTTCATTCTTCTTCCAATATCAAGGCTTCCCTATATTCGTCTGGTTTATCTTCTGTTAATGGAAACCGGAAATGCTTGTAGATCGCGAGTTCTTCCTTTTCCTTCCAGTTGTCCCGAAATGGGCACTCAATAGTCAGCCATATAGTTTGCTTCACCACGAATTGAGACATTTTCCTTAGTTCCCTTGGTGAAAATAAACAATTTGCTTTTACTGAATTGAAAATGCTACGCTCCGGGTCGTTTGAGAACCTCGTTGGCTTCACTTCTCCAATCCATGATTTTCCAATCGTTGATCTTCCATATAGTCGCATATTCTTTTATCACGTCGTCATATTGTTAAGGTGTGTATTATCACAGTCATTTACTTCAAACGCCCTTCGATATCATCGAATACTCTATCTGGGGACATGAATAAGTGACTGTCGGAAAAAATATTCTTTATTTAAGGTACTTCTGAGCAGCGAGGAGAACAGCACAGCAACAACTATGTTATTTTTATTTGGGACCCCGCATCCATTCGCAAATAGTCGTATTTTCCTCGTAGCTTCTTCGAAAATGAAATTGTTGAGGAAATGATGCACTGCAGAGGATATGGGATTTGAATCCTTTACTGCATCGCTTTCCAGTCAAAGGTACCTATATATAGATATGTGCACCGTATCTAGCTTTAGTTTGGAGCTTCCACTGACAATGGCAAAATGATAATAGTTCAGCTGCTGACTAAAATAGCAGGCCTGATCGGGCAGTTTAAGAAGAGTCAAGTTTTTTTGGCAGTCAAATGAGAAATTTTGAACACCTTCCTCTTCAGTTTTTAGAAGTTTAAAAAATGCTTTGGCTTTAAGTCGGTGCAGTCTTTGTTCCATCATAAATTTCTGTTTGTCATTTGGTGACATTGGTGCTTTTAAAAGTTCTCCTGCTCTTAGGCATGTTGAGCACACATAAAGGCAATGAAGAGTCTTGCTTCGGCAGTAATGAGACTCTGTACATTTAAGTGATTCTATGAACTGTTTAATGGCCTTGTTCTCTTCGCCGTTCTTGTTTCATCTATGATCGCCACCTCTTCGTTCTCGTGGAATTTCATTTTTTAGCAGAAGATGCTTTGCTATCTTTTCAGTTCGAAAATGGCTGATGTTGGAAATGCCCATAAATGCTTTTTACATACACAAATACTGTCACATCACATGCTCTCCAGTGTAATAAGATTAATGAATTTTACTACTCCATAGCCTCAGAACATTCATGTAATACTCGGTCATCACTTACGTCTGTTTCTTGTATTCTGTTTATCTATCCTGTTTTATTCTTAAGACCATATGAACAGTGTTGTCCCATTTTCATATTTTAGGAAACTCAAGCCGATGTATCGTATCTATATGTATATTTATTATTGTCTTTGATGGCTGTTGTTACTATTGCTTATGCAATATTTTGTTTATTTATTTATTTGGTATCCCTTTCTATGTAAGTATATACAACCTAGCTTTGTCAACAAGATTACGTCGTCTTTTACAAAATGTCATAAAAGCGTTTAATCTCGGCTGCCATTGTAAGAGAAGCGCAGAAGTAAGGAAATCCAGGTTTTTTATTGTGACCACAAGTAGGTTTTATCGGCTATGCAAATTTTTGATTGTTTATTAATTTAAATAGTTTATCTTGGTTCTTTCCCTTTCTGTCGTTTTGATACTTGTCGAATTTTTTTCTGCTTTCTCCAGAAGGAACAGGAACTAAGAAATCATCTGATTCCATTTTTCTAATAATATAAATGTTTCAATAATAGTATGTCCCACGTTTAACGTTAAACTAACACTAAGACAGGTGCCCGGCTGATAGCGATCACGTAAAGCCATGTGACACAAACTACAGCTTCTATTGGTCTTAGTTCTCTCAAGTTTTGCACTCTAATCTTTTAACCAAAATTGACTTTTGCTTCAAACCTTAAACTTTAGTACGAATTTATCACTTTTAAGAGGGCTCTTTGCTAAAAACACGCTACTGCGCCATTGGTCGTGAAATTTTGAACAAAACAGGACGCGTACGTCATTTTTCAAATCTTGAGCAAAGGGTGACTTTTGCATATACAGGGTGTTACTTAAGGCTGTAATTCCAAGTCCAAGGGCGCATTCCTGAACCAAATTCAAGTAGAAAAGTCCATATAAACATATATCCTAAAAAGCCTGGTTCTTATGATACAGGGTGTCAAAGAATCGGTTTTCTATTTATATCTCAAAGATCCCTCTTCCGACTTTGGTGAAATTTAACAGTATTGTTCCTTATGATAATAAGTTAGCACTAACTAGATGATTATTCTAGGTTCCAGTGGCATCCCGGGGGGCAGTCTCACGAATAATATTGCCAAAAAGAAGGTACTCCACTGACTTGTATAAAAATTTTATATTGTTTTCGAGTTAAGCAGCTGAAAATATAACTTTTTTGTCTCTTCATATTTGTTCGTATCTTAATTTGTTTTCGAGAAAAAAAAAATAATAGCCACTTCATTGCGTGTCAAAATTTTTTTTCTTCTTAATAATAAAAATCTTCTATCTACAAGCGTGCGGTAAGTAGTTACTTACCGCACTGATTTGAGTGCGGTAAGTATCACTTTACCGCACTAGTGCTGTAAGTAATTACATACTACAAAGTTCTTATATATTTCAAGTGTATTTTTTATTTTTAAAAGAAACTCTATTAAACATTATATGTATAACAAATACTTACATATTTAAATTTCTAAACTAATTCAAACTTATAAATTAAGAAATATTTATAAAATAATAAAGATAATTTCTTAAAAAAAAAATAAATAAATAAATAAATAATTAGCTTTTTTTTAACATGATAAATGTATTAATTTATAAGACTTCGGTCGATAGCCTTTTGGATATTTTGTCCAATAAAAATTGTTAAATAAAATAATAAATAATATTAATTGCAGAATTTGTAACATTTCCAAACGATATCGATGAAGGAAGTGTTTTACTATCCGATGAGACACAAAATTTGAAATTTACAGATTTACTAAAACATGAGGTTCTCTCTGGATATTCTTCTACACTATTTATTTGCTTTGCAATTCCTATTTTATTTTGCACCGAATTTTTAATATAGCCCTCCGCAACACTGGAGGACTTCCATCTACCATGTCTTTTTCAACTCATGATATCCCCGCCAGCATCTACTAATAATGTAGCTGACGTCCTTCAATAACAATGTCCCGTATATTCTTTGGGACTGGACAACTTTAAATATGATGCAATTTGAGAAGGTATTTTCCAAAAGTATTTATACCCAGTGGTTGGATAGTGCATCTTCCTTTTTTATATGCAAAAAATAACCGTGTATGGGCAGTACGATCGGGTCTAAGGGAAAATTGAAATATTATTAATTTCTGATGAAAATCCTTCCACGTAAACCACGAACTGTCGATCTACATGTGTCTTTGTATCCGGGACAGTTACAACCAGGTGGGTTTCAAATTCCTTAATATCTTCAATTTTCATTTTACATAACTCCACTCGGCGACATGCCCCAGCGATGTCCACAATGAGTACCACCTGAAACAAGCAAATAAGTTGTTATTTAAAAGTACATTTTAAAAAAATCGCAATTAAGTACCTTCATTAATAAAAACTCCTCATCTGGTGCCGTAACAAGGAACTTTACAACCTCATTCTTGGAGAATGCCTTTGATTTCTTAGCTTTGTATCCCACAGACTTCCTTTTTAAATATGCCATCAGTTTTGCATACCTGCTTATGTCGACATTATTTTTGATACTTATAGTAGATCTGAGCATTGAGTAATAACCACAGAACAAGTAATAACTCCATAAAGAGGATGATTGTCATATAAAAGTCAACTATTAAATTTCTATAATTTATTTCCCTAGCAACCTGATGTTGATGCATTGTTGATAACGACTTACGAGGCACCTACGGGGTAAATTAAAACAGTGCTCTTTTAGAGTTTTTAATATTGGTGCACTAAAACATGCTTGTAGATAAAATATCGTACAATACACTTACGGTAGGTGTCTTTACCGCTTTTGCGTGATTTACCAAACTCGCCTTCGGCTCGTTTTGTTAAACATCACGCACATGCGGTAAAGACGTACCTATCGTACTTGGATTGTAATATACTATTAAAATGTTACAATTCCATAGACGACAGCTTTTAAACAAGATACTTTGCCGCCAAAACCATAACCCGAAATAACCAAAGACCCAGAAAATCATATATTAAGATTTTAAGAACACATTCGCTTTAAATAAGATTATTACCTTCACATTAACTAATTTAAAGTCAATTATCTTCTGATAAGTGCTGCAAATTATTTTAGAACCGTAAAAATATAGGTAGTTTAAAAATCACTAGAGGCTAACTACTTTCAGTCCTAATGTTTTTCCGTCCACATATTGCACACTTTCCCGGACACCGCACAATAATAAATAATTAATTTAATTAAAACTCTCCAAACTTTTCCAATTTATTACATTTTAAACTTCGAAATATTAAGAGCTGCATTTGGGTCGGCCACCGCAAGACCAAACTGGCAAAATGCATCGGATAATTAAGATTAAACAGACTCATGAGGCTCAGTTGTTTTAATAACTGACATTTTACACATAAATAGGGAAGTACTTAAAAATAATATTAACTGAAATATATTACACGTCTCGAACTTGGAAACAATACAAGCCGCGTTCGGCAAATACATCAGACCGCTTAGATTTGATCTGAATCGTTCGTTTATGACATCTGGATGTAGGGGAAGTAAATGTCAACCGTTCGGCAATTAAAATCCGAGCGTTCTGACGATGATCTTTTTGCTCGGAGTTTTTGATCGGATGAAAGCGATTAATCTCAAATCTCAGCCAGCTGAGTTAGTGAGGTTAAGTTTGATTTGAAGTTTGTTCTTAGTTTTGGTTTGAAATTTGCTTTGGCGAGGACCTTGCAAGAAAGTTAACTTTAAAAAATGAAGGAAATAGAACTTTATGATGCGGAAGAACAAAAACGGTTTACCATATTGGTGACAGACGAAAATTTACCAAAATCTTTACGTCTTCCTCATCATCGTCTTCAAACATAAGTTGATAGCAAAGATGATAGGACAGTTGATAGCCTCCTTCAATTAGAGCCAATACAACAGTAGGAATACTCATTTTTAGTAGAAAAGGGGAAAAATAGCTTATATTTCTTGAATCAAACCAAAGCAGTTTTTATTTTTGACTTTGACAGAGATCAGTTGTTTGGTACTGTTCTTTTATTACAAATTTCTCAGACTGATCTGTGGTCACGTGACAAAAAATCAATTCAATCGCAGATGTATTTGCCGAACGCAGCTGCAGTGAATTGCCAGACCTGATCACAACCTAGTAACAAGCTGACGTTGTCTAGGCGTCACTTCACTCACAATTACCTTAGATCAAGCACGTATCGGGGGGAGGGGGGGACCCGGGCCCCCCCCGAAATCCCGAACTTCGTGTAAGAAATGACGCAGCCACGATATTCAATACGTCAACAGGTCTTGTTCAGTCAGACCCATAAGGATTAGTGTTACTTAATATATAGCCAGGCCCATTAAGACATAAGAAGACTTTTTAATATCCTTTTTACCACTGAGGGTTAGCACACTTGTTGGTCGACCCGTAATTAAAAGGTCCTTTTTGTCCTCATCTTTCCACCGGGAAAATGGAGTTTCTAATAAACTACAAACTATGTCACTCACTGGTCCAAATAAATTCATTTTGTCTATGAATTTTACAAAATTAAATAATTGTCCACGAAATAAATTTAATAATCACGATAACAAACTAACACTAATAGTTAAATAATTAAATTAAACTCCCTAAAACTAAAATAGTCTTTAGAGACTGACGATCGTTACTGATCAATAATATATCTCCGAAGAGTTCCCGCCCACGGCAACTTAACGACTACACGCGTCACGCACGAAAGGAAGGTGCAAGTGCCGAATCTTCACGAAGGCTTGTCGTGGTCCATACTGACGCCTACGCAACGCGATCGTTGCCATAGCAACTTCCTTGTTTTTGGACGACGTCTGCTTACGTGTCGGAAGCGGATTCAGCTATAAGTCGACACAAATGAGAATGAGAATACTGTTACTGCTTTAACATTTTGTTCGATTTGTAAGCGACATTTTTGGTTGTGTTTGCCACTGTGTGTTTTAGATGCAGTTTGTAGTATTAGACCATTAAAACTACTAGAGGCACAACGAATAATTATTAATAATGCAATAATAAAATTAATAAAAGTATCTTATTGAAGTTTAAAATAAAATGTATTAATGAATAAGTTAATTGCTTTGTTGTTGTTTTTTTTTGAGGAAGGGGCACTTCCCCTACTTCCTCTGAAAAGCCGCCACTGCCCTATCGTATAAACGATTTCGTATTTGACAACAATCACGTCTTTTAGACAGCCCCGGATCGTGAATTTTTTCGAGGCGGGGCAAAAACTTAAAATTGCCGCCCTCGCTCATCCTTCTTTAAATTTCCGTATTAAGTTGTATTTTTCTGCATATTTAAGCAGAATAGGGTTTAAGATAGAACTTAAAACCAATTTTATACTAACAAAGTAACAAATCTTATATTTATAATTTTTTGTAACGAAAAAAAAAAGATGCACACTAAAAGTTATGTATATACACTATTGGACAAAAGTAGAGCAACAATGTCCTTTTATTTCTTTGAATTTAAAAAATTAATTATATGATTGTGATCCCCAGCTAATTTTAATGAAATATTATCCCCACAATATTAGTAATATTTCACAATATTTTGGTACACTATAAACGAAATGAAGGTAGAAAAATATTTATAATTATTATAAAAATCGACGAAATGAAGTGCGACAAAAGTAAAGCAACAAATTGTGTCAACAGTATTTTATTTTACATATTACGATAAAAAAACATTAAACACATTTTATAAATACAATGGCTAGGAATATTATGTTAATAGTTAATAGAGTATCCATTATTTTTTATTACTGGCCGACAACGTCGCGGCATTGAGGCAATCAATTTTTGAACAGTATTTTCGGGAAGGTTTGTCCAAACTTCATTGATTTTATTTACCAATGATTGCTCATTCGGAAATAATTGTGTACGAATTTTACGTTCAACTTCTTCTCATAGATTTTCAATGGGGTTAAGGTCTGGGGATTGTGCCGGCCACTGCAAAACCCGAACGTTATTTTCTTGAAACCACTCTTGAACAATTGGTGTAAGAGTGTTTTGGATCGTTATCCTGTTGGAAAATAAAACGCAACGGCATTTCCCACTCTGTATAAGGCAACATTACATTTTGCAATATATCTCTATAGACAAGTCGATCCGTGGTGTCATTAATGAAGTTGAAAGGACCCACCCCATTCCATGAGAAACAACTTCATAGAAAAACACTGCCTTTGGCATGTATAACTGTGGGTGTTACTTATTTAGGATTAAACCTTGTGTTGATTGGCCGTCTTACACGCTTCATTCCATCAGAATCGAAAATTTTATAACGCGTTTCATCGCTAAATTAAAACTTTTTTCCACTCGTCTACTGTCCAATTTAAATGTCGACGTGCAAATTCAAGCCAAGCCACTCTATTTCTTGCCGAAATAAGAGGCTTTTTAGCCGGGCGTCTACTAAATAACTTTGCGTCTACAAACCTTCTTTGAACTGTTTGTGGATTAACTATCATTTCGGGAATTTCAGCAATAATTCTAGGTGCAGACATCCAAGGATCGTTTTGAGAAATTCTTTTAATGCGCCTGTCTGTCCAAATTGTTGTTTTTCTCGGCCTTCCCGATTTCGGTAGATTCTCTAAATGTCCCCTTTGGATGTAACTTGAAATTATTTTGGATACGCTGTATCTTGGTAAAACAAACCGTCTTGAAATTGTGGCTTGTATTGTACCTCCCAAGTGTGCATTCACTACTCCCTGCTTTAATTCTTTTGAAATTGGAATACCTCTTGGCAAGATTAATTCAGCACAGTAATGTTAATTAAACATAAAATAAGATCTGCAAAAATATTTAAACCTTTACTTTCACTAAAACCTCTCTTCTTTAGGAAAATATTAAAATATTGCTTTACTTTTGACGCATTACAATACTGTATTTGAAAATTTACGTCAATATCAAATTATTTGTACGCTTCTCGGTCTCGTTTGCGGCGCCCGCGCTCCCTTATAGTGTGGCCAGATCGGGCGATTTTGAGGTGCGAATTAGCGCAGCTCTAAAATTTTTAGCAAAAACGTAAATTGCAATTTAGGTGATATTGTAAATAGCTTGTCAACGATGAAAGTTTTTTTTCAGATTAATCGATTCATAAATTGGGTATTCTATATCGGCGTGACATACTTCAATTTGCAGCCCCCTGAAGCTGCCGCCCGGGGCAGGGGCCCCGGCTTGCCCCCCCCCCCCTAGATCCGGGGCTGCTTTTAGAGAAAATATCTAGATTTAAGTACACACTATATTTCTTGTTTTGTTAAAAGTTTTAATATTTCCTATTCTAATAGGTTGAAGTTGTACAACTTATAATAAGAAATTAACAACTTTATACATAGTTATGGCTCTACGATACTTGGGATGTGTTAAGTGATTGTTTCTATTTTATCTTGTGAGATGGCTTTGCTTAAAATGATTTTGTAGATATTTCTTGTATGAATCAACAACCGTGACTAAACATAGAGTAAATTTAAATTTACAATATCTGCATTAGGTATAAAGTTATAGTCTATTTTTATGTAAAGCAAGATTTTTCCAAATATAATTTTGGATTCTTTTAATTAAATAAATTAGTTTCATATCTAACCTTATTTGTGCCAGTAACATTTTTACTTCTTTAATCAGAAACGATAAATGCAAACCGAAAATTTAAGAATCTAAAACTAGTTGACCCATAAAGAACTACAAGTATAATAATTGGATTAAAAAATGTATTTACTTGCCGAATACTACATGATGTTCTTGACATCGGGACGAAGGTAAAATTATTTCATATTTTCATTTTTTAAAAGAAATCTTAAATAGGTTGCAATGCAACTCTTATTGAAATTAATTACAAATATACTTTTTTTAAATACTTTGGGCATTTTTCTTTAAAAAAGATGCTTCTCAGTTGTTTCAAAAAAATTAACCATTTTCGAGGTAATCAAAATTTTATGCAATTTAATATCAGCAGTATAGTCTATCTTTAAATGATGCGAAGTAATACATCAATCAAAACCGTCTTCTCCATCGGCGTGCAAGATTTTTCGGCATGTATAGGTTTAAAGAGGTCTGAATTTTTAAATTTGTGCAGAATTAGTACAAGTATCGACATTAATTTCAAGTTTTGTCTTCAAATATATATTTTGATATTAAATTTTTTAAGCTTAAAATTATGTGCAGCCGTACCATTTACCTGGAATTTTAGAAAGCAATTTTATCATAACTAATTAGAGTCTAGGTACTTATTCCGTTTCTGCTCTAATTATTTTATTCCTTTTTTTTTGTATCCAGAAAATGAAAAAAAAAATTAATTCTTAACTGTTAGGATTCTACTAAAAGTAAGAATGCGGATTTGAGTGTTGACAATGCAGTGCAATTTACAGCAGATATGCTTAACTTTTTTCTTTTTAACCCTTTAACGGGCAAATTATTTTTTCTTACTTTTCTCGGATTTTAAAGTAAGATCTGGTTGATATGGAATATTAATTCATAAAAAATAATAAATTATAAAAACATTTTCGTTAGAACATTTTTTATGAGGTGGCTTCTATATAAGCCAGTAACCGTTCTCATACACCAATATCACTTATTGTTTGGTGGCTAGCAATATAGCCACTTATTTTTTAGGTAAAGAAAACACAAAAATTGTACTAAAACATATTTATTTAAAAACGATACAAACGAAAAGGTAAATTTCGCAAGCTAATATTAATACCAACGCAAAATAATGACGCTTAAATGAAAATCTACTCATTCTTATGAAATACTGCGAAGCATTCCAAACATAGACCAACATTACACTCACTACATGTTATTTTTGATCTCTTGACATTTGTTTTGGTGGAACAACGTGCGCATCGTCTATATTTACCCTTTACTGTGACAGATCCTGGATCCGCCACTGGTCCGGTCTGACAAAACGAATAATAACCTTAAAAAATAGGGCAAGTACTCTAAGAAAATCGTTGTATTTCCTTAGTGCATATATTGTTTCATTAAAATGCAGCAGAGACTAAGTATTATATTATTAAGGCAGTTAAAATAATACTTACAATTGTAATATAAAACACTTTAACACAGCACAATAAAATGTAAACAGACTACAAGTGCACACAAAATTAAACAACGGCTCGCAATGGTTAGTGGCTAGTGGCATTCACAGAAACCACTTATATTTTATTTTGGCGGGGATAGGGAAATGGCATCTATAGAAACCAGTGAGCGTTGCGCGAGGTGTAACAAACGATTATGGGTCAAAATCATCCGCATTTTTAAGCTTTAAACGACCTTACTGTAAGTGGCGTCTATAGTTGCCACTAACTGCTAAAGGGTTTTAAAAAAGAAAATTCCCACGCTTGACAAAGTTTTGTCTTCAATCCGAGAAGACCAGGACTACCCATTTATGTGTAGAAATACGCTTTGGAAATTATTTAAAAAAATGGGTTTTCGGTGGAAAAAAGATAATAGGCAATAGATTTTAATAGACAGAAGCGATATCGTCTATTGGAGAAGAAGTTACTTACGAATCATCCGAAAAGCCAGAGAAGAAAAGAACGAAACAACATGGCTAAATGAGGGCCACACCGTGACTAAATTTTGGCAGGATGAAGATATTAAAAGGTCAAAGCAAGCTTTTTTGGAAGGAAGTCCACAAGATTAAGACCGCCATCTGGAAAAGGACATCGAATTATCATAACCCATATTGGAAGTTCTGAAGGCTTCGTTAAAGGTGGTCTACTGATGTTCCAATCTAAAAATACAGGAGATTATCACGAAGATATGAATGCCGATGTCTTTGAAGAATGGTTCGAGAAATGTTGCATCTTATACCAAAAGATGCAATAATAATTGTATTGGATAATGCAAGTTTTCACTCTAGGCTGACGGAAAAATTATCGACAAGTGTGTGGGGTAAAAGTAAAATAACAGAATGGCTAAGTTTAAGACAAATAGAGTTTCCATTAGATTCCTTAAAAAAAGAACTATTGGTACTAGCCAATTTACATAAAAATGCATTCAAAAAATATGTAGTCGATGAAATGACAAAGTTACGAGGAATATCTGTGCTCAGACTCACTCCTTATCACTGCGAAATAAACCCGATCGAACCTATATGGGCTCAAATAAAGACAGATGTCGTCAGAAAAAACACGACTTATAAAATGGTGAATTTACAAAGACTCTTTAATGAGTTTAAGTAATGAAGAGATTTAAAGAACCTGATGTTTTAAACTTGCTTTTGACATCTTCGCACTGAAAAAGGAAATCTTGTATGTTAATACATGTTTTTACATATGTTATATTATGATATATAGATAGGTACTTATGTTAATTAAGCCATACATCGCACAACAAAACTTTTGAAAACAGCCTTGTTAAATTTATTAACAAAATATTTTGTTTGGCTTTAGACTATTGTGACAGTAAGAGAGGATTTTCTAATATGTTTGAGAGTTTGAACGTGAACTTGAACCTGTTCCTGAACTAACATATGTTGTGCGTGAGGTATTAGGAACACTGATTTAAACTATTATATTTATTAAATTTAACCATACACAGTAAAAAATATCCACCTGGTAAAAATCATTTCAGGAGTGGTAAAAAAAAGTAGTGTTAATGTTAACACCCGGATAAACATAATTTACCACATTTTTACACTCATATGGGACTAAAGTTGTTGTATTAAATTTGCCTATGAATTTAACTCTCTAAAAAGTTAATTTTGCTAAATAAGTGTTATTTATTCTATTTTACACTCTATCAGGAAAATTAAATACAAAGACAATTAATTACACCATATTAGCGTGTAAATAAATCACACTAGAAGGTTATTTTAACACATTGAGTGTAAAACTTATTCTTTAATCGTTTTTTTACAAGGCCCCGGGTAAAAATACCTAAAGCCGTTTTACCGAAAAGACAGGCGGCAACAAGTGGTGTGAAATTCTAGGAATTGACACATGACGCCGACGCTACGTGCAAATTCAACTTTCAAGTCAGTATGATTGTGCTCTTTGAACGAAATATAGAATAATGTTATATTTAAATTAAAATATAGAAACAAAGCAAAGTTCTGTAAAGTGCCAAATGAGAGCGCCTTTTATGAAGATCTTGTTAAATCGTGTAAGCATTGTGTATTCCTTTTTTATAAAATTACTTAGGTACCTACCTACATATTTTACTTCATAGATCTCTAAATAAATAATATACGATTAATATAAAACTCGTCATTTTTATTCTTTTATATTGTTCCAAAGCATAATTTTATTTAGTTGTTTAGTGTTCTAAGCATACATATATTTATTATGTTATTTGGGGTATTGAGGTACATTAAACGTAGATAGATGTTAATTTTACTAAATTGTTAAACTATAATATAATAGGTGTGTCATTTTGTTCAACTAGTTATAATAATAAGTGTAAAAAAATCACAGGGTTTTCCAGTTCTGTTGTAACCATCATTTTGTTTATAAATAAACGATAAATAATACTCAATGTTTTCATTCATTTAACAAACCTTTTCCAAGCGATCTGAAGATTTATATATATTAGGGGCTACTACTTTCGGCTTTGATTAATTCATTCAATCATGATTTTATACTATAGTAAAGTCACACCCAAATAAAATAAAATTTACACTACAATAATATGATATTTACACTAATTAATCACAAATAAAATGGTTTACTTACACCTCTCATTATTTCTTTTACACCCTAGAAGGATAGGTTTACAATCTGTGAGTTTAATTTACACACGATAGTATAAATGTACATACCTATAAATTAGAAGAATTAACACTCATCAAAAAGTAAAAAAAACATTCAAAATATCTTTTTTACCAGGTATATAATATGTAAAATTAATACAAATACATCGCAATCAATATGTCGTTCAGTCAGAAACCCAACATTTTCTAAAAGCTTGCATAATCCGGATTAGACGATGCAAGGGCGTCATCGTGGGAAAGAGTAACAACAGGGTGGCTCCGCCACCAACCCCCCATTAAAGGCCGTTCGTCACTCCATTGTAATGCATTTCAAGTCAGTAACGGAGGGTATTGTGCATCTCACCAGCATTTTATGCGCTTCAACGGGAAAAATAATAGGTTAAAAATTGCCTTTTAATCTAATTAGACGCGGACAGTGACTTCCGAAGCCATACCGCTGACTGGATTTAGGTATACTTGATTAACATATGAATTATGGATTTTACGTGGGGTGAACCAGCGTATAGCGTATGTCTATCGCAATTATGTTTGTATTGTTCTTTATATTTTATTTGGATGTAATAATATGTTAAATATTACTGGGTGATCCTAACTTATTAAATTTAAATATAAAGGTAAGATAATGATGTAGGAACAGCGGTGGATTTCTAAATATGACTAGGTGTCTGCTTGTGCCCAAATATGTCCCGAAATTCTAATTTTTCATTATTTAATTTTAATTTTTTTTTAAAGTTTGTAATTATTCTATTTAAATTTTTTATTGAGTTTATTATTTTATATTTGTCATATTTCTTTGCTTGTTTTTTCCGTTCCTCTTTCTGTTATATACAGAGTGGCAAAAAAGTCGCGCATAATGCCTCTAACTTTTGAATTACCTCGTATACGAAAAAGTGACCTTTATGAAAGTTGTTCAGTAAATTATTCCCCACATTTCTACCTTCATGAATTCTTTCTGTCATTTCTGGTTTGGTTGCCATAGAGACTAACTTACTTCTTTTAAATGGAACACACTGCATATGATTGCATATTTGGATTCTACTGGGAAAACTCTGAATTTTTTTAATTTTAAATTTTTATCTATTTAGAATTGTAACAAGCCTTATAATAACAAAATAAATAGCCTAGAAAATTAAACAACTTAACAGCGTAATAATAAACAAGTGAAACATTTTCAGTAAATCAGGTATTCAAAATGACCACCATTTTCTGCTAAGCAGCGCGCTAGTCGGTCGCTGAACCCGTCTACAAAGTTTAAAAGGAAGTCCTCTGGAATGGCTCGAATCTCAGCACTAATTCTGACTTTTAAAGATTTTAGGTCATTTGGACGGTTAACGTAGACTTTGTTCTTTAAGTGTCCCCACAAGAAGAAGTCGAGCGGGGTTAAGTCCGTGGATCGCGCTAGCCAGTCAATAGCACCTCTTCTGCCTATCCAACGTCCTGGAAATAATTTTTCGCTTATGTTTTGTCTAACATCTGCAGCATAATGCGCAGCTGCTGCATCTTGCTGGAACCATACCTGTTCGTTTATGCCATTATCTACACCCGGTAAAACCATTCTGCAAGAAGGAATTAGTGGATTCATGAGGAGGTCCAGATATTTTTCGCCATTCAAATTACCATCTATGAAAAAAGGTCCCACAAAATCGTCCTCGTTTAACTCGTGCACTAACTTTATCTTGTAGGAATGCAACTTCTCCTGCTTAAACAAATTTTTCACTGACTGATGAGACACATTAAAATCCATTGTTATTGGCCTGAATGATTGTGTTGGATTTTCATGTATTGAGAGCATGATATCTAAAGCTTTGTCTCCTCCGGTTGCTGTTTTACTTGCCTGTTTCTCGACATTTCTTTACCACTCGACACACCGTTGACTGATTTATTGAAGGCCTATTTTGATATAATTCATTGAAAAGTTGACAAACTTGATCTTGCGATCTCATCATATTTTATATATTTTTATATAACAAATTAGAAATCAGACGACAGAAAATTAAACAGAAACTCAAAATTGACAGCCTTAAGGTAGCTGTCATGAAAACACCTTGACTCAACTGGTGGGTATTAGGTAGGAATATTTGTAATTGGGAGGTTTTTTGTTTTTGAGCTGTCATTATCTCGGAAACGCTTGCAGATAGGTGAAAATTTGAAAAACAAAAAAATCAGAACTTTCCTAGTAGAATCCAAATATGAAATCATATGCAGGATGTTCAATATAAAAAAAAGTAAGTAAGTCTCTATGGCAACCAAACCAGAAATGACAGAAAAAATTCATGCAAGTAGAAATGTGGGGAATAATTTACTGAACAACTTTCACGGCCATATTGGAAGAGCGTTGTGATTTCAATATGACCGTGGTGGGCAAATATTAAGTGGCTTGGATCGAAGCAATATTATCAGAAACACTAAAACGTAAAAATAAAAGAAAGAAGAAAAGGCGGGTAGCAGATTGGGTTCTTCGCAGAGACAAATTGGGCGCTTTAAGCACCCTTTGAATTTGAATTATAAGAAGATCGTCTACAGGGATAGAACGCGAATAACTACAAGCACAGAACACCGATCTTGTTTGGTGGCCATGTGAAACAGGCACGCAGAGAGCATAACAACACTTCTTTACCCTATATGCCGGCATTTTATGAAATGCTTAGGCTTTTGATGAAATGATTAACACTATGATACTACGACATAATATATTACACGGTAACTATTCCACTAGCCGGACAGTAAAAAGCGGATGAGTATATCGTATAAATTAGCGCTGTATACATATATGACATACCCAGGGTCGGCGCTAGGATTTTTGGGCCCCGGGTAAGGGTTCTAAAGCCCCTGCCCTTTACTATACAATTTGGCTTTTTAAAAATGGTCAGAAAATTCTTGAGCAAAAAATCAAATAACGCCTTTTATTTAAGAACTTAAAAATTATACTTTATTCCTAGCTTTTTTTAGATGCGAACTCTCTTATAATCCCGGTATAATCTAATGAGCGGGCTAAGTCTGACTCTGTTGCGATCACAGCTAATCCAACAAGCCGCTCTTCTCCATTGTACTTCTCGAACAATTCTTAAGTTTTGCAAGAACGCTGAATGACCGTTTGGCTTGGGCAACGGCCAGTCACGTATTTAGGATTGTGACATGAGGGGGGGGGGGGTCATCTATGTAGTCTTATCTAAAAATGCGCCGCATGCAAAACTTTTTAGATGTCACGCCCTTTTTTGGACTATCAAAACTTTGAAATTCTACGTTTCGATAGCCCGACCCGAAAAGACGTAGAAAGAAGCACATTTTTAAATATAAACGCCTGCAATATTTGTATTTTAAATATTAGCTTTTTGAAGGTTTGTATAACGATCTGAAAAATTTGAAACAATGTTTCGTGTTGTTTATTGCAAATTGAGCCTACAGGGGGGGGGGGGTCGGACTTCCTCTACAACTGCAAAATTTACCTCCTCCCTAACGCTGGCCCTGGACATCCCCAAGTTATCATAGATTCTTATTAGTTTCTCAAGAAGCATATTTTTTTATTAAAAGTAGGTAGGCACCTAAATTTTGTTGGTAAAGTTAAAAATAAAAAAGTTTTTCATAAGTAGGTACAAATGAGGCCAACTTAAACACACTGTAGAGCTTCGCTAGATATACCCTGTAAAAATAAATTTCCCCCATAACGTCAAACATAATCACTGCGTCTATTACTTACAGTGTTTGGGTAATGGAGGGTATTCTTGTGTATTTAGGTTTTTAAATTCGAAACTAAGCGGATAAGTAAAGATTATGTTAATTTTGTGTTTTGGACAGCGATGGGAATGAAATGATTCCGGGGATGAAAGAGCGGCGCACCAACGGTTTATTATAGACAGTATTTACCCGCAACCGGTGACTGTCAAATTTCTGTTACACAGTCGGTGATGTGGAGTCTTAGAGACTCCTTTAAAATATTTTGCTTTTACTAAACCAGTTTTTTTTTCTACTACAAGAAGCAAGTGTAAATCAATTGTGTCAGTCATTATCAACAAATTAAGATATAATAGTTTTAAAACATTAAGTTTTTTGTTTTTCGTACAGCATATTGCAAGTGAAAGTAAATAAACAAAAACAAAATTTAGCCGTAAAGAAAGTATAATATACAAAAGTTTTAAAAAATTATATCAAAATTGCAGGTATAATTTAGTTGAAATAACAAATAAGAAACTTAAATAATAATAATAAATAATAAAAAAGTTTATTCAAACATATATAAATACAATATTTTAAGTATAATATAATATGTATATAAAGATTTTTTGAATAAACCAAAAATAATATTTGTTTTAACTCACGAAGAAAACTTGTTGTGAGTATAGGTAATTATTATATTTTATAACATCTATGAATATAATTTAATATACTTATTTCTAGTAAAAATGAAACAATATATTAGAATATAAATAGAAGGAAAACCACAATGGAAACCGAATCATAGTCGCTCCTTATTTCATTATTAATATGGTCTACAACACTGTTGTCACTGGCAAAAGTGTTAAAAAATATTAACTACCATTGCTCTATACTGTAAGACAACAATACATATACTCTTTGCAAAACAAAAACCGATTCACGTCATACCCTTCGAGTGACGTCAGTTATCGATAGTGTTGCCAGCTTATAACCAATATATCCAAGTGAGGGAATTACATATTTTTTTTTTTATAAAATTAAAGATAAATATACAAAAAGTGTTCATAGTTTATATATTTGTTTACTGCATAATACCATCAACTTTAGTAGATCTAACACTTCTTTTATTTTCATCTTGCCAAGATCGACCAATAGTACCATTCTAAAAAATCCATGTTTTATCCAAGAAAACGAATTGGTACAAGAATGCTTCTCTGGAAAGTTTCATAAGCCCTCGCCTCACTTCATCTTTTTACCATCCGAAGCCTATTTTCTAGAAGAGGCTTCTTAAAGAGTAAAGACAACCATCAAACAGATCTCTGTCTTTTCATTTCTAACTTAAAGATGTCAAAGTTACCGATGTAAAATATTATAATTTTTAAATAATACCACTTACTTGTCTCGTATATTCCATAAATAGTGTCACGGATAGAACTTATATCCAATCTTCACACACTGACAACTCTCTTTGAAATAGAACGTTCGTTTTAAGGTGATTCTAATAGTTTATTTTCCTTAACTGTTGTTCAAATTGCGCTTACAGTGGAGATATTCAAATTTAGGGCAGCTAGTACCCGCTAAAAATTAGTAAAGTAGAAATAAAGTATCTAGACCTTAAAACATACTCTTTAAATTTACTTCTCTGTGCTGCTATGAAGGGTACCAATGAGCCATTGTTGTTAAGTTCTTCCTGAAAATAGCTTCTTAGAGAAGCTATTAGCTCTTTGCACCGACTATTTAAATGCTTCGGCATTTTTCACAAATAGTAAACAACGTAATCGACAGAGATATGTATGTGCACTTTTATTTCTCTTAATACTGTTACTCTTCAGATAATATTTTTCAATTTACAAGCAGGTGTTTTTCATGGCTGTCTTTTCGAAATAATAATATTGATAATCCGATATGTTTGGACAGTTTTCGTGGCATAAAAACCTATATTTCTGTAATACTGGGGGAAAACCTTTAATTGGTTTTAGTGAGGATTGGTTAAGAAAGACGGGGGGAATCGAATAAACCCAATATAAATGTAAAAAAAAATATTTTCCCTATGAAATATTTCAGTTTAACGAGAAATTTTTTATTTATTTCATTTTTTGCACATTCAATATAGAGAATTTGAAATGTATACTCCATTCCACAATAATTCGTTGATTTCCCGACCGCAATAAAATTTAAACCCAGCCATAAATAAGTGCCTTTTGAAAGGGTACAGGTCCTGGTTACCTACTAATTTCAATAGTATAGTTAGCTATTTTCAACAAAACAACAAATATAATTATAATATTAATATTATCTGCGAAGAAAATTGCCAATTCATCTTTGGATTACCATCAAGACACGGATGCTACATTGTTTGAAGATTGGTTTCAGAATCGTGTGCTTCCGAATGTGCCCAAAAATAGTGTTATTGTGATGGACAACGCTAGTTAACACAGTCGCCAACTAAGTAAAGTGTCGAATTCAAATAATACAAAAGTGGAAATTCAAAACTATATGATGGAAAATAATATATATTTCGAGGAAACCTACACAAAAAAGGACTTTTTAAATGTTTTAAAAACATTCAATATTGAAAAAGAATATATCTCTGAAAATCTCCCAAGTGCTAATGGTCACACAGTTTTACGCCTCCCTCCGTATTACTGTATTTTTAACCCAATAGAACATATTATGGAGCCAGTTAAAGACGATGATTAGAAGAGAAAACACATCCCCAACATTAAGTAGTTCTGTTACAGAATTAATTAAAAAATGTGTAAATAATATCCCAGTAGAAAGTTGGAAAAATTTTGTGAGACACGTGATCCAAGTCGAAGATTCCTATAACATAATTAATAGTAACGTAAGGCCCTTAATAATTAGTTTAGGCATAGATGAATACGATAGTGATAGTGAAACAGAGCTAAATATAGAGTAGGTTAAGTTAAATATTGTATTATTATAATATTGTAGATTAGTATTTTTGTATAAATATTAATAGCTATTTAATAACATGATTAAAATTAAGATACTTACATATTATTTTATATTTGTTGTTTTGTTGAAAATAGCTAACCTAAACTATTGAAATTAGTAGGTAATCAGGACCTGTACCCTTTCAAAAGGTCCGGTGCCTACACAATATATATTTGTCAGGCAACTTATTTATGGTTGGGATTACGACTGAGGGTTGTCATTTAAATTTTATTGCGGTCGAGAAATCAACGAATTATTTTGGAATGGAGTTTACGTTTTATACCTTCTAAGAGGCGCTTTTCGCCGGAATCTTCAAAATTTTGTTGACATTTTTTTTTTACCTAATAAAAAGTAAAAACCGTTTCAAAAAATTGTAATTTTTAGTTTTCCTCGGAAATCTACAATTTCTGATTTTTTTAGGTATAGGAAGATGTATTGTAAAAAAAATAATACTAACGGTCTATACAGCATTTCGATCCGACTTCTCATTTTCAAACAAGTACCAAATAGGGGCCTGTTTTGATTTTCATTTGACGAAGAAGAATACTTGTAATCTTCTGATCGTACCGAGAAACAAGAGTTCTAAATGTCAACGTTCTTTATAAATAAACAGGTCTTTATTTAATTGAAAAAAATAGATACCTACAGAACAAAATATTATATCTTGGTGGCGAGGTCTAGCAGAGCTATTCTTCCTAACCACCCTTTAAAACCAGTAAATTATAAATACTCCTGTGTTATAAATATACACTAAAATTATACTCAATCATACACGAATAGAAATGAAAGATAATTAACGCAGCACAATATTACGAGTAGGTAATTATTGGACACGCTTTAAGGGTTATAAATAATATTTATGAAATAAGCTTCTTCCATCGGTTACATACTTTTTTAGCTATCTTCGTACCCCGTCAACAGATACGCAAGACTTGATGTCGATGGGCAGTGAGTTTAACGTTTTGACTGCATAGATCATTGGAATAATGCAGTTTTATCCTTTGGAGTGGAATAAAGACCGCGATTGCGCGTAGCTCTTTCATTAACTTCACTTCCCTTAATCAATTTATCATAAAGATATTTGGGTGTCTGATCCTTAGATATTTTGAAGACCATCAATGCTAAGTGAATAAAGAATCTTTCCTGCAGGTACAACCAAGTAGAGTTCAGAAAAGCGGGTGTAATGTGATCAAGCCTACGCAGTCCAAGACTGTATTTGAGACAAGAGTTTTGCACTCGTTGTAAGCTATTCTTATCTTTGACGGCCATGGCTGGCCAGTATAAGACGTCACCATAATATGCCAAATGAGAAAGGACAAGAGAATCAGTCAGCTTCAGCTTGGCGTTAACACTCAAAATATCTTTGTACCTATACAAGAGTTTAAGCTTAGCGTAGAATTTTTCCATTAAAAAGACAGTGTGCTGACTGAAGCGTATATTTGTATCCAATATAATACCAAGGTTTTTGCAATACTCTGAGGGTACTAAACGTAAACCGTTGATTACAATATTCAGGTTGTTGTTGATGGTAATACTTTCCCTATTTCTTTCAAAAATAGGCATTTTCGTTTTATTGTTATTAAGTATTAGTCCATGTGCTTCAGAAATTTGACTTATACCACTTGGATCTCTATTAATTTTTTGACATGCCAATACAATATCATCAGACGAAAAGGATCGTTAAAGGAAATCGTACCAGATACCTCAAATAGTTGTCGATTTGTTGAGGAAGTTGAATTATTCCACCGCTAATCGTTTTGTTTTTCAAATTAAACATAATATATAAATTGCCAAACGACACGACTACGCCATCCTAACATCCAAGGTCAAGCAGTCGTTTTTATTACGTTGACAATGTGTTATTGACAACACTTCTCGACGTTTACCGCACCGAAGAACTTTTGAAAGGGTTGATCGGAACTTAAGAGAAATAGGTAAAAAGTCAAGTGAAATTAAAAAACTGCTAAAAGTAGCTAATCTCCTGCTAATACATTTTAGGAAGTTTGTTGTTGCATCTTCATTCGTAGAGGATGTTTTTTAAAAAAATGTACAGTCCTTTACAAAGATGCAACCGGGGAGGACATTGAAAATGCCGAAGCAGAGTGCAACGCTTGTGACTATTGTGAGATTTGAGATCTGCGAAAACTCATAACCAGTGATTTTTAATTATTTTGCTCAAGGGAGGCCATGCATTTTAAAAGCATCATGGCCGTACTGCGTAGATAAGATGACATGATTGTTTTATGACAATTACGTCTTATTTGAATTTGTGTATTTGTAAAGTTTAAAATTGGAGAAATTTTGTAATTTTTGCAGTTATTTGAAGGTAGGTTACTATTGCTTTAACTAATATTTCTCCGGGGAGTCGTCTTTTGACTATTATAAAGTGCTATTTGCAGGATATGATTTAATTTTTTATTTTTCAGTGTATCAAGTTTTGGTGAAGCTTTGTTGCCGGATTGAAAGTTCTACAGTAAAAATGTTTAGTGAAGCACAAAAAATTTTTATTGTTGAAAGTTTTTTTAGAAATGGAAACAAAATAGGCGGTGTGTGGAATTACTCTATGCATGACTGCTTTGATGAATTTCGAACCGAGTTTCCTGATGTTGCGGTGACCTTTCATAATTTTCGTACTGGGTCACAATACCTAATTGATAAATTTCGTTAGACTGGTTCTGTTCAACATAAAAAAGGGGCTGGAAGACCAACGAAACGATCGAATGAGGTTATTGAAGAAGCGCGACAAATTATGGAAAATAATCCTTCAACTTCTATTAGGCATTTATCTCAACAAATTCAGCAAACGGATTTATGCTACAGTACATGTCAAACACTTTTGAAAAAGGATCTGCATATATACCCTTATCGTGTTACGGCTATTCATGAACTCCTTCCCAATGACGTTCCCCAAAGACTTAATTTTTGTGAATGGTTTTTAAACAATTTTCAAGAAGAAAATAGTGGTGCTTTTGAAAAAACATTTTTTACCGATGAGGCTTATTTTTATTTATCAGGCTATGTTAATTCACAAAATATGCGAATGTGGAATACGCAAAACCCGCATGTTTTTGTAGAAAGACCTCTTCATCCTCAAAAAGTTGGTGTGTGTGCAGCAATTAGTTCTAGAAGAATAGTAGACCCAATTTACTTTGATGGCACAATTACAGCTGAGAGATATCGGATCGAAATTCTGACAACATTTATTAATGAGCTTCACGATGATGAATTGCGGGAAGGTTACTTCCAACAAGATGGCGCTACACCTCATGTAACCAGAGAAAATTTAAATTTTTTAAGTGAATTTTTTGAAAACAGAGTTATAAGCCGAAATACGCAACAAATATGGCCACCTCGTTCCTGCGATTTAACACCCTGCGATTTCTTCTTGTGGCCTTTTATAAAAAACTCCATTTATCGAACACCAATTGAGGATATAAATGATCTTAAACGAAGGATTTCAGAAAAAATTGCCGAAATTAATAATTCTCCAAACGTATTGGTTAATGTGTCTCTGAGGGTAAGAAGAAACATCAGAAGGTGTCTAGAAGTAGGAGGCGGTCATATAAAGTAGGCTTTCAAAGTAAGATAGCTCAGGATTTTATATTACATACCGTCAAAAAACATTATTTTAGGTTTTCAACGTGACAACGCTGCTTTCTTGCAAATTCGCCCTATGATTTAATCTACGCGCTACTGCTACACTATGTATACTGGGTCACAGCCGCCCTTGAGCAAAATAATTAATAATCACTCGTTAGATCTGAATGTAATATTTAGGTAGTTGATATATAAGTAAGTCAGATATGGACTGTAAACGCACAAAAATAAAGTAAAATTTTTGTGTTTGTTTATCTGAACTTTTCTCCTGCAAATAATCGAACAACGATAATTCCGATAACACAGTTTTTAAAGTATTAGTGTTAGTCACTCTTAGGGGAAATTTTAGAACACTTTTGTCCTCGCTTATGTCACTACACATACTTTTTTTTACCTTAGTATAAAACACTTTTTAAGTTCGTCATTTAAAAACACTGACAATTTTGGGGCAAGATCATTCTGTGATTCCTATATAGAAGAAACAAATATTTTCTTTTCCTTTTCCCTTCACTCATCCACAGCCTGGTTCTGTCAACTTGTCAAAAGCTTCAACCAAGTTAGAGAAAGTAATTGACTCATTATAAATTGCTGATGCTCTTTTGCTGTAACAGTTTCCTCAAAATTTCATTCGTAGGCGCTTAAACTCTGGAGAGATTCGCGTAGGGATATCATCTTTCGACAAGTACGATGGACATGCAAGCATCTGGGTTAGGACAGCTCCTAAAATAAATAAGAAGTATTTTTGAAAATAGTACCAATTAACAATACCAGCATAAAATATTTTACCTGCTGCCTTAATAACTTCACCAGTTGCCGCAATCTATAGTATATATCTATTATAGTCTCATCGGCTACAGCCGCTTACTGCTGTTAAACATAATAATAATAATAATAATAATAATCTAGAAGGTTGTTTTTCTTTTAGTGAAGTTGGGTTGAAAGTGTAATTCACACACCTAAAAATAAATTTATTTTCGATAATTTCAAGTTGTTAAAATATTCATAGACACAAACCTACCTTGCTTGCTTTAGTAGGAACAAAATCCTTCCTTTTAATTGCCCATAACCATTGTTTCTGCAGCCCGGTGTCTTGAGAAAATCCAAAAACTACCACTTTTTTCACTGGTATCATAATTTCCCCTAGAGTTTGGAACACAACAACTATCCGGTATGATTTTTAATTGAAAGTTTTATGAAAATAACATAACCTAGCCGTGCACTGGCTCAATGTTTTTCGAATCTTTATACTAATTTTATGTGTCTAAATAAAAGTAAACGATAGAAGTACAGTACCTAAATACAAGCACACTTAAACACCAAAAAATATCTGTAATTTACAAGATTATAGGTAGTAAATACCATAAAACACACAAATGAAAAACATGCTCCGTGCACCGCGTAAACTTATATTTTACGATTTTTGGGTCGACTTGTGATGACTCATCGGTCCATAAAATCGGGCATTTCACGGCCTTGTCTATACGGTGGTGGTGCTCGGCGGCGCCGGCGGCGGTTCGCGTAGTTTCGCTTGTGGATCATTTTAATTCGGTGTCGTTAGACTGTGTGAGGTATGGGACAAATGCAACACAAGAATTTCGTTGAATTCCGTACCCATACTAACGTGCCCGTGCGATAATATAAACATTTTCAATGTTAAAACCCTGACAGCTTTAAACGTTTGTTGGAACGGCAAACCATAAATATGGAGTTGCCAGGCTTTTACTCAAATGCTTTGGAAATGTCTAGTATTGCCGTCTGAGACTTTCCATAATATTCTATTTTGCGTTGTTCCAACATAAGCGATGTCTTGTGTTAATCTAGATTTACGGAATCAATACTGATGGTCGCTGAAACCTTTCAGGTACTTTGACAGTTTTCGGTTTTCCATAATTCCGTTACATAAAAGCAAAATATTGTTATTACCGATGGTGAAAATTTCTCTCGTTCGAAATATCCATGAATGGGGTTGGCGTTCATGAAAGCGTGGAATATGGGTGCATTTTCATTCCTGGCCGTCTAGATCTGGTCGCGATAGGGGCCACGTGTCACTGCCACTGCGGCCACTGATACCGACAGGTCACGTGACCACTCGCCGGCACTTAGCGCAACCGTTCCATAGATCCAATTTTGGATATTTAATTTTTAGATTATGCTGTGGAAGGATGAGTACATCCAAGTAAAGATCTCGTTTGATGTGAATCACAGAACTTAAAAATTAAGAAAAGGGGTTCCCATGTAAAGAGAGATACAAGATAAAGACCTTTCAAACCATCTGTTTCGATGCCAGCGCCTCTATAACTGGTGGTCCGGTTCCGTAAACTATTGCCTCGATCGGTTGGATTGTGGGCGGAAGCGGGGAAGGAGAGTAAAAGCAGAGCGGGAAATTTGAAGTTCCTTGATTTTTAGTATTATAGGTATTTTTACACGCAGGACGCATTTTAATTACATTTTTACTGATTGCATCAACAAAAATGAATTAAAATGCTGCCTCAGGGTAAGAATAACTTTACTTAAATGCTAAAAATTAAAGAATTTAAATAATGAAACAGAATATAAAAGTCTATAAAACTAACTTATATATTAACGAAATAAATAAATTGTTATAAATAAAAATGCACAATAAGTAACTAAATATTTTAAAGTAGTTTATACAACATTTATAAACGTAGTGAGGGCCTTAGTTTTAGGACAGAGAAAGCTAAGGGCTGCGCAAATATCAGTAAGATGTGCATCTTCACGTTCAGAATC
Source organism: Polydrusus tereticollis (assembly GCA_963920685.1). NCBI lineage: Eukaryota > Metazoa > Arthropoda > Insecta > Coleoptera > Curculionidae > Polydrusus > Polydrusus tereticollis. The sequence goes on along the minus strand of OY987331.1, from coordinate 29,033,964 downwards.
CCGATTGCTAGTCAAAAAGTCCAGAAGCATGGCGTGGAACGAAAACGTCAACCATCGCGGGAAAATAGCGAATGTAACAAACAATAAATACTCTTAAGGCTTATTTAAAATATGATTCAATTATATTTTCCTGTAAGAAACAATGCACAACAATGAGCTAACCTAAAGTACATTTCTAGTAAGGTGTATATCAATTTAGGGCCTTGCGCAGCCATCATAGTAGGGTGTAAGTAGCTGTCGCTGAGTTTCAGTCTGCTAGGCTTACTTAGATTGGTCAATACCAGTTTCCTGAAACTAGGGAAAAATGACTAATTTATACATAATATTATATAGTCTTATTGAAAGCAAGACATAATATTACTTTTTTCCATCGGGGGCACAAACATTCCTAAGTGTTGCACTTGGGTTATTTATTTTTAGAAGAAATTTAGGGAATTTAAAAAATGTCACTTGGCTTGTTTTAATAATAAATTATGAAATTTATTTACACAGAGAATTGCAATGCACTCACCGAGCTTGCTTGATCATATAAAAATCTGAAAAAACTAGGGCAAAGCCCAATCAAATACACATGCAGCTTTACCTTCTTCAATTACACCTACATGAACTCAGAAAAGCAATCTAAAGTTGAAACAATTTTTGTGTCGATCTTGCATGCAGACTAAGTACTCGAACATACTTTAGAAAGAAGCAGCAGCATTTTAAACTACCCATAGTGTTGTTATTATAAAAGCAGATTTATTTAGGTATAGATTTATATAAGCAAAGTAGACATATTTACCAAATAGTTTAAATTGAAAAGATAATGACGATTTTCTAACCTCAGGCATCAAGGGCAAAAGGACACAATACAGGAATTGCTTTCTGGCGATTCCTGTGCTTGCTTTCCATGTCGCAAAAAGGGACCGGTAAAAATTACAAATAATATTAATGAAAACGATATAACATCAAATTTTCTTTCGTCAAATCGTCATCCTCTAGCATTCCCAGTAAAAATCGATAATGAACTATTCGCTTGACACAGTGTTAATTTAAAATCAGTTCTTGGAGTAATTAAGACCAACACTAATTACCGATAATACGTATTAGAAAGAGACAGCTCTACATAATGACATGCTTATCTGACCAGACTACTAAGTGAATGTACAGACGAAGTGAATCAGTCCAGTGCCAGTCAATCTGAACTGATGTCTTGGAGTAGTAAAGACTAGCACCATTAGGCCACGCTTATCAATCGACAGAGATAGGAACAGTTCGGTTTATCTGAGGTGGTAGCTTGATTGCCGCTTTACCTCGTCTTTACCAAAAATCGTGGTTCCCTCAAAATGCCTCCGCTGGCGTACGCCCTTTAAAAGCTTTATACCCCTGATGTGAATACTAAATCTGTCATCTGTTTTAATGACAGATGTCATTGATAGTGACAATTTGCCGTAAAAATGCGATCTTTGGTTGTATAGATTACTTAGAGTAAATGTTAAAAAAAATTTTTATACAACACTTACATATAAAGTGAACATTATTAGTTCGAGTTTAGGCTAATAAAGTAGCTTATAACTCACTAGTGGGTAAAGCTGGATTTATAAACTCTTGCCGGCGTCGGCGCCAGCGTTTGTCGTAGACAAGCAAACTGGGCATTTATAAACTTGGCGTTTGCGTTCGCAGTGTTGACAAACAAAAACATAATCTGACACTTCTGACATTTTAGTTCAGGTGGTATTTCCTCTAGCCAGTTATTACAAGAAAAAGAAAGAGTTAAATAAATGGATTTAGCAAGGAAGAAGAAGTTACTTGGTGTCTTAGCGGTAGCAAAATTAAAATGACGATTGGCCATTGACAGATTGGCAGCTACCAAACATGACATGATAGAAAGGCTAAAATCCCATTGGTTATGACGCGGCGCTACGGATTTCCTACGAACGCCAACGCTGGCAATATAAAGATGGTTTATGTCGAACGGCAGCCAGCGCCAGCGCCAGCGCCGGCGAAGTTTATAAATCGCTCCATTACGATTCACTTGTTTAACTTCCAGCGCCCACGCCAGCGCGTGCGCCGACGCCGGCTTCGAGTTTATAAATCCAGCTTTATGATTATAACATAACTCACTGGTGGGTTGTGGTAAAATATGTAGGTATTCATATAAGGCTTTGTCATAAGTGTCTCTTGACTTGTGGGGAATAATAAATGAGCACGCAAGGTTTGGTTCCTTTTGAATTTCCGCTGAAGTTTCTTCCATATTTTGAAAAACTACCCTCGAAAATAGCAAAAATAATAATTTTATTTATTGCCTTCAAATTTTTGTTATTAATCAATTCCATAACAACAAAAATCACCTTAGCCTACTTTTACGTGTCACATTTGTCATTTAAAAATATGTCACTTAAAATATAATACAGGGTTTTTCAGTTTACATTGAAACAATATAATTTTCTATTTTTTAATATTATCTACCAAGTGTTGGATAAAATTTTGTATGCCACTCGTGTGTTAAGTCATATACCTAAGTCACTTGGAAATCAGCTCTCTCGGCCTATGGCCTCAAGGGCTAACCATTTCCCAGCTTGACTTATATATAACATAACACACTTGTACCATAAATAAATAAAAAAAATAAAAAAAAAAAAATCTCTTTTGTACTCTTTTGTATTCCTTTGAAGGAGCAACAGTGTTGCGAAACATGTCGATTTAAAAAATAAAACTTTTATATTTGTGGAAAGTGTAAAATTATTTTTTACCATTTATTATAAAGTGATAATAAATTTCCACCAAGTAACAGCCGAATCAATTCATTTCGTGGCGTCCTTATACTCCTTGCAAAACAAAAACCGATGCACGTCATATCCTTCGAGAGACGTCAGTTATCGACAGTGTTGCCAGCTTGTAACCAAAGTATCTGAGTCAGGGAATTATTCAGTTTTTTTTCATAAAAACAAGATAAATATACAAAAACTTCCCATAGTTTATATATTTGTTTACTGCATAATACATTTTACCATCAACTTTAGTAGATCTAACACTTCTTTTATTTTCATCTTGCCAAGATTGACCAATGGTACCATTCTGAAAAATCCATGTTTCATTCAAGAAAACGAATTGGTACAAGAATCCTTTTTTTTTTTCTTTAATATATTTTTTCAAAAATACCAGTCGCTTAAAAGCTACATGAGAAAGCTCCATAAGCCCTTGCCTCAATTCACCTTTTTATCATCCGAAGCTTATTTTCTGGAAGACGCTTCTTAAAGAATTCAGAAAACCATCAAACAGTTCTCTGTCTTTTAATTTCTAACTTAAAATTGTCAAAGTTATATGATGTTCTAAAAAAAGTTACATCTTATGAATAACCGATGTAAAATATTATAATTTTTAAATAATACAACTTACTTGTCCCGTACATTCCATAAATAGTGTCACGTATAGAACTTATATCCAATCTTCACACATTTACAACTCTCTTTGAATTAGAACGTTTGTTTTAAGGTGATTCTAATAATTCATTATCCTTAACTGTTGTTGAAATTGCGCTTACAGTGGAGATATTCAAATTTAGGGCAGCTGCTACACGCTAAAAATTAGTAAAGTAAAAATGAAATATCTAGACCTTAACATACTCTTTAAATGTACTTCTCTATACTGCTGTCAAGGGTAACAATAGGCCATTGTTGTTAAGTTCTTCCTGAAAATAACTTCTTAGACACCTATTAGCTCTTTGCACCGACTATTTAAATGCTTCGGCAATTTTCACAAATAGTAAACAACGTAATCGACAGAGATATATGTATGTGCATTTTTGTTTCTCTTAAAAGAACAGTTTTTTAATGCTATTTATGAAAAGACCTGTAATTAATAGACGCACAGCAACACGGAACCACGAACAATTAAGGTTAGTTTTGCATGAAACGTCAAACAAAGCCAACGAACGAGCTGGCGCCACCGCACCGTTTACAGTTGTATTGCCAACTATTGGCCAATAAACTTCGAATTATATTAATTTTTACAAGCTTAAATAAACAAAATATTTGTTATAAGTGGGTTCGTTTCAAAGAAGAATACTTTAAGTTTGTAGTAAATTCAATATCGCATAAAGTTTTAATACTTTTTGCCCAAATTTAATTTCGTCGTGTTTTCTCACGGATTTGCATTTATCAGCTGATTGATGACGTGCATGGGTTTTTGTTTTGCATCAACTAGACGGCCGTGGATTGTTTCATTTTTCCTTTAAATATAGTTAGAATGAGCAGTGTATTTGCATGTTTAGCTACCATCTATCTACACTCCCGTTCAGTATCTTGCGCTGAAATCATCTGGTATATTCCCAATAAAATAAATAAATAGAGTTTCGGTAATTCCCAGAGGAAAAAAAAGTAATTTTGATTTGTAACTTCCCAAGTAGGTACCCAATATTTAATAATTTTATTTTTTTTGTGATTGGGATGAACCAGACTTGATATCTTATTGACCGAACATTAAAAAAACGTGTTTGATCTTAAAAGCGATTGGCAATCCTGTTGTTTTATATTACCCAATATGATTTTGAAATTTTGTATGTAACCAAAAGAGACGGATTTACCCAAGTTACGTCTTCAGAATGATGCTTGGTTTTCTGCGGTGAATGTCGATCATAAATAATAAACAAGTCCTGATATACTTGAAAAATCCAAAGATGTTTGTTTTCGCGGAATTGATTAAAATAATCGAATATTCAACAACTTGTAATAAAGACAAACATAAATAATTTTGATCATTTGTATCTTTATGAATATAATTGTAAACAGACGTGCTCTCGCTAAATCCAGAAGATGATGTTAAAGTTTGTTGCTTTGTGTATGTTCATTTTCGGAAATGATATAGTGGTACGTACTATTTAATCTATTATAAATTAGTAGTTTTCTCGCAACATAAAACGTTTGTTTAACAATATTGCAATCAGATTATATTGCGTGATTTAAATCAAAGCACAAAATCAACCCCCAGCATTACCTTTGATATACCTATAGTACAGGGTCTTTGATTATATTAACGTGAACTCTAGAGCCTTTATTATTAGAGATGGAAAGAAATCTTATATACAAAAGCTCTAGGGTTTTTCTTCTATTATCTTTTGAAGTTATCAGAAAAAACAAAGTCGCATCGGAAAATGAAAAAATATAGGCAACTTCAAGTTTTTTAAATGGAACACCCTGTATATTATGCGCTAAAATGAAACATCTTCTTTCCGTGATTCTAAATATATATATGTTGATGACATTTGGGTGAGCCATTTTTGACATATCTTAGCTTAAAATATAAATAAATTGGAAAAGAAGGTTGACGAACTTGTCAAGCAAACCATGGAAACAATTCTTAAGTTATTTTTTACGCTTTATGAATTGTTTCCATGGTTTGCTTGACAAGTTCGTCAACCTTCTTTTCCAATTTATTTATATTTTAAGCTAAGATATGTCAAAAATGGCTCACCCAAATGTCATTAACATATATATATTTAGAATCACGGAAAAAAGATGTTTCATTTTAGCGCATAATATACAGGGTGTTCCATTTAAAAAACTTGAAGTTGCCTATATTTTTTCATTTTCCGATGCGACTTTGTTTTTTCTGATAACTTCAAAAGATAATAGAAGAAAAACCCTAGAACTTTTGTCTATAAGATTTTTTTCCATCTCTAATAATAAAGGCTCTAGAGTTCACGTAAATATAATCAAAGACCCTGTACAGGGTTTTTCCTTATAATTTGTCACCCCTTTAAAGACTTTATTTCATGAGATACAGCAAAAAAGTAAATATAAAAGTTTTAGGGTTTTACACGAATAATTTCATTGTGCTAATTATTCGTGTAAAACCCTAAAACTTTTGTATTCACTTTTTTGCTGTATGTCATGAAATAAAGTCTTTAAAGGGGTGGCAAATTATAATATTTTCTTATGTTAATTTTTGGAGCGCAAATATTTATAATTAAGTAGGTTTTTAATTTCTCCAAAATGAAATATAAGAAAATTATCACTTTTGTTAAGAACCTAAATATAAAAAAAAATAAACAAACCTTAATTAGAAGCATCTGACCAATGCAACAAGAATAAACTCAATTAATTTAAATATTTTGATTAATTTAAATCGGCAAATCTTTCGAGCAAATATTGGATTCTACACAAATCCATGAAAAATTGATTTTTAAGTCGTTCAATACAAATCCATTCATACTGTGATTTCATAAATAGTTTTTGAAATAATGTCTATATTTGGACGAAAATTGGTATCTGGGGATTTTTTAATATGGAAAATTCAAATTTGATCTTAGTTTGTCCCTTATTAATTGTAGGCGGCGCCAACAGGTCTTTTGCTTTTTTGGGGAGTCACAGCTTTTTCGTGCATGTATGTATCACATTTTCTAGAAGAGAAATCGATTCATCTATCATTTTTACGTGAAAATGATATGTTTATCATAAGTCGCTACAAGCAGCCGTTTTCGAGATATCTTGATTTAAATTAACCGATGCATATGTTTGTCAAAAAGTGAAACAATTTTAAAAACCTTTTTTTTTAATCAACATAGAAACAGTTCAAATGGTAATTTTTAGACAACAATAAACAACGAAACACTAGATATAAAACTAAAGCAAAATCGTAATAAATGTTGGAAATGTGAAATGTCCACCTCCTTGCTGTATGCACGCATCCAATCTTCTTTTCATTGTTTCGCGCACTCTTTGGAAAATTCCTGGAGTACTTTGAATCGTTCTACAAGAGTTAATTATTGGATTTCTTAATTCTTCTTAATTTTGGATGAGTGTCTGGTAAACTAAGGATTTTAAATGTTCCCAAAGAAGAAAATCCAAACTGTTAAGGTCTAGTGACCTAGGGGGCTATAGTCGAGGCCGATCCAACGGTTACCGAAAGTACGATCTAAAAATTCTCGCGCTAGGATGCTAAAATATTCCGGGGCACCGTCATGCATAAACCACATTTTATTTCGTAGTCTAAGCGGCACATCTTCCAGTAAAATAGTCAAATCTTCGTCAAGAAAATGACGATATCTCTCTCCCTTTAATCTTCCTGGAATAAAGAATGGGCCTATTAAATAATCTCCAAGGATTCCTGACCACACGTTAAGAGAGAACTGTTCATGGAAATGTGATTCCTGTATCGCATGGGGTTATCCTCTGACCACAAATGATTGTTGTAAAAATTGTGTATAGCATTGCGTGAGAAACTTGCTTCGTCGGTTACAGGATTTGATTTTTAAATAAAGGATTTTGAATAAGACATTGAAGAAACCAACGACAGAAGTTGATACGTAATGAAAAATCACGAGGGAAGAGTGCCTGAACTCTTTAAATGTGGTAGTGATATAACAAATAATCAATTAAAATTTACCAAACTAGAACATGAGAAATATTTAATGTCCATTTTCACGTAAAAATGATAGAGGAATCGATTTTTCTTCTAGAAAATGTAATACTTACATGCACGAAAAAGTTGTGTCTCCCCAAAAGAGAAAAATACCTGTAGGTGGCGCCCCCTACAATTAAGCGCCAAACTAAGATCAAATTTGAATTTCTCATATTAAAAAATCCCCAAATACCAATTTTTGTCCAAGTATAGACAATATTTCAAAAGTTATTTACGAAAAACAAAAATAAAAATAAATTTTTAACACCCTGTATCTCAAAAATGAAGTGCTTGCCGACTCATGCTTATATGAACTTTTCACCTTATAAATATCTAAGGAATCGTCTCGTAAAATATCGGATACTTATTAAATAACACCCTGTATATACTATTTATTTCGGTAAAAATGTGTTTTTTGTGCAGAGAAAACTCTCATTTAAAACATTTACTTCGGCGAAATTCATACAGGGCTTTTATTTCAAAACGAACCACCAATATTTTTTGATTTTGAGGGAACTAAGGACCCCCGTAAATCTGGCCGCCGAAATTGAAAAAAAAAAAAAATGTGCCGGAAATAAAAAGTTCCAGAGTTCCTGTGCAAAAATAAAAAAGGTTCTGGCAAATTGTGGAAATTCGGCGAAAAAAAGAAAATTGTGGGATAACATTACGCAGCCGACGATTTCGCGAAAAACAGAGTGCTGACGGTAAAAATAGGTTGCTTTGGAAAAGTTCTGAAGTTCCTGGCATAATTCACAAAAAGTTCTATGAAAAAATTTTGCAACTGCATTTTAGACAAAAAATGAATAATAAAAGTTCTGAAAGTAATGACTAACAACTTTTTCAAAAAAAACGGTCTTTCCGTTGTTAAGTCATTAAAAATTATTCATATATAGATTATTATTCGCAAAATGGTAAATAATATAGATACTCGAGTTCTGGCTGGTGTTCTGAATAGCCTATAAAAAGTTCTAAAAGTAATGACTAACAAACTTTTTCAAAAAAACGGTCTTTCCGTTGTTAAGTCATGAAAAGTTATTCATATATAGATTATTATTCGCAAAATGGTAAATAATATAGATACTCGAGTTCTGGCTGGTGTTCTGAATAGCCTATAAAAAGTTCTAAAAGTAATGACTGACAAACTTTTTCAAAAAAACGGTATTTCCGTTGTTAAGTCATGAAAAGTCATTCATATATAGAGTATTATTCGCAAAATGGCAAATAATTTCTGGCTGGTGTTCTGAATAGCCTATTAAAAGTTCTAAAAGTAATGACTAACAAATTCTTTTCAAAAAAACGGTCTTGTAGTTGTTAATTCATGAAAATCTATTCATAAAAAGATTATTATTCGCGAAATGGGAAATAATGTCGATAATCGAGTTTTGATAGGAGATCGACATTATTTCCCATTTCGCGAATAATAATCTTTATATGAATAACTTTTCATGACTTAACAACGGAAAGGCCGTTTTTTTGAAAAAGTTTGTTAGTCACTACTTTTAGAACTTTTTAACGGCTGTTCGGAACACGTTTCAGAACTTTTCTTATTCATTTTTTGTCTAAAATGCAGTTGCAAAATTTTTTCATAGAACTTTTTGCGAATTATGCCAGGAACTTCAGAACTTTTCCAAAGCAACCTATTTTCACCGTCAGAACTCTGTTTTTCGCAAAATCGTCGGCTGCGTAATGTTAGCCTACGATTTCCTTTTTTTCGCCTAATTTCCACAATTTGCCAGAACTTTTCTTGTTTTTGCACAGGAACTCTGGAACTTTTCATTTCCTACACAGAACACGTCAATTTTTTTTTTTCAATTTCGGCGGCTAGATTTACGGCGATGAAATAAGGTTCTCTAAGAAAATCAACATTTTGGAGGCGTTCTTGGAGACGAGAAATTATTGGGCCATTATTTCTAGAAGAAAATTTAACCGGTCAACTATACTTGAATACTTTGGAAAATGTGATAGATCTTCTTATGGTACATCTTTGTAAAATTAAGGAAATTATTTAATCAAACTAAATAAATTAGTTGCATTACTTTTACATTTTTCCACCTAACTCGCAAACCGAGTACCAGATTCCACTTTTCTTGGCATGGTTGAATAAGCAATTTAATGCCCTTTTTAACGATGTAGCATCACTAGATAGGTAGTGCCATTTGTTATTTTGAAGTGAGGGGCTGGCTGGATATTTGAAGGTCGATAGTAAAATTCTTACAAATGTGTTATTAAACTGGAAGAATTATATTTTTCCCGGTGTAGCAAAAAACATTATAGCCAGGCAATAGAAAAGAATGATAATGTTAATTCCTGTTTAGTAGAGAATTTGTAATCCATTTATAGCTCTTAAATTTTCTATTAGCTAAGCTTTCTATTGCTTAGATAACAGTATCTTGCATCAACGCTTTATCCCAATTTTTAGAAATCTCACGACATATCGGACTTGAAGGATATCGCTCCAGAAGATGTTCCCTTCCAAGCAGCAGTCAAAGCAAAAATGGTTTGTGGGGGTGTGCTGATTACAGAAAATTATGTTTTAACTCTCGGATACTGCGTATATGGGTAAGTTTCTTATTTAAAAAAGAGTTAACTTAAAGTCGTGAAAAAAATTAATTGTGCGGACTCACGTTTGTAACAATGTACATAATAAGGTACACAAAACTTTAACCTGTATCTCCACAAGTCGACTGGTTCAAATTTGTTGAAAAATTGGAAAATAAAATCCTTTTTGAGTTTTACTGCATTATTTCTTTATTAAATGACTAATAACACTCCTCCTCTCTTCACCCTAGCATGGGCTACAACATTAGTAACAAGACATGTTAGGTAAACCACTTTTGTAAACACTTAACAACTTTTAACAACTTTTTAACGTGAAAGCTTTTCTCCTACACGGAGCGACGATTCAATCTCTTTAGATTCCCGTCTGAAACTTTGTAAACAATAACTACTTTTTAACGTGAAGGCTTTCTCCCTTCACGGAGTGGCGATTCAATCTCCTTAGATTCCCGCATAACACTTTGTAAATAATAACTACTTTTTAACGTGAAGGCTTTCTCCCTTCACGGAGCGGCGATTCAATCTCTTTAGATTCCCGCATGACACTTTGTAAACATTTCAGAACATATATTAACCCTATCCAAACACCTTGGCCAATCAAATGTTAACACGTCAAAACCAATATGGCAACGTCCATACATCAGGCCACTATCGATCGGCCAATCAGAATCGTATGCTTGTCACTACGCACGTGGGTGCTAATAATATTTGATAGTTTTAGAGAATATTATAAGATAGCAGACAGTCCTTGTTTACATTACAGGATTTAATTTAAATGTATATTATTTGTACAACGATGCCACCACTCTGATATGCGGTGTTGCCATTTATATTACATGCGAAATGAATGTATTTTTTTCCTATTTATTGCATTTAGTGGTTGAAGAAAAACATAGTATTTTGGCAATAATGCGACGTTGCCGCTTGGCTTAGTATTACATTCCATTATATCCCCTGAGATTGATTTCAACCTTGTTACTTTACTTTCCTACTGGGTCACGACAGATATAATATGAAGTGTGTCCCAAACATTAATAAACTTCTGACAAAGTAAAACGGATACTTCAAATTTCTAGATACATTTCGAAGTAAATTTTTTTAAATGTTAATAGAGATAGACACCTATGGTTAGTGTTCGTGTTTGTCGATCATGAGATATAAATAAAATGGGAACTGGTGTTTATTAAACCCATTAAAATTTTGCAAAACTTTATTGCTTTCGAAAACTTGCAAACATTTTTTTAGGGATTGGTTCATAAATGAAAATAAATGAACACTAGACAAATTGTTGAGTGGTTTTTTGTATATGTAATATTAGGAAAAATAAATTATTTTTTTTTTAAAAGAGCACTTGTTTTTAATTTTGCCCTGTGCTATCTAAATAGATAAGGTTTATTTTTCATCTATCAATTATTTACTTATAATACCTTAGAAACGGTCGCTATAAACATCATCTTAATATCATAGGAAGTATTAGCGGGCGATAAAGTTCATAATGCCCGGTGATTTTCGTAAAGACCGGTAATTATTATTAAAGAAAATATTGAACAAAACTTGTATTTATTTTTAACAATTTTTTTACATAATATTATTTTTGTTTTTCCCTCGGTTTTTCCTATGTTTTATATAAGTATTTCTCAAAATTCAGGGGTTTACCGTCGGCAGTCGGCTTTTTCCTCTTCTGGTCTAAAAACTGTACGTGATAAAAACAAACGACTTGATTTTGTTATTAGTACGTCAAAAGCAACTTAAAAAAAAAAAATCGTCTAATTACAAACTCTTCGTAGGCATGCGTAATCAATAATAATTGTAAACTCAGTTGTGTTGTTTACTTAACCAAATAAAGATAATGAAAGATCAACAGGATCCGTCTGGTCAGATTTTCTGCTTCAATACTTTTACCCTGACCATGAAAATTATCTAGACGGTTTACCAAAAAACTGCAATTAAAAAAAGTACTTTTCTGTTTCAGATCTTCAAGTGTTACAGTATACCTGGGATTCAGCGGCTACCCATATTATACATCCCACCACTCGGAACGCGACACGCAAATTATTTCGTCTGCCCATATTGTTATTCACGAAGATTTCGACAAGATTAAAGACTATCATTACTTAAACAACATTGCCCTAATTGAGCTTTCTACTCCAGCCAAACTCAACCATAAAGTGCATCCTGGAAAGCTAATCTCCAGGCAAGACTTCGGTTTACTTCAAGGAAGATTTGCACACATTAGTGGCTGGTCAGTTTCCGCTGATACGAATCTGAAACTTGCTTTAGTTGAATTACGAAATCAAGATACGTGCCATCATCTTTTCGGGGATATGTTTTTAAAAAGCCAACAGTTCTGCGTTAAGTGGTTAGAAAAAAGTCGGTTGAACCTATTAGGGAACGTGGTCAGAGTTGACCATAAAATCGTAGGATTCCAAACAAATACGCCTGCGTGCGCTTTGACAAGCTCAAGTTGTACCCGGAATGATATGGTTCTTAATTTTGGACCTTATTTGGATTGGATGTCCGCTGTAATGGAGGTCCCTATCGAGCACTTTACGAGTAAAGGCCACGAAGGCCACGAAGGTCACGAAGGCCATGAGGGCCACGAAGAATGTTGCAACAATCACCATTTGACTAAACTAGAAGGGTTGATACATATACTTAATGAAACTATATTTGAAGATAGAAGTAGGTTTGAAAAATTGAATAACGACTTTATAAATTTAAATATAACGTTGCAAAATACTGTAGTACAACTCCAGAGAATTCAAATTGAACAGAACAATTTCGCTATATCTCTAAACGAACAAATAGGAAGCATAAGAAGCGAGATTAATAATTTCAGGAATAGTTCTGATCAAAATATGCTTAGTTTGCAAGAGGACTTAAACGGAGTTAGAACCGAACTGACTAATGGCTTGTCTGCGCAAAAAGCTTCAGGTGGCTCAGAAGCAACATTACTCGAACTGACCAAAGATCTTCAGGGTAAGTTAAACGAGCGAATTGCCACTTTAGAAGAGCAAATTAAGCAACTTGCAAATAAGACAACGTATATTCAGATTGAAGAAAATGAACACTTTTTGTTGCATAAGCAGGAAATAACAAATCTATATACAAAATTAGTTGACGCAGATTTGATTGCAGTGAAAAATCGACATGAATTCAATGAACAATTGGGTTATATTAACATTACGCTTCAAAGTGTTTCAATCGCCCAAAATGCCTTGCATATAGAAGTTGAGGGTGTACGGGATGTCCTTAAAACTGAAATATCAAACGAGAAAAAATATTTAAGCGAATTAAAAGACAAAGTAGAGGACGTAATCCATATTGTACACAAATATAAAACAGAGGGTCACTTACGATTTGAAGAAATTGAAAAAGTGTTCGGCGAACAGAGGAGTGATATGGACAAACACGTAATTCAGGAAGTTCAACAAATTCACTTGTTATGGAGTGAAATTAAATCGCTAAATAATAGTGTTCATAAAATTCACGGTTTTCTTTATGATGAACATGAACCTCTGTCACATTAAAGAAAATAATTCTAAATACTTAAAAGAATGTATAAATAAAAATATTCCATTGCTAATTTGTATAATTATTGTGAGTTGTGTGAGTGTTGTTAAGTAAATGTTGCGATATACGATATACTCCCACAACGGTATAATATAATATCTGCTTTTTTAGGGACATTCAAGCCAAAGTCGTGGCCAAAATATCCTACTAGTCTATAAATTTGTTTTTGTTAAACTTGTAATTCTGTTTGTAATGCCAGGCGCAATGTTTTATAACAAACTACAAATATATCACGAGAAATTAAAAAAAAAAACCGTGTTCCCCATGTGAAGCGGCACAGGATTTCTTAAATACCTATATAGTAAAGTTTACACTATACCGTTGATCTACTGACTGCCATAAACCCCCAATTATCCCTCTGAACCTAAAATTCCCCAAATTTACATCTTCTCGGGCAGAGTCAGAGTATAAATTACCTTCATCCCTAATTGCTGTACCATTTTACCTAATAATATATAAATGACAAATTGTTTTTTTTTTTATTTTAGTCGCAATTGGTTTTCCGCTGAGTGAATTTTGTTATATCAGTGTTTAGTTTACCAGCACGTGATATTTTTTGTTGTATTAGTGTTAGAATGAGGCGTCCATGGACTTGTGCTAAGATTATCAAAAGAAAGTATTTATCTTTCGATCGATACTAAAGAAATAATTAAAGATGTGTACCAATCTTTGCTGAAAAGAGATTTTAATTGAAGTGATGCTTCAGTCGAGACGTCTGCTTTAAGAAGTACTTCTTTATCTTCGGTAAAGGATATAGTACTGTAGTACTGCGTAAGTGTAGTGACTGTGGCCCATTTAGAAGTATTGACGATTTAATTTAGATTCATTGAGAACGAAAATTTATTAAATGTATAAAGAACAATCTGTGCCTTATCAGAACTAAAACTAAATGAGATAAAGCCGATTTACCAATATTTATGTATTGCACGTGCATACTAACATACAGGGTGGCCCATCGAAAACGTACCGCAAGGCATTACAGGCTGGGAAAGGACTTTTCGACAAAAGCCAAAACCACGTCTAATTTGTTTGTCAGGGAGACAACTTTTGACGCAAAAATCATAGCAAAACCTTCAACCTCCTAAGTGAGGGTGTCATCCCCCAAATTTTTTCAAATGAGAATGGGGGTCAAGTGATACATTATTCAAAAGAGCTCTTAATTCCCTATACATCGCTGCTTACATTTTAAAAATCGATCGACTCGTTTAAAAAATATGGACCTTTGAAATACCAACAATACGTTTGACGCAAAATGCAAAAATCGATTTAAAGCTTACCGTAGGTATTATTGAAAATTCAAAAAGAATTCGCTGTTTTTTGGTCATTTACAGATTCTTTAGGCTTGTGTTAGTAAGTTAACAGTTATCGGGGTTTTGCTTCGCATTGGGCCAGGTAGTTGCTAGATAGTTGTGCTGTGAGTTGTGGTTGAAGTGTTTACAAATTATTAAACCTTTTAAATTTATCAATTATGGTGTACTCAATTGCAGAAAGAGTAGAAATTATTGAGTTTTTTTTCAAAAACAATGAATGCTGAAATCGGGTCGTGGAGCTGTTTAACTAACGGCATCATGACAAATATGTTTCTGGAAAAATTGTTCGGGAATTGGTCGCCATATTTTCCTAAACAGGTTCCATTCATAACAAAAAGAGGCAGTTTAAAAATCTGGTACTAAATGAACCTACGGAGATAGCAGTCAGTATCAGGGCAACTTGCAATGGATAGTACGCTAAATACAAGAAAATTGGCCGTTTCGACGGGCGTGAGTCGTACAAGTGTCCAACGAGTATTAAAAAAATATAAGTTCCATCCTTATAAGATTCCGTTAGTGCAAGAACTAAATCAAGACGACTTTGATCGTCGCTCTCAATTTCGCGAAATTATGACTAAACGAGCGATTAATAAGGGTAGTTTCCTATTTAATGTCTGTTTTTCGGACGAGTGTACCTTCTTCTTAAATGGTTTAGTGATTCGCCACAATTGTCGTTACTGGGCCGATAGTCGATAGCAATCACACCCCCAGAAGTTGAACGTATGGGCTGGTATTTTTGGAAATTCCATTGTAGGCCCTTTTTTGCTATGCCATCGACCCAGCTCTAACAAATATCATAGAGAACGACCCTGCAATGAGCAGGAACTGATTTTCCAACAAGACGGAGGTCCTCCGCATTACTCGCTACATGTGCGCAATTATTTAAATGACACGTTTCCAGGACGCTGGATAGGTCGAGGGGTGCAATTGAGAGGCCCCCTCGGTCACCCGACTTAAGTCCTTTAGATTTTTTTTTGTGGGGGCACATAAAAAACAAAGATTACAGCACTCCACTGGACACATTGGAAGATCTGCGAGGACGAATCATTGACTTATGTCGCGAAGTGACACCACAAGTGCTCCAGTATGTACGGCAACGGTTTGAAGATAACCTGTATCACTGTATGTAAATTGGCGGACAACAGTTTAGGCATTCATGTGACTAATACGGTAAGTCTTTAAGTAAAATTAAATCGATTTTTGCATTTTGCGTCAAACGTATTGTTGGTATTTTAAAGGTCCACATTTTCTAAACGGGTCGATCGATTTTCAAAATGTAAGCAGCGATGTATAGGGAATTAAGAGCCCTTGCGAATGTCACTTGATCCCCATTCTCATTTGAAAAAATTTGGGGGATGGCACCCACACTTAGGGGGTTGAAGGTTTTGCTATGATTTTTGCGCCAAAAGCTGTCCCCCTAACAAGCAAACTTGGCGTGGTTTTGGCTTTTGTCGAAAGTCCTTTCCCAGCCTGTAATGCTTTGCGGTACGTTTTCGATGGGCCACCTTATTATCTTATTATCACCGCAGACAAATTGCGCCAGGCCACCGAAAGGCGTTGGTTATGGTTTCTTGAAGAGGACAACTACTGTCTATGCATGTTAAAAGTCTCCTATTAAGGTAGCTTCTATAGAGCATTTTAAAATTCTTAAAAATGCCATGGTCTGGAGGTTGGCATGTTGGCAATGTGAGGTAATATTGGGTGGAAGAAAAATAAGTTTGACATTATTCAGTGTCATTTTGGGATGAGACGTTGCATTATCCAGAAACAATACTGCTCTTCTATTCTGTTTCTTAATCTTGGTATCAAATCTGTAAAGTCATGTTGTCATGATGTCCGCTGTCATCCACGCTCTTTTGTTCGAGACCTATTGGAGAGGTAACTCATCGATATGTGCGCCTTTAAAACATCGATAATTATTTTTGCTTATACCTATTATAAGTGGTTCTTCCTTCTCATCTTCTGTATTTGCACAGAACACAATTGTAACTCGTTGTTTTGCTGTTTTTTTTTTCCAGTACACTTGTCATCTTTGAATGCACATGTTTTTGTTGGCAATGCACGATAGTAGAGACCTGTTTCATCTGCAGTAAATACGTCTCTACACACATAATTCTTTAAAATGGTAAATATCGTTTCATTCCAAGCAGTTATGTATTCGACATTGATATCGGCTGCTTCACGACATATTTTCTTGAAGATAATATTGTGCCGACGACGGAATTTTCCTAACCATCCATTTGATGCCTTGAAACAAATTTTTAACTTCTGCTTTATTTTCAAGCAACATAGTCATTTAAGTCTTACCCACTTCAAATTTTTCAGTCAATTTCCTGGTACTTAAACCAGTTTTTTCGCTTTCCTCGATTATTTTAATTTCTTCGCTTAAAGAGAGACATTCCCTTTTTCCCGCCTTCTTCATATATTCACGTTAGTCCCAAAACACACAAAAACTGTTGAAACCAAATTAATGTTAACAACCGATCTATCAACCTTTAAAGCAAATTGCTCCTGCAATAAAATAATTAGTGTATACAGGGTCAGGAGAAATTACCAGAACGGTCGATTATTTCAAAAGATATACGAGTAAGCAAAAAATGTCTTTTATAAAAGTTGTAAGGTTTTTAAAAATCTACATCTCGTAATAAATTGGAATATACAGGTACGCCCAAAAAGTTGTAGAGAGTCAAAGTTATATTTTTTTTTAAATAGAACACCCCGTATATTATTACTAATTTTGATCGTTTAGTCAATTTTAAACATTTTCTATTAATCATATGCTATGCCTAAATTTTTTAGTTTCCGAGATATCGGCGTTTTAAATAATAACGGATAACAATGCTCTATTCGAACGTTAGGTATGGTCTTTGACATTTATTTGTCAGAATTGAGCAAAAAAGAAAATAGCATGGCGTTTTTACTTACTGAAACAGAGAGAATTGATTTTTTAATTTTAATAATAATAAGCAGAGATCATATCAGGAGGTATGTGATATTTTTAACAATTTGCACCCAGATAGGCAAATTAAAAAAAATGCAGTTTTTCGGACTGTGGAGCGTTACAGAATGACTGGAAGTGTAAAAAACGGACCAAAATCTGGAAGACCTAGGAGTGCTACCGCCGATGATAAAAAATTAGACATTCTGCTTTCGATACAAGAAAATCCCAGACAATCCACCAATCAGCTTGCTTTGGATCATGAAATTGATCAAAAATCTGTAAGAACCGTTGTTTATGTTGAGAAAATGCATCCATACAAAGTTCATGTTGTACAAGAACTTTGTGATGTTGACTATGATCGAAAACTAAAATTTTGCGAAATAATTAAGAGAAAGATTGAAGAGAATCCGCATTTTCCAAACAATATTGTTTTTTCGGATGAAGCGACCTTCACACTACACGGAATGGTCAATAAACAAAACTACCGTTACTGGGGGCGAAATAACCCCAACTGGTATGAAGAACTGCATACACAGTTTCCAGAAAAAGTTAATGTGTGGGCTGGATTGTTAGCGGGACATGTAATTGGACCATTTTTTATCGAGGGAAATTTGAACGGTGAACGATATCTCCAGCTTCTTCGGCAAGAAATAGTTCCAACTATAAACAATTTAACTCTCGATATTAACTTAACCTGGTATTAGCAAGATGGAGCTCCTCTGCATTTTTCTCGTGAAGTTAGAGAATTTTTGAATGTCACGTTCCCAAATAGATGGATAGGAAGAAGAGGGTCTATCGAGTGGCCTTCACGATCCCCCGATCTTTCGCCCTTAGATTTCTTTTATTGGGGTCACCTGAAAAACAATGTTTATCGGAACAAATCCAATAATTTAGAAGAATTAAGAATTAAAATTTTAAATGAAAGTGAGAGAATGACAAGGGAAATGGTTTTAAATACCCAAAGACATTTTTGCGACAATTTGTATCATTGTCAGTAAGTAAATGGGGGCCATTTTCAACATTTATTAAAAAATGGAGCTGTGTTTCCATGACTTGTTATACCGATTTTTTTCACGTTAACTTGTTTATTGAAATTTATTTTGTGTTGTGACTGATCAAAATGTCATGATATATCGAAAACTAATAAATTTAGGCATAGCATATGGTTAATAGAAAATGTTTAAAATTGACTGTTTGATCAAAATAAGTGTGTTTAAAAAAATATAACTTTGACTCTCCACAACTTTTCGGGCGTACCTGTATATTCCAGTTTATTACAGACATGTAAATTTTTAAAAGCCTTACAACCTTTATAAAAGACATTTTTTGCTAACTCGTATATCTTTTGAAATAATCGACCGTTCTAGTAATTTCTCCTAACCCTGTATATACCTAAATTTCTTAAGAATTGTCGGGTGGGGTTTTACTGCCCCTAATGAAGATTGTTTTTACCATTAATGTTTCAACTGAAATCTGAAACTTATTTCGCATGGTAATGGATCTGCCAATTGATTCATTCGTCGTCGATAGAGAGAGAGAGAGAGAGTTAGTTGTCAGTTCCTTCCATCTGGTCTGGCACTGGCATAATCTGGTGATTAGTAGGTACTGTCATAGCAACCTGTAGTGGAAACACCAAAATTATTTTCAGCTTTTTTTCGGCATTTTTAAATAACTCTAAAAAATGTGGATATTTTATCAGTAGTAAAACACACACCAACTGGTTTTTCGTAATATGATTTTGCCCCGGCCCGTAATTAGTATTGTTTCTATTGCTGATAGTGGCGGTAGTAGCAAAGCCTAATAGCCATACTATTGGTTATTAGAGTTATTTTGTCGCTGATTGATCGAATTTCAGCATATTTGGCAACGGATTTTGATTTTATTTTTCTGAAAGTCTTAAGTGATAGTATGCAATGTCTAACACAATTAAGGGTTCTTTCAATCATCTTTCAAACATATTATAGTTCATAATATAATGAGAAAACGCACTGTATGTACTTAAAAAGTCCACAAGATGCTTTAATTCGGGGAACTGATTAAAATTTTCAAAACAACTGGATAATCGACAATCTTGTTTAACCCAGACGGATATAAATAGTCTTGGTCATTAAAATATTTATAAAAATTACAAAGTGATCAAAAGGAGCCCATTCAAGATGAAGTTTAATTTAGTTTTTTTGTGTATTATCGTTTTTGGAAGTAACTTTATAGTGGTATGTACTGTTTAATTTTTGGTACACCCTGAATTAAACTTTTTCGAACAAGCAAGTTAGGTCTCCTCAACCCAGAAATTCCGAAGGGGTTTCATTCAAATTTATAAACAAAATCCATGACCCCCATAACCGGGGATTGGATCAAAATGTGGTTTGTAGCGTTAAATAGAGCATCCCAAATGTTTTTTTGCAATATATCTCCTTACACCTAAAAAATTTTGAAATTGTAGATTTTTGAGAAATATTAAAAATCGCAATTTTTTAAAACGGTTTTTATTTTTTTTTTGGTTAAAAAAAAACTTGACCAATATTTTGATTACCTCATCCGAAAGCACTTCTCAAAATACCTAAATTGTGTATTTCAAATTTTAAAATTTTTTATATATAATGTGCAAAAAATTGAATTTTCTCTTTATTTTTTTTAAATCGAAATATTTTATAGGAAATGTATTTTTTTTACATCTATATTGGGTTTATTCGATTCCGCCGTCATTTTAGAACAGCCTGCACTATAAGAAAATTGAAAGTTTACCACTAATATTACAGATATTTATTTACGTTTTTGTGCCGCGAAAACTGCCAAGAAATCACGAAAATTCGGGTTTATCGACAGTATAAAATATAAAGAGTGGCCTGTGACCTTAACAAGTGTTTGTATTTGGTGAAGTTTACATTCTAGATAAACGTCAAGGTGTCAGAAAATTATTGTTTTAACTTAATTTTTTTGGTAATATTAGATTGTGCTGTACTTATAAAATGTGATATATATGGTGTCCCACCGGGATTTCGAATCTACGTAAAAAACTACGTATGTGTACAAAAAAAAAATCATTTGCTCCACTGGTTACGGAATTATGATTTATTAGGTTATAAAAATGTATCGCCTGTCATGTTTTAGGAGATGGTCGAAAAGTCTCCCTTTAACTTCCAAACATTTTCTCACTCTTTTTTTAAATGATTTTCGTACCCCCTCCAACAGGTGTCACTAATAAGCAGGCAAAGCGGATTCGATCTTTCATATTGTCTACAGTTGTAAGTAGGTGCAGTCGCCATCACTTTGTCTTTTATAAATCTCCAGTAAAAAAAGTCAAGAGGGGTCATATCCGGGGACCTAGCAGGCCAATTGACGGGACCAGCTCGACCAATCCACCTGTTTTCAAACAATTCGTTCAGGTTAGTTCAGGTTTGTAGCTAATTAGAGGAAAATAATGTAGATAGGTGCTCAAAGATGCTTCATCCAACCATGCCTGGAGTATTGGCTAACGAAATTTTTAGGTTAAAGGGGGGTAGAAAATGAACATAATTTTATGATTGAAGAAGTCCAACAACCAACCATTTCCTGCACGCCAGCATGGTGAAGTGAAGTATCTTTGAGCTGTAATATCCTCTAATTAGCTAATACAATGTAATTTCAACATAAATACTTCACTTCTAGTCGAGATGGTGAGAATCCAGTTTTAATTTTCTTAATCTTCTTCTTCAATCATAAAATTATGTTCATTTTCTACCCCCCTTTAACCTAAAAATTTTGTTAGCCAATACTCCAGGCATGGTTGGATGAAGCATCTTTGAGCACCTATCTACATTATTTTCCTCTAATTAGCTACAAACCTACATAATTGCTTCACCACCTGCCCATTGGCTTCAAATTAATAAATTCCAACCTTAAAAGTAGTATAATTCTCATTTCATTTATTGTTTATCTCCTAAGAATATGTTTTCAAGTCTAACCCAGTATTTTGTTGTCCACACCCTAGACACGGTGAGATGAAGCATCTTTGAGCACTTCACTTAAATTAATCTCCTCTAAATAGCTACAAATGACATAATTGCTTCACCACCTCTGTCTCAGTGGCTACAGACTGGGAACCCCCTTCTTCAAAGATACCTTGACCAAAATTTCAAATATCACATCTCATTCAGTCTTGAACATTCATTAGAACCTACAATTTCAATTTTAACATAACTTTTGATCGTCGCTTATGCAAGATAGAGCTATCGTAATCGACTACTGTATCCCTGATGATGGACATTTCTATGTCCGAAACATGTAGGATATAAACATAAACATTTAAATACATATTGTGGAGGTAGACTGCCGTTGTTTTATTTGATCAAAGTGTTTTATTTAATGTGCCTATTTAGGATGTTATTCGATTTCTTTAATTATTTTCACTCATTATTATGTTGATATCGTACTGGGTGTAAAAGAAAATCATGCAAAAATATAACACTATGTTTTGTCGTCTTACACTATCCCTAATTAGGGTTGAGTTGGGCTAAATTGCTATTAAAAATTTAAAAATATGAATAGCTGATTATTTGTTGACTTTTTAAAACATAAAATTACACAGTGTTGTCAATAACGTCGAGTGGCATCCATGGAAGTTTTTAACACTTTTGGCCTTGATGAGGATTTAAAAAATTGTCCTATATATAAAAAAATAATTATTAAATTAACAATATTTATTTTATTTGAATTTTTGAATGCATACCATGTTTCGTAGCAGAGGGAACCTGATTGCATCTACTAGTCCTCATTGTTAAGTCGTATAAATATGTTTTGTTTCCTAAATAAATCAAGTTGCAAACAGGATATTTTGGAATTAAAATTCCAAATTTCATGTCTTTAAGTCCATCAAGCAGTGAAACGAAATATCATATTTAAGATTTATAAAAATAGCCGCTGATGTGCAAGTCAACGGTTCGCCATTTCATTTTCACCTATTCTAAGCTTGTATTCTAATTTCCAGAAAGCCTATCAAACTTCCTACATGGAGGACATTACTCAGGAAGATATTCCGTTTCAAGCCGCAGTGCGTTCAGATCGGAATATTTGTGGGGGTGCACTTATTACCGAAAATTTTGTGGTCACCCTCGCAAACTGTGTATACCAGTAAGTTTATTCGCAAAGTAAAACAGTCCTAAACACATTCCACTGTTCTTACCGCCAAAATTGACTCAACCTGTTTTCCTAAAAAATGCAATTCAATCAATCAGTCAATCAATCAAAATATGCTTTATTGTCTAAAAAGTAAACTTTCGTTGACAAAGCCTAGAAGAAACAGTAAATAAATGATACAAAATAAGGGTACAATTACACTATAAATACTATGATAACCAACAACGTCAACAATTAAAAATCTCAGCATTATACAAACAAAAAGAAAAAAAAAATGAGGATGAAAGAATTAAAAGCCCCCCCCCCCCCCCCCCAAAGAGTTGTCACTAAAAATGCCAGTGTCAGCTGCACTTCAAATCAGGAAAAGTAAAGACGGTTATATCAATAATAAAAAATTGCAGTCACAGACAACAACTCAATAACAATAATACTTCTTATGATAATACACACTCAATGCAGTGACGGTCAAACAAATCACGACGTCATTCAGAACAGGCCCGGCAGAAAAATTAAAAAACAATTAAAGGAAAGATAGTAAACCGCACAAAAAACTTATCACATCATCAAATCAGAAGACATCATTCAAAAATTCATCAATTGAATAGTAAGCTTTAGTGGCCAGTAGTGCTTTGACCTCTGTTCTAAACTTTCTTTCGCCATTCATTCCCCGGACATGCACAGGAAGATGATTAAACAACTTCTTACCACTACAAACAATTGAACCCCTGACTTGACTAGATGTAGGAATAGGCAAGTTAGTACTATATTTCTGACGCGTATTGTATACTGACACTGAGTTAATGTCATCCCTGTATTTTCTGAATATCAGACAACAAGTCTGTAACAAAAACAGACATGGTAATGTCAATATTTTATGCGATATAACCCTAATTGCGTAACAATTGGAAGCCAATTTTTTGCTCAGATATAGAACGTGTGCCACAAACTTTAACTTGTCGTCCATATATACACTTAAAAACTTATTTTCCGATTCCCTGTTTAAACTCTTGAGTCCCCATATTAATATCCCCAACAGAACATTTAAATGTAATTATATTTGTTTTGGAAATGTTTAGTGATAGAGAATTTGTATCTGTCCACTCCTTAACTTTAACCAGGTCCCTGTTTATATCAGCTTTAAGCTCATTGGCACTTTTATTTATCGAAAGTATGGTTGAATCGTCCGCGAACAGTGTGAATCTACCCTTAATCTTAATATGAGTTTAATTAAATGTATATCTGTTCTAGATCATCAAGTGTAATGGTTGCCCTAGGATTCCGCAAATATCCATATGATGAGTCCTTCCGATTTACTCCGGATGTCCAATTTATTCCTTCGGCTAATATTATTGTCCACGACGATTTCGTTGACGATGATTATAACTATATAAACGACATTGCATTAATAGAACTTTCCTCATCGGCAAGACTGAATAGCATAGTACAACCTGGGAAACTGATGCCCAGCCAAGAGTCCTATTCACTAAAGGGAAAATTTGCACATATAAGCGGATGGTTAGATCGCTATGGAACAAATCAAAAACTTGCTAAAGTAGAGATACTGAGTCAAGATACGTGCCACCACCTATTTCACCATATGTTCTCAGCAAGTCAAGAATTTTGCGTCAGGTGGTTTGAAAAAGTCGGTGTGAACTTATTAGGAACTCCGGTCAGAGTTGATGAGAAAATTATTGGGCTGGAAACAATTACTCCCTCGTGTTTTGTGCACGATCCAAGTTGTTCTGACACTGATAAGATTATCAATTTTGCTCCTTTTTTGGATTGGATGTCCGATACAATGCAAATTCCTGTTGAAGACTTTACGAGTAAAAGCCGAGAATTTGACCACGATCACGATTTAAACAAAACAAAATATTTAAAAATTAACGACACTACGCTTAAAGACAAACATTGCGATGAAAAGTTAGATAATTTAAATAAAACTGTAGAGCAACTTCAGAAAGTTATAATTGAACAAAACAATTTGGTCCTGTCTCTTAGGGAGCAAATAGGAAGCATCGAAACGCAAATAGGAAGCATGCAAACAATATCTGATCAAAATATGGTTAACTTGAAAGAAGAACTAAGCGCAGTGAGAGCTGAGATGTCTACTAGTTTGAGTGCACAAAATACTTCATATGACTACGAAGTTCGCCAATTAATTGAACTGACTCAAGATCTTCAGGGTACAGTAAATGAACACATTGGAAAATTAGAAAAGCAATTTAAGCAAATAGGAAGCATCCAAACAATATCTGATCAAAATATGGTTAACTTGAAAGAAGAACTAAGCGCAGTGAGAGCTGAGATGTCCACTAGTTTGAGTGCACAAAATACTTCATGTGGCTACGAAGTTCGCCAATTAATTGAAGTGACTCAAGATCTTCAGGGTACAGTAAATGAACACACTGGAAAATTAGAAAAGCAATTTAAGGAACTTGTAAATACAACAGCTCTTATTAACACTACGATTCAGAATGTTTCAATCGCCCAAAATGCCTTACATATAGAAATGGAAGGTGTCAGAGATATTCAGAAAACTGACATATTAAATGAAAAAGAATCTTTGAAGGAATTACAGGGAAAATTAGATGAAGTGTCCCACATTTTTCAGACACATAAAAGTGAGGATCATTTACGGTGCGAAGAAATTGAAAAAGTATTCGGCGAACAGAGAAATAACATGGACAAACATGTTATTCAAGAAGCTGAACAAATTCGCTTGTTATGGGGTGAAATTAAATCGTTAAATCAAAGTGTTAAGAAAATTAATGGTTTTCTTTATGAAGAGCCTCTGTTAAATTAAAGAAAATAGGTGTTCAGAGAATAATAAAAATAAATGTCTTAATAAGGTTAAAATTCTTAATGTCCTGTTAACTTTAACTATAAGATCACTTGTAAGGATACCATATCATGTTGCTGTTATCACTAACATGATATTGATAAAATATGGCCAAAAATATTCTAGGGCTGCTTGGCAAAAGTCCATAGCTAAAAAAAATGTCCTGTTGCTAATTTGTTGACTGTATCTACAGAATATCCCTCTATACAGGGTATCCGGTAATCTCGGGAGCGTGCCCCTTAACGGAGATAGAGAGCCCTAAATAGCGACTGACCTTTTTGGCTCTAACTTTTGAATCGACATGTATAATTTAATGACATTTTAATATTTTGTGTAGGCCATAATAACTCATAAAACCTTACAAATAAATTCAAATTGAAATTTTATTAATTCAAAATTTTTCTTTAACAGTACATTCTTTATAGATAAATTAACTACATTGAAGTCCTTATGCTAGACTTAATTAATTATATTGCACCTAGATCACTTACAACCTGTATGTGCAAAAAAAAATGAATATTTGGTTTATTAAATTCTTGTACAGCTAAATGAAAAAAAAAACAACAACATAAAAAAAAACAAAGCCTGCATTTTATCTAAAAAAATATCTGAATAACAGAGGAGGAAAAAAAAGTGAAAAAAAGGAAGAAAGAGATCAATAAAGAAACAGTCCACAATGCAGAAAGCGAAAGATCAAAATCAAAGTAGGTCAAGATATGTCCTATAATTTCTATAAATAACTGGCTTACACTTTTTGGCAAATTTTTTATAAGTTAATACATTTTTTACGCTTTAACTGGTAGCAAGTTGTACAACTTCGGACCTAAACTAGTCATAAATATTTGGTTACTACCTCTTCTATAAAAAGGAACAACTAAATTCTGGTTAGATGTTTGTCTAGTTTGATATATGTGCTTGTAAATTTTTATTTATGTATACAAAAATACAAATGTTATAGAAATACAACATTCGAATATTCAAAATATTCTCATTGTATAGCTGATTAGTTGGATAACGCTTCTCTTTTTGGAAAATTACTTTCAATATATAATTTTGCACTGTGTTTAGAGGATCCAGAGCATTAAAATACAGACCACCCCACATAACTATGGCGTATTGTAGAGTAGATTCAACCAATGCTCTATATATTGACACAAGCAACTCTGTGTTCATTAATTTTCGTAACTCATAAAATTTGTAAACAAGCCTTCTTGCTTTAATAACTAAACTATTTATGTAATTAATATGCTTGGTGAAATGGATATTCCATAGTAGAGGAAATTACTTGTTATATTCCGCAATTTAATTCAGTTTCCTGACACGTGTTTCAACCCTTGCGGATTATATCAAAGAACAAGACAATACTAAATTTTACATGTCATTAAAATCAAAATTGACAGATGATGAGTTATTTTGGTCCTAACTATTTATATGCTTGGACCATTTTAGGTTCTAATCAACTATAACTCCTAGATATTAAAGCTGGATTTATAAACTCGAAAAGTTGGCGAGGTTGAGGTTCAGTTGGTGTTGGAAATAAGAGTTCAATTTAAACTAAAGGGAACACTCAGTTTCATTTACACACTCGTTCATGTTGTTTATGTAAAGCTCATGTAAGTTTCGAATACTTCCCGGGTAGTTCGAAATAACCAATTTTTATGCTTGGAATTCGCAATATCTAACCTCACAAACTTGATCATAACTTCAACCTCACCAACTTTTCGAGTTTATAAATCCAGCTTTAATTTGATTAACTTCATTAATTTTTAGTCCCGTTTTTGGTAACTGCAGAAAATTGAAATTAGGTCTGTTGACATCCGTAAGTGAGAATGCGATATGGTTTGATTTGTCTATATTAGGGGTTAATTCATTGTAGTCTAGCCAATCTTTTACTACTATAATACCAAGTTCTGCTTTTGATTTTACCTTTTCCCAAGTATCATCACTGAAGGTTAAAGCCGTGTCATCCGCTTATGATATAATAAGACCATATATACTATTTTGTAGCAGAGAATTAATGTAGAGGATGAAGAGGAGTGGTCTCAGGACAGTGCCCTGTGGGATGCCTAGCTGAATTTTCTGACTGTCACTTAATTGGTTTTTTATCCTAACTTGCTGGGTTCTATCTTCCAAATAGCTGCGGAATACTGTCAACACAGTGCCCCTGACGCTACCGTGTTCAAGTACCTTCAGCAGTTTTTCATGAGGCACTGTGTCGAAAGCCTTCGCAAGGTGCAAAAAGACACCTATGCATTTTTTGTTGTTGTCGACGGCCGATTTCACACAGTCAACAAGTTTACTTATAGCATGTTCTGTGCTGACACCCTTCCGGAACGCAAGCTGGTTTTCATTTAGAATTTTGTTTTTTACAAAGAAGTTGTATAGTCGATCCTTAAGGCATTTTTCTAATAGCTTGGTGAATGTGCTAATAAAACTTATGGGGCGATAATTGCTGATTTCGGTTTTGCTGCCAGATTTGTATATTGGTACGACGATTGATTTTTTAAAATCATTCGGGACCTTGCTATGCTGAAAGATTAGGTTTATGATGTGTACGAGAGGATCAACTATATCTAAGTGATTATCCTTTATAAGTTTGGCACTAATGTCGTCATGTCCTGGGGAACTATTATTTTTTAAAGATGATATATGCAAAATAAGTTCATTTTTACCAACTGGCATCAGAAACATGTTTTCGGTAGTGCGTGCGCCATTGCAGCTTCTGTAATTTCTAGGGGGTTGTATTTTGGCTACCATTTGTTGTCCTATCTGTATAAAATAATCATTGCAGTAGTCAGCCATCAGTTTTGTGTTTACAAATGGTTTGTTTTCATTGTTTTTGTCTAATATGTTTATGTCATTATTTTTAGGTTTATTTGCGTTTGTCGCTTCATTTATTAGGTATGTTATAAATTTTCTTCATGTCATTTTTGTTGCTATTTACAATTTCACGGTAATATCCTGGCCTTGGCTTCGTTTATAATCCTTTTCAAACTGTTTTTGTATGTTTTAAATTTATTTATAAGAAACTCGTTGTTTCGACTCTTTACTATTTTTTTCTTCAATTGATCACGATATTTTATAGATGTTATAATAGCATTTGTGATCCAGGGTTTGATCCTTACCTTATTTTTAATTTTTAAACTTTTACTATTTTGCATTTGCTATATATTATGTCGGCGAAAGCTTTATAAAACAGGTGCCAAGCTGTGTGTGGTTCATTTTCTGCCAGAACAGCAGTCCAGGATTCCTGATGTATCAAATTTTTGAAGTTTTGGTAGTCGAAATTTACGATAGTTTTTTCGTGTTTTGTGGTTTGTCATGGGTTTTATTAGAAATTTGTAAATAAATAGGGTAATGATCTGTTGTATTATTGTTTATAACTGAAGAATAAAGGTCTACGTTAATATTGTTCAGGTTCTGTTTAACAAAAATATGGTCTATGCAAGATTGAGTATCAGGTGTGACTCTAGTAAATGTATTTATATATGATTTAAAACCTAGGGACATAAGGGCATTCAAGTAGTTATTTGCAATAGCCAAGTAACGATTTAAAATATTTATATTTATGTCACCCAAAAATACTGTAAAATCATCACAGGGCAGATTGCCTAAGAAATTTTCAAGATCAAGTAAAAAATTTTGCTCAGAAGTGGAGGGTGATCTGTAGCTAAATACTACATTAACCACAAAAAGAAGATTGAAGAATAATGAACAATAATAGATGTTTTACATCGTCGGGGAAGTCAGAAACGTATTGACTACCACATTCCTGCATGGGGCCAGTATTGTGACAGGTGTCATTTTACAGAGATGAATACTGATTCATTAAATACTCTGGTCTCTTTAAAAAAGGTACTTTAGATTTGTCTCGATAATATTAGCCGTTTTGAAAGAAAATAAATTTGTTGCATACCACGTTTAAGCATTCATTAAAACACAATAACTAATCGAAGAACACAACATAACTAATGATTCGCATTAAAATAATAAAATTTATCATTATTACATCTCATTAATGCTCACATGCATCTAGTTTATGGGCAAGAACTCGGCAATTGTGTGGAAGCGAGAAGAATTTATTCTGATATATTTCCGAATACAGGAACCATTAAAAGGGTTAGCAGTTTGGAAATCACATAAACGCAATAATGTCAAAACTGCAAAAGATTTGCTTCTTTTTCTTTACTTCAAGAGGTTTTCGAAATAGGCGCTCTGTACCTCGATGTATACATTTCCTTAGCCGACGGATGCTTTTCGTTGTACGTAAAACAACATTCTAGGATGGCTTCGAATTTCGTTGAAATGGTGTGTTATTCTTTCTATCAGATGGTGTGAACAGGAGTCGAATATTCAAACTTTTTTAAATTTCCTCATAAAAAAGGAATTCAATGGAGTAATGATTTTTTGGAGGCTCAATAACTGGTGGTATCTACATAGCAATAAATACCTACACTTTGGAGTTTCATTCAACCGAATACAGGGGCAAAATCCAAATGGTTTTTGGAATGATGTATTGTGCATCGAACGTAGTTATACCACTTTTGGCATCAGCAATTTTACCCCTGAAGTTTCACGTTCAAGTATCTATTCTAGATTTTTTTGCATGGAATCTCTTAATTCTAGTAAGAAGCACATATTCAATTATATCAGCTGTATTATTTTACTTTTTACCAGAGTCTCCTAAATTTCTTATGACTATAGGAAAGAACGTAGAAGCGATGGAGGTTTTTAAAACAGTTTATAAATATAATTACGGTAGACCAGCTGAATCATACCCCATTGAATACTTAATCCAAGAAATCGAAGACAAACAAGAATCAGCTGTAAATAAAACATCTTGGACAGAGTATGCAAAAGCTGAAGTAAAGCAAATGGCACCGTTGTTTCAAAAGAAATATGGTCTCAAATTGCTTCTTGTTGGTGCTGTACAAAGTGCTTTTCAATTGGGGATAAATTTAATACGATTTTATCTGCCGCAAATTTTCCAAGCCATCCACGAGTCCCAGGTAGCACATAATGGAACATCATCAAATCTTTGCGATGTGTTGGAAGTACTAAGGGAACCAAAACAGGATGAAGAATATGTTTGCTCAGTAAATTTAGAAGACAACTCTGTCATCACTGCTATAGTTTCCTTGATAGGTTACGCAATGGTTGGAACCTTACTTAACATATTTGAAAAAAAAAACGTTTGTTAGTGGCCCTGGGATTCACCGCAAGTTTGACAATTAGCTGTATGTATTTCTCAGAAAGCACTCTAACAACTCTTGTACTGAGTTCCTTATATCTGGCTACTTCGGGGGCGTGTTTTGATCTCTTTGTAACAGTAGTCATGGTAACTTTTCCAACAACGTTAAGGGCAATGGCTTTTTCACTGTGCCTGCTGTTTGGAAGAAGTTTGACGGAAGCTGGAAACATGGTACTTCCCATTCCAGTTCAAGTTGGTTGTGCTCCGCCATTTTTAACAGTAGGAGGACTTGTTTTAGTTGCTGTGATACTGGTTTGTCTCACCCCAAATACGGACAAAGTGGATATGAAATAGGTATGAACTGACAGCAGATGTGTACTAAATAGGCTAAATGCAGAAGTCAGAAAAAATTATCAAGTATACCCGAATATATTTGCGAAGAAGACCCAATCTGCGTCGAGAATAAATTTTAAGGAATTAAAGATTTGTGATAAATACTGCTAGTTTTACGTTTATTTTAGCTGGTATACGATGTCAAGTTAATGTCGATAATAAAAAAAAATGTCGGGTAATCTCGGTGGCCACAAAATATGCCCACTTCGACCTATCCATCTATTTACTACTCAACACTAAAGAATTATCTGATTCGGTTTATAATGTTTTATAATCAGGTTGACTAATAAAAAATTTCTGTAGGCATGTTAATTTCATATCACATGTAGAAGCGGAGAGATGCGACGTTTATTGTTTTAATGCGCGTTCAGGTTCAAAACCACGTTGCGCGTTGCAAAAAAAAACCTTTTTACACGCTAAAATTCTTTCATGCGAGCACAAAAAAATGTTAAATATGAACTTTTAGCTAAGTCAAATAAAATTATTTTGCCATCACTGCATATCAAATTGTGACCCGTGAACAATTTTGTGAAACTTTTAACCAAAGGCGGTTCCGCTTTTCAATGTCCCAAGCAAAAGTTTTCCAAGCTTATCAGGCAAAAATTAAAGAGGGCGTATTCGTAGGTTCGAATATTAACAAAAAGGCAGCCTGTCAATAAAAAAACTTCACCTTTGCAGCCAAAAACGTCATTAAGAATCCTAGTAAGTACTTGAGTTTTTCCTGCCGATTTCTCTGGAAACTGAGATGTGATGGGAAGGTTTTGCACCTTAGTGCATATACCACATCTAATTTCTAATTTCTAAGAGCACATTTTCTAATAAACTGTTTAAGTTTTATTGCAAGAATTGCAAATACATGGCACCATTTAATCTGCCTTTAATATAATGAGATGATTCCCAATAATAGTTGGTGGATTGTTTGTACTGTTGCATGGAGATTCTCTTCATTCTTCATGTCAAATATGCAAATTATGGAAGTTCGTGAACAAAACAATAGTAGTAGAATTATGGTTTTTAAAAGTTCTTCGGTGCGGCAACCGTCGATTTGGAAATGTATCAGTCAGAATTTTTATAACTTAAGTAATTTTCGGAAAAAAAAAATTAAATTTTAGGGCGACAATGTTATCTCGGGGTTAGTTCAGGTTAGTTTACTCCCTTTAGCTACTTTGACACCTTATGAATATTTATGTTCAATCGCGGTCTATTTAGTTTTGTGACAAAGTAGCCTCGTTAGAAAATCAGGCATGGAAAATACTACATTGTACTATTTTATTCTGATTCGTTTACAGCAAAAAGGCAAGGGTATCAGTAAAAAATAAACTTTATTTATTCAAAACTTTAAACACTTAATGATAACTGCCATGGTATCTTTCAAATACAACTACGAACTAAAGAATTTATTCAAAAAAAAAAACTCTAATTTAACGACTTTATTACGTACAGGGTCATTCCGTATATATTGACCCATATGCTAGAGGCATTATTGATAGAGATATCAAAAAACTAAGATGAACGAAGTCGTAGAATTTTATCTGAACTTTTTAAAAAAATTGTCAGAAAAAACAAAAGACTGTTGGAACTTTAAAATGTTTGCACTAGTTGTGGTATTCTAAATGGAATACCCTGTATATTAATAGATATTTGGGAAGATTTGATACCTTTTTGACAAGCCATTTAGGAAAGATTTTAAATTTTCTTAAAAAATTAATATTAAAATCGGGCAATTTATTAGTTTAAATATTGGGAGTAACATTGACAAGATAAAATAATTACAGTTGCTCAATGTGCCCGCCATTTCTATCTATACAATCTATATAATCTAACTTCTAATTTGTTAATAGCATTTGAAATGTATTCTGGGTAGTCGTTATTTAATCTTTCGATTTCTTGGTTAATTTTTTGTCTCAAATGCTGCAAGTTTGTGTTTCTATCGGCATATACCCTGTTTTTTAGATAACCCCATAGAAAAACATCTAACTGGGTAAGATCTGGGCTGTTGGGTGGCCATTCAATGGTGCCGTGTCTTCCTAACCAATCGTCATAGCGGTTGTTTAAATACTCTGTCACAGGGACTATGTTATGTGGCGGAGCTCCATCTGATCACCATTGATTGACAACTCCTCTAAACGAGCTTCTATTTCGTTGTTAAGAAGTTCCAGACATCTTTGTCCATTAAGGGAGCCTTCATAAAATACAGGGCCTATAACTTTATTTTTAAACATTTCCCACCTTGGAATTTTATTTCTGCAATACTATGGGGATTAGTTGTAGCTCATACGTGCATGTTTCTCCTATTGAAAACTTCTGCTGTGGTAAATGTCGCTTCATCGGTCCATAATATTTTTTAAAAAAATTATGAGCCGCATTTTTTCCTCCTAAGCATTTCTTGGCAGTATAACAAACGCTTACGCCTATGCTCATCATCTAATTATTGCACAGGTAATATCTTGTAAGGATGCTAAGCATGTGATCGAAGCGTTTTCTGTATTTTTTTCCGTGATATGCTTAAATGATTATGAGCATCTTCAATAGAACGGGTTGGATTTTCTTTAGAAAATAAAAGTAGTATAAGAAAACAGTAAAAACCTTACTAGCCATCTACCTTCAAAAAACAATAGAATATCTAACTGTTTATCTAAATCTTTTTGAACCACTTTTAGTTTTCTCTTTATATATTTTCGCAGTCGAAATCCTCTCTCGATATTTTTAAATGTATTTTAGGATGGCCAGTCGCATTAAATAATGTTTTTTATTAATTATAGTCTGTGGTTAAAAGATAAATATTTCATGAGTCCTAAAATTTCATTATAAATATGACTTAAGTGTACACACGTACCTATTGGCTGCATCTGCGCAATATAGCCTGAAGTAGATGTTAAAATACAGGGCTGCCCAGAAGTCCGGAATAAAATTAATATAGCTTTAACCTGTAACTTTTGGGGAAAATGCTCAGACACGTCAATTTAGTTTTATATATGCTCACACTTTGACGTTATTCGTTTATTTTTTTATAGACGTTAGTCAAAGATATGTCAATATCGATATTTTTTTTAAATGGAAACATACAGCTTGTGATACATCATTTGAAAGCTAATATCTCGTACAGTATGCTTATAAACTTTGGCGCGAATTCTGTCAAGCTATTTCAAAATGGCGACTGTTCAAGTTTAAAAAAATCCCTATTTAAATAAGCGGAAATGATAAATCATTGATGTTTTTTTTACCTTTCAAGGTAAGAAATCTTCATTGTTTCACGTTCTGACATTTTGTGACATTGGGAACTTGTAGAATTAATTTAGGTAATTTCGAAGTATTATTTAACAATTTTCTGAACAAAAATGGTTATGTCGGAAAGGCAGCGTTTCCGAAGTCTTGCTATTGTTAGAGTGTGGAGATAAAATAAGAAGTCAAAGTGAAGTGTGCACTTTATTTAATGCTAAATATCTGGAAAATCAAATTTTACAGGGCACTGTTAGTAAAATATTCCACAAATTTGATGAACATGGCACAGTAAAGGACTTGCCTAGGAATGAACGGCCACGTCTTTTAGACGACGATGAAAAATTGGATATTGCATTGTCTCTGTAGGATAATCCGCATGTTTCAACAGTTTCATTGGCTCAAAATCATGATACCTCTAAAGGCATTATTGGAAGATTTTTGAAAGCAGAAAAATACCACCCTTATAAAGTAAGGCGTTTGCAATTTTGCGAGGAAATGATGAGACGGTGTGGCGAGAACAATAGGTTTCCACAGAACATATTATTTTTGGATGAAGCTACTTTCTATTTAAACGGGGTGGTTACCAGAAACAGACATAATTATCTTTTCTGGAGTCAATAAAATCCACGATGGATATTTGAAGCGCATACTCAGCGGCCCCAGAAAATAAATGTATGGGCAGGTATCATTAATAACCGAATTTTAGGTCCATTCTTTTTGGAAGGAAACCTCATAGCTGAACGGTATCTGGATTTCTTAACCTTCGAGTTGAGGCCTGCTCTAGCTGTAATTTTTTCCAACGAAGTAGATCCAGATATACCTAATGAAACAATTTGGTTTCAGAGTTTCAGCAAGATGTTGCTCCTCCGCATTTTGGTGTCAACGTGAGAAGATATTTAGATCAGATATTTCCAGGTCGCTGGATTGGACGACGTGGTAAATACAATTGAATGGCCACCGAGGTCCCTAGACTTAACGCCTCTAGACTATTATTTGCTTTGGGGATATTTAAAAGAAAATTTTTACCAAAATAGGCCAAATAATATTGAAGATTTGAAGAACGAAATTAGACTAGAGACACATAACATAACGGCTGAAGTCATTCGAAATTCCGTCGACGGATTTTACCATCGTCTCGGAGCATGCCAAGTAGAGGGTGGAGGACATTTCCAGCATTTGTCACGTTAAACCACCCTTTTGTTGTGTTTTGTTTTGCTTCGTTACATTTTTATTTTTTTTTGACAAAATAAATAACAAATAAACCATAATTATTGTTAAGTCAGTTAAAATGTCAGAACGTGAAACAATGAAGATTTCTTACCTTGAAAGTTAAAAAAAACATCAATGATTTATCATTTCCGCTTATTTAAATAGGGATTTTTTAAAAACTTTTAACAGTCGCCATTTTGAAATAGCTTGACAGAATCGCGCCAAAATGTATGAGCATACTGTACGAGATATTAGCTTTCAAATGATGTATCACAAGCTGCATGTTTGCATTAAAAAAAAATCAATGTCGTCATATCCTTGACAAATGTCTATAAAAAAACAAATGAATAACGTGCAAATGTGAGCATATATAAAACTAAATTAACGTGTCCGAGCATTTTCCTCAAAAGTTACAGGTTACGGCTATATTAATTTAATTCCGGACCTCTGGGCAGCCCTGTATACTGGGATGGCCATATCCCACCGACTTACCCTATGCCATAAAATACCCTCCCACTAGTTGTAATTATTATACAGTATCATTTTCTGTTGAAAGTTTTATGAATAAAATATAATTAAAGATGAGAAACAGTCCATTCTTGACGATCCCTGCATTTACCCCGTAGTCATGTTGACGATCCCTGTATTTACCCCGTAGCCATTAAACGCAGTAACAGCTTGTTACAACGATCTAATATCAGAACTGATAAACATAAACATTTATCCAAACTTCTAATCTGTCATTACTTTTATATAGAAATACACTTCCAAGTCAAACTGTCAGAAGTCGGGAGAATACACGGGCCATTCCAATTAGATGAATCGGGGATACTGAGAGCACGCGGTGTCAATCAAAACCGTTTCTCTCGCTTATTACCCATTTGACATGGAGAGGCGCTCGCCTGCACCCCCGTTCGAATGGCCATCCCACATTTCACCCCCCTCCAAGAGGGCTTTTGGCATTCTGCGCGTTTTGTCAAAAGCTCTAAAAGCTCTCCGAGAAGGGCTGAAAGCGCGTCGTTCGTCGATCGCATTGCGAGCTCATCGTTTCGCGAGAGAACACAGCACATACGTTCATTAGCCTTTCAAGTTGATAATTATTGGTGGACGAGTTTGTGTGTGACGTGGGTTTTATTGGGATAGGTTATTAATTGGAGGTTATTAACTGATAAGAAGAGGTCGCGGACGGATTTCGTTTGACCCACGCAGCAGTGCTATACTTACGGTTCGATTTATTTTGTTTATTGTTAGTGCGTGTTGTAGTTCAAACTTCGCGGTTTCGACAGGACTTTGGTGGTAATTGGGGAAGCACACAACAGCCTTACAATTAAAGCGGTAAGTGGGGCTTATTTTATTGTTTTTTTTACATGCTGCTAATGATTAAGATGGGTTATAATGTTGTTGATGCAAAATAACTGATCATTTTTATCAACAATGCTGTTAATATATGTAATAGGTAGGTCTACATCTTAATCTATCGTCAGGTATATAGATAAATAATGATAGAATAATATATAGGCTTAGTACCTACATTAATGGAATTAAAGTACTTACTTAATTCGTATCTATACAAAATAGGTAAAATTAACACAAGCCAATAATTTCATAATTTAAGTACTTGTAAGCAACCACTTACTAAATATTATTTGTTTATTAATTTATAGGAAACATTCCTTTTTACTTGAACTTTACGTCTTAAGATTTTGTTTTACAAACCTATTATTTTATAATAGTAAATCAAATTCCAACATTCATACCTAAACTAAACTATAATAGGTAGGGGTAGTTTTTTTTTTAATCTAATCAACGCATGGTTTACCTATTAAAATAAATAAGTGAGTTTTGGCGGGTAATTTTCACTGTTACAACCCTAGGTATAGTTTTAGACTTATAAAAATATTTTTAATTTATAAGAAAAGGAAAAAAAAAAGTCGCGCCAGCCCGGGTTTGAACTTGCGACATCGAGAAAGTGGGGAAAATACCGGCTGTCCTCACTGATATTGTGTAATGTAACACAAAAAAAATTACCTGGTAGTAAACTTTAGAATTATTCCGCCTATCGTTGAGTAAACTCATTTTATAAGACTGTAATTCCTATTATCTGTAAAATTTTGATTAACTCATATCGAGCAATTTTTAAATTCCTTATACTGGTGTTTCCTATTGCTTGACAGCAGGTAAC
This sequence comes from Polydrusus tereticollis, assembly GCA_963920685.1. Taxonomy (NCBI): domain Eukaryota; kingdom Metazoa; phylum Arthropoda; class Insecta; order Coleoptera; family Curculionidae; genus Polydrusus; species Polydrusus tereticollis. The sequence continues at coordinate 28,996,050 of OY987331.1, read as the reverse complement.
CCTTATTATAAATGCAAAATACAAACTTTGGGTTACAGTGAGAACATATTATTTTTATACTAAAAGTATATAGGGTGATTGCGCCTGTAGCCGGCCTTTTTGAATGGTTCTATTTTTGTTTTTTAAATAAATCTGTTCACTTAATACTTATAATTATAATATAATAATATGTGTCTTGTCAAGTACAAACATTAAATAGGCGATTGAAAAAGACATAGATACTTACTGGAGAAAATACGTAAATATTTTATTTTTAAGTTTTTCTGAAAAATATCAGTTTTTTCAGAAGTCGGCCACTTATTGTTTAGTAGTCGGTCATGCCTATACCAGAAGTCGGCCGTCATAAATTGCTTCCATTTTTTATTTTGTCAATAAAAAGGAGAAAACCGAGGAGAAAAGATATTATAAAAAAACACAAATATTATGTTTCTAAAAATATAAGAAAAAACACGTGAATGTATGAAAAATTCGTAACTAAGCAGCCAGTCGAATAAATGTAACAATTTTCTGCGTATTGGCGTAGTTGTTAACAGAGAATCAAATTATTAAAGAAAATAAACACCTTTCCAGTTGACATCTCAAGTTTGTCACCAGTCAAATAAAATCTTAAGGGAGGTAAATGTCAAAAATGTTTTAAAATTTGTCCCCCAACCTCCCAATTGGCGTCCTAAATAGCTCTTGTGTAGAGCTGAAACGGCTAACTAGCCGCAAGTGCCACAATTATTTTACAGTTTGCCTTACATCCTCATTATTCTCGTTGACTCGGACTTTTTGTCGGTGTCGGCCACTGCCTTCATTTCTCTTGGATCATGCTTGTTCTTTAAATGAGACATACGTCTATATTACTTCTATTTTTCTCAGTACTACGTCTTAAGCTGATCTTCTTTAGAAATATTTGGTTTGGAAGTAATTCTTATTTAATTGAAGAAGTCCGTAAAAATTAGCTTCTTTTAATTGAATTAGGGTCGAGGTAACAGCCAGTCCCTAGGTAGTTGATATGGTTTGTTCGAAATTGTATGTATATATATGTGATCGTGTAATGAGTTCGTTCTGCGAGACGTCCGTACGTCTGTAGCAGCCTGTAATCAGTTTGTCAAAATGTTTCAGAGTTGGCATTTGTAGGTCGTTGTGTAAAATATGAGTCATTGTGTACCGTGGTGCGTCCGTGATAATTTTAAGTAGGTACTTTGTTTTGAAATGTCTGTAGTTTCTTGCGTGTCTTGTTAAGAGTACACCAGGTAGGGATTCCGTAGGTCAGTACTGGTCGAACAATAGCCTTATACACAGTGTGTAAAAAGTCTCGTACCGGTCAATTATTTAGAAAATGTCGCACAATATAAAAAAACTTCCGGTACCTATAAAAGTTGTAGGCCTTAAAAAATCTATAAAGCTAGGACACCTGTAATTATACAGGGTGGCCTCAAACAGTCATGATAAACAAAACTTTGGTTTATTTAAATGGAATGACCCTTTTTTAATCACGTTTTCTGATTGCTCTAAATATTCTAAATAACAATTATAAAACATGTCATATGGCTAAACCCATTAGTTTAAGAAATAATTTGAGTTAAAGGACATAAATACAACTGGTAAGATATTGCCTACATTTTGAATTTTTACAAGCTGGTACCAGAACGTTTTGCGTTAAAACTGTAAAAAAAACATAAAAATTGTATTAAATGTACCCACGCAAGTTTTGTCAAAAATTTAATAACAATTAAATTAAATACAAGCAGTAAAATTAATAACAAATTTACAAGGACAAAAATAAATTTAAGTAAGTCGTCATTTAATTAAATGTTGAAAATGTCCCCCTCCCACAGTTTGACAATGAGCTAGGTTATAATAAAATTTGTCGATGACGTTTTGTAACATTTCTTGGTTAATAGATTCACATTCTTCAATAATTCTTCTTCTCAATTCGTTCAGATCTGCAGGTTTTGTCATATACACTTTATTTTTTAGTTGCCCTCAGAGAAAATAATCAAGGGGCGTTAGGTCTGGCGACCTAGCGGGCCATTTCATGGGGCCCCTTTGTCCTATCCAGTAGTTAGGAAAAGTATTATTTAAGTAAACTTAGCACACAGCTCGCTGTGTGTTTTTCTCATCCAATATGGGTTCTGATCAGCCCCCCAGTAACGACAATTATGTCGATTGACATTCCCGTTTTTTTTTTTTTTTTTAATCTTTATTTTATTATTATACAAATTAACAATACATTCTTAATTACAGCTCTCAAATCAGTGCTTGTAGCTCTGGCCTCGAGAGTACCTAAATACTATATACAGCAGAATATACATACCATTGCTTTAACTCAAATCTAGATGATTTCTTAACCTTTTAACAAACAATCTAAAATTATTTATATTTTTAATAGGTTCAGGTAACTTATTATAAGTTTTTGATGCACCCATAATTGGATTATCCAAGCCTATATTTGTTCTTGTGTATATCTGATAAATATTTTGATGAGCTCTAGTTTCATAGTTATGTACCTCGTTAGAAAATATTATTGTAGAACTACATTTTTGTTGTTTGTTTATTATTTTATACATCAACTTGCATTGTTCTAATTCCAATACCTTACCGAGCTTCCAGACACCCAGCTCTCCGTATAGGGCATCCGTGTGCGTCCGTCTATCATAACCATAAATAATTTTTAAGATTTTATTTTGTAATACTTGCATTTTATTATAGATCGTACTACAGGAAGCAGATATCGAAAGTGACTCAGAAAAAATGCACGATACACACTACTCTTACTTCTATTTGACAAATAATCTCTACACCTAAATATAATTGGGATCATTGGTCTTATTTTATGATAGATATAATTTACATGTTCAGACCAATTTAAATTTTCATCCACGTGCAAACCCATATACTTCATAACCGACACCCTTTGTAAAGTGAAGTCTTTGATTTCAATAGCCATATCTTCTACTATTTTATTTTTTGTTTAAATACCATATATTTTGTTTTTTCAATATTTATTTTAATCTTATTAGAAAGCAACCATTGCATGTAGACCCTTAAGTCAGTACTTACTACTTGATTGAGTATTTGCCCCTCAGATCCTATATAAATCAATACAGTGTCATCTGCAAAAGTAAAGTATTGACCCCGTAGATGTGCTATCTTTAAATTTAGTACGTAGAGGGAATAGAGCAGGGGACCAAGGACGGATCCCTGCGGTACTCCATATGTATTTGTTAATATACCACTACACACTCCCTTATATTTGACGTACTGCTTTCTCTCACAAAATTTTTAATTAACATGAATGTTAAAAAAATTGTTATTTTCTTCCTGTTTTTGCATCATTACTTCGCAAAATTCCATTCTACGTTCGAAATCGTCTTCTGATAATTCCTGGACTAAAGTTATTTTATAGGGGTAAAAATGTATGCTTTTTAAAATAATTTCAACATACACTATTGGACACAAGTAGAGCAACAAAGTGCTTTTATTTCTTTGAATTTAAAACATTAATTATATGATTGTGATCCCCAGCTATTTTTAATGAAATACTATCCCCACAATATTACTAATATTTCACAATATTTTGGTACACTTTAAACGAAATGAAGGTAGAGAAATATTTATAATTATAAAAATCGACGAAAGTAAAGCAACAAATTGTGTCAACAGTATTTTATTTTACATATTACGATAAAAAAAAACATTAAACACATTTAATAATTACAATAGCTAGAAATATTATGTTAATAGTTAATAGAATATCCATTATTTTTTATTACTTGCCGACAACGTCGCGGCATTGAGGCAATCAATTTTGAACAGTATTTTCGGGAATGTTTGTCCAAACTTCATTGATTTTATTAAGCAATGATTGTTTATTTGGAAATAATTGTGTACGAATTCTACGTTCAACTTCTTCCCATAGATTTTCAATGGGGTTAAGGTCTGGAGATTGTGCCAGCCACTGCAAAACCTGAACGTTATTTTCTTGAAACCACTCTTGAACAATTGGTAAAGAGTGTTTTGGATCCTGTTAGAAAATAAAACGCAACGGCATTTCCCACTCTGCGTAAGGCAACATTACATTTTGCATTATATCTCTATAGACAAATCAATCCGTGGTGTCATTAATGAAGTTTAAAGGATTCACCCCATTCCATGAGAAACAACCCCATAGAAAAACACTGCCTTTGCCATGTTTAACTGTGGGTGTTACTTATTTGGAATTAAACCTTGTGTTGATTGGCCGTCTTACACGCTTCATTCCATCAGAATTAAAAATTTTATAACGCGTTTCATCGCAAAATAAAACTTTTTTCCACTCGTCTACTGTCCAATTTAAATGTAACAAATTCAAGCCTAGCCACTCTATTTCTTGCCGAAATTAGGGGCTTTTTAGCCGGGTGTCTACTAAATAACTTTGCGTCCACAAACCTTCTTTGAACTGTCCGTGGATTAACCATAATATCGGGAATTTCAGCAATAATTCTAGGTGCAGACATCCAAGGATCGTTTTGAGAAATTCTTTTAATGCGTCTGTCTGTCCAAATTGTTGTTTTTCTCGACCTTTCCGATTTCGGTAGATTCTCTAAATGTCCCCTTTGAATGTAACTTGAAATTATTTTGGATACGCTGTATCTTGGTAAAACAAACCGTCTTGAAATTGTGGCTTGTATTGTACCTTCCAAGTGTGTATTCACTACTCTCTGCTTTAATTCTTTTGAAATTGGAATATCTCTTGACATGATTAATTCAGCACAGAAATATTAATTAAACATAAAATAAACTCTGCAAAAATATTTGAACCTTTACTTTCACCAAAACCTGTCTTTTTTAGGAAAATATTAAAATGTTGCTTTACTTTTGACGCATTACAATACTGTATTTGAAAGTTTACGTCAATATCAGTTCATTTGTTTTGATTGTTGGAAAAAGCTGTTGCCGCTGATAACAGCAGCCTACTTTGATATTTAAGACACGATGTATTTAAATACGATATCATGCATTTAATATTATAAAATCGATATTTCTTTCATTTCTCGAAAGTGTTGCTCTACTTTTGTCCGATAGTGTACATCAACTTGGGTAGCAGCTTTTCTCAACGACAAATTTGGATCCTGAATAAAATGAAGTTATGTCTCTAATTTTTTATTCATCACTAGTTACCGACTTTGGTCTTTCGGAACGAATTTTATTTCTGCAACACCCAGTTTCCTCGAATCTTTAAACTGTTCTCACAACTGTAGATTTTGATATAGGCTGTCGGTTTGGAAAAGTTATATTGAAAAATTGCTTTGTCTCGGTAAATAATCTTTGTCGGTCTCCAAAACCTCTGATCATTAGTAAAGTTATACATTCCCTGTCGTTGAGAGACATTTTCAGAAATTAATATGATAGTGACGCAAAACATTCTGGTACAAGCTTGTAAAAATGCAAAATGTAGGTAATATCTTGCCTGTTGTATTTATGTCCTTTAACTCAAATTATTTCTTAAAGTAATGGGTTTAGCCATATGACATGTTTTATAATTGTGGTTTAGAATGTTTAGAGGAATCAGAAACCGTGATTAAAAAGCGGTCATTCCATTTAAATAAACCAAAGTTTTGTTTACCTTGACTGTTTGAGGCACCCTATATAATTACAGGTGTCCTAGTTTTATACATTTTTTAAGGCCTACAAATTTATACTGGAAGTTTTTTTAGATTGTGCCCCATTTTCTAAATAATTGACCGGTCCGGGACTTTTTACACACAGTGTGTGTTAGTCTTTGTACGTAAGTCGATTCTGCTTCCTTTGTTGAGGAGTGAGATGATGGCACCAAGTTCACCGTTTGTTTTGTTCAAGCGCTGGTAAGCATTTTTATTTCAGCCAAGCGATATTTAAAATTATCACTCCAATTTCTCCTACAGTTTTTGACCATCAAACGGGTTTCACGCAATTTAACTCTGTACTTTTAGGAGTAGATGGCTTGGGTTTTCGCGTCGGTTAAGCGAATTTTCCACTTATCCAACCATGACTCTAAAAGTTGCCTTCATTGCTATTTTTATAATCGGTTGGTCTAGTTCAACACAATTATGAAGAAACATTGTCTTGCCCTTGACTCCAACTTTTAATTGGCTGATTAGAAAATAATAAAATTTGGCGTGCGAGTCCATAAAAGTCCAATACAATTTTGATGTAAAGTTATTAGGGGAGCTAATATTTAAGGGTAGCAAAATTTACATGGGATTTTCTATGGCCAGTCTGGCAGTGCACCACTCGGTATACCAATTTATCTAAAGACAAATATCCCTATAAACATATAATTAAACGTTAACTAGATTTCTTATAATTTCTGTTCGAGTCGCGAATCGCAATAATTAAGTAGTTTATTTCTGTCTCGGTAAATAATTATCGTTTTTCTCATTAGATCTTTAAAACAAATACCGAGAAGTCTGTAATTTTCGCTCATTACATCGGCTGTGAAACTAACTTGGAAACCCATACTAATTAGCAAAGTTGAAAGTCTTCTTGAACATCCTCGCTGCTCTGTTGTCCAATTATAAAAGATGATCCTAAATAGCTGTTACCTTGCCACATATATTATCCTAAATAACAGAGTGAACATGCCAGAAAGCAGACTCCAAAAAGTGTCGATGACTTACAAACTAATTATATTACTAATTCACACTCGCAGCTATTTTAATGTGTACATAATATTGGTTCACATTTTTACACTTCTAGCTTACCATGTACACCTACAAGTAATTAAAAGTAAAGGATTACGCCGGATAATTAGCGCCGTAATTTATAAACGCCCGTTAATCTGAAATTAGGAAAATTATAACAACGTACCCGTTTTTTAATCCGAGCTTTCATAATTGGACGCTGCTGAAACTTTGTGTACTGTTGCCGGCGTTGCCACTAAGAGAATTTTATGAAAATATGCATCAAATCTAGTTAAAAAAACAACACATAATAAAGATTGCGTAAAATTGTATGAAGTTTTCATATTAAAATGCAAGAAATATTTCTTGTAATTTCCAGATTTTGTTGAGAGTATACTGAACGCCTTGAAAAACTCAAAAACGGAAAAAGTCCTGAGCCTGATGAAATCTTCCGCGACATCCTTAAAATTTTAGATGAAGATCTGTGCATCTTGGTAAAACTATTCAATCAAGTTTATTGATAGCGATATATGCCTGGGGAATGGTTGCTGTCGATGTTTGTTCGCCTACCCAAAAAGAGCATCAGCTTGATGTGTCATCCACTAAAACTGTTCTTAAAAGTAATTCGAAACCGACCTGACACGGACATTAGTGAAACACAATTCGGGTTTAGCACAGGCTTAGGAACTCGTGAGGCCCTATTCGCACTCGGTGTCTTGGTCCAGCGATGTTTGGACGTTAATGAGGACGTGTGCTTGTGCTTCGTTGACTATAACAAAGCATTCGATAAGGTTCGCCTTAGAATTATTACAAATTTGAATTATAACCAAAAAGTAAAAGTATGCAATAGTATGCATCGATAACCAACTATCAGAGGAAATAAAAATAGGAAGAGCAGTAAGGCATGGATGTATCCTATTACCGATGCTTTTCAATACATACTCCAAAGAAATCATCCAGATTGCACTAAAACGAGAAATATCCGGAATCAAAGTCAACGGAACACCAATTAATAGTATAAGGTATGCAGATGATACCGTGGTCTAAGCTGAAAATATCGAAGACCTGCAGAGGCTGATCAGCTAATTATTTGAATGAAGCGAGGAATATGGAGTAAGTCTGAACATCAAGAAAACTATATTTATGAGAATCTTAAAAATCCAGCGGGATAAAAAAAAGTCTGACAGTAACCGGTCAGAACATAGAGCAAGTTAAAAACTTCACATACCTCGGAACATTGATAAACTCAACAAATGACTACACCAAAGAAATTGAGAGAGGCATAGAAATAGCTCGATCAAATTTCATTAGGATGAAAAAGGTGCTCAGCGCCAGAGACCATGACTACCCAATTGGACTTGAGGGTTAGGTTGGTGATATATTGCATCTTCTCTGCACTTCTTCATAGCATGAGAAGCTTGGACGTTGAATGCAAGGACTATCAAGAAAATTTAATTATTCGAAATGTGCGTTTACTGAAGAATTCTGAAAACCCCATGGACTGATTAATGAAGACAAATCACACGAGGAGAGAAATATGCTATGCTGTAACTGATTGTACAGGTAAGGATCTGTGGAAAGAGATATGTCGGAATAAGAAGAATGTCGTGGCTGCGAAACTTGAGGGAATGGTTTAGATGCACCTCAGGTGAACTCTTCAGAGCAGCAGCCTCCAAAGTCAGGATAACCATGATGCTTGTCAACCTCCGTCGCGGAGATGGCACTTGAAGAAGAATTCATTAAGAACTTATAATGCTTAGGAAAAAACAGAGAGATATGTTGCAGAAAGAAGCACTGGAATAGCTTCCTCTATTGCCAGTCTACGGTAAGAAAAAGCGACCTATGACGGTAGTGTCGGACCTAACGGTAGTCGCCCAATGATAGCAGTTGTTGCACTACAAGAAAGGTAAAGAATCAGGTAATCGTCAGAATGTTTAAGCCAAACAAATATAGCAGGATAACCAGAACCAGGCGCACTCAATGATTTATTTAGAATTCAGCCCAGCAAGGGTTGTTCTGGTTTGGAAACCAACGCAACGTTAGTTTATAGCCATGGTGCTGGGATATTCTGGTAGATTTCCATTTCATCTCTTAAATCAGAATGTTACTGAAAGCCGGCAACGTTGGCTATAGCCATCTTAAACCTACCGCTTGCAATTTGGCTAATTAGGATTGGTTTACAAGTAAGTTTCATGGCAGATGTAATGAGCGAAAATTGGACAGTTTTCCGTATTTGTTCTAGGGATCTAATAATGAGAAATATAATTAGAATTTATGGCGTCTAAACTATTAAATTGTTTATCAGACATTCTTGTTAAAACTTTGGCGCTCAATCAAACATAAAAAAGTTTTGTAGTCTTTTAGAACTTTAAAAAGCAAATATTGAATTTAAATGGTTAGGAAACCTACTGTTCTCAGAGCGCATTAAGTTGCCTTTTATCTTAAGGTGGCAGATTTTACCACGCATAATGAAAAATGGGTTATTATTTTTACTTACACAAATTTCAATTGAACTGCAGAGGAATTTTTAATAAAACAGATCTATTTTTTGTTGCCTCTTCGTTATCTTTTTGAATGTTTATCCAATAAGCGGATATAAATATACAGGGTGGTCCAACGAAAACTTAACACTTCCATTTTCCTGCTTTAAAATGAAAATGTGAAAAATCGCTCGGACCCGTCGATTTCTGATTCGAGGGGGAATAACTTTTCCGCTTTTTTCGTCTCCGTAACTTTAACCCCCTAGCGGGGGTGAACACAACCCCCTGATTTTGAATAGGGATGAGGGGTGTTGCGATACCTCATTTTTAAGGTCTTATCGAGTACTATCTGACCCTAAAGTTTCGCTTCAAAATTTTCATCTTTAACGAAATGACAGCTAAAATAGTGGAAGACTACTTACTTTTGTGATTAGTTTATTAAATGCTGAAAATAAAATAAATTTTGCTTAAAACGTTTACGTACATAACTCAACATTTCTGGTGTAATTTGACGGCATTCATTAATGATCCGAATTCGCAAATCATCCAGTGACTCAGGCTGGGTAGCGTAAATCTTAGATTTCAGGTGACCCCATAGAAAAAAGTCCAGTGGAGCCAGATCAGGTGATCTGGGTGGCCACTCAATATGTCCCCTTCTCACAATCCAGGCCTGAGGAAAATTTTCATCTAAGAACTGACGCACAGGTTGAGCGAAATGAGGTGGTGCGCCATCTTGTTAAAAAATGATCGTTACATGGTCTTCTTCATTCTCCAATACTTGAACGAGGGCTGGATAAATAGCGTTCTCTAATAGTAAATAAATTTGGCCAGTGAGATTACCGGGTATAAAAAAGGGCCGATTATGTGATTTCCATAAATACCCGCCCAAACATTTAACTTTTGGGGATGCTGAGTATGCACTTTACGAAATAATCTTGGATTTTCATCTGACCAATACTGACAGTTATGCCTGTTTACAATGCCATTAAGGTAAAATGAACACTCATTCGAGAAACAGATATTGAACATGTAGTTAGGATTATTGTTAATAATTCCACTGACCACTTCACAGAACTGGAGTCGGCGATCGAAATCATCCTCATTCAGTTCCTGAACCAGTCGTATCTTAAAAGGATGGAACTTATGTTGTTTAAGGATTCTCATGATTGTTGTGCGTGAAACACCAGATACATCGGACAATTTCCTAGTACTAAGGGTCGGATCCATTGCTACTTGACCTAAGACAGCCACTTCCCTCGCTTCGTCTCTTTCATACACCCTCTTTTTGTTTCCGACTGAACCAGTAGCGTCAAATTTGGCAACCAGTTGTACAACGTAAGCAGCGGATACATTTTTTTCAGGATGTCGTTCATTAAATAAAGCCGCTGTTACTCGCGCAGAGTCGTTATTTCTAAAAAATAATTTTATCATTTCCACCCTTTCTTCTACGGAATACACCATTTTAATTCTACTACAAAGTTACAATCGCTTTGACACAGTTTTAACGTTCTTAAAAATTCACGATAGACTAAGGTAAATCAAAAACATGGTCCGTCTACTTTTTTGGAAAAAAAAATTAACAAATAAATAAATAATTCAAATGCGTCTGATAAGAGTAATATCCTCGAGGTAAATTCCACATATTCTACTCATACACCAGCGTTCTTTACTGCATGCAAGTAAGTGAATGGTGGCCATTTGCAGCATTTAATAAACTAATAACAAAAGTAAGTAGTCTTCCACTATTTTCGCCGTCATTTCGTTAAAGATGAAAATTTTGAAGCGAAATTTTAGCGTCAGATAGTACTCGACAAGATCTTCAAAATGAGGTATCGCAACACTCCTAATCCCTATTCAAAATCAGGGGGTTGTGCTCACCCCCGTTAGGGGGTTAAAGTAACGGAGACAAAAAAAGAGGAAAAGTTATTCCCCCTCGAATCAGAAATCGACGGGTCCGAGCGATTTTCCACATTTTCATTTTAAAGCAGGAAAATCGAGGTGTTAAGTTTTCGTTGGACCACCCTGTATAGTTGAGCCTGCCAAATAATGCAAAACGCATTTGATTGTTAATGTGAGTTTTACTTTGTTCATATTTCTTTATTTGTCACTTAAATGCACTAAATCCCTTACCCTCGCCTCTCTCCATACCTTTTCCTTACGATCAGACCCAAACAAGACACACGGAAAACAAAACAATGTGTTTTATTTGAACAACCACTAATCCACTTATTTTTCAAATATGTGTCCTTGTTAAATGGCTGTTTATACAGGTTAAGTTGGGAGAAATGGACCAAACACCAGGAGTGTATTATACACGTAAAAACAATGTGAAACAACCTGTATTAAAATTTGTTATCTATAATATCTACCTATCTATCTATATAGCGTTGCTTTTGTGTTCAAATTTTCGCATAATCAGAGTACCTATGTCATGTTCGAGAATAAAAAACATAACTTTGTTATTTTGACAATGTGTCAGTGTAACGCGACTGAAAAGAAGGTAGTTTTCTTAGATTGATTTTTCTCAAAACTATAATGACGTCACTATTTTCGCCGTCATTTCGTTAAAGATGAAAATTTTGAAGCGAAATTTTAGCGTCATATAGTACTCGACAAGATCTTCAAAATGAGGTATCGCAACACTCCTAATCCCTATTCAAAATCAGGGGGTTGTGCTCACCCCCGTTAGGGGGTTAAAGTAACGGAGACAAAAAAAGAGGAAAAGTTATTCCCCCTCGAATCAGAAATCGACGGGTCCGAGCGATTTTCCACATTTTCATTTTAAAGCAGGAAAATCGAGGTGTTAAGTTTTCGTTGGACCACCCTGTATAGTTGAGCCTGCCAAATAATGCAAAACGCATTTGATTGTTAATGTGAGTTTTACTTTGTTCATATTTCTTTATTTGTCACTTAAATGCACTAAATCCCTTACCCTCGCCTCTCTCCATACCTTTTTCTTACGATCAGACCCAAACAAGACACACGGAAAACAAAACAATGTGTTTTATTTGAACAACCACTAATCCACTTATTTTTCAAATATGTGTCCTTGTTAAATGGCTGTTTATACAGGTTAAGTTGGGAGAAACGGACCAAACACCAGGAGTGTATTATACACGTAAAAACAATGTGAAACAACCTGTATTAAAATTTGTTATCTATAATATCTACCTATCTATCTATATAGCGTTGCTTTTGTGTTCAAATTTTCGCATAATCAGAGTACCTATGTCATGTTCGAGAATAAAAAACATAACTTTGTTATTTTGACAATGTGTCAGTGTAACGCGACTGAAAAGAAGGTAGTTTTCTTAGATTGATTTTTCTCAAAACTATAATGACGTCACATGCAACCTTGTAATATCAGGGTGACGTTTGGGTATTCGGTTCAGTGGTCCTGCAGCTCTGCAGCCCTTATACAGGAGCCGCCACTGAAAATAACCAACGCACTTTCACTTTACTAACGCTTTGCTGAGGCCCCTTGAATATGAAGTATGTCAAAAAATAGGGAGCACGTTCCTGCATCAAATATATCAATAACATCACGCTAAAACATTTAAAAGCATCCACTGTGTCTTAAATATTTATCTGATATACTGAGCTTTTACCAAAAAAGCCCAAGCGTGGTTTATAACTTTTCATGGAAAGTTAATCAGCGTAACACACCGCCACGAACCGTTGGTGATATATATACACGAGGAAAGTAAATTGTATTACGTTTCCCAATCTATTTGAGAGCCCCTGCTCGCAGGCAAGAATCCGATTCGCCATCTATACGAAACAAAGCAATCTCATCAGGCTATACAATCGCACATTATGACGTATTATTAGCGCATTACAGCTATTGGAGAGTGATTCAATTATTGGAATAGCGCTGTTGCGGTAAGCCGGGAAACTACGATCAAACATCAGGCAGATTGCAGGAAAAGATTAGAACGTCGCTTTTCCTTATTTTCTAAGTGGAAAGCCAAGCAGGAACTTTGAACGTACTTTTGATTAAAATTTCTTCGAGTAAGATGAACCTATATGCCTTCTTTAAATTGTTTTTTTTTTGTATAGATATAGGATGACAACCTGATAATAATAATAATAATAATTATAATAATAGTAACAATAATAATAATAATAATAATAATAATAATAATAATAATAATAATAATAATAATAATAATAATAATAATAATAATAATAATAGTGAAGCATGCTGAGAAAATAGCGAAGTATCGAGACCTCCAGGAGCAAATAAGAACACAGTGGAATATGGACAGCATCGAAACCATGCCGATTATTGTTTCAACAACAGGAGTAATCCCAAACAAGCTTTTGGAAAACCTTAGAACACTAGACTTACCTCAAGATCTCTACAAGGATATGCAGAAAGCAGTGCTACTTTCAACAAGCCGAACAGTCAAAAAGTATATGGGTAATCAAAGAAGAACCCCACGGGCCCAATAACACGGAAAGGGCCCCCACAGAGCTCAATCCTTTTGATATCGGTGATATCTGGGATGAGTGAATGTTCCCCGTAGAGGAAGTGCATGACAGGTCTCGCGACCCGTCAGAAAATCATAATAATAATAATAATAATAATAATAAATAACACGACATCAAGGCGGAAGAGGTCTGGCAGATATTGGGAAAATAATGGATCAACAAATAACCAACTTAAGGGAGTACTTCCGCAACAAAGCCCAAACTTCAGACCTACACCATGCTATTTGCGAAGCAGACCACTCTACTCCTCTAAGATTGAGGGATCAGAATGCCCCACAACACCACAAGACCAATGAAGAAAAGCTACAGATATGGAGGGAAAAACCTCTGCACGGACGACACCTGAACGAGGCAGCCCAGGATCACGTCGACAGTCTTGCGTCGAACTACTGGCTCATCTCTGGACAGATGTTGCCTGAAACGGAGGGATTTCTACTGGCAATCCAAGATCAGGTCATACTAACTAGAAACTACCTGAAATACATAATTAGAGACGACTCAGTACAGGTAGATAAATGCAGATATGGATGTCAAACGGCAGAAACGATCCAACACATTACGGGAGGATGCCAGATGTTTTCTGCAACAGAATACAAGGAGAGGCATGATGCAGTGGCCAAGATCCTACACCAGGAGTTAGCGGTGAAACTACAGCTTGTCCAAAATGAGAAAATCCCATATTATAAATATACACCACAGACAATCTTAGAAAGCAACCACTATAAGATGTACTGGGACCGGACTATTCTTACTGATCAGACGGTGGCCCACAACAGACCGGACCTTGTAGTGGTAGACAAGAGGGCCAGGAAAATGACTCTGATAGATGTAGCTATACCAAATAACAACAACCTTCTAGTGAAGCATGCTGAGAAAATAGCGAAGTATCGAGACCTCCAGGAGCAAATAAGAACACAGTGGAATATGGACAGCATCGAAACCATGCCGATTATTGTTTCAACAACAGGAGTAATCCCAAACAAGCTTTTGGAAAACCTTAGAACACTAGACTTACCTCAAGATCTCTACAAGGATATGCATAAAGCAGTGCTACTTTCAACAAGCCGAACAGTTAAAAAGTATATGGGTAATCAAAGAAGAACCCCACGGGCCCAATAACACGGAAAGGGCCCCCACAGAGCTCAATCCTTTTGATATCGGTGATATCTGGGATGAGTGAATGTTCCCCGTAGAGGGAGTGCATGACAGGTCTCGCGACCTGTCAGAAAATCATATAATAATAATAATAATAATAATAATAATACAGGGCACTAAATGATGGAGATAAAGAGGAGGGAAGCACCTATCCAACAAAAGAAGCAATATACCAATTCTGGAAGGACCAGCTAGCCAGACCTACAAGCTACAACGTTAACGCTATAGTTTGATTGGTGAAGAAAATGTTATCTCCCAGAACTGCAACGAAATGCAACACGAACCATTCACAGCGGCAGAAATATCCGCCACCACCAGAGAGTTACATAACTAGAAAGCGCCTGGCCCGGATGGAGTACATAATTACTGGAATAAGAAATTCTGGTGCGCGCATGGGAAACTGGCTGCATTAATTAATGAAACTCTGAAAGACCCCCTAAAGCTACCACCATTTATCACTCAAGGAACAACGTATCTTCTGCCAAGAGACCGCAAAAATACACACGATCCATCAAAATATCGACCAATCACTTGCCTCTCTACATTATACAAGCTAATAACATCCTGTATTACTAAGAGAATTTCTTCCCAATGTGAAGGATACAACATTATAGCCCCACAACAGAAAGGGTGCACCAAAGTAGCCATGGGATGCGAGGAACAATTAATAATTGATCCAGTCATGAGCAATCAAGCTTATTCTAAGCAAAGAAACCTATATACTGCCTTTGAAGATTACAAGAAGGCCTTTGACTCCGTACCGCACGAGTGGCTCCTTTGCATACTAAAGATCTACAAAATCGATCCTTACTTGATAAAATTTCTACCGTACGCAACGGGGCTGTGGAAGATCAAGATCCATCTTAATGAGGGGACCACCAATATTTCCACCGATATAGTTTCAATAAAACGAGGAATATTCCAGGGTGATTCCTTGAGTGCTCTATGGTTCTGTTTAGCTATGAACCCTTTCTCCAACCGACTTAACTCTACAAGATATGGATTCGCTATCAAAAACGACAACCAAGAAGCAAGTAGGGTTAATCATCTTCTATATATTGATGATCTTAAACTAATGACCGCTACCAAAAACCAGCTGGATCAGATGCTTAAAATAGTGATGCCGGAATGCAGTTTGGCCTGGATAAATGTCGTACTCTCACCATGATAAAGGGAAAAATACAGCAAACCCGTTCGTTATGCAAGATGGCCAGGAGAGTCAGGTAATGGGAGAAGGCGAGAACTACAAATACTTGAGATGAAGCAAGCTTAACGCATTAGTCATGCAGCGATGAAGACAGACATAAGGGAAGAGTTTTTAAGAGAACAAGAAGGCTTCTGAAAACGAAACTGAACAGCAAGAACTTGTTCAAAGCAAGGCGGAAGAGGTCTGGCAGATATTGGGAAAATAATGGATCAACAAATTGCCAACCTAAGGGAGTACTTCCACAATAAAGCCCAAACTTCAGACCTACACCATGCTATTTGCGAAGCAGACCACTCCACTTCTCTAAGATTGAGGGATCAGAATGTCCCACAACACCACAAGACCAATGAAGAAAAGCTACAGATATGGAAGGAAAAGCCTCTGCACGGACGACACCTAATCGAGGCTGCCCAGGATCACGTCGACAGTCTTGCGTCAAACTACTATGGATAGGTGTTTCCTAAAACGGAGGGATTTCTACTGGCAATCCAAGATCAGGTCATACCACGTAGAAATTACCTGAAATATATAATTAGAGACGACTCAGTACAGGCAGATAAATGCAGATATGGATGTCAAACGGCAGAAACGATCCAACACATCACGGGAGGATGCCAGATGTTTTCTGCAACAGAATACAAGGAGAGGCATGACGCAGTGGCCAAGATTCTACACCAGGAGTTAGCGATAGAACAGCTTGTCCAAAACGAGAAGATCCCATATTATAAATATACACCACAGACAATCTTAGAAAGCAACTACTATAAGATGTACTGGGATCGGACTATTCTTACTGATCAAACAGTGGCCCACAACAGACCGGGCCTTGATGTGGTAAACAAGAGGGCCAGGAAAACGATTCTGATAGATATAGCTATACCAAATAACAACAATCTTCTAGTGAAGCATGCTGAGAAGATAGCGAAGTATCGAGACCTCCAGGAGCAAATAAGAAGACAGTAAAATATGGACAGCATCGAAATCATGCCGATTATTGTTTCAATAACAGGAGTAATCCCAAACAAGCTTTTGGAAAACCTTAGAACACTAGACGTACCTCAAGATCTCTATAAGGATATGCAGAAAACAGTGCTACTTTTAACAAGCCGAATCAAAAAGTATATGGATAACCAAAGAATAACCTCACGGGCCCAATAACACGGAAAGACCCTCGACAAAGCTCAATCCTTTTGATATCGGTGATATCTGGGATGAGTGAATGTTCTCCGTAGAGAGAGTGCATGACAGGTCTCGCGACCTGTCAGAAAATCATAATAATAATAATAATAATAATAAGTTACAGAAACAAAATTATCAGACAACAGTATCAACAAGCTCATCTGTTAAGGGCAATGATAATTATGATGGAAAATTAACATAGACTAAATTATTACATACAGATCATCCAAATGTTCCTCTGATACCCGAATGTATATAACTTTTGTAGATCTAGTCAAACATTTACTCCTCGCTGCTTGATCAATGATATATATATTGCGATAATTATTTAACTATTGCTATTCCCTCAACAATCATCTGTAAATAATATTTTAGGCATGCCCTAAGGCCTTTTTTTAAATTTTCTAGTTCTAGAATGTATAATCTTAGAAACGTTCGAGTTAATAAGGGTGATGAAAGACATCTAATATTCTTCGCACAGTGATTATTTACTTAACCTCTATCATACTAGCGGTATTGTACATTGACCATAAGAGTATTCATACACAGGGTGTCGACAGAAACAGACTTGCCACCACAGTCGTTGGGCCAAAATCTTGGTAGGAGTCATTTTATAGAGCTAAAATATGATTTTTTTTTTAAATTCTGGTCATTCCTCTTTAAAGAAGGGACATATAATTTGATAAAATTAGCCATTTTCGAAGAAAATTATTTCCTAAATTAACAGCCATAATTTGCATATCTGGCATCAAAAAAATACCTATGCAGCAGTACAGACAAGGCACCAATAAAGATTTATTGTTAACATGAACTAACCTGTACCTTCATACATTTCCCTAGCCGACGAATGTTTTCTCGTTGTACTTGAAACAACGTTCCAGGACTGTCTTGAAATGGTATGTTATTCTTTCCATTAGATCTTATCTGCATGGTGTGAGCTGGAAAGAAATCCAATGGAGCCATGTCTGGCGACCTTGGTGGCCATAAAATAGATCCACCTCGACCTACCCATCGATTACCAAAAGAATTTGATAAGTGCTGACGAACTAAATTGCTAAAATGTGCACCTTCGTGCATATATCACATCTAATTTTTAATTTCTAATAAACAGTTTAAGTTTTGTTGCAAGAGTTGCAAATACATGACACAATTAATTTTGCCTTCAATAAAGAACGATCCAATGAGATGATTCCTAATAATCTCCGCTCACATGTTAACCATGAACCTTTATTGGTGCTTTGTCTGTACTATTGCATGGGGATTTTCTTCATGCAAATTAGGGAAATTTGTTACTCCCTCTCGGGCGAAACCGGCTTCGTCCGTGAACAAACAATATACTAGTAAAATTATAATTTTGCCTAAATCGCTGCAAAAACCAATTTGCGTAGTTGACTCTTACAGGATAATCAGCGGGAGGCATGGCATGTACCTTTTGGATGTGATAAAGATGTAGAAGTTGTTCTCGAAGGGTCCCATTAACAACCCACTTTGTTGCATGAACTTGGTCCGACAGTTTCCTTACCTTATCAGCGGGACTTTCAGCAATCTCATCCAGAATTTCCTCCACCACAATGCGGCAAAAAACATTCTAACTACTTTTAGCATTTTTGTTTATTTCACTTCACTTTTTACCTGTTTCTTTTAAACTGCGATCAACCCTTTAAAAAATTCTTCGGTGCGGTAAACGTGGATTTGGACATTGATCAGAATAATTTCTTCTCGCCTCCACACAATGTTACGTGGCGGGTCTCTTCTTCGATTTGTCTCCCGCTTTTGATAGTTTGGATATAGGATTGATTTTACAAAAATTGTCAGCTAATGGAATTAGGGGAGGAATGTTAAACCTCTTATCCTCCTATCTAAGAAATAGAAAATTTTATGTATGCGACATAGGGGTACCGTAGTGATCTGTGCTGGGAACACTGGTGTTTCTTATTTTTATTAATGAAATGCCAAATTATATCCATGTCGGTAAAGTCATCATGTTTGCTGATGATTCATCAGTGGTGGTTAGGGCACAGAGTCCTGGTGTGCTTCAAATCCTCATTTTGAGTATCGTCAGTGACTTCGATGAATGGTGTAAAAGAAATAATCTGATTCTGAACGTTCAGGAGACAGTGTTGGTTAATGTGATGCAGGACTAATTCACCAACCGTAACTATGAACACAAGAGTGCTGCGGAAAGCTGCAAATTTTTGAGCTTGCATGTGGATCAATTCCTAGCATGAGAATCCCATGTGGACCATGTTGCAAAGAAATGCAGCACTGCGTACTTTGCCATTCTTCAACTAAGGTGGTTACTACTGTTGCAGGTATATTATTCTTTGTTGTTTGGGACACACTTAATATTTCTGTCGTGACCTAGTAGGAAAATAAAGTAACAAGGTTGAAATCAATCTTAGGGGATATAATGTAATGTAATACTAAGCCAAGCGGCAACGTCGCATTCCTGCTAAAGTACTATGTTTTTCTTCAACCACTAAATGCAATAAATAGAAAAAAAAAATACATTAATTTCAAAGGCAATATAAATGGCAACACCGCATATCAAAGTGGTGGCATCGTCGTACAAGTAATATGCGTTCAAATTAAATTCTATAATGTAAACAAAGACTGTCTGCTATTTAAAATCCAAATAATATTCTCTAAAACTATCAAATAATATTAGCACGCACGTACGTAGTAACAAGCAAAAAATTCTGATTGGCCGATCGATAGTGGCCTGATGGATGGACGTTGCCATTTTGGTTTTGACGTGTTAACATTTGATTGGTCAAGGTGTTTTGATAGGGTTAATATATGTTCTGAAAGGTAAACAAAGCAGTGTCAGGTGGAATTCTAACGAGAGAGTTCACCGCTCCGTGAGGGGAGAAAGCCTTCACGTTAAAAAGTAGTTGAAAGTGTTAAAGTGTCAGGTGGAATTCTAACGAGAGAGTTCACCGCTCCGTGAGGGGAGAAAGCCTTCACGTTAAAGAGTAGTTAAAAGTCTTAGAGTGTCAGGTGGAATTCTAACGAGATAGTTCACCGCTCCGTGGGAGGAAAGTTTTTAAAAGTTGTTAAAAGTTGTTAAGTGTTTACAAAAGTGGTTTACCTAACATGTCTTGTTAGTAATGTTGTATCCCATGCTAGGGTGAAGAGAGGAGGAATGTTATTAGTCGTTTAATAAAGAAATAATGCAGTAAAATTCAAAAAGGATTTTATTTTCCAATTTTTCAACAAGTTTGAACCAGTCGACTTGTGGAGATACAGGTTAAAGTTTTGTGTACCTCATTGTTACAAACGTGAGTCCGCACATTTGGTTTATAGTCATCCCAGCTATAACGTTATGCTTTAGGGAAACTTGGTTGGCTCTAGGAAAATATTTTTAATAAAAAAGCGGATGATTCGTCTAATTTATGGATTGAGAATGACGAGAGGGCTGTAGGCCTTTGTTTTTAAATAAGAAGATTATGACATTCCCACGTATATATTTGTTGAAATTACTAATGCATGTGGAAAAAAATGAAACTAAATGTTTATCCAACTCCTTTTTCCATAAGTACCCAACCAGAAAGGCAAGTAGTTTATCTCTAATAAAACACAATCTAACAAAATTCGAAAAATGACCAGATTAACATACCAAAAGAAGTTAGGCTTCTAAATGAAAACAAATTTAAAAAGAGAATTAAGCAATTTCTATTGGGCAAATATTACTACTCAGTATCGAAATTTTTAGATGATAGAAATGTCTTATCTATGTAGCAATGTTACCTGGTAGTATATATTATGCAGTGACGTGTACATCCATCTCTGATGGCTGCTCATGCAAGTATGAATAAAGGATTTTGATTTAAATTTTAATATTGTTGTTGATTGACAAATGTAAAGTACCTTTTTTTGAGAGGAATGACCACGGTATTTAAAAAATCAGTTTACCGCTCGGTAAAATGACACCTGTCAAAATTTTGGCCCAACGAGTAAGGTGGCTTATCCGTTTCTAACTTCCTTGACGATGTAAAACATCGAGTATGCCATATACTTACTCGACACGCTGTAGAGAGTATTAACCTTCTAAATATTTATACTGAAATACTAAAATACTCCGAAATACTCTTTATTAATACTTTAGCCTTAGAGTTGAAGGGTGTACACGTCAAATAGGTATATATACAATGGCATATACCTACATACAATGTTTAAAACAGATTTAAAATATTACATAGTTAACAAATACTTACATTGTAGTATAAAACAGACCACATATATCACATTAAAAATAAAGTCTATGAACCAATCAAAGTATCAGTCATAAATTCAGAAACCGAGTAAAAAGCCCTATTAAGCAAAATTTGAAATGATTGAAAGGTAATTATAAAAACCACCCTTACATCCCCTTTAAATAAGCAAACCCTCATATTCGTACAAAGAAAGTCCATTCTGGAAACACATACTGGAGTGGTCAAGTCTCTGTAAATAGATCGCATGCTGATTGACAATATCAAATGGGCTTTGCCAAAGCTCTCTTGCTTCTTTAAATTTATTCCAATACCTAATCATCCTAAGTCAACACACTGCGATCGATTCAATGTTGTTCGAAGGAACTTCAATCTAAAATATTTTAACCTGTTACGTGAATTTCTATTTGCTTTGATATATGATTAAATAAAGATCAGTTTACTATATACGTACAAGGTGTTTCATTATACTTAGACGCCCCTTCCAGAGTTGTTATTCTTTTAAGTGAAATAATTTAAAATATTGTATAGGGTGAAAATTTTACTCTACTGGTTGCTTACTTACAAATTATTAAATAAACAAAATTAGAACAGCTTAAAACTATCATACTGCCTGTACGGAGATTGTACTTGTCTCGGTACACAACGGGGGTGTGAGATGATTTATTCTTCACCTTTTCTACATAGAAGGTTGATAGTGAATAAAAAGACTTGTGCTTCTATTCTATAATATATTTAGATATCACTAAAGGAGATTCCCTACAACGGCTTGGGTTCACATTTGTTTGAGCACTTAACTAAGCTAAATCGTACTTACGTACGTAAATTGACACAACAGTTGACAGGTTGACAAAACACTTTTTTTTTCTTTTTTTTATGATAAGGCACAGCACTGCAGGATAAATCCTTTATGGCGCTCTGGGAGCGGTGCGAGTGCGCAGGAAACGATTCACGTTGGTCTTGAATCTTTGAAGATTATAGTCGTTGGGAACACGAAACTTGAAACTTAGGCTAGAGCTACCGAAGATGCAGAGTCTCTTTTTGTTCTTTTGTTCACTCGCCGGGACAAAATACGGGGTCTTGCCGAGATGCAAGTTATGCAATGACTTTACAGGGTCTTGCCGAGTGCAAGTACTAACTTACTGTCTTTTACCGACCACTTTAAAATTCTATCAAGATTCTGTTGAGTACTTTGGTACCGCCTCTACCCTTGCTGAAAATAAGGCAACCAATTAAAGTGCGTGACGCCAGTCACCCAATTTATACTATTGGCCAAAAATCCGTCAATCATGCCTGCTTGGGACAACAAGGAGGATGAATAAATTGGCTAAGGAAGGGTACGTGGGAATATCCTAAACAGTATTAAGGAAGAAGTCAATAAAATTATCTATTGATATAAATATGAAAGGCAATGTACCGACATACCTAATTACTTTCTAATAATATAATAATAAGTAATGTCACGTACAGGTATATCAGCAAAGAGGTCTTATTCAGCTAATCCGGTGGGAAACTTATAAAAACACAATTATCTTTATTGTTTTTCACGGACCGATGGGTTACTGCAAAGAAGGGAAACCTATTGTGACTAAGAGGGTACAATAAAGCCGGAATTTAGTTTTTGTGGGTCATCTGTTATTGTCCCGATAATATATTTTTTATTTAATTTAAAAAGAAATACTATGTGTAAAATAAACCGCGTCGTGGTAAAACGTTGATGTTTTAACACTGCCTTACATTTAACGACGATCCTGATTTAAAAGATGTTCGAAATGGCCCCATCTACTAATGAATATTTTGCAATTATTTTTGACATGACTAGCGCACCTGACTTAACATTTTTGAGGAGTTACTAATGTACATGCTCGTCGAATATAATCTTTTACATTTTCTTGTATGGTCGGTGATATAGCTATAACGTTATCTTTTATAAAACTTCAATATCCAATGGCGTAAAATCTGGTGACTTTGCAGGCCAGTTTATAGGACCACCACGACCAATCTGTCTGTTTCCAAACATTTCATTTGTGTATCTCGAGCTTGTCGCGCAAAGTGTAGCGGAGCACCATTCTGCTGAAACCATAGTTCTTGCTGATTTGCATTATCATTCAGTAGTTGTGGCAAATCGTCCCTTAAAGAAATATTGTAAATTTCTCCATTTAGGTAACGGTCACGAAAAAAAGACATCTTCGATTATATCGCACCAGGCATTAACCGGCCAAGAATGTTGATTCGGCATAATTCTTATCCAGTGAGGATTTTATGATTCGGAATAGTGCAAATTGTGCCGGTTGACCTTCAATTAATAAAAGCAAAATTACAAAGTACAAAATTCAAACTCAAAATGATCCAGATTAATTTAAATAATTACCTAACCAAAATTGGTAAATGTTGCTTCGTCAGAAAAAAACTATCTTTCTTAAAAATATATTATTATTTTCGTGAATTTATTGCAAGTCTTCACCACTTACAAAATATGATTTTGAAGATCTTGGCCATACAATTCCCGATTAAAGGCTATGTGGTAAGGGTAAAAATTGTTCGTATGCAAAATAGCAATTACTGATTTTTGGTACATTTCTAAATCACTAGCAAGTGTTTTTTAACCAAGATGAGGATTTATAGCTAGTTCACCTAAAACTTCAACGGCCATCTCGGCATTGGTTTTTGTTTGTCTTCGTACTCTGTTCTTATTTCGAAGGTATCCGGTACTACTTCCTTGATCTTCTATAGTCACTTGAATGCCATAGGAGATGTTTGAATGGCGGAAAACCTAATAGACCACAATTGCGAAGCTTCTCGGTAGTTCCTTCTATATTTTTCGAGAATTAATAACATGTCTATTTCAATGTCGTCTGAATAAATAACTCTATCAAACTCAAAGAATATTAATGATCAGTGAAGGCAGGTATCCTGGCTTAAATGTGTAGTTTTATGTGTTCCAATTTTGTTTATTCAAAAATTCGTAACTAAGCAACTAGAGTAAATGTAACAATGTTCTGATTACTTACGTAGTTATTTATCGAACAAAAATCTCCCAGCCTATTTATTGGCGTCCTAAAATTTGAATAGAATATTTCCAGACATTTTCGGATTTTGTATTGTAACACTTTAAAATCCTTTCCCTGGATAATACACCTATAGAAACTGCAAACAAGCGCATAATTTTTAGCCTGATTAATCAACGGTACAATTAAATCACATGATTTAATTAAGAAGTTAGTATTATTATTAAGGCAATTTATGTGTAAGTAAATGATTGTAAAATAAGCAGTTTTAATGTCCTAATAAATTGCAAACAAGAGTATATGCAATTTCCTGTCATTCGCATAATATGATGTCGCAAGATGTTTTTGGTTTGAGGCAGCTGCTGATTATATCCGTAATGGATAAAATTGGCAGGTAAACCTATAATAAATATTCCACCAAAAATTAACCCTATTGCGCGCTAAAAGAAACGCACCGTATTAACCAAGCGATAATGGGAAAGGTTAGTTTAGGTCAGTGAAGGCCTACACAAAAATTAATTTATTTTATAATTATATACATATTTAACTAATCACAATGAATCTGACATACCTACTATTTAACTAAATTCACATTAATTTAAAATAAATTACTTACTAATAATTGAAATTATTCATTATTATAGTGTAAATCAAAACTCAATCGGTTTAAAATTTAGAATTACGCATAAGAGATGAGTCTGTATTTATTGGCACAATTTTTAATTTGTTAGCACTTCCGGTTTAACCGGAAGTGACCTTGACTTTGGTATTTTAAATGGGACACCCTGTATATTTTTACTTATTTGGATTCAGCATGATATTCTGAGTAAAATAGCATCCCACTTGTCACTTTTTGACGTGTTATAACATTTTTATTCTAATTTTTTGTATTGAATCTAGATCAATTAAATAGGTTAACTTATAGTCAAGTAGTTTACGAAAAATAAAATTATGTCATTTTAATTGACTTTCTAAGTTTCACAAACGTTTAAAAAATGAAATGACGTTTACTCCATTTTTCCAAATGGAACGATAGTGGTTGACTAGGATACTTGAAACGAGCATTTTTTTCCCAACAATCTGATACCATACACTCCTATGGTATTTTAAAACTTACGCAGGTGTTAAGAAATTGATCTAGGCAACTAGGCTTAATTAAAACTAAACTAAAAGAACTAAACAGTTAACTAATTCATTCTCAACAAACAACTAATAGTAGATAGTAATTGTTTATCATTATTAATAAATCAATCTAGGACTTTAATTATAATACCAATTATCATCGCTTTAAATGTTCGAAATGTCCTCCCAGTTGATGAAAACAATTTTCCACTTTTTCGACAGTTGCCCTCATTACATTTCTCAACTGGTTTACATTCATTTCTTGAATTGCTGCTCTCACTTTATTTTCAAGTTCTGCACGGGTGACTGGTGGAACGTTGTAGACTTTGTTTTTGAGGGTTCCCCATGCAAAAAAGTCCAACGTAGTTAGGTCGGGGGATCTAATTTAGAAAACAAAAATGTTAAAGGATGAAAAGACATACCTACCAAGAAGCTTAATCCCTTGCTGGCCATCTTATCGGTCCGTTAGTACCAATCCAATTTTCCCCATACGTGGTATGAAGGTATTCCCTAACACCACGAGAATTATGTGGTGGAGCCCCGTCTTGTTGAAAAATAATAGCCATTTGTTCAACTACAGGCAAATTTTCAAGAAATTGTTCTATTTCTACTTGCAAGAAACCTAAATATCTTTCGCCGGTAAGGTGACCATAAAAAATAATTGGTCCAACAATTCTATCTCCAATGATACCTAACCAGCAATTGAATCCAAATCGCTCTTAAAAAAAAAATGCTTTTTTCCATTAAATGCAGGTTATCTTGTGACCAATAACCTAACAAAGAATTTTCGACGGAAATGTTGGATCTTGTTGATGTCTTTGTAAAAACCAGTTACAGTATTCAAGCCTTCTGGCATGGTCATTTTGATAGATATGTTGATGAATCTGGTATTTGTATGCATGATATTTGTATTTATGTAAGATCCTCCATACTGACGAGCTACTAATATCACATTCAACAGCAATTTCTTTTTCTTCACTTGCAGCATAGTTATTGACCGCACTCTCATTGGGTTCTGTACGCATTTCTTGTTCCAGTTTTGAAAAATAATGCCGGATTGGAAGTCGACGACCTGGAAATCTCTCTGCATACAATCTTGCGGCCTCAGAAGAATTTTTTCTGGTCTCCCAAAAATTAAGAGCATATCAATTTGTTCATTTCTAGTAAAACTAACCTTTTTATCTGATTTACAATCTAAGTTTTATAAACGAATGACATTTGAACAACTTTTAATTAGAGCCATATTGGTTTTGATATTTAATTCAATTGTTTTTCAAAGCCGCGCGCCTTTATATTTCTTTTCTTTAGAAAGGACAGGGCGGCAATAATAATACATACCTAACGCTTTTAAATATGTGATTGGGATTTAAGGCAATGGTATCAAATTGTTGGGAAAAAAATGCTTGTTTCAAATATCCTAGTGAACCACTATCGTTCCATTTAGAAAAATGGAGTAAACGTCATTTAATTTTTGAAACGCTTGTGAAACTTAGAAAGTCAATTAATATGACATAATTTTATTTTTCGTAAACTACTTGACTATAAATTAACCTATTTAATTGATTCATGGCCCTCTAGATTCAATACAAAAAATTAGAATAAAAATGTTATAACACGTCAAAAAATGACAAGTGAGACGTCATTTTACTCAGAATGTCATGCTGAATCCAAATAAGTAAAAATATACAAAGTGACCCATTTAAAATATCAAAGTCAAGGTCACTTCCGGTTAAACCGGAAGTGCTAACAAATCAAAAATTACGCCAATAAATGCAGACTCATCTCTTATGCACAATTCCAGAATTTCATTTTAATATCTATAAATACAAAAAAGTTATAGGGGTGAGCGTCTTTTGAGAAACACCCGGTATAAGTAAGAACAAATTTGTTAAACATTTTTTTTTAACTTGAAATTAAGAGTAGGTACGTTCTTTATTTAAAATTAATTTCGTATATTCAACGTTTTGTATTTTTTATCGTAACTTTGATCACTAATTATAACTTTCGTAGATAGCAAGACTTTTATCTGGAGTAACCTTTTCCGAAAACATAAAAAATAACTAAGTTCACTAGCGGCGATACATCCGGGAAGACACTGTATATTCAGTAACTATCTCTTTGCAAAACAATTTCCGTTTCACGTCATACCCCTTAAGTGACGTCAATTATCGGCAGGGTTACCGGATTGTAACCAAAAGAACTGAGTGAGGGAATTACACTGTTTTCTTTTTTCATAAAAACAAGATAAGTATTCAAAAATGTCCCATAGTTTATATGTTTATTTACTGCATAATACCTTTTACCATCAACTTTAGTAGATCTAACACTTTTTTTATTTTCATCTTGCCAAGATCAACCAATGGTACCATTCTGAAAAATCCATGTTTCATCCAAGAAAACAAATTGGTACAAGGATACTTCTTTTTTTAATGTATTCTTTCAAAAATACCAGTCGTTTGAACGCTATATGGAAAGTTCCATAAGCCCTCGCCTCGGTTCATCTTTTTCCATCCGAAGCCTATTTTCTTGAAGAGGCTTCTTAAAGAGTCAAGGCAACCATTAAACACTTGTCTCTTTTTTAATTTCGTACTTAAAGTTGTCACAGTTAGATAATGTTCTAAAAAACGTTACAGCTTAAGCAAAACCAATGTAATAATATTATAGTTTTTGAATAATACAACTTTCTTTGAATTAGAACGTTTGTTTTTAGGTGATTCTAGAAATTTATTTTCCTTAAATGTTGTTGAAATTGCGCTTAAAGTGAAGATATTCAAATTTAGGGCCGCTGCTACACGCTAAAAATTAGCAAAGTAGATATAAAATATCTAGACTTTAACATACTCTTTAAATTTACTTCTCTAACTGCTGTCAAGGGTAACAATAGGCAATTATTGTTAAGTTCTTCCTGAAAATAGCTTCTTAGAAAAGCTATTAGATCTTTGCACCGGCTATTTAAATGCTTCGGCATATTCCACAAATAGTAAACAACGGTATCGACAGATATGTATGCGAACTTTTGTCGTTCTTAATAGAATTGTTCTTTAATGATATTTATAAGAAGATCTGCAGTTTTTGTTAAAAATTTACGCACAACAAGATGAAACCACAGAACAATTATTAAAGTTCATTTTCCACGAAACGTCACAACAGGCCGAAGAACGAGCTGGCGCCACAGTTGTGTTGCCAACTGTCGGCCAATAAAATTCAAATTATATTAATTTTTACAAGCTTAAATAAACAAAATATTTGCTATAAGTGGGTTTGTATCAAAGAAGAATGGTTTAAGTTTGTAGTACATTCGATATCGCACAAAGTTTTAATATTTTTTGTCCAAATTAAATTTCCTCATGTTTTCTTACGGATTTACAATAATTATAAGCTGATTGATGACGTGTATTGGAAATTGTTTTGCATGAACTAGTAACATTATTGTATTTGTTTGGCTGGAAATTCGATATCATTGATTGACGAAGAAAACTACCTAATATTCTTTTAATTTGCCTAGCCCTACTTTTGATTTGTACCTAAATTTAGTGTTTCTATGTGTTTTATTCCGATATTGTCATGGATAATCGACAAAAACCTGTCTCGTACTTAACATGAATTTTTGTTAAGTCATTTGAAAAATGTGATTTACAAAATTAGTTAACATTTACATAATTAAAGTGTTAAGTTAATTAACTTAGTAGTTATTTTTACTGTACAATATTGTCAAATTAATGAAATATTTTATCAGTTACTATTTGACTTAAACGTTTTGAGTTAAATTGACAAAAACGGGAGTGGACCTCCTGGGTAAAAAATGTTAAATTTTATTGTTCTCTTTTAACGGTGTATGATGATTTTTTTAATCTTTGTACTTGTCTTAAAACGTTTCTTTAGCATTGAACCACTGCGTAAGTTTCCCAAACTCAAGCGCGGTATTGCGTTAATTTTGCGTTATTACCCGATAATAAATTTTGTTGCTCCCCACCTCAATTAGCAAAATTAATATCCCGATTATGAATATTACACAGGAGCACCTAATTACTTTTTTAATAAATTATACACACCCTGGCAGAACACACAACTTCACTTATATGCTTAACGTTCTTCTAGTAACAAGCCATTTTAATTAAATTTTCCCCATTCACTAGTTCTCCCGTTTATGAATATTCCCCATTATAATTAAGCCAGACACGCGTCAACCGGCTTGAAGGCAACTATTCCATAAATTTCGCCCAGTCTTCATGCACTCTCCTAAAAGGATGAGCTATAATAACGTAACAGTTCACTCTTGTTTATAATTGCTTTGCTAATCTATGAAGTAAATAGGTGCATAGTTGTCAAATAATTTTCTCGTAAAGCATGGAATATGTTTTATAATTTATAACAATTATTTATCCTGTTTGAAAGCATGATTTTTAGTGAATTTGTAAACTAACCTGAACTTCACTCAGCTGAAGCCGCTAAACAAACGTTCTAGTTTTCAAACTACACAGCTTCTGTGCCCTGGCACGCAGTCTTCAAGATGAATACCATAAATTAAATGGCATTTGTTACTGATTTAGAAATAAATAACAATAGTGTCAGGTATAAAATCGATACACGGGAAAAAGAATTTTATAAAAGTAGGTAACCAAAAATATAATATAAGTAACTATACTTTATAGTTCTACATAGGACAGCCATATTATGGTATATAAAGGAAGACTATAAAATTATAGTAAAAACGAGTTAATATTTTTAATAGTTACCACAAAAATATATAGGGATAAAAAAATTCGTTACAGTAAAAACTATTAAACAAGAGTGCAAATACTATAAAAATATGTTGTTGATTTTTCTAGCTTCTATTGCTACGATTGTAATAATTATTTGTAAAAACTACCAAGCAGTTTTGCACATTTTACGAATGAATATTGTAAAATTTGTAATATTTTTTCGTAAATTCTATTAATTTCAGTTGAATTTCTACTACCAACTTTTGTTATACTTATTAATTATTTTAGTAAATATTTAAAACTCCTTTTGTAGTTTCATTTAAATATTTTTGGAACATTTTTTATTTGTAATTATTGGATATAATGAAATATATTTGGTCTTTCTTTCTTGATCGAAACTAAGTCATCCAGATTCCATTCTGCAGTCTGCTAATAAATCCGCCAAACTTCACATAACAGCACCATAGTACCATAGAACACAAAATTCTTCTATCGTTTTGATATTTTGCAAATATAGTGTTATAAATATTCAAATAGTTTCAAAATTATATTAAAAATATTAGTAAAGAAATATAGTAATTTTACTAATTTTCCGCTATAACCATTTTTTATGCTTGTCTCATTATGTAATAAAAAATTATAAAAGCCACAAGAGGATTTAGAAAAATTTACAATACAGTTTCTTACTTTTAACTAAGAAAAATGGTTATTCAATTTAACCAAAACGCATTTGTAAAATGTAATATATACCTTAGTAGTGGCATAATAATTATACTATGTTATACTAAGCCGTGCCGGTATAAACTTGTTATTAATTGTTCAAGCAGAATTGCCCCTGCAGTTTTTTGTTCATCATTTCCGGGGACCCTGTTTAATGGTTGTTTGAATTAACACCACAAGATGTTTCATAAAAATACTCTAGTTCACTTTATGTACTTATAGGGCTTGTTGTAAAAGGAAAAGAGCAATTGAGTAATTTGAAATTGCTTTTAAAAATATGTAATTATCGTCAAATGCGTTGACAATATTATTATCAAATTGCATAAGTGCGAGAATATCTAACAAGCACAGTAATTAAAATTTTAATATCGCATTTTGTCGTCATTATTTTAAATCGTTGCGTATATGAATATCCTGCGAACTTAACGTATCATTTGCAGTAAGTTATGCAGTATCCACGTCTTTTAACTCAATGACTTTATGCCTGACGGCTATTACTAACTATGTAATTACCATTGAAATCTGTTTGGGAAAGCTGACTGCAGTAATTATAATTAATATTATTTAAATGCATTTCCGCTGGAAAAACGGAGAAAAACAGTGTTGCGAGTCTCAAAAACAATCAGCCGAAAGTAATTTACATTTAATTTCATTTAATTAAAAGTAGTTCCAATACAAAGAAGGCGATTATACTGCAAGGAAAATAAAAATAAATTACAGTCAGCGCGCATACAAAAATCTTATTTAGAACCCGTCTAAAGCTTTTCCAGTAGGTTTATAAATTTATAAGCCGGTCCAATTAAACTCTACTTAATAAGCGTTGTAAAAGACTGTACTGTGTTGTTAATGTTTAATTATCAATTATTTCTAGAGTATCACGAAGTCGATTGCAGGATTTCCTTAGCAAGAAAAGGAAGGATGGCTTTTCGATCATTGCGTCTTGTTTTACGTTTTCATATTAGTAGTTTCTATAAAATTGGCGATTGGATTAGATTTTGAACTGGAAACTGGAACAACTTTTTCAGTAGTTTCCAAGAATTCCGAACTAACGTGAATTCACTGTTTCCTTCATACAAGCACCATAATAAAAATTATCATATTATAAAAGCTATCCAGCATTCTGCTTGGTTGGACCTGAAACTGAAACACTTACCTGCAACAGAAGAGAGATCGATTTTTTAGTTACTTTTTTGTGGTGTTCCAATGCCAACGTGATGCCATTAGGTTTCAAATCAGTTCAAGTCGACCAGTCATCTTCTGCTATCGTAAGCAGTTCAGTTGAACTAGTAGAAGCAACGAAGCAACATCATTGGATCGGCATTTTCGTAACAAGAATCCATATTTACATTATTAAGCAGAACAGAAATAAACAGACGAGAGGTGTATGATGTGGCTACATCTCGCATCTCGTGGCAATCACGCTCATCAACCCAACCGTTCGATGAACCAAAGAATATTTTACATTATGATATTTTTTGGTTGATTGTCACGAGCTGCAATTCTCGTCTGTTTATTTAGTTTTCTGTGTTGTTATAACACTTCGAGGTCCTTTCCTTTTCGTCGAAGCCAGGGCCTTGCTGATGAGCTGTCAACGTCCAAGGATTGAGTTTGATGGAAAGGATAAAAGACAACTCTATACACGAACTTATTTAAGGTTGTGTATACTTCTGGTATTTTAAATGGGC
This sequence comes from Polydrusus tereticollis, assembly GCA_963920685.1. Taxonomy (NCBI): domain Eukaryota; kingdom Metazoa; phylum Arthropoda; class Insecta; order Coleoptera; family Curculionidae; genus Polydrusus; species Polydrusus tereticollis. Next base: position 28,963,454 of record OY987331.1, on the reverse strand, counting down.
AATCTCATGTAACGATATTCGCTCGTTAAGAAAAGGAGCCCGGAGCCGAGCTAGCTCCATAGGTTACAATGTTTATTAAATAAACAATAGCTATAGACTTATCGGGGTCTGTTCGCCAGATATTTGTTTGCAAATATCGTTAGTCAGCGATGTCAGCATTAAGAACAAAGGTTACGAAATTTCAAAATGATTGATACAATCTGATATTGTATGCCATGTATAGTAGCGTTAACCATTCATGTTTTAGAGATGTATCACAAGTAGATTTGGCTAAACCATCAAAAAGTTGCTCTGCTCTCTTTTTTTGCTTGCTTCTTCATCCGATTCCATGTCACGATCAGAGTCAGAGACTGAAAATTTTTTCTCATTTGTAATGTATTTTGGCAAATCCAAATCTGAGTCGAGGTGGTATCATCATCTCCTTTAGATCTTTTTTTCTCTATCTTGGCTGAAATTTCACTTCTTGTCAGGATTATTTTTTCTTGTTAGTTTGGTAAGCTTCTTTTGGTCACACAACTTTTTTTTTGGTTTTATCTAGTTTTATTTTTCTCGCGTGTTGTAATTATTCTATTCTACGTTTCTCTAGTGTACTGGTACCAATTCTAGATTTTTCTAATCTGGATCTTTTTTTCTAATCCGGATCTTTTGTCTGTCTTCCTGGGAAGTGCCTTTAGATATGGATTAATAAATACTATGGAAATACATATTACAGTGCTGATTATGTGGTGGTTAACAGAGCTAAAAATGTCAAGTTTTGGCGGTAAATTTGAAATGTCAGGATGGACCTCATGTCCAAACCTGCCTCACCCTACCCTACATAAAATAGAACTACAAAATGAAAGGACGTCAGAAAGGCATACAAAGTTTCGTTTTAGAACTACTATCTTTAATGACGTGATGGAAAAGAAAATATTTAGTAAGTACCATCTGTCGGTTCAAAATGACTCATTAAGTTTCAAGTTCTTTTGTTATCTGTGCCTTGAATTTTTAATCAATTAAAAAAATTAATCAAACATAACTGCTCCAGGCTATTTATGCTTTGGAGCAGAGCCTCAGACTAGAGGTTTTCTCCTCTTCTTCTTTACGGCCTGTATTATGTCCAATAATAGATGTGAGCTTCACTGTTAAAAATTTCTGTAGTAATTTTACAAAAAAATGGAAGTTTTTGTAGAATTTGTAGAAGATTCTGTAGTAATTTTACAAAAAAAATGGAAGTTTTTACACACAACAATAGAGTAATAATAAAATTCAGTTTTGTAAATTTACTACATGATTTATTCCAACTCAATTTAGAAAAATTACAAAACATTTGTTGAAATTTACTAAACAACTATCGGAAATTCGCTTAGCAAAATTACAATACAAATATTGTAATATTATCAAACAAATTCTGTTGGAAATGGTTGGTAATTTCAGTATGATGGATTGTAAATTTACTATACAATTCATTTCAACTAAGTTTAAAAAAAAATTACAACATATTTGTAGCATTTTTACTAAACATTTATCAGCGATTTGTTTAGTAAAATTACAATACGTGTAAGAGAAATAAAATTTCTTGGTAGAATCACATCATGCAAGTTTCAAATTTGCGTTATAAAAATAATAAATGTACTTATTTGTAAACTTTTAATGATTTTATAGTAATTTGAGTTATTATTTTACAATTAAAATTTAATTACAAACAGTTTCTGTAAATTTTAAAATCTTTTTGTTGGACATTAATCAACGATTTGAAAAAATTAAAATACGTGTAAGAGAAGTAAAACTTTTTGGTAGAATCACAATGCATCATGCAATTTTCAAATTTGCGTTATAAAAATAATAAATATATTTGTAAACTTTAAATGATTTCATAGTAATTTGATTTCCAACATTTTTTCGTAATTTGACAAAAAAAGTATTGTAAATCAAATTTCAAAGAGTTTTTGTAAATTTACAACCTTTTCATTGGCAATTTACTAACGGTTTGGGAAAATTACAATACGCGTAGGGTTAATACATAAATAAAAACCAAAACTTCTGTCTTCCTCCACTTTTTTTTTATCTATATTACCTACTCCACTGTAAGGATGGACTACTTCTTCAAATTTAATACATAAAGATTCCAAAATTATAACTTATTATAGTAGGTTTCTTCACATGTCTTGGAATATTACTCGAATTGTATTATATTTTGTATTAGCACACCTTGATTTGTAATTTTGCTCATATTTTGTTTTGTAAAACAATTGTAATTTTCCAAAAATTTTTAACAGTGTTCCTCTAAATCCTGCCATATTTTTCTGTTCTCTGGTCATTTTGTCCAGATAATTTTCACTATTTTTTTCATGTTGCCTCCTCATCGCATTAGCAAGCGTCCTCGATTTCTTTTGCTAGTCCAATGTCTCCATGCACTTGTAAACAGTATTGTTCCATTATTTGCCTACGTATCTTTCGTTGTGACCTGCTACTTCTATTTCTGTATTTTGGTGAATACCCATATTTATGTACCATGATCTCTATAGGAAAGGAAGCACATTTTACTTATACATTAGGTATTGCAGAATATCTTTGGTCGTTTAATTTTCCAATCCGAAATCTGGGGAGAATATTAGATATAGTAAAACATTTTTCCTATAACGGTATTGCTTTGCATTCATTTATTTCATTGTTCTTTAATTTGTAATTAAAATAAAAATAATTAAATAAATAGACACTCACATAATTATATTATTCTTATAAGGCAATGAGCACTTTCTTGTAACAATTGCAAATTCGAAATTACCATAAATTGTTGTGATAATTTATTTCGGTATTCTTATTATATAATAATAATTGTTAGTTTTTATTACCTATTTCTGTAAATTCATAAAACTATTAGATTAAATATATTTGTAAACTTTTAATGATTTCATAGTAATTCGATTTCCAACATTTTTTCGTAATGTCACAAAAAAAGTATTGTAAATCAAATTTCAAACAGTTTTTCTAAATTTACAACCTTTTCATTGGAAATTCACCAACGGTTTGGGAAAATTACAATAGGGTTAATACATAAAGATTCCAAAATTATAACTCATTATAGTAGGTTTCTTCACATGTCTTGGAATATTACTCGAATTGTATTATATTTTGTATTATCACACCTTGATTTGTAATTTTGCTCATATTTTGTTTTGTAAAACAATTGTAATTTTCCAAAAATTTTTAACAGTGTTCCTCTAAATCCTGCCATATTTTTCTGTTCTCTGGTCATTTTGTCCAGATAATTTTCACTATTTTTTTCATGTTGCCTCCTCATCGCATTTGCAAGCGTCCTCGATTTCTTTTGCTAGTCCAATGTCTCCATGCACTTGTAAATAGTATTGTTCAATTATTTGCCTACGTATCTTTCGTTGTGACCTGCTATTTCTATTTCTGTATTTTGGTGAATACCCATATTTATGTACCATGATCTCTATAGGAAAGGAAGCACACTTTACTTACACATTAGGTATTGCAGAATATCTTTGGTCGTTTAATTTTCCAATCCGAAATCTGGGGAGAATATTAGATATAGTAAAACATTTTTCCTATAACGGTATTGCTTTGTATTCATTTATTTCATTGTTCTTTAATTTGTAATTAAAATAAAAATAATTAAATAAATAGACACTCACATAATTATATTATTCTTATAAGGCAATGAGCACTTTCTTGTAACAATTGCAAATTCGAAATTACCATAAATTGTTGTGATAATTTATTGTGGTATTCTTATTATACAGTGAGGACATAAAGTCTGGAAAACTACCTTTTGCAAGTAAACGAAGCACCTGAATAAAAAACGCTCGGACACGTCGATTTTATTTAATTGTCTTCTATCTTCTAAGATTTCTGAGTTATATACAGGGTGCTTCAAGAAAGCTGGGCAGCTGTTAACTTCTTTTTTTTTAATGGAACACCCTGTATATTATTGCATTTTTGGATTCTACGGACAATTCTAAGTATATTTCATATAGAATATCCTATACCTAAATTCAATTGTTTTTAAAATAAAACACCTTACTAGTTTACTGAATTTTTAATGACAATAACTTAAATGACACATTTTAACGGAACAAATGCTGAAACTGTTGTCCGTTAACTTCCTGGCTATATCCTAACCGATCGATGAACTCTTGTTGCACGTTTCGAATGAAAAAAGGTGGGATTTGTCGAATTTCATCTCTTATACGATTTTTCAGCGCATCGATATTAGGAGGTCTGTTGAAATAAACTTTGGTTTTTAAATATCCCCACAGAAAATAATCTAGGGGAGTCAAATCCGGAGACCTGGCCGGCCATTCTACGGGGCCACGACGTCCTATCCACCTGTTAGGAAATATCTCATTGAGATACTGCCGAACAGTAAGCGCGTAGTGAGGTGGTGCTCCATCTTGTTGAAACCACATAGTTGAAGTTGGTATATCAGGCTCATTACCTGGATGCAGTTGAACTAAGACAGGAATCAACTCTAGTTGCAGAAAGTCAAGATAAATTTCGCCGTTTAAGTTAACGTCGAAAAAATACGGACCTATAATCCTGTCTTGAAATATTCCAGCCCAAACATTGATTTTTTCGGGATGTTGCGTATGAGCCACTTGAGCCCAATGAGTATTCTCTGTGGACCAGTATCTACAGTTTTGTCGGTTGACAGTACCATTAAGAAAAAAGGTAGCTTCATCAGAAAATAAAATATTTCTGCAAAAAAATGGATCTATATTGCACCGCTCTTGCATATTTTCGCAAAACTGAATTCGGCAGTCATAGTCGTCTTCATTTAATTCATGTATTAATCTTATTTTGTATGGATGATACTTTGCCTTTTTTAAAATATTTTTTACCGATATTTGACCAATGGACAAATCTGATGCTGCTTGACTTGTAGGTAAATGTGGATTTTCGTTATAACTGAGTAAAACATCTAATTTCTTATTATCATCTAGTTTCGGCCTACCTGTCCTGGGAAGATCTTTTACACAACCATGTTCAAGGAATTTATTGACAATTTTGCTGACTGTAGATATCGTAATTTCTTGTCCGCGCTCTGGATATGTGTTATTAAAAAGTTCACAAACTTCGCCCAAATGTCTTTGGCGATCTCCCCAGCCAAACATCATCAGAATATCCATTCTTTCTCGCTCTGAGAGCATTCTTAATAACTTGACAGTAACAGAACTGTCCTACAGTATGTTAAAAATTGGAATAGTTGTCATAGTGACAACGAGTCAAAGTGACATCAAGTTACTACATTTCTCCTAGATTTTACGTTGTATCATGGTTTTTCTCTTAATGAAAAAATCTATAATTTCAACTGGCAATATTTTAAAAACAATTGAATTTAGGTATAGGACATCCTATATGAAATATACTTAGAATTGTCCGTAGAATCCAAAAATGCAATAATATACAGGGTGTTCCATTAAAAAAAAAGAAGTTAACAGCTGCCCAGCTTTCTTGAAGCACCCTGTATATATCTCAGAAATCCTAGAAGATAGTAGACAATTAAATAAAATCGACGTGTCCGAGCGTTTTTTATTCAGGTGCTTCGTTTACTTGCAAAAGGTAGTTTTCCAGACTTTATGTCCTCACTGTATAATAATAATTGCTAGTTTTTATTACCTATTTCTGTAAATTAATAAAACCATTTAATAAATTCCCGTAAGAAACCGTTTAACTTTTTTTAAACTCGAAAACATCGTCAATACGTTGTGTTTATAATAATAATTATTTTCGAAAGCACTTAAAGACGTTAATTGCATTTACTTCTTGACAGTTTCTTGTTTGGTGGGTTGTCAGTATGGGTTAAGGTGAGAAAGTTGTTAATATGAATTATTCAAGACTCGGAGCTCTTAGAGAACGACGTCTTCACTTAATTGGATATAAGCCTTGATTGCACGATACAGATTATTTAAAATTTTCGATCAATAGTCATTAGCATGCATTGTGAGAAACAGTTTTGGAGATGTTGCCTTCCTAAACTCCCCGATTTTAATTGGAAACTATACGAGATAAAAGCTTTCTGGTGGATGGCAATTAAATTTTATTTAAAAATTTAAAAGCTCCCACAAAGGTCGACAAGGTACGACATTATAAACCTTACGACTTTGAAAAAAAAATTATATTGTTTAAATCGACCAAAATAAATTCTTGGAAAATATTTTAAAGTTTCCAAAATGACCGCTAGGTGCACAGTTACTAGATATATCTAAAAAGTCAAATTTTATCAGATATTTGCTATGTTAAGGTACTGTTTTAATGACGGAAATATGAAGCTTGTTATTTTTTGCAGAAACTTCTTTCTAAAACTTTTTTGGTATCTTCGATAATATGGATGGGTGAAGCGTGTGGGTAAAAAACTGTTTAAAGTGATATAATATCTTCCATAAAATATGCTTTACTCAAATTTAATCAGCTTAGGCTCGTTTAATAGACACTAATTAAAAAATCGACGTTAGTGGTGGTCGCTAGCACATACTGCGTCTCCTACTTGTAATAGCGGAAAGCCGGAAAGTTACTTTTATTCTTAAAATTCTAGAAAACGAATCACATTTGAAATCGTACGCCTTAAACAAGAATAATAGTATATTATATACCTAGGGTGACAAGTGAGCCATTATCGACCGAGCACTTTTATAACCTGAGGCGCGTAGCGCCGAGGGATATAATGTGCATGCAAGGTCAATAATGACCTTCTTAACCGAGGTATATATAGAATTTTTTTTTACTACTAATAGCCGAACTAACACCAAAAGACCTCATTTTTATTTTAAAATTAGCCTATTATTCAAACATACCGAAATATCAAGTAGCCTGAGGCTCAGTTGTCAAGGCAACGAATAAAACAATTGAAACTGATGGGTTTCAATAAACGCCATTATTCTAAAATAATTATGATCACCTTCTGAAGGTTTTAAGTAAAAGTTTTAAAATAAAATATTAAAATATGGGTGAGAATCTTAGCGACAGTGATTTAGAAATGGAAAATTGTACCTCGCCTGAGCTCCGAGAGGCAGTGGCTAGTGCAAGCCATGATTTGTTGGCCGAAAAATCAAAGCGACTTTATGTGAAGGCATACACTCAATTAAAGGAATGGTGGGAAGAAAAGGGAGTCCTTAAAATTATTGAAAATGTCATGCTGGCCTATTTTAAGGAAAAATCGAAACACAATAAGGTATCAAGGTTGTGAGCAAGCTACTCAATGTTGAAATTAACTCTTTCACTGAAATAAAATATCGATATTTCGAAGTATTTTAAAGTAGTAGCATTTTTAAAAAAGAAAAATGTCGTCTATAAACCTAATAAGTCACGTGTAGTCTCGAAAGAAGAAATTGATACATTTTTAGATGAAGCCCCTGATGATGAATTTTTATCAAAAAAGGTATGGATTTTATTATACTCATTTTTTGTCCTGCTTTAATAAGCTCTAAATTCTAGGCTACTGTGATAATTGGCGTAGCCGGTGCTTGCAGAACAGACGAACTTGCGCAATATGTTTCTTGATGATGTGGACATCCGAGATAGGATTATTGTGATAAGTATTCCTAACTCAAAAAATGGACCATTTCTAATGAACATTTCAATGGCAATATTTATTTGAACTATTTAAGAAACCAATTGCCGCCTATATTAGAATGGTTCTATTAGTAACGAGAAGGGACATGTAGTTTTAGCATGATGGGTGTCTAGCACACTTTTCTCTGATAGTTCGTGACTTATTGAACCAAAGATACCCGAACCGCTCAATCGGACGAGGCAGTTTGTTTTGATGGCCCCTAGATCCCCAGATCTCATTGTGCTTGATTTTTATTTATAAATAAATAATGAAATGCGTTTTGAATATTTATTAAGACTTTTTGTTCCTTTCATTTTTTCGTTCCGTTTCGTTTTCTCAAGTGTTTTTCGTAGCTCTAAATAGTTTTTGTTTTAATGTCGTTGTTCAAGTCCATTGGCCTCCCCAATTTTAAGAATTTAAGTAACTCTTAAAATTCGAGGGATGAACTTGAACAACGACATTAAAACAGTTAGTTGTTAAATAATCTTTACATTTTTGTTTTTGCCTTTGGATCAACTTATTTTTTTTTGGATTTTATAGGCGAGAATAGCCACAAAATAAATGCACTAAAAGGATAAACATTTTAGTAATTTAATCTAAGAATTATTGTTGATATTAAATTGTTAAAAAATTATGATAATAGAATTTTTACACTCCTTTCGGTAAGCGGTAAACATTAATTCTTTAAATTAAAATAGTCATTTGTAAATAACTCGAAAATAAATGAAGATATCGAATCACGGTTTCCGCCAAAATGTATTATTCTATTTAATTTTATTAGGAAAATTTTAAAAAACTAAATCTTATTTAAACAGGGCCACCTAGAACACACGGTATGTACTAGCGACCACGACCCAAGTAGGTTTTTTATTAAGTATAAAAGTATCTATTAACTCAAAACTCAAAAATAATTTATTTATCCAATATACATATGATACATAAGATTTTCATACATATTTCTATAATATACAATGGGTAAATAGAGCAATACCGCGATTATAAAGAATCGGTAGCATAAAGCACAGAAGAACTGTGCCTGTGTGCTAAAGCCCAGGGAATTATGAACTAAAAGTAAAAAAAAAATTAAACCTAAATTTTAAATATATTCAATGGCACAGGGAAGAGAAGATCAGAAGGAGTGAAGATATAAAAAAAAAAAAAAATAAAATAAAATATATTTAAAAAAAATAAGTAAATAGGTGCAAGCAACCCAGCAAGGTAGTAATATAATATTAATACACTCTAAACACATCACAATATGCGGGAATACAAGAGGCTAAACTTCACTACTTCTCTGAGCCTCTAATGTTTTTTTACATAATCCCTAAAAATCTTTAACGTTATCAGGTAAGTTATTCCCAGTTTGAACTGCTTTAAAACTAAATGATTTTCGAAAATTTGCTGTACGATGCTGAGGTATTCCAAAGTAATTCAAATTTCTTGTCTGATGAGGTTGATTACATAACTGAAAATCCGTTCTCAAATAGGAAGGTTCTCCATTTTTCAACAGTCGAAACACAAATTTATACATATATGGTATTTTCTGCGGTTTTTCATATTTAAAATAGAATCGTCATTTAGATAGATAGATAGAAGGATTTATATGATTTCTCAAAGGAATATTAAATGAATAACGCTTACAAGAATTCTGAATATCGTACCTTGTCGACCTCAGTGGGTACTCTGTATAGTAACTGATGAATCACCACTCTGTGATATAGCGTGTATCATTAGAAATATTGCAACTCGAACCTATAACATGCCTAATTAATTTATGCATTAATCATTAATTGATTCATCACAAATCAACAATGGTGTCAATAATAATTGATTTAACCATTGCTAAGGTAATACGTTTCCATGCATTTCCACTGTCATAGTAACCGTCATCTAAGCAACCGGTGCCGTGACAAGTTCTTTATGGCTTTGACCACTCATTTTAGAGGTACCTTGGTGGTAATAATAATATTGAATAATTTTAATTTACTTAATGCTATTTATAAATTTCCAATGGAATAAGCTGTCAACTATTTTTGTCTGCTTTATTTTAGATGTCACTCCATTTTACCAGCGCATTTTTTCTAATCATTCTATTTCGAGCTAATCATAATAAATGCCCACTCTCTTAAGATATTGCTTGGTTGTGCAACGGAAGTGTTTTACCGTAGCTCGGACTTTCATTTAAAGTTAAAGCCGGAAAAATGCCGCCATGTCAGATCGATAACTTGCCAAAGATACATAAGATACACGGTGATCTGTTAAAAAAGTTTTTTTTTTGTCAAGTTTTCTTTTTCATTTATTTTAACAATACAGTGCAATAAATTATCTAACGCATAAATAGGTATTATGAATTTTGATTGGCATATATTAAATTAATTTGAGTAAAAAATTGTTTGGTATAAAAGCAGTAGGGGAAGTGTTTTTTGTTTATTAGGTTCCAGTTACAATACAGAAATTTACGTAAAAAAAGGTAATCTGGGTATACGAATGTAAATTCAATAAACAAGCTACGTCAGTAACAAAATTGAGAATGTGCTAGAATGCTATTTTAGAATGAAGTTTTTCCTTTACACCTTTTACCCACAAGAAAACGAATTTACTGGACCTAGTACATTTGGTACATTCTTAATTTTAGGTTAGTGCTGTGGATTCCACCAATAGCTCAAAAATGTCACACATATTATATTAACGCGTGTTAATATGAACTTGATTTCATATTTCATTATGTAGAATCATATCTTAAAATTTGTCAACGTCATTCCGGACGCACCGTATATTTTTTCTTGTATAATAAGTTTATTACCAGGTAGTTTTGCACCATATCGTTAACGTCTTCTAGAAGAATCTCGATGATTTCTCTAACTTCAAGGCACTATGGTCATGTGCTATTGCTATTCCTGCATGGTTGTTTTAATTCACTTATTTAATCTTTCTCTGTTGTTAAATAACAAAGTATTTTTAAGGAATGAAACAAATTCTACAAATTATAAGAATCCGAATTATCCCTATTTTTCCCAATTTTATAGACGTTTTTAAAATTATAGTGACGCTCAGTAGATAATTAATTGAGAGAATCCGTTACTAACGATAAAAAACTCCGAGATTCAGTTAGATACGATTATTTTTACGATTTTTACGCTCAAGATTAATGCATTTATTTCTTAGGCTTTCTACTTCCTTAGCAGTCGACTAGGCTTTCATTTCAGTCGAAATAGAGTTGTACATTTTCCATAGATCGCTTTAGTTTGCTGGTGCTTAGCATCTAATAACAGGCTAAAAAGTAGCTGGTGTTCTTTATGTAAGCTGTCAACACCTTCCATAACTTGTATCTAATCACTAGCGCAAAGAACTTTTATCACTTATGTCAATGCTTGCATCATCAAACCAGAGGGAAATAGACAAGTTTTCAGTAGAAATATGAACTTTTCTAAAAGATTTTTAATAAAATAAAATCTCAATGCTTACAGTTTAGTTAAATTTTTAAACCGCAACTAAATATTAATTCTCTAAGAACAAAATATTTAAATGGAACAAATACAAATATGACTAGGTCCGTTTGCTCTAATCTATAAACTAACTTATCTCTGACACGTCATTAGAAAAGCAAACAGGTCGGTCGGTGTTTTCTTTTTAAATAGTTATTCAAGAGACTATCAAAATGTTTTTCTTGGCTCTAAATGAGTGTTTACGTCTAGCTTCCTACAAGAATTTAAGATCTGCAGATTTATTTGTTACAAGCGATTTGTAACTGTTAAAGCCTAAATTATGCTCATTAACATCAAAGAGTTACTGCTGATATTTAAAATACAAGTGTAGATATCTCTTTCCGAAAACACCTCGATTTTTTTATTTTTGTTGCGGACTTTTTCAACGTGTAGGTACAAAAATTCGAGTGGTTTTTTCGAAAAAAACACTTGCTTTTTACATGAATTTCTTCAAACTTTTGCGCTCTCACTGTATATTTTATATAAATAAGAAGTCAATTATTATTTTTAAATACAAGAATTAATTATAATTGACAGTTATAGAGAAGAAAAACTATATTCATACCTACCTATATACAGGGCTGGTCAAAAAATGATACTTAAAATTTGCATGGTTAAACGCCGCTATATTAATCGGATTTTTAAATACGTCGTCTAGGGCTTTCTTCTACCAACAAAGCCATCCACTATTAATCTTATTTAATAATAATTTAAACACATGATTCACCACTTAATATTTCTCATTCCAAGTCGATTATATTCAACACCCCTCATTTCCTGTCAGAGGCCTAAAACCATAATGGTGCTTATAATCTAAATGACAGGCTCAAGGTGTTGAGTAAATTTGTTTCTATTTGTCGCATCCTGCCTTAATCATTTTTGTTTTTTGTTTTGCTTTTTTACGAGCCAAACATCTTGATGGGTCATTAACATCTGTGGTAAACATACAGTGGCGGGTTTACAGTAGGAAAATAAGTGATTATTAGAAATTTAATGTTTAGGTAACGGGAAGCAATCAGGTAATATTTAACTGAGAGGTTAGTTTATGTACAGGGCAATTTCCGTAGAAGACCGTTTCATAGAGCCCCATGTGACCTAGGTAGCCATTTAAAGAAAAAGTTGGGGTAGCCAGAGGTTAAGGGGTTGAAGGGAGAGAACTGGAACTATTACAGAAATATGTACAACAATTTAAATAAATTTCAGGATAAAGTACCTATTTCACAAACTTTTAACACAATTATTTCTCCAGAATTGTTTTTGTTAGTTTATTTTTAAACCTTTTATTACTAGATTGGTGATTGATAAAAATATTAATTCCTTCATGCAAAATTTATCGTTCATCGTAATTTGGATATTATTACATTGCCTTATATAATGTTAATGAATGCCAATTGATTTAAATAATTTTTATCATATCTGAATTTTTAATCCTTAAGTTTATTGTTTGTATTAATATACTAATTTTTAATTTATACCAATGCTTGAGGTCCAGATATCTTCTTGGCCAATACAAATTTATTGTTGGTTCTAACAAAGGTAAGTTGTGTATGTGTATACATTTAATTACTATATTTTGTTATTATTGTAATGGGTTTAGATAAGTTCACATGCAGAATCCCAGACTGATATTAGATATTGAATTTTTGAATAAACTAGACAAAAATGAATATTTATTATATGATTGAAAGGAACAAAATATCTTATTTTATATAAAATTTCTTTTAATGGAGACATATTCGTCTTTAGATTTGCAATGCAATTGATTTGGTACACTTGATAATTCGGTTGTAAAAATTAAGTTTGAAATAAGTTCTTTATTTCAATTGTTCTTACTTATAAGCCTGTATGCAGAGGATTTGTTACAATTTAGAGTACAATTTATGACTGGGCCATTCAAAAACAATATTTAACTCATAGTCCACAAGTTATAGCTTTCTCATTGCTTTATTATTTTCAATTTGAAAGAATTGGTTTTCGATTGTAAAGATAGTTCTCAAACCCAAAGTAAACCATTCGGAATGTCAAAAAAACACTTTTAAGCTTGATGATAGGTGTTATTTTTGCGATTTTTAATTTATCCGGATAAATTCCCCTGTTAAAAGAAAGTTTTGTTAAAAAAAGTAAAATAGGAATAATTTAATTGTTAACAAGTTTTATAATTTTCATATTTATGTTGTCAAAACCGAGAGGCTAAATAAGTGTAGCCCTTAAATTTAATAAAATCGTGAAAATGCGGCAGCCGTAATCACCCTTGAGTCTGTTTCAACTTTTAGGTTAGTTAGTTCATTAGCCCACCCTTATTAAGGGGCTTACAAATAGTCCGATACACGGTTCCAGAGCTACAACCCCTGAGGGGCAGGGTGGTAAAATGCATAAATATTTGCGATTTTTTAAAAATTATTTTAGTCCTTAATTACGTGAAATATAAACAAATACTGATTTATTGGCAATTACTGCCCTAGCTTAACAACTATGAGCAACTTTACCTTTTATATATTTATGCATTTTATAAACTTTAACGGTTGAATATGATTAATTATTTATAAATTAAATATAATAATTTTAAACTCCGGCAATGCCTGTAAAATTTCTTAAGGTGTCATGATGTGCTTTGTATTCCCGCTAATTCAATTACAATAAAAAGAGACAAAACCATTAGTAAAACATGATATCCTCACTGCATTAAGAATATAATAAATTATATTAATCTATTATAATTCGCAATGTAAATAATAAAATCTACAGGATGTTACAGGATATACAATATATAGGGATATGCATATAATATCTAATTGTTTTGAGCAATATACTTGAATTACACTAAAATTAAGATTTTATGGAAATTTAAACAGAGAATTACCACAACAATGTACATTTTTTGTTCGGACTTCTTTCGTAGCTCACCAACCATGTGGCGAACTTTAATTTTTTTTTTATTTACTATTTTTTTACGGTCGTCGGCGTATCAGAGGCCATCTTGAACCGGTCATCGACCGTACGGTTTTTAATCGTGCGGTCTACCGGCTGGGGAGTGTGAAACGGCACCTTCATCCTACGAGATATCCGATCTCATCCGGCCTGTCCGGCGTGAATAGGATGGTTTTGATGTCGATTCATTTTACACTCTTCCCTAAGACAAGAGCACGCGGTGTTCCCCAAGTGGTCACCCATTCAAGTACTAACCGCGCTCGACACCGCTTAACTTCGCTGATTAAGTGTCGCTAGGCCCTTGCCTAGAACTTTAATAAAATGACGAAAAAGGCAATGAAATACCCGTTTTAACTTTTAACACATAAAATTAGACGACTGTGTACACACGACGCCACTGATTCTATTAAAAAGTAGTTAGGTTTAGATTAAATGGGAGTTTCAGTTTAATTAGCATTTAAAGGAACGCATGCAAGCAACGTTGATGAGTAAAACACCTGGAGGTTTAAATAATTTAAAGCTGTTCAACAGCACAGTAGCTTTTTTACGTCATAAGGAGTATATCTATTAAAATAATAATTAAGTTTTAATTTAAAGTGAAAGAGTTAAGTTAAATGCGCGTTATTAATTAAGTAGGTACGTACATGCTGTTAGACTTATAATAAAAATGTATGTTATAATTGTTTAAATTTACTGATGTTGTTTAGTATACAGTAGGTAGCTATACAGGGTGTTTCAGAAGTACGATACGTAACTTAAGAATGTGATTCCTTATGATATTCTAGGAAAAAAGTTTATATGAACATGTGTCCGGAGTTGCACCGTTTTTGATATACAAGGTGTTAAAGTTTAAAAAAAAAATCGGTTTTTATATTTGTTTAAATATCCTTTTGACAATTTTATTGAAATTTGGTACCGTTATTCAAAAAAATAATTTCATTTTTAATTTAAATGTTTTAATTAACTTCTAAATACATAGGTATTTTTTTGTACCGGGTGTTCCACCTAAGGAGGTAATCGGCTATATCTCAGAAAGTAATAACACTAGGACTTTGGGAAAAATATATATCGATAAAAGCGGCCAAGAGAAATTGCTGCAAATTATTTTTAGGTTCGGAAAATGACCGCTAGGGGGCGTAGGAGTACTTTCAATATAGAAATGCCGATTTTCTCTTGATTTTCCTTAATAAAAATATGTTAAAAATATAAGCATTGTATTCTTCATAAAATTATGCAACTTTAAGTTAGGAATCGTTTTTTTCTATTTTCAATAATAAAGTGGTGGGAGAAGGTCAAACTTTTTTTCTTTCAAACGCTGATATCTCTGCTTTGGATAAACCGATTTTATTCAACTTGGTCTTGTAAAAAAGCCCTTCTTTTTCTCTACACGTAGATCTATTAACTGTACCATATTGATTCTGATGGTGACCACTAGATGACGTTTTTCCGTAATTCCTCCATGAATAAGGATTTTCTCAAAAAAATCAAACGTCGAATTAAAAAACTAACCCCATCAGTTTGTAGAGGAGGAAAAGTTACTATAAGGAACTGAAAACCGCAACGTGATATCTTTTGTTAAACTAGAGAAATTAATAATTAATAATGTTTTAAAGAATGGCCTATTTTTCCATATTAATTATTATTATCCCTAATTTCTCTAGTTTAACAAAAGATATCACGTTGCGGTTTTCAGTTCTTTATAGTAACTTTTCCTCCTCTACAAGCTGATGGGGTTAGTTTTTTATTCCAACGTTTCGGATTCAAGCGACCATCATCAACTTTTTTATTTTAAATACGGACCTGGATTTTTTATTCCATTATTTAATAGCCTTTATAAGCCTAAAATAAAATAAGATGAAAAAGTAATATCATAACATTTGATTTTTTTGAGAAAATCCTTATTCATTGAGGAATTACGGAAAAACGCCATCTAGTGGCTACCATCAGAATCAATATGGTATAGTTAATAAATCTATGTGTAGAGGAAAAGAAGGGCCTTTTTTCAAGACCAAGTTGAATAAAATCGGTTTATCAAAAGCAGAGATATCAGCGTTTGAAAGAAAAAAAGTTTGACCTTCTCCCACCACTTTATTATTGAAAATAGAAAAAAACGATTCCTAACATAAAGTTGCATAATTTTATGAAGAATACAATGCTTATATTTTTAACATATTTTTATTAAGAAAAAACAAGAGAAAAACGGCATTTCTATTTTGAAAGTTCTCTTATGCCCCCTAGCGGTCATTTTTCGAACTTGAAAATAAATTCCAGCAATTTCTCTTGGCCGCTTTTATCGATATATATTTTTTTCCATAGTCCTAGTGGTATTACTTTCTGAGATATAGCCGATTACCTCCTTAGGTGGAACACCCGGTACATGCATTAAAGTGTTTTTTATTTTTCTCTCGAAAACGAAGCAAGATACGAAAATATTTGAAGGAACAAAAAAGCTGTATTATTAGTTGGTAAATCCGAAAAAGAATATCAAAATTAGAAAAAGTCAGTGGGGTTTGGTCAATGATATTCGTTAAGGTGCTCTCCGGGACGCCACTGGACTTAATAAATTTAATCTAGTTCGGGCTAATTAAGCCCCTTATCATAATGAATAACGGTACCAAGTTTTAATAAAATCGGGAAAAGGATATTTAAAAAAATTATAAAAAAACTATTTTTTTTTAAATGTAACACCCTGTATATAAAAACGGGGCAACTCCCGACACATGTTCATATGAACTTTTCGTGTTAGAATATCATAAGGAATCACCCGCTTAAGATATGTACCGTACTTCTGAAACACCCTGTATAGAAGGGGCACAACTTTAATATACTCTATATAGAGTTAAATTTAAGAGCAGGGCAAGCCTAACAAGCGAGCATACCTACCATTGGAAAATTGAATAATGTCATGCTTGCCCTGTACTGACGAGAACCAAAGAGTTCGAAACCGGTCTACAGGTACGAGCAGTGTAGCATCCTATCATTGGAAATAAAGATTCAATCCTTTCTTTTCCGGTAGTTTCTGCAATCTGAGTTTGTATTTTAGTAGGTTCTACCAGTGTTAGTCAAAATACGCCAAATTTTGCTATTTAATTCAGCGCTCGTTGGGGCATGTAGCCCAGAGAATAGGTGTTTTAGCATAATTTGGTTAATCCTTATTGTATAAGGTCTCGGCAAGTGGCAATAGAACAAAGTTCTCACATATATACATATTTATTTCCAATTGACTTTGGATTTCCACCAGTTTTCTTCTTACATGTCTCTTATTTTATACGAACATCTTTGTGAACAATCTCAAGAAAGTTTCTCCCTGATGATGGAAATGAAATAAAGATTTCCGAAAGCTTGGAATAACTTTAAAGAGTATTCTTTCATTTGCTGCACTCCCCAATACTCACTAGTTTATACATATTACACTTACCAAGTAATATTCTTTTGCTATTTAAAATCAATTAACTTTTTAGGATTAAATATTTGGATGAAAATCTAAGTATGCTTCATTCCACAATTAATCGTTGATTTCTCGACCGCAATAAAATTTAAATGACAACCCTCAGTCGTAATCCCAACCATAAATAACTTGCCTGACAAATATGTATTGTGTAGGGCCAGACCTTTTCAAAGGGTACAGGTCCTGATTACCTACTAATTTCAATAGTTTAGGTTAGCTATTTTCAACAAAACAACAAATATAAAATAATAGGTAAGTATCTTTATTTTAATCATGTAATTAAATAGCTATTAATATTTATACAAAAATACTAATCTACAATATTATAATAATACAATATTTAACTTAACCTACTCTATATTTAGCTCTGTTTCACTATCACTATCGTCACTATATTAGTTGAGGCATAGATGATATTATAATATTGTAGATTAATATTTTTGTATAAATATTAATACCTATTTAATTACATGATTAAAATAAAAATACTTACCTAATATTTTATATTTGTTGTTTTGTTGAAAATAGCTAACCTAAACTATTGAAATTAGTAGGTAATCAGGACCTGTACCCTTTCAAAAGGCACTTATTTATGGCTGGGTTTAAATTTTATTGCGGTCGGGAAATCAACGAATTATTGTGGAATGGAGCATACCACATTCAAAATCTAAAAACTAATATATTATTAGGAATTTTATATAAAATAAGATATTTTGATTCTTTAAAATATTTATTATACTTATTAACTCAAAAATCCAATATTTAGTATCAATCTGGTGTTCTGCATGTAGAACTAATTTAAAACCGTTACAAACATTACAAAATAAAGTAATTAAATGTATACACAACTTACCTTTTTGAGAACCAACATTAAATTATATATATTGACCAAGAAGATATCTAGACCTTAAGCATTTATATAATTACAAATTAGTATATTAATACAGACTATAAATGGAAAAATAAAAAATTCCCGTGTAAAATTATCAAAATCAATAAGCATTCATCAACATTATACAAGACAATGTAGTGATTTCCAAATTACCCGAGTTAGATCATATTTTGGTAAACGATCAATTTTACATGAAGGAATTAGTAGGTATTTATAATCAATTATCATCATTTCTTAAAAATTTTCAAGTAATAAAAAAATTTAAAAATAATAAACAATTCTGCAAGAATGATTTTGTCCTGCAGCCTTTATATAGGAGCCGCCACTGTTAATTACAAAGCTTTGTCCTATAATAGCAGACACAGTGTATACCGGGTGATGCATGGCTTAGTGGAACATAGGAAATCCCATGTAAATTATGAGGTGGCTAAATATTGGCCTCCTGTACATTTTAGAGAAAAATTGAATTATAATTTTTTAAAAAAGCCGATATAGTAAATCAATGTGCCAAGTTTAAATAAATTCTAATAAGCCAATCCTAACTTATTTAATCAAATGTAATGGCAAAATTACGAAATTTTTATAGTTTCGGTAATACAAAAACACTTTCAAACAAACAATTTCTATGACGCTATTGTCAGAAACTGACGTAAAGCTGGACATATCGAATAAGGATTATTTCACGTTAAAAACACACTTTCGCTTCACCAATCCGCCAATCACACGTCCAAAATAAAAAAACACCATTATGTTCTTCTTACTAAGCCTTTAATTTAACATAACATTACTACGACTACAGATTTTCACTTTAAATCAAATTTTTTTAAGTGACCCCACAGAAAAAAATTGTTTGGCGGAAGGTCAGGAGACCTGGCTGGCCAAAGGATTGGATGCCGTGGGCCAATAATATTTTCGTTAAAAATATTTTGCAAGTATTCCTGAACCATGAGGGAATTATGGACAGGACAACCATCCATTTGAGGGTCTAGGACGTTCAGCCGTCGCCGTTTCGCCGTCGCGACAATTCGCCGGCAGCCGATTCGCCGTGGGCCGTTTTGACGTCAAATAGAAATTAATAAAATACGTAAAAAGCAATGGTCTAACGTTATAACATTTTAATTTTTTTGGGTCCAATTCGGTATATGCTAGATATAAAAAAATTGTAATAATTATAGACTTATATTGGTTAAACAGCGCTAACACGGCATCTAATCCACCTTTTTGGGTCCAATTCGGTATATGCTAGATATAAAAAAAATGTAATAATTATAGACTTATATTGGTTAAACAGCGCTAACACGGCATCTAATCCACCTTTTTGGGTCCATGATAATGAACTTACCTGCAATGTTTGGGGCCGAAATTTCTTGCACCACGTCAAAACGGCCCACGGCGAATCAGCTGCCGGCGAATTGTCCTGCCGGCGAAACGGCGACGGCGAAACGGCGACGGCGAAACGGCGACGGCGAAACGGCGACGGCGAAACGGCGACGGTGAAACGACGACGGCGAATAGTCCCATCCCCTCCATTTGATACCAGATCTCCTGATTTTCGCTTACAACTTCTTCTAGTGTGGGTTTAATTCGATTTTGTACTAAGTCTAAATAGGTTACTGCTGTTAGGTTGCCTTCTATAAAAAATGGTCCGATAATGTGATGTCCTACAATTCCCGCCCAAACATTTATTTTTTGTGGATATGGGCCCGAGTATGAACAAAACGATGTTCATTTTCTTGGCTCCTATACCGGCAATTTCAAACATTTAGTTCGTTGTTGAGGGTAAATGTACATTCATCGGTAAAACAAATATTTCTCAAAAAATCCCTATTAATATTTGCTCTTTTCATTACCTGCAAACAGAATACCATTCTCCGTTCTTCATCACCTTGCCGTAGCTCTTGATGCTTTTCATACTTTGAAGGAAAAATGTATGTTTTTTTAAAGTGCGCAACACTGTGGTTTGATGTTTTCCTACGGCTTGCCCAAGAATCGTCGTGCAGTAAAATATCAAGATCTCTATTATCCCTTTCTTTAGCTCTATTGACATTCTCAGTTGAGCATTTACAGTTATTTATTAAGTGCCTTTGGACTCAAATTTACTAATGATAAGTTTAATTAATGAACTGGAAGGGATAGACCTATCAGGGAATTGAACTGAAAACATTTCAGACAATGCTCTTAAACTGTTTCCTGTATAATACCACTTAATCATAGTTACTTTTTCCTTAATGGAATAGCTCATATTTAGCTATAATTAAAGCGCCTTCAGTGAAAATGTTGTCACTGATGCTAATTTTCGTTTTGTCAATGCCACATAATAATTTGCTGGTGTTTGCTGTATTACCTAAACTATGGAAATTTCGTAATTTTGCCATCACATTCAATTGAATAAGTTAGGATTGGCTTATTAAAATTTATTCAAACTGGGCACATGGGTTTACTATATCGGCCTCTTCAAAAAATTATAATGCAATTTTTCTCTAAAATGTACAGGGTAGCCATTATTTAGCCACTTCAAAATTTACATGGGATTTCCTATGTTCAACTAAGCCATGAATCACCCAGTATACACTGGGTTCACGAAAACTTTGAACAATGCCATTTGAGATGCACGTTGCAGTTGTTTGTCCATCTTTTGTTGACTTTTCCATGCCCATGCAAACCGTTAAAAATAGAATTTTTTTAACTTCTCGACTGAGGGAAAACGCACACAATAGACTATGACGACAATAAGGTCAATAAGACGGACAAATATCATGCATGTACTGTACACGTCCCCACATCTAACAAAGGCTGCAATTACAGTCCCTATTATTCGCAATTTAGTGGTCTTTTATGACTTACGGAGACTCAATTCTTGATTAAACGCATGCCTTCTCCTTAAAAAGAGGTAATGACGAGGTATTCAAAAAGATTTATCGAGTTGCAGAGCTATTATTGATACAATAAGTACGGGACTAGTTTTTATGAACCCTTTGTGCCTTAAATTGGTGATACGTTCAGAACACAGAGGCGTCCAATTTTTGCATGTTTCTTTCGACCTTTTACTTCTTGTTCTATGATAGGAATAATTCTTACATTACCTCATCTAAACGCGTTACAATTGTCTTTTGAATTGGGAATTGTCCACAATAGCTTGGCATTTTTGCCCGTTATACAACGTATATCGGTTTAAATGTAATTAGTAAAGTATTGAACTGATTAGGAATGCATTGTTGTGTTGTTTGTTCAGTCCACCCACCGGATATTAAATGTATTTTAATTAGAATTTCTTTTGAATGAAATGAGATTATTTTAATTTACTAAAAATGATATGTCAGTATTTGAGGAAGTTAGTCTTCCGGTTGTCAGGGCTAGTGCAGAGAAGTCGTTTTAACTATAGATTACTATAAATGCTAAATGCCATTCATTAACTGCTGTTAGATTAACTTTTTTTATTAAAAAAGAAATAATATACAGGGTGATTCATGACGAGGTCGTATTAGACGTTTCTTGCGAACCAGTCAATGGAATGATCCGAAAATTTGGTTTGTTGCATAAACGGATATTCCCTACACAGCTAAAATATTTTGGATAATGCGGTGTTGCCGCTTCTACAAGAAAGTAGTAGCAGCTTTGATATTTTTAATGGATTACAACCTGTATATTAACTTATTCTTACAATCGGTAGTAGTTGCTTAACACATTTCCTTATTACTTCCCTATACCTATCTCTTGCCGATTTTGAGATATTAATTATTTTCCATTTTTTTTTCGAAAAAAATGACCTGCAATTCATGGTGATATTTTTAAACTTTGAGATGCTAACTCACTAAAATTCGGTTAGTAGTTAGGCAATACCCGGAAGCCTTTCATGCTATAGCCCAAGCTTAGTTGTAACATGCAAGGTGGTCTAAAAATCCAATTAGTTAATATTTAAAAAGAGGATTCAATTCTTTAACGGATACAATAAAAAATAGGGGTATTCTATTTGAAAAAACTGTCACTTGTCAAAAATTTGTCACTTCCGATACTCAGTTGTTGTTGTTCATTTCATTTTCTGAAGGTTTGATAAGAATGCTATAACTTTGCTAATTTAACCATTTCTCTAAAATCAATAATAATGGAGATATCTATTGAGCAAAATATACGCGAACACCCTGTACATACCTATTTTAATAATAAAATCAAATGAAACATATATGTATCCAAATAAAAAAAAATAGTTTGTATATTATGTAGTAGAAATATGTTCATAATATGTGCGTTGTACATATTTATGTATTGTATATATGTATGTACAAATGTATATGAATGTAGTAGAAAATAAAACAAATAAATCAATTTAGCTCTCAGGGTTTGAAGAGCAACTACACTAGAATATTCCAGTTCATTCGAATTTTCTTCAGCCCATTGAATAACAGTATTTAAAGATTTCAATGCTTTACCAGTGGAAACCAACTTGGGACTTGCTGCAAGGTCACTGTCGTCATCCTCAATTTCTTCATTTTGCTCATGTTCTGGCTGTCGGTCCTCTTTCCAAACCTCAACATCATTCTGATCCCAAGTAGCATTAATAGTGACGAAAACTGATACCGCAACTTCGACCAAGTGGTTATTACGTAATGGTCACTAAATCTAAGATTTTACAGTAATAATATGTTTGTTTTATATTAGCGTAGTCGCAAATACGCAATTCTCACCTCTGAAAGTCACTTCATAGTTTCATAACTTTTTGGTGGTCTGTATATGGTGCCTGAAACGTTATGAACACTAAGTGGAATGACCTTAAAATTTTCCAAACTATAGAGTGAAAACTAAAAGTAACGGCCACTACCAAATATTACTTGTAAGTAGTAATAACCTATACAGTGGGTTTAACAGTTTTAGCGACGTTTTGAAAACCTTTCACAAACCTTTAATGTGACGCCACTTGATTATATAATTGTGGAAACTATCACCACGGTATTGCTACGTCAATAAGTGATTTCCACATTTGGTATGGAATCAAACTCACTACAAAGTTTTTATTACCGTCAAAATCCACTATGAAGTAACCGGTACCCTATAGTGATCTGATTCGTACATGGACCCTCTTTCATGTTAAAAAGAAAATCCTCCGCCTCCATAGTAGTAAAGTCCTGTGGTAAATTAGTGTATTAACTTTATTCAGTGCGCGTAAAATGGTTAACAATAAAAAGCCTCGGAAAAAGAAGACTTTTCGACATTCGACAACGTTTTATAGAAAACTAAAACAACAAACCGAAAGTGCCACACTTAAATATTATTATCCTGTCAATAAGCAGCCATTACTGTCAGTACAGAAAAATCATACAAAACTTCAAGCTTCGCTTTCAACTTCACTACAAGAGAATAGTAAATCCATTGTCGTTGACGACTCTGAAGATGTTCATGATACGTCTTGTGACGAAATTGGAACTAGAAGAAATTGTGTTTATGATACTATTATTGACGGTTTGTTTGTTCCTGATGAAGATTTTGCTGACGTCTGCGATGAAGAACAACATATTGTATCTCAGATTTCACAATTTCAACAGAAATAAAAATAAAAAATTCCTTAAATTGACATGAAATATCTATGAATTCTATGATGCAATTTGGAGGTTAATGTTATATCCATCCCGCCAAGAACTCTTCTAGGTTATAACTTTGAAGTGGCGGAACGGTGTTTGCAACGTGGCCATGGCCTTGCAAGAACTTTAACGTGACGAATCAAGGTGGCCGCAGCGTTGTTGCCACTTTCTAGTGGCAGGAAAGTTATCAGATTAGTTCCATTGGCCACTTCTTTGACGAATTTACCTACAGAGTGGAATATTTTTAGTTCCTGCAACTTTAAAGTTTTCGCCTTCAAAAGCAGACATGTTTAGAAATATATTTGGGTCGCCATTATGAAAAAAATAAACATGGCAAAAAAAAATATTATTTCTCATCTATGTTGCATTAAATTTCGTTTATTAATACATAATTATTAGTTTAAGGTAACCAAGATTGATATAAAACTATGTAAGGAACCCATTTATGCATAGTATTTGGGTTTTCGAAATTTACGGAATTTTAACTTTTCTTTAAATACATAATTTTCCAACGGCGCAAGCTTATATTTCAAATTATAACACCCATATTTGACAGTAAACTTTTAATTGTTCTAATTTTATGCCCAGGCAACTTTCTTTCTACAGGTAGGTATATGTTTGAATGTTATTTAATTATATTATAATAATTATCCAGTAAGAGTTATAGAAAATAGAAAAAGTATGGATAAATACAGAAATAATATGCAGGAAAGAGACCAACATACATAAAAATATTTAACCAATAGACAAGCGCAGTAAAGTTTCTTTTTAGTGTCGGTCACCACACCCCCCCGTTTTCGCCACGTAATCACAACGTGGCTTAAACGTCATTGTATAAAATCTGAAAACGTCGTTGGAACGTGGCTGCCACAAAAAAAGTGTTCCCCATTTTGGTGACATCCACGTAATAGAACCGTTTTTACCACGTGGTGGTGACTTTGGCAATACACATTAAAGTTACTACTTTCGTGGCCGCTACGTTCCATCCACTAAAAATGCTACTTGGGATCCCATACCTATAAATTGTTATTTTAAGAACAAACATAGGTACCTATCTATATAAATTTTTTTATTTTTTAACTTACACTAGTGTTCATGACCTTTAAGGTGTTCATAATTTCAGCTTCTGCATTTTCCGGATATTCGTCGTTTAATCGTAATTTTAAAATACCTAAAGTGGTGTTTTCTTCTTCCCTATCAGAATCGTTTGTTTCGAGTGCGACGTTATTGATTTTACGTTTTTTTTTGTATGTGTGCAATTTCGCTCTAGCGAGGTTTTATTTGTTCACTATTCAGAAGTTGATGCTAATATTTGTGTGTTCACTGGAGTGAATAGTTCATTATATAGTATGTTCACTATAGCGAGACTCTACTGTAGTTATTTTTCCGTTTCAGTATCTCCACCAGTAATAAATTTATTTTGGTGGAAATATTATTACAGGTTTTGATACGTAAGTGGCATCTTTTGATCTACATGAAGCGTTCAACTGTGTTTCATATAGCAAACTCTTGCAAAAATCAAACCATTAGTTTTCACACCAACATCATTGCTTCGCTTCTATCTTGACGACGAAACTCAGATGCTACTCATAGAGACGTATCAAGCAGAGAACTTGAGTTCGTCACTATTCTTCATCTATATTAATGACTTACTCTGACTCTAATTTCTTATAAGGTAGGAAGGCTGGATCGGAGATCGGGGAAAGGTTTAAGAGACCCACCAAGAACTAGCGTCCATAAAAAAATAATACAATCCACTCCACTGAAGGGGTAATTCTCAGGAGTTATAATGAATTCATTTTTCCATAAAAAGCCCCAGCGCAAATGGACATGGATAAGTCCGAACGGAACCACAAAAAATGAAATCGATTTCATAATGACAAACAGGAAAGATACTATCCAGGATGTAGTAGTGCTCAATAAATTCTCGATTGGAAGTGATCACAGAATGATTAGAGCGAAAGTATGCTTCGATATCGAGAAAGAAAGAACAAAAATGGTACTCAAGAACAACAAAAGGAAATGGATCCCCCCAGAGAACACCTTTCTATACAAGGAAGTAATAAACAAAAACTTGAGTAATCACACAAACCCGGAAGAAATGAATATAGAACAAATGAACAACAACATAGTTGAAATTCTAAGAGAAGCTGAAAAGGAGTGTTGTCCCAACGTCAAGAAAAACAACGATAAACTAAGCCAAAGCACAAAGAACCTTTCAGATGAAAGAAGAAACCTGAGAGATAAATATGATTCCAATTTTACAGCACTGAAAAGCTTAAATAAGGAAATACACAGGGGAATTAGACATGATGTGAGACAGTACAATGCAAGGGAGATATCAAGCTTAAAGGTTTTGAGACAAAATATGTCGGCTGGAAGAAAGAACATCCATAAGTTAAAGAACAAACAGGGACAAACTATCAATTACCGAGAAAAAATCTTGGAGGTTGTCGAAGCTTTTTACCGCGAACTGTATGGAGAACAAGTACAACATGTTGAATACCGACCCTTGCTAAAAGTGACAAACCAAGGATCTGAAGACATGCCGGACATAACACCAAACGAAGTAAGAAAAGCGCTTCAAGCTATGAAAAACAACAAATCTCCAGGTGAAGATGGTATAGCGACCGAGGCAATAAAACTGGCTGGGAGCGGACTTCTGGAGGCCTTAGCTAGGCTCTTTAATAAATGTTTGAGTGAAGCAATAACACCCACCCAGTGGAACAATTCGGAAATTGTTTTGCTACAAAAAAAAGGAGATATCGAGGACCTTAAGAATTACCGCCCCATCAGCCTGCTTTCACACATCTACAAGCTCTTCACAAGGATTATCGCGAATAGACTGGAGAATAAGTTGGAATCTTACCAATCACGGGAACAGGCAGGGTTCAGAGCTGGATATGGTACAAACGATCATCTACTGGTGTTAAAAAACCTAATAGAAAAATGTACTGAATACAATAAACCCTTGGTATTGATATTTGTGGATTATGAGAAGGCGTTCGACACAATCAACCAACATAAAATGTTAGAAGCTTTAACAGAATGCAGAATTGACCACAGGTACACAAACATGATCAAACACATATATCAGAACGCTACAGCAAGTGTTAGACTGGGAGATGTACAAACCAATAAATTTCCTATACAGCGGGGGATGCGACAGGGAGACACCATATCGCCCAAATTGTTTATTACTCTCCTAGAACATATATGCAAGAAGACAAATCTGAACGAAAGGGTGTAAATGTAAATGGAGAGAGGCTTGGACATTTACGATTTGCAGACGACATTGTCCTAGTGTGTGACCGTTTGGACGAAGCCAGGGAACTATTGAATAGGCTGTATCTTTCCTCCTTGGAAGTCGGACTAAAGATAAACATGTCGAAAACCCAAATAATGACTAATCTCGTGCCCAGTGAGAACATCTCTATTGCTGGAGAAGCCATCAACCAGACAAATTCATACAAATATCTGGGACACGAGATCTGCATAGGAAGAGACAACCAAACTATTGAACTTGACCGCCGTCTAAGACTAGCATGGGTAGCATTCGGCAAGCTAAATTATGTTTTCAAATCATCTCTTCCAGTATGCCTTAAAAGAAAGACTTTAAACCAGTGTGTATTGCCAGTGTTGACCTACGGAGCGGAAACATTAACACTGACAAAGAGAACAGTGCATAAAATCTGTGTGGCACAAAGGGCAATGGAACGAGTGATGTTGGGCATTTCCCTCAGAGATAAAATCACAAATCAGGAAATACGCCGACGAACAGGGGTACTAGATGCAATAGAGAGAATAACGACTCTGAAGTGGAACTGGGCAGGTCACGTCGCTAGATTATCGGACAATAGGTGGACAAGGCGAATACTGGAGTGGAGACCAAGACAGGACGCATATCGAAACAGAGGCCGACCACCAACAAGATGGACCGATGATTTAAAGCGCTGCCAAGGGAACTGGATGCAGGTGGCGCAGGATCGGGACACATGGAGAAGGATGAGGGAGACCTATGTCCAGCAGTGGACACGAGAGAATGGTTGATTGATGATGCCTTCAGCACATAACACATAAAGTAAAGAAAAATTATTTTTGTCTGGAACTTACACCTACAAATTTGCAATGAAACCATAAGTTGCATTGTATGCATTCATATGCTCAATCATGTGTCCGTATTCTTCCACTTCACATTTTCCACAAAATCCTTTTTAGTTTCTCCAAATCCCTTTAAGGGTACGTTTACTTTTTTGTTTTTGTTATTGTTAATATTATTTAATATTAGTAATAATGTTACCCTTATGTCATTTGTTGGCTTTAAATTTCCTTAAGGACAGACAGAAAATATTACATATCAGATGGCCATTTAACTTGTTAGCACAGGAATGAAATTGTTTAGATATATGAAATCACGTCTTAGAAGCATAAGCTCCTCTACAAGTGTTGATTCAACTATGCCCTTGTAGGGGGGCTAGGTTCATTACAAATTGGAAATCTCGAGGGGGTTCAATTTTGAAGTCGGATCAATATGGGCAACCTTACCCTATGTCCTATATTGTCTTGCAATTTGAATAGTCTTGTCTTGTCTCGCGAGACCAATCCAAGATCAATTTCGGATATTGTCTCGAAAGAATTCTTGCTTAAATATATGTCTGGCAATTTGAATAGTCTTGATTTGTCTGGCAAGACCAATCCAGGACCAATAAAAGCACGACAGGATTATTAACACTAGCTAGATTTAACCTGAAATAAAATAGCATTTTTGTGACAGGTCAAGACCAGAGGTTGATTCTGTTATCAACATAAAATTTAGGCATACAACTTTACAAAATTTATATGGAATATTCTCTTTTTAAATATGGATTTATTATTAAAAAAAAAATACAAAATAGAAAATTATTATAAAGTACATATTTTATAAAGCAATTCGTACACTTGGCCCATTAGAAAACTTTTCTAACATAGAGGCGTGCGCTAAATTGAAGCGTTTTAAAACTTGTACTTTTGTAACGTAAGTATAATGTGCAAATAAATTAGTTTTTAAAATTACACATGCAATTTTTAACGCCAAGTTACAAGCTAGAATTATTGATTGTTTTGATCTCTATTTTGTGTTTACTTACAGGACGACAGGAAATAACTTAATGAGATTTTTGGATACTACTTAATAATCGTACAATAATTATAAATGTAATATAGAAGTTGCACTTTAGATTGTGGAATATCTTATTTATATATTAAACTTAAAAGACAAAATATACCTCTACTTATTTCGCAATAAAAACAATTTATGTGAATTTGAACGAGCACATAAAAATTTGTATTATTTTCACTTTGAGGTCAGATTTTCTATAAATTCCATCTATATCTCCACTCAATTGCAAATAGAGCTGCTAAACAATAAATTATACGACCTGTATCACAACACGAAGATGGAAAAAGCAAAATTTCCTGTAAATTTTCTTCCATATTGGCGACACGCGATCCAGTATTTGATTATTCGAATTAGGGTGCAGAGTACATAAAGAAAAAGCGAAACTCATTTTAATTTTCAACGAAATTGTATTCAATTTCCGGACGGATGATAGTCAATTTAAAGTAGGAACCAGAATAAATCACTTTCTGGCTAAGTTTTCCAACTTAATATACTTAAAGGTGATAAATTAAAATGAAAATATTTTTTGCGCCGTTGGTGCTCATCGGATATTACAATCTTAATTCGTACGGAAGTTTGAGAAATCATTTCACTTTTGACGTTTCACTGATGATAAGCAAATAAAAGAACAGCATTTATAAGTAAAGAAGACACGCAAGTACAAAAAAATGGTTCGTGGTGTCTCATATACATGCATATACAGGGTGCGCCAAACTTACTTGATGGGCTATTAGAAGAATCTCGAGAACTAAATGAAATTTTATTTGCGGCATAAAAGATGGATTTTTACGTTTTTAAAATATCTTAATATCTTTTAGTTCCTTAATAACTTTTCATATTACTTCTCTATATTTGTTTGTAGCACATCTTTGCTTCAATTTAATGATTAATCTAATGGATTTAGATTGGGTGATCTTGGAGGCCAAGATCTCTCTACCTTGGTAAATAACGATAGTAAATAATCACCTATACTTAATGCAAAACAAAAACCGATGCACGTGATACCCTTCGAGTGACGTCAGTTATCGACAGTGTTGCCAGCTTGTAACCAAAATATTCAAGTGACGGAATTAAACAGTTTTTCTTTCATAAAAACAAGATAAATATACAAATATTTCCCATAGTTTTTATATTTGTTTACTGCATAATACCTTTTACCATCAACTTTAGTAGATCTAACACTTCTTTTGTTTTCATCTTGCCAAGATCGACCAATGGTACCATTCTGAAAAATCCATGTTTTATCCAAGAAAACGAATTGGTACAAGAATGCTTCTTTTTCTTAAATATATTCTTTCAAAAATACCAGTCGTTTGAAAGCTACATGAGAAAGTTCCATAAGCCCTTGCCTCGGTTTATCTATTTTCCATCCGAAGCCTATTTTCTTGGAGAGGCTTCTTAAAGGATTAAGACAACTATCAAACAGTTCTCTGTCTTTTAATTCCTAACTTAAAGTTGTCAAAGTTACATGATGTTCTAAAACTTATAAATAGTCGATGTAAAATATTATAATTTTTAAATAATACAACTAACTTGTTTCGTATATTCCACAAATAGTGCACGGATAGAACTTATATCCAATCTTGACACATTTACAACTCTCTTTAAATAAGAACGTTTCTTTTTAGGTGACTCCAATAATTTATTTTGCTTAACTGTTATTGAAATTGCGCTTACCGTGTGGATATTTAAATTTCGGGCAGCTGCTACTCGCTTAAAATTAGTAAAGTAGAAACAAAATATCTAAACCTTAACATACTCTTTATATTTACTTCTCTGTACTGCTGTCAAGGGTAACAATAGGCCATTGTTGTTAAGTTCTTCCTGAAAATCGCTTCTAGGTATTAGCTCTTTGCACCGACTATTTAAATACTTCGGCATTTTTCACAAATAGTAAACAACGTAATCGACAGAGATATGTATGTGCACTTTTGTTTCTCTTAATTGAACAGTTATTTATTGCTATTTATAAAAATATTAATATAATAAGTTTGTAGTAAATTTAATATCGCATAAAGTTTTAATACTTTTTGCCCAAATATACGCCACATATTTTCTTGAAGGGAATATCGTGCCGAGAAAGGAATTTTTCTAACAATCCATTTGATGCCTTAAAGTTATCTGGTCCTAGACATCGAGCAGAATCGAGGGTTTTTGCTGGAATTATGGGCCCGGATATTAGTAAGTGCTTGTTTCGCGCCTTACAAAACCAGTTAAAAGCCACTTGGTTCGCTGCCAGTCCTTCGGTTTTGGGAAATTTTCTTTTTTGTTCACCATTGCCACCCTCTTGAAACAAATTTCTAACTTCCGCTTTATTTTTGAAGCAACATAGTCACTTGGGTCTTACCTACTTCACACTATTGTTCAGCCAATTTCCTTGTAATTAAACCAGTTTTTTAACTTTCCTTGATTATTTCAACTTTTTCGCTTAATGAAAGACATTTCCGTTTTCCCGCCATCTTCAAATATTTATGTTAGTCCCAAAACACACAAAAACTATTCAAAACAGAAGTAATGTTAACAACCGATTGGCCTCAAAAGATTTTGAGCTTCCGGCGGTTTGCCTCCGACCGGCGTGATAGCTCCACCTTCTCGCCCATTTATAAAAACTTCATGAGCCACTTTTCAACCCGGCGAGCCATCACTGCGGCAATACTACATCATCAAACATATTTTAAAAATATAAAAAAAAAACATCTCTTATGACCGCAGCCAAATAGCATATCAAAATTGGCTCATCCCGTATATAGATTTAATGACAAATATGCAATCAAGTGAAGAAATAAAATAAAACCATTCGTTTTAAAAGAAGAAGAAAGAAACCTAACCGTGAATTTAATGTAAACATCCATACGTGTCTACCAAAGATATCTCATAGTTATAAAAGAATCTATACTCCGTATGGTAAAACCGCGCCTTAGTTGGCTAAATTCGACCCTTATTTCGCCCTTGTGCACAAAAGCTGTCGCATACGAGCCGGTCAGTCAAAAGCGAGGGTTTCTTTCGGTATATAAAATGAGCTTTTAATTGAATTTGTTTATGTGTGTGCGTGCACCGGTTTTAAATTCGATTTCGAACGACTTGTGATTGAATAAATGTGGAAATGGTTATTTCTACCCTGGCGGCAGCCCCTACAGCGCTTCCTTCGGGATAATGTAACTTTTGATTGCCGATTTGTGTTTTATCAGTGACGTAGGATTATTTTTGCTGTATTTATTTTTTTTTTTATTTTACTTTTTTACGGTTCGTCGGCGTATCTGAGGCCATCTAGAACCGGTCATCGACCGTACGGTTTTTAATCGTGCGGTCTACCGACTGGGGAGTGGGAAACGGCACCTTCATCCTACGAGATATCCGATCTCATCCGGCCTGTCCGGCGTAAATAGGATGGTTTTGATGTCGATTCATTTTACACTCTTCCCTAAGACAACAGCACGCGGTGTTTCCCAAGCGGTCACCCATCCAAGTACTAGCCGCGCTCGACACCGCTTAACTTCGGTGATCTGACGGGAACCTTTCCTTTTTAAACTTGTATATTTTCCTATTGGTTAACAAAGCCAACTTTGCACTTAAAGCTACCCTAGGGCTTAGTGCCCCTACACAACTAAGAAATCGCACAGTAACACATATTCCCTAAGATAGAGTATGGTGCTTTAGGTGTCGCTAGGCCCTTGCCCTTTTGCTGTATTTATCACTAATATATTTTGCTATGCAGGTTTTATCGGTTCTGATGTCCAGTGGCATTTGAATCTCATGCAGTCAGCAAGCGCACTTTGAAGTATTTGGACGTAAACGCCAAGTGTTTTAAACATCAATTTTAATATTGTGTTTAATTGTTTTAGCAGTTCTAATTGAATGTTATCGTGTCTTCGCGCTTTTAAAGTTGAACACATTACAACATAATATACAGGGCTGCCCAGAAGTCCGGAATAAAATTAATATAGCCTTAACCTGTAACTTTTGGGGAAAATGCTCGGACACGTCAATTTAGTTTTATATATGCACACATTTTGACGTTATTCGTTTGTTTTTTCATAGACATTTGTCAAAGATATGACGACATCGATCCTTTTTTAAATAGAAACATACAGCTTGTGATACATCATTTGAAAGCTAATATCTCGTGCAGTATGCTCATAAACTTTGACGCGATTCTGTCAAGCTATTTCAAAATGGCGACTGTTAAAAGTTTTAAAAAAATCCCTATTTAAATAAGCGGAAATGATATTATGTCTGTTTAAATAGAAAGTAGCTTCATCCGAAAATAGTATGTTTTGTGGAAACCTATTATTCTCGTCACACCGTCTCATCATTTCTTTGCAAAATTGCAAACGCCTATCATAGTCATCTTCTAAAAGCTCTTGGACAAGAGAAACTTTATAAGGGTGGTATTTTTCTTCTTTCAAAAATCTTCCAATATTACCTCTAGATGTATCATGATATTGAGCCAATGAAACCGTTGAAATATGCGGATTATCCTGCAGAGATAATGCAATATCCAATTTTTCATCGTCGCCTAAAACACGTGGCCGTCCATTCGTAGGCAAGTCCTTTACTGTGCCATGTTCATCAAATTTGTGGAATATTTTACTAACAGTGCCCTGTGAAATTTGATTTTCCGGATATTTAGCATTAAATAAAGTGCACACTTCACTTTGACTTCTTATTTTATCTCCACATCCTAACAATATCAAGACTTCGATCCGCTGCCTTTCCGACAAGACCATTTTTGTTTAGAAAATTGTAAGATAATACTTCGGAAACACCTAAATTAATTTTACAAGTTCACAATGTCACAAAATGTCAGAACGTGAAACAATGAAGATTTCTTACCTTGAAAGGTAAAAAAAACATCAATTATTTATGATTTCCGCTTATTTAAATAGGGTTTTTATTTAAACTTTTAACAGTCGCCATTTTGAAATAGCTTGACAGAATCGCGCCAAAATTTATGAGCATACTGTACGAGATATTAGCTATCAAATGATGTATCACAAGCTGTATGTTTCCATTTAAAAAAAATATCGATGTTGTCATATCTTTGACAAATTCTATTTCGAGTAGGGTAATTATGCACATCCCTGTTATGGACAATAAAACCACCAAGGTAACATGGGAGGGGACCGTTTAACAATTTATATAATAAACCATAGCCAAAAATAAAATTCTCTTCATTACAGACGTCTATTCTGGGCACAAATGCATGCTGTTAATAGGTGTATACCGATTACATGAAAGTACAATTCTCATTTCCTTATTTTGCACTTTTTGTAAAGAAGATTTACTCTTGCTGTCTAATAGAAACAGAAGGCTAGGGTAATAGGTAAAATGTGGTGAAATTTTTGTGTTGTATACTGTCATTCTAGAGTAAATGCTAAGATGTTGGAGAAACACAACGAAATACACTTGTTGACTGCAGTTCTCGTGGCAGGTATAATTTCATTGGGATCTTGAAATGTCCTATGTGTAATTTGTGATATTTGCTTTAGCGACAAGTCAACTTTTTTCTTGAATGGGTTTGTTAAACACAATTATTGTAGATATTGGGATAATGATAAACCGCAACCACACTCAATGCCCCCAGTAAATCAACGATTGGGCAGGCATTCTTGGAGACGAAATTATTTTTGTTTGCTTTTCCAGGAGTGTGGTCCATGTTTACCAAAAATATTTAGGCGTGCTAACACCCAATGTAAACGTAACATTTCTAGTTTGCGTCAATGCTATTATCACCATTAAGAATATTAATGCCTGTACAACGTAATAAAATTCCGCTAATTAGGCTGACAGAATGTAAATAATTCCAACTAAGTTAATTAATTAACAATGTGAATTAACTGAGAAGGGAAATTATTTACTCCAATTAAAGCAATCTGAGAGGTCAGCACATTTAGATAAACGATTATAGGGAGTTATTGGAGCAAATATCTATAACCGTATAAAAGACATTTTCCTTTAGGATTTAAACCAGGATATGTTTGGAATTTTTAAATAATTTTGTGAAATGTTTAATTATACATGTGGTATAGATATTTAATTAAACTTATTAAGCAAATTTAATGCTAATCCAACTTGTGTTTACACAAGCTTTGATTAAAGTTTTAATTTAGTGACGCAAATAATAAAAATTTACAAAACATTCAAATTTAAAATTTAAGACATAGTAAATGTTTTAGAAAGCATTCTGTACCAATGAATTCTTGGCATGTTCTTTAAACTTGCTCCAGCCGTGAGCTCCCCAATTAGTGGGTAGTTTCCTGACACATTATGCTGCGTAATACCACTGCCCATCTTGAGTTCTCTTTAAACGGCAATGCTAAGGTAAAACAATTTTTGCCTGACGAGGACCATAGGTGCACATGAACATCTTCATGTTATGTATTTAACTGGCATCATTTAAATTATCGTATATGAAATTAACACATGCTAAATATTACTTTTAAATATATCACTAGGAAAAGGGCTAAATATATTTTTTTTAATTGATTCAGCCGATACTAGGTGGAAATCCATAACTAATCATATGGGATAAAGTAAAACAAAGTTGAATTTTAAAATTCCACTATATTAAAAACAAAAATGACATATTTCGCTAACACTGTAGCTTCGTCAGATTACAATGAAATAATAGTTATTTAAATAGAAAGAAATATGTAATAAAATTCACATTATTGATAGTATAAATAAAACAGCGGGAGGGATACATAAATATATTAACAAGGGTTGTAGAAGATTAAGAACTTAATAATGATGGGTTTTTACAAATTCTAGGTACAAGGCAATGATGGTTAACAAAATAAATTTAACAAAGGAGAATTATTTAAATCTAATTGATCGTTTAGTAACAGGTCCGTATTTTTTAGTTTATTTATTTCCATCGACTCTAGTAAATTTAGTTTAAGGCCTTTATTTTCAGAATGTAGAATTTTAAAAGTTGGATCAAAATTATGATGGGTTTCAAGTAAATGATTAGCATAATTAGAATCAGTTTTGTTATTAATAAAACTCCTATGATCTTCTTGTACTCTCTTGCTGAAATGTCTACCTGTTTGGCCAATGTATGTTTTCGGACAATCTTTGCATTTTAATTTATACACGCCACATTTTTTGTTTCTATCTACTTTGGTTTTATTGTTTTTGATAAATTTTCCTAAAGAGTTATTAGTTTTGAATGCCACATCTATATCAAGATTATAAAGAAAGTCGCTAATTGTTTTACTAGGTTGTCCTATGAAAGTGATAAGTTTAAATAGAAATAAAGGTCTGTCTTTACCACCAAATAACTTTATTTGCCCCTCTAGGGTAGAAAACAAGGGTTATAAAAATACATAAAATGACGATGAATTAAATTAAATTTCTTAATGCATGTGTTGTACTAGTTTCGACTTTAGAGAAAGTCATCCTCAGCAACTAACCATTTAAGAGATTTTTATATGAAAAGAAGTTAAAACAGTTGGGGGAGCAGAGAGGTGATTCAATAATACAATACAATATAATGCAGATTATGCAACCTTTGGAATCGACAGGAATTTAGTATAAGAACGATGTATCTCCATGTGAAGGTAGGGGTTGATTTATACGCAAGTAGAATTAAGGACCTTAATCATAGTCGAGTGATTTAAGCAATGTTGAAGTCAAAACGTGTTGAAAAAGGAGAATTGTAACATATCAATTCATTCTCTTTTCAGTAAAACTAAATTAGCGAGGGGGCATGCTTAATGTTATGGTGGATTGAATATTTGTTAATGAAATTAAATGAACTTATTATTCTAAAAAGGGGGTTGTCAAAATTAGACTATGTCATTTCAAATAAAATGGGAATGCATCAAGTGGTCACTATTCACTTGTTAAAAATAAAATAAAATAAAATTAAATTAAAAATTGTTAGGGCATTAGTTTCTGTAAACTGTATTTCGTTACAATGTGACAGAATTTCCCAATATCAACTCGGTAATGTTAGAAATTAGTTTTATGATCGGTTAGAATATTGTTAAGCTGTTAATGGAGGGTTGTTTGAACAAAATTAATTGATGTTTTTTGTGAAAATCTGTAGTTCTAGGTGTGTTATATTAAATTAAAGGCTTAGTAAGAAAAACTTAATGGTCTTGTATTATGGATGTGTGATTGCCTGATTGGTGAAACGAAAATGTATTTTTAATGTGAAATAATCTTTATTCGTTATGTCCAGCTTTACGTCAATTTTTGACAATGGTGTCTTAGATAAAAATGATTTGCTGGTGCTTGCTGTATTACCTAAACTATGAAAACTTCGTAATTTTGCCATCACAATTAATTAAATAAGTTAGGAGTGGAGTATTAAAATTTATTCAAACTTGGCACATGGGTTTTTTATATCGACGTCTTTAAATAATTATAATGCAATTTTCCTCTAAAATGTACAGGGGAGCCAATATTTAGCCACTTCAAAATTTACATGGTTACATTTTTTAAATATATATTATATACCATACAATTTTCTCAGTGTAAGGCATCCATCATTAGATATCGTGAAGTTAAGGACAAAATAAGTCCTACAACAGATCCTGTAATAATAATCGACTATTATAAGTAGTAAAACCGAACGCAAAAACTCCTTCTTTATCGGACAGTATGCTTGAAAATGTCACTAAAATACGAATGAGCTCGCTAATTGGTGACATTATGTGGGTATAATTAGACGACCCGATGCTCAACAAAATTTCAATTAATGTTTCATTCTCCTCTTCCAACATCTTTGGTCGAGTACGATGAAAGATGTTGGAAGACGAGAATCTGATGATGCCAAAATAAAAATACAGTGTGTTCGAAGTCGGTGATGACAGTATTGCGATGTCGAAAACTATAAGAAGGCGTCAAAAATGGGCAACGTGTAGGCAATTCAGGTCGATTCTGTTCTTTTTCTGTTTGTCTCTGAGATATTTTGAAGAAAGTAAAATGTGGCCTTTTCTCAGATTGGTTTTTTATTATTTTATATTTTTTAATCGGTAATCTGTAAAACATTGTGATAGCCAATTTTTGGCACCGAATAGGTACATACGGTATGTCTGGCGATGTGGCAGACAAGAGGACAAACGGACCAAAAATTTCATTTTTCGAGGAAAAGTCATTCTTTTTAAAATTTTTGCTTGCTAAAAAATACGATTGTCGACGGAAAAGAAAAATTCTATAAAGGGTGTAGAAATAGTTAAAAATTCAAATTTTTTACAAAAGTAAAGTACCCTTATTCTAGAGTTTTTAGCAAAATTATATTTAAGACAATTGTATCAATGAATAAAGAACGCATTTTTCTAGTTGGGCTATAAGATAGTCCTCCGACTTCTCCTAGGGATGTTGCTTCTACAGCTTGTACAATTCTTAGTTTTAAAATGTTCTCATTATTTGGCAGTCGATTGGCATAAGTTAAGCTTTAGGCGTCCCCACAAATACATATCTGCCAACGTAAGGTCGGGACTTCCTGGGGGTCATCAAACTGGACTATTTCGCCCGATCCATTTTTGTCCAAATTCCAAATCAAGTCATGCCTTTACTTTTCTAGCAAAATGTGCCAGGCATCCATCTTGCTGGAAATGCATGTTACTTAGATAATCTAATGGCAGTTCTTCCAAATGATCAGAAAAGAAGTATTTAGCCTATTTTGTTGGGCGCTGCCTTTATTTGCTTTGGCCAAACATAAATTGTTTACCGTATTTCCATAGGTTGCATAGTTCAAAATATGTCAGCTGAAATAAAAGGCTTTTTCTCACACAAAATATATTTAATTACTTCTATTATTTCAGTTACGCACCGTCATATGTGGTCTGCGTAGCAGCAAATACGGTTTACAGTTACATTTTGATATGGTAACTACTTACTTTATTTAATCAGCTACACATTCTACATCACTAACAACAAACAATAATATCGTGATACAATACTACATTCTTAAACCTTAGAGAATTTATTGCATAAATTCCACGAATTTCCGACTGCTTTTTACAAAAGCTTAACTGGACTCGAGTCGTGATATAATAATTACATTATAACATCTTCGGAACTTAACTCCGCGAATTGACTGACTTATTTCATGGCTTGGATGCCGTAAAGTCAATGAAACTCGCGTAAATACCGCGAGTGAGACCGTTTCTCTTATGAAGGCTCATACGAATCTGAATTGTTAAAACATGTTAAGTCTTATTTGTGATATATCATCCATCTTTCTCATACACACAGTAGCATCCTATCACGGCGTTTCAATTAACACGTAAGTATATCTAGTTGCCTAACAATAAACCCTTCTCGCTCGATACAATCTCGGTTTTTCGCTTTTTCCTTGCTTTATTTCGACGAACATTCTCGAAAATTATTCTTGGCGGTTGAAACTACGTTTTAGATTGTAACTGAAGTTAACTGACTTTTTTTTACTTGTTTCCATATGAATTTGTCGTTTCCATGCACCGAAGATAAATTAAAATATTGTAGACGGCGACGTTGCCGTACTTTCTTTACTTTGAATTGATACTTGTTTTTGTTATTAAATTATGCAACTAGATAACTCAACCTTTCCCCAACATATTTAAATAAGAGTTTATATTACAAGTATTCTTAAAGAAATACGGTCCTATTATACCATAGTAGGAAACAGCGCACCAATCATTAACTTTTTTAAATATTGACATCGGCATCGGGTTCGGATTCTGAACATAAGATTAACATCACTCCAATAGCGAACATGTTGCGATTCTACAGTTCCATTCGTCGAAAATGTGGAACGTCGAAACGAACATAAGTTTATGGAATCCCCTATTACCACCTAAAATCTTACTTCCTACCCACAAACAAAAATCTAACCTATTGCCATCATCGCTCTCTTCCAATGTGTGATTATAATGGGGTTTGTAAAGACTTATCTTAGTTTGGTTTAAAATTTCTTGAATAGTACTTTTTGGACTACCTGTAATTGTGTGGCTCGTTTCCTCAAGGACAGTGTGGGGTTTTCTCTAACAGGCTGCAGTACGAGTAGAGTCGCTGCATCATCTGCATTGTAGTATTTTTTTACTTTTTTTTAAGCTTAATACGGATCCCGTTTCACGAAGTTTCTTGACCAGCTTTCAGACCACCGATTTGGTTACGGGTACATTGGGGAACCTTCCATGAAATTTTTCAATAACGTATCTGTATGAGAAATTACTTGACATTGTAATAATTTATTTCTGAGGTACCTAATCAAAGGTGATACTTTACGTAAGCAAAATCCAAACAATTCTCTTAAAAGTATTTCGCTAAAAACTTTAGAATAAGGGTACTTTACGTTGGACACCCTGTATGCAATACATTTTTTTCATCGGCAATAGTATTTTTTTAGCAAGCATACATTTTTATAAAGAATGACTTTTCCTCCAAAAATGAAATTGTTGGTCCGCTTGCTCTTTTGTCTATCACATCGCCGGACATACTGTAGATACTCTTATTTATTCATATTTTAGTTACAACGCTTTTTGGAACCATCATCGACTTTGTTTGAGAGCCACATGGAATTTTTACTTAACAAGAAGTATAGGTATAACTTTGCAGATAATCAATTAAAATACGATTCCAAGCACTAATCCAAAATAAAAAAAAAAACAAAATTGTGACCTTAAAATCAGTAAAACAACTCAAACTTGAACATAATTTAATATAGTACTCTGCATTAAATTAAGTTAAAATTGTCTTTAGTATTGATACTATAAGCATCCACTTGTAAAAAGATACCATCAAGTATCTGCTGATAACTTTCGAGTTTTGGTTCCTTAGATTTTGTGATAGCTTGTCAAATGATTATTTTCACAGCTGCTTAAATATGATGGTTCATACAAGTCGTAAAAGTTAAAATGCCAATAAGGCACGAAGTTTACACAGGGCGGAAGTTTTACATAAATTAATCCTTTTTGGGTTGGATTTAAGGGTGTAAAAGTCGCAACGTGAATTCTTACACTTTAGGAAAATGTGTGGAATTCATCTAAAGGGTGTTTCTTTTGACTATATTGGTTCATAGTCATTTTATTTTGTAAATATATTCTTAAAAGTTCTGCGCCCTTTTTTTGGTTTATGAACGCATGCATGAAGTCTTTAAAAGTAGTAATATAAAGGTTGAATATATTAGGTTCAAAATGAGCTTTTTAGGCCCCAACATAAATTATAAGAACATTCTATTCGAATGTTGAATCGAATATTTTCTTCCTCGAATGTTGCTACTTCTATTGATAAAATAAATCATGATCTTAAAATTATTGCCTATGTTTCCAAATCTCATAACTTAGTTTTACACGAAAAAAAACAGAGCTGATGTTGTTCGCTACTTCTAAATCTTCAAAACTGGAAAATCAACTATTTAAAATCTCTGTAAACGACAGCGACATAGCACCTGTGAATAAATATAAAAATCTGGGATTGTTGATTGATTCTGAGCTGAGATATTCTGATTATGATTTATCCTTAATGCAGGAAACGTATGGCAAACTGAAACTTTTATATATTTTTCACTCTATACACCTCTCAATTTATCGGTAATTTGAGATACGCCACTTCGCACATGTATACGGATGATACCCAGTTGTACTTATCCTTTCGCCCTGAAAACATTCTTGAGGCTATTGACAGGCTGACCTAGATCGTCTGCTAAAAATCTCTACGCAACATTGTCTCGAACTAAATCCTAGAAAGTGTCAGTTACTTCTGTTTGGTCTTGCTGAGAGCAGGAAGCAATGTGGAAACATGTTTCGCGTTGTTCTTGGTGGTCAAACCTTATCCTGTTCAACCATTGCTCAAAAACTCGGATTGCCACTTGACGTAAACCTGAGGTTTACCGAGCATGTCAATAACTGTGTAAAAAAGGCATTTGCCAATTTCAAACTTACATACTACCAAAGGCACCTTCTAAGTCCTGATCCCAGAAAATCGTTAAGTGACAACCTGGGCTTATCTCAATTCACTTTTTGTGATGCATTGTCTCTTAGAGAGGGATGTCAGACGTAGTCAGAAGATTTAGAACTGCTGTATACGTATGACAGGTGGAACAAGAAA
Source organism: Polydrusus tereticollis (assembly GCA_963920685.1). NCBI lineage: Eukaryota > Metazoa > Arthropoda > Insecta > Coleoptera > Curculionidae > Polydrusus > Polydrusus tereticollis. The sequence continues at coordinate 28,921,371 of OY987331.1, read as the reverse complement.
GTATGATAGAGGTGTGAGTGCTACAAGAGAGAAATAGGATGGCCTAACATAAGAGAGACAAGAATGTTTCATAGCCTAATAATGTCTAGTAAAATAGTCGTTAAAGAATGCCCGGATTATTTATATACAAAAATTAAATTTAGATATCACTCTTACGCCTTCGGCATAAATCTACTATCACTCCTCCGTTGCACAAAACCACTCTGTTCGAGAGATCATGCAGTTATCAAGTCTCCTTAATCTACGACAAAGTTTCCGTGAGTTTGAAATTTGCCCCAACTAACTTATTTAAATATGCAAATCGTCCTTTTATCAGAGAAATATGTTCAAATACACAATAAACAGTTCACATCAAGAGCGGTTTTAGCTTTTCAACATGAGGGGGGGGGGTAATTTGAAATCCCAATTTTTTTAAAACAAGTATGCAGTAATATATAGAAAAGCTCTTATTAACCTGAAGTAACCAGAAAATAATTAGAGAGGGGGGGGGGGGTCAGAAAAAAAATAGCGCCGCAGGTGAAAAATTTTTGGGTGCCACGCCCTTTTTTTCAATGATGATGCTTAAAATTCTAAATTCATGGGGGGGAATACCCTATTACCCCCCCCCCCCCCCGTAAAACCGCCCTTGGTTCACATAATTGTTGCTGCCCCTCAGTGCCCTCCACCTTGCCAGCTATAGTTTACTTATATTTACTTATATTATTTCAATTGGGTAAATTACGTGTTATTGCAGATTAATTGTTAGTTTATATCTTATCGATTAATTGAATTTATTGTTCCCTTAAAGCCGTATTACAGTCGCGCAACTCGATGCAAGTCCATGCAAGACGCAATAAGAATTGTCCAAAGGCATGCGCAGTCGAAGCTCAGCTGATCCCTTGGTGCAACTAGGTTGCACGAAAATTTTATCGGTCTGGCGCGATATTTATTGCATTGCTCGTGCAAGTCTGGGGAAAAAGTTAGTTACTTTTGTGTAACCAACAGCGCTAAAAGCTTCTTTCTGTCCGTTCCGGTCCATTAACGTCTAGCAGCAAGGCAGAAGCAGCAATAATGGTGCACAATGATGCAGCGAGTACTTTTCTTGGCTTTAATTTATTTATTTTGTTTATTTTATTCATTACTAACAAAAAAATATTTCACAAACACCAGAAAGTCACAAAATAAAACAATAACAATAACAACTTTGAGGTTAGAAGGTTTGATGACACTTCGCACAAAGTTCTAGAGGTTGGTACTCTTGTTGCAACTAAAAAAAAGTTGCATGGACTTTCACGCTGTTTTACATTATGCAACTTTCTTTCATGCAATACTTTGACCTTGTCATTTATTGCTGCAATTAGTGGCGTGACTGTAATACGGCTTTTAGTGATTACTGCTTACGTCATAGTTTAGAATATTAGGTTAAGTAAGGAAGCTTTGCTTCAATCTCGCGTTTTGTAATTATTTTTTCTTTAATTACAATAAAGACATACTAAATAAATAAATAAATATTCAAAGAGACATCTTTGATACAGCTACCAAACTGTGTCTTACAGACTCCTTTGTTTTGTCTCACTCTGGTTACTGGTTAAATAAAGACATTATTATTATTATTATTAATGACACAACTTTTTGAATACTTTAAATTTACGCGACAAAACTATGAGTTGGTTAGATAAGTAATTAAGGGATTAAGGAACTTTCAAAACGGCATTTACAGATGTCGCTGTTTCTCTCTTTTAGTATGTGCGCCACATTGCTTATATAGTTCATGCAAAACAAAAACCGATGCACGTCATACCATTCGAGTGACGTCAGTTATCGACAGTGTTGCCAGCTTGTAACCAAAATATCCGAGTGAGGGAATTACACAGTTTTTTTTTCATAAAAACAAGATAAATATACAAAAATTTTCAATAGTTTATATATTAGTTGACTGCATCATACGTTTTATCATCAACTTTAATAGATCTAATACTTCTTTTATTTTCATCTTGCCAAGATCGACCAATACTACCTGAAAAATTCATGTTTCATCCAAGAAAACGAATTGGTACAAAGATGCTTCTTTTTCTTTAATATATTCTTTCAAAAATACATGTAGTTTAAAAACTACATGCAAAAGTTCCATAAGCCCTCGCCTCAGTTCATCTTTTTACCATCCGAAGCGTATTTTCTTAAGTTTGAGATGTTCTAAAAAAAAGTTACAGCTTATGAATAACCGATGTAAAATATTATAATTTTTAACTAATACAAGTTACTTGTTTCGTACATTCCATAAATAGTGTCACGGATAGAACTTATATCCAATCTTTACACATTTACAACTCTCTTTGAATTAGAACGTTTGTTTTGAGGTGATTCCAATCATTTATTTTCCTTAACTGTTGTTGAAATTGCGCTTACAGTGGAGATATTCAAATTTAGGGCAGCTGCTACACGCTAAAAATTAGTAAAGTAGAAATAAAATATCTAGACGTTAACATACTCTTTAAATTTACTTCTCTGTACTGCTGTCAAGGGTAACAATAGGCCATTGTTGTTAAGTTTTTACTGAAAATAGCTCCTTAGAGAAGCTCTTTGCACCGATTATTTAAACGCTTCGGCATTTTTCTGAAATAGTAAACAACGTAATCGACAGAGATATGTATGTGCACTTTTGTTTCTCTTAATAGCACAGTTTTTTTAATTCTATTTATAATAAGATCTGGAGTTTTTGTTAAAAAATAGACGCACAGCAACACGAAACCGTGAACAATTAAGGTTAGTTTTGCATGAAACGTCAAACAAAGCCAACGAACGAGCTGGCGCCATCGCACCGTTTACAGTTGTGTTGCCTGCAACTATTGGCCAAAAAAATTCTATTTATATTAATTTTTGCAAGCTTAAATAAACAAAATATTTGCTATAAGTGGGTTAGTATCAAAGGAGAATACTTTAAGTTTGTAGTAAATTCAATATCGCATAAAGTTTCAATACGTTTTGCTCAAATTTAATTTCCTCGTGTGTTCTTACGGATTTACAATTATCAGCTGATTGTTGACGTGCATCGGTTCTTGTTTTGCATCAACTATACAACCAACCAACTCGGATATTTTTACGGATTTATATTACAGCAGCAAAAAGTTGTTTAAAACATAATTCTTCGACAGTTCCTTAAAATAACCGTATTGTTCAACAAGAAATTAAAACATTGTATGTATGGCAAATAATTGTACATTTCGAAATTGATAAAAGATGAAATAAAAGAAATTGCGGACAGCCTCGGCAGTCTTGAGTAATCATTTTCTCGCTTTTAAGGAAATTATAAGAACGAAGCAGCAACAGCAGATCTGGTAGAGTTTTTAATTTCAGTTATGGAGTCGTAACTTTAAACATTAATCGAATAAAGTATAATAATTCGGCCGTTATAAGTGTCGATTTTTATAAAGAATAGAGCTTACAAAGTGGCCAGGGCCCTTTTAAGTAAATTGGAAGTAACCGTATATAAGTTAGAGGCGTCGATGGAGCACTTTAGACATAGACAACACAAAACAGGCCCTTTCAGATAAATTACTTTTATCGAAATTTACCATCGAACTAAGGTTCTTATAATATCAAGTTTTTATTACTTTGCTCTATTTCATTGAGATTAAATCTAATGGAGGTTTATTTGGGATATTATTATCAATCAAAGGGATTATTAGTTCCAATATCGTATATTTCTTCGCTTAATAATAATAGGTCTTTATATCTGTAATACGTGTTATTCAATTTTTGATGAAAATTAAATTTTTGTCTTTACATAAAGGGTTTTAATTTATCATTAGCTTATGAAGCTGATGAAGAGAGACGTAAGAACGAAACAGTTGCATTATACCTCTGATTTCTCGTTTATGGCGAAGTTCCGCTTATAACCGAGCCTGTAAAATTATACAATTAACAAGCAGTTAAGTTGGAATAAATAAAAAGTGGAAACCGCCAACAAAAAGATTTTTCAATAATTCATTAATTTTAATAGGCAAGTTTAGATTATTAGGGGATTCTTATTAAGCCTAAACTTTTGTTGAATAATTTATGCTCCTTTAAAGGTAAACTAGCCTATTTTTTTTATTCGATTTTAGCGAAGTATTTTAAGATATTAGAACAACAGGATATTTTATATTTAAAAAAATGCTAAAACCCTGCAATCAAAGAGTGTGTTTGCATTCAGTAATAAGTCGGCGAGATGTCGCACGGACGCACCATTTATGTGATATACAAGTTTGGTTCGTGGCAGTGGAGGGCGCATGGGGTGTAATGTATTAGTTTTATCTTCTGCATCGTGTCTTTAAGTGATTTGTTAGAGGACTGGGGAAAGGTGTTTAGGTACGATATAATTAGCTCCACACAAAAAAAGCAGTGCCACAAATGTCGTATCTGGTAGCTCTCTATTCCTGGCGTCAACTGATATGATAAAAAGATACAATGTAATAAATAAAGTGTACAAAAAACCCTCCTTCGGTCCAGATTGTAGGGGAGAACGGGGAGCATTCGGCCACAATGCACAACTCTCTAAGTAAGAAGTAAACCAAATATTTAACTGTAAAAAAAATGTACATGCGGGGAATGATAAACATTAATCTCAACATATAATAAGAAAGAAAAACTAAAAGATCACGTTTTCTAATAAAATTTTATTTTTGAAAAAATACTTACAAATGGCCGAATGCTCCCCATCCCTAGGGAGCATTCGGCCATTCAAAGGGGAGGATTCGGCCAAAGGACGTATCTGGTAAGGTAACTGGTAAAGTAGCTTTTTAAACAAAAAATAAATCAAAAATATTGTTTAAAGTTATGTTCTCTTTAAATTAACACAAATAATTAACATATTTATCAATAAAGCCAAATTTTAATAATACAAGTATTTTGACTTAGTTAACAATTATTGTTGCGAAATTATAGCAAAAATGATAGTTCGCGGCAGTTCTCGCAGTTCCAGACTGTGACGAGAGAATCATTTTCCTAAAAATATCTGTTGTTTACTTCACTGATGTCGTCAATGACAGGAAAATAAAATGTTGTTGATATGCCTTTTCTTCTTAAGAACTTAATTTTATAGGTATTTGCGTTTATTACGCTTAAAATTTGCCCGATAAAATGAACTAAAGAATTTTTTGCTTTAAATCGTACAAGGACAAAATCTTCCTCAATTAGCTTCTCTTCATTAAGTTCATAATCAATCACACAATCAATGTTTTCAAGGTCATCACTGACATCATCATCAGAGTCATCATGAAGTGATGTATCATCCTCACTGGAAGAGGAATCCGAGTAATTTTGTTTTAGTTTAAGTTTCTTAATCTGTGATTTGTTGTCCTTGTTTTTTGATCTAAGCTTATTAAATACGTCTCGTCTTGGACACTTATTTCTTTTTCTTTCCTTTTCCCTCTCAATTTCCTCTAATCTGTCTTTTTCCGGAGAACGGGGAGCATTCGGCCATGGCCGAATGCACCCCAGGTATAGGTGGACGAATGCTCCCTAGCTACCAAAATATTTTAAATCAAACGTCATATTAGTAACTAATTTTTGTAGGTTATAAAATGATTCGGGAATAGAAACAGCATTATAGAAGCACGTTTTACTTAAAAAACATAAAATTAAATATCGTTCCTTCAAAGAAAATATGGGGAATATATTTAGTAAAAAAAACTTACCTAAAAGCCGATTTTTATTCTTTTCTTGGTAAAATTAGTCCGATGCACAAATAACGTGTTTATTATAATTCCGGACGCGAATAAGAATGTTGGTAATACTGTACTCCCTAAAAAACGCGGGAAATGTAAATAGATTTTAGAATAACTTAGGTGGCCGAATGCTCCCTGTGGCCGAATGCTCCCCGTTCTCCCCTATGTATATTGTAGTGCCAGTTTTCAAGCACAAGGGGAATCGGGAGGATATCTCTCAGTACAGACCTATATCACCACAAAACTAAATAGGGAAAGTCTTTGAGAGCTGCTTTTATTCAAGATTATATGACCTTTTTAGAAAACTTAAACCTCCTGTCAAACTGTCAGGATGGTTTTAGGAAGAAACGATCTACCATGTCGGCACTTAATGAACTATTAACTTGTATCACCTGTTTTGATATGAGTCGCGCCTTTGACACGGTGGATCATAGACTACTTTGCGAGAAGCTTAGTAGAATGGGGGTGAGAGGGACGCCTAATTAATGAATAATGTCTTACTTATCGGGAAGATCCCCGATGGTCTCGATACACTCATCTTGTCAACGAATTACCGCTGGACTTCCTCAGGCCTCCATTTTGTCTCCCATACTATTCTGTTGCTTTATAAACGATTTATCCTTATTTTGTAACCTTCATGGGATAGATATCAACTATGCTGATGAGACTAATATGCTGTTGAGTACAAGAAATTTGTGGGAAAATGTGCTAGAGGCGCAAGCATCCATTGATAGGATGATTTTATGGTGCCAATCAGTAAAAAAACAGTTAAAAAAGCAAATTTTATCCAGTTCTGTACCAAGTACCCTTGTGGTAGGGAAATGGTGAGATTCAGGTTTCAATCGTCAATAGATTAGGAAAAGGTTTTAAAGAAAGTCTCAAATATGAGTAAAGAAAAGAGGGAAGTATGCCACGCCTGCATATACTATAAACAATTTTCTTAATTAAATAATAATTTTGATTTGGGTTCAGAATAATATTTTCGGATGCGCTGTATTTGATGTGTGTTTTAAAGGATTTTACGCTGTTAGGACCCGACTACAAGGTTTACTTCTGCACAACATGCTATCAACATTTTAGTTCAATAAATGGGAAATGCAAACGGGGTTTCAAGTGACACATACTTTATAGGATTAGATGGGATATATTCTATACCAGTGGTTTATGGTAAATCAAATCATATATTTACCGCGTTAACCTTAAGTTATACCATTTTTTACAGTATATTATAAACTATATCTTAAAGATGATACGACAGTATACAGGGTACCCAAAATTCGTGTGCAATCTCTCGCAATTATAGATAACGTGAAAATGTCATCGTAACTATATATTATTCTTTTTTAAATAAGAGGGTCTCGTGGGAAACATTTCTATGAACTTACGATGCTGTTTTTATGTTATCTACAGGGTGTCCGGTAAGTATATAGCACAGTGGCGGCCCGTGAGTACAGGCGTGGATCCAGGGAAAAATCTGAAGCAGCGCTTCAGGCGAAGATTTTTACAGAGCTGAAAACTAATCTTTTAAATACTCTGGCTACTCATCTTTAAAATGGATTCGCAACATTAGTTTCGATAAAACTAGCCGTTTTCGAAGAAAATATATTGTTTTATAACACGTTATTAAAATAATAAATCAGATAACTACACTAAAACACCGGTCGTTTTTTATTCGTTAACAATGTGTTATTGACAACACTTTTCTATATTGTCTGATTGATTGAGTATATAAGACTTAGGTAATGGAGGATTATTTCTATAGTGAATACGCTGACATGCATTTAATTTATGGACAAGACTCGGTAATTGTGTGGAGGCGAGAAGAATTTATTCTGATGAATCTGTATATGAATCCGAGAGATTACTCATGAATTTTAGGATACACTGTAGCAGTATAAAATAAATGTAATTCAGGTTTATCGTCATTTAACTCGTAAAAAGCGCTCTACGCTTAGTATATCCAAATATAAATACCTGGGGTGTACCCTCTTTTGTAAATAAATTGTTTAAATAATAATTTAATATGTTTATAAAGTTCAGTGTTAAAATATTTATTTGGCTAGAATCTAGAAAATACAGTTAAAAGAAAAACAAACATTTGGATAACATACACGTTTTAACAATATAATTGGCAGGTTTAAGAGCCATTCTCTTAAAATGCTCTGTATGAAGTACCTACTTTAGTTTAATCAGTTGCAAAAAAGCTTTAATTCACCCACTTTTCAATTTTGAAAGCACTTATTATGTCTGATCTGCTCCATTTCATTATATTCAGTAACCAAAATGTACTCGCTTCGACCTCGTCCAGTCGAAAAGAAATATCGAATCCCCAAGGGCTAGGGGATTTTTAGGAACCTTTCGGGGGCAAAATATTTCTCGCAACCGTCGCAGAGTGTGTGACATTCTTGCGACTATTGAAGAAAAGTTTACGTTTTCCGATCGTCCCGCTAAAAGTATTTCGCTGCTGCTTTTCAGGGTAGAAAGCAACTTTTCCACTTTTAACAATCAATTTTTTAGGTGTCACTTAACAAGTTTTCCCTTTTATGTTTATCTGCGCTAATTAATTATTCGTTTTTAAACCTATGAGCGCTGAAACTTCAAGTTGGTTTATGGCATTATTGAAATAGAACATATTATACAGTTAATAAAAATATTGTGCAGTTAATGCTGCTTAGGATGCAACCAAATATACTGGGTGTCAAGTTATATTCTCTGTTTTTGATCGCAAGACAAAATTTTAAAAAACCCACCAAAATTTTTTGCGAAATGAAGCTGGAAAGACATTTTTAATAGAGAGTTTTTTGCAGTAAGCAGTTGAATTTGACATTGTATTGCATTTGTAGTTCTAATTAAAAAAATAGATTATTCTACTATTTTTAGATGAAAAAGATATACTTGGTAGAAGCCGGCACGAGCAGTCGTTCTCGAGAAAAATAATAATAACATTTCTGGTGCACATTCCTAAAGGAAGCAGAAAACAAGAAAAAACATTTGACAATAATGCTGTGAAACAGTCACTAAATAATCTTAACTTTTTTACTCATTAACATCAACAATTACATAAGAAGAAATATTTAACAAATGACAATCCTATTGATGAATAGTTCACTTAAGTTACATCGGTTGTTGAAAATGTGCACCCTAATTAAAATTCCCAGTGCTTCATGATCAATCATAACAGAACCTATGCGTTTCAACAACATTTTCACCATGTTGTAATACAGATTGGTCATCACAGGTGATCCAAGTTTCTTCAAAACGCCCGAGGTAGCATCGGAACATTCCTTGCAACTTACCGACTGTCGGGCAATGGTTTCGAGTTTTTCCATTAAATCGGGATCTCTCCTAAAATGGGCAGAAAAAGAAATTAATAGCGCCCAGCAAACGGACGACCATGACATTTTACAGGCCCTAGAGTAAGTAATATGATCATAGTTCTAACTCGATCTGTATATACTTATTTCCCTAAAATGACCAATGTATTGTAATCTCAAATGCCCCATTATTTAACTGTAATACAGGCATCTATCAAATATTTCGGGTGTGTGTCTAATTGTTTCACAGTATGCGATAATGCCATTGCTTAATTCTTCCGTAGTTTAATGGGGACCAAATTATATGTCCTTCACCTTGAAATTTTGACAGTTGGCCGGGTTATTACACTAAAAAAGCACTAAAGCGATGAGGTAAATGCTTTAGACTTAAATGGAAAAATGTGGGGTAATGTAATTAGCTTTCCAGCAAATTTCGTAAAATCATAAAAACATGAAATAAAATAAAAGTATTTTTGAAATGTTTTATTGATTGTGCGTTACTTAATGATAGTACATAGAAAGGAACTGAAAAAGTATATTACATACCAACAGTGGTAAGAAGCCGCCTATTAAACACGATTTCGAAAATTACGGTACGAACGTTAGCGTCATTCGGGTTCTTGAAGGTATTTTTACGTCAGGATTTTATCCTTTGACATCTGTTACTTATTGCGTACGGCTTAGGTATTGTCGTTTATAGACGAACGTAAGCGAAACTTGCCCTTGTTAATACAGAAATTATAATATTACGTAACTGCTCTTACGCACAGCTTGGCTTCTAACAATATACTGTGTGTAATTAGAGTTTTACCGATAAAGTAGACAGTGCGTAAGTAGGTGTAGAAGTAGAAAAACAGTATTTTCTGATGTATCCCTTTATATCTTTTCAAATATTGAACAGCAGTTTTGTTACCTATCCTTACATTTTTAATCAACAATCCTATAGCGGTGCAAATGTACTTACTGTTCAGGATCCTTTGGAAATGCAAACATGCTTATTCCTTGACCTTCTTTTGAGTGACACTCTCGAAACGCATAGGTATTACCAGGCATAATTTTACAATAGCACAGCACTCACAAGAACAAAGAGTTAAACAATACGCTTTTTTCAACAAAAACGACAACTAAACTCGATAACGATAACTCATCGACTACCGGACTAACGGCTGAAGCACGACCGGCTTAAACTTATGACAGTTGGCCGGGTTACGATAAAGTTCTCCTGTAAGAAACCCTGGTTGTGAAAAGAATGGACATATCAATAATTTCGACCCATACGGTGAATTGCATGTGGGTTCTCATCCGCCCATACATGACTGTGGTGGTAGTTCATTAAGGCATCTCTGCAAAAATTTGCCTCTGCGCTGAATAATAGGTTTGTTCCAACACCCAATTTCTGTACCGTCCCAGAACCGTCACTAAACTGTTGGGATCGATTTTACGCGCGGGCGTTAACTTTGCATGGTTTCGTGTCCGTACAAAAATAGAGACATGCGTTGGAACGGTTTTTGAACCGATATAATAATGCGGCGTGGTAGCTTGGCAAAACTAACCTTACTTTTAAATGTAAACAAATTGCCAGGATATTTTTAAAAATGAAAACAACTAACTGGTAATATTAATATTTTATTCATAAAACTTCTTTTGTTTACCAAAATATTTTTCATTTTTAACTCACAGTCCGTTTAAAACCTCGAAATCACCATCAGAAAATTAAGCATTCGATAGAAAATCACTGTCTCCTTTGTCGCACTCACATTTTTTAATTTAAAAAGTTATTTTATTTCGTAATGTCAAAACTAGTAAACAAACGAGCGAAAATAAATAAACCGCGAGAACTTTTGACAAACAGACAAACGGACTAATGCGCAAGTCAGTTCAAACAGAAAATGCTTTCAATCAAGTATCGTAATCATAATAGTAATATTATCATGTATCGTAATGACCATACAGAAACCGATTCGCGAATGGTCCTTGACAATGTTGAAACGCCAGCAAGGATCGTACGGTAAACCGTCGCGGGTTAGTATATAGGAACGCTTTTCTCCTTCCGCGTGAACCGGACTTTAAAATGCTCGAAACTGTAGAAAACCTTACATTTGCGTTTAAAGCAATCTTTCTGGTACCTACTTGTTGTAGTATTCCTCAATTTCATGATGCACTTATTCTTTTACTTGTGGAGTGGCTGCTGTACGGTGTCACCCGTTTCCAGTGGTTTGTTTCTGAAAAATTCCAGTTTTACTAAGACGTTGATAGAGGCGGGTAAACATAGTATGATGCGGGATAACACGATAAGGGCATGTTTCCTTATAAAGACGCCTGGCTGCTAATGAATCAACGTTGGGTTGGCCATAAACGAAATACATGTTGTACATTTTACTACTTGTATAATTAATTTTGAAAAAGCTTGACAACTAAACTTCTTACTAATGAACGTCGGTATGCGATGCCTTTTCACCTTTTTCTGTTTTCTACTCCCGAAAATGTTACTATTCTTTTTTTCAAGAACGATTGCTACCTTCTACCAAGTATGGCTTTCTAACGTAAAAATGATAAAGAAATTGACAATGCGGTACCTACAAGCATGTATAAAAAAGTTACGACTCCTCAAAAGAGTAAAAAGACATGTAAAGGGTAAAGTACAAGGGTGAGCCATACTAATATCAAATTTGAATTTCGTGTTTCAAAAACCCCCTAGATACCAATTTTAGTTCAAATATCGACATTGCTTCAAAAACTATTTTGAAAAAATAAAAGTAAAAATTTAACACCCTCTATATCCCTGAATATTTTCGCAAAACAGTACTGCCAACCAAGTCACAGAGCACAACAAATTATAGTCCAAAATGTGTTTTTTATGCGACGGTTGGCAATAATATGGGAATTGTAATAAGCTTGCAATCACGCATGCGCTGTGTTACATTCAATTTTGCGTATCACTTGCATTGCATGAAACTTGCACAATGTCCCGCCAGCTTTAGATTTCTCGCCCCTTACGTCATATTTAACTGCCATCTGCAAACGTTAATATTTTTAGAAATATGCCATAATGCCTTATGCATTATTAAATAATAAAAAAGCATTAAAACCGCCTTTCTTAAAAATACTCTATTTCATATATTTATCTTTAATATACAGGACATCCCATTAAAAATATTTATATTTATTGATGCCCCTTGTATTTCTGAAGATATTAAAAATATGTTTTCGGATTGATTTAGGAACAAACTTACACTTTTGTTGTTTTTTTTGTCATTGAAAACAAAGAAGTTAAGGAGGGTGTAAGAATATAAATATTTATTATTAATTGTAACAGAATATGGTATTATGAAGTTGGCGTAAAAGCATTTAAAAATCAATTTATTCCATTAAAACATTTATTTTATTTTTCTGATCTAATTGAAAATCTCTTACGAAGTCGACGTTTGGCCAAACACAAATCGCGAAAAATAGAATTTAAACGCTGCGAACATAGGTTTTCTATTAGTTTTGTCTGGGAACGTGATCTATATCTTTCGAATACATTCAAGAGATTAGAGGCTGAGTTGAGAGTAAATTAGTTCCCAGAGAGCAAAGCAATTTCCGCATGTTCTGAAATTGTTGGGGTATCCGTTGCTGTCTACTTTTCGAATTTGGTTTCAATGTTCCGACACAGTGCGGTCAAAATATCGTTTGCCCTCAGTATCTAAGAATACTGTATGCTGGCCGGTTTTAAAAGATGTTAAATATCTCGAATTATAGTCATAAATAGGAATAAAGCCCAGTGGCAGGACTGGCAGGCTTCTACATGTGTACAACTGGCAATTATTCTTGCTAAGAAATCTTCCTCCTTACGAATAGGCGTTTCGTAGACTAAAGATTTCAGATAACCCCAAAGGAAAAAATCCAGGGGGTTCAGATCGCGAGAACGCGCGGGCCAGGCCACGGGACCCCCTCCTCATTATCATTATCGCTAATTTTCAATACAAATTTTGAATTAACAATCAACAAAGTTAATGTTACAATAAATAAGTCATAAATAATACTACGGTCTTAAAATTAGCATCTTTAAAATGTTTATTGCAGTAACGAAATGTTTCTACTCCCCAACAACAAATGTAGTTAAAACAAACAATGTTGAATGAAAGACAGTGGCGTTCAACTAAATCAAGAATTATTTTAACCATTTGGATATGATTTAAAAGATTTTATTGCTCTTTAGCCCAGACGGCTCCTTTGCGGACATATGTTTATTAAACAAAAAAAGTTTGTTTTGATGTCCTCTACCACCCTTTTGGACACCCTGTGTATTGAATTTTTGTTAAACAATTTTGATTTTAAAATGGATAGACCACAGTGGGTTTTATCAAATATATACGATAGGTAATTAACGATATTCAGAGAACGACCCAGGTACTGTTATTAAATCTATTAGTGTATACCTATTAACACAAACCACACACCACCCGTGAGACAGATTTATGACCCAAACAAAAAATATTTCTTCTTCGCCCGTTTCCAAAAACTGTATATGTTTTCACCGCCGCATTATTATCGGTTTGTTTTACACGAAGTGTATCTTTCTTCTAAACTCCTGACATAAGCAAATAATATTCATCGACGAGTGGTTTACAAGTGCTCGCTGTTGGTGGCATCTTTATCTCAACGGGGAAGGAATTATACGATTTTAAACAGCATTTTTTTCTAAGCGATTACGTATTTACTTAGTGCTGGTATTTAATTATTTACGCATGTATCTTTATTGACGGGTTTAAAAAGAGATATTTTTGCATTTAAAGCAGTAGCGAGTCGTGACAAACCCGTCGAGGGGTTCACAAAATATATGTTTGAAAAATTATACTCTATTGCTTAATGCCAGAGAGTAATAAAATGTAAATTTGCAATGACAGGACCGATTAAGCAGGGTGGACAACTTAAAGGTTGCATTGTAAATTTCAGGTAAATTGGAATGCCGTATTTCAGACCTACATCCCGAATCGGTCCAAAATTAGGCTCACCCTAATTAGGATACAATAGAAAGACAAGTTTGGTGAATGAAACTAATGTGACAGCGGCGTTACTACAGGTAGTTTATTAAAATGAAAGTATAATAATAATTATACTTGATTATAATTATAGAGGCAGATAATTAAGATATTATTTATTTTAATATTACGAAGATGAAAGTACTACAATACAATAACTTAATTTTTAAATTTTAGTCATCATGTTCGTCCGATCGTCGTTGGGGTCTAAAAAAGAATAAGGGGCTCTACAGTGTTTTCTAGCATGTTATCAGCTTCCCACATTCTTTCTCCTATTTCAGTCACATGTTCGAAGCACTTACTCCATTTTTCACAATTCACTGTCTTTATTTCGTCTTGCAAGAAGTTTCCAACGTCCCTCATTTTAAAAGTGCTGTTATGCCTTACTATAAACCCTTTTACAGGCGATCACACCAATTCTATGGGGTTTAATTCACAGTGATATGGCGGAAGGCGAAGTACCGTTATATTTCGTCTTAAGGCGATTTCGTCGACAACAAATTTCGTACAAAGAGGTTTATTCAACTTTACAATCGTCAACATATCTTTATGAAACGGCTTCTTATTTACAGTAAGTTGGTATTTTTTCGGATTTTCTTGGAGTGGTAGCTGGCATTATCCATGACTATAACATACCCAGGAGGAATAAGATCTAGCATTTGCTGAAAGTATTCTTTAAAGACATCAGTGTTCATATCTTCATGATAGTCTCCGGTCCGTTTTGATTTAAATGCTAGTAAGCCGCCGCGCCGTTGACAAATCTATCTTTGCTACCAATGTGAGTTATTATTAATCTAGATATACCTTTCCCGAGGGTGCTTCTGATGATTTCGTCTTTCTCTATTAAAAGTGATTTTATGTTTTGAACTTTTTCATAACAAAAATTCATTCCCTTCAAAGTTTTCCATAGTTTCTTCTTACCCACGGGTGGAATGAAATCATCCTTTTTCATTTCAGGCATTATTTTGTTCAAGGTAGGTATTTATTTTCTTAAGTAAAATGAGTGTATGATTCTTCTGATGGTAGTCTTTTCATCCTCATTTATTACAGTTTCTTTTCTTCCTGTACTTCTCAAGTGAACGAAAGTTTTCAGTTAAAGTGTTAGGTAAGGTTAAATAGGATCGACATAAAAAGACATGGTGGCAATTTTTTTATTTAGAGCAAAATGATTTGAATTATTTCAACTTATGCTGGAATTATCCATATATAAAAGCAGTCATAATACTGTTCACAAAGACAAGTTTAACCTTGTTTATTATTCAAAACCGGATAAATCCTAGGGGAACTTTCAAAATCGCTTATATCCATTCTATTTGTGTTAATATCAATTAAAAACAAACTTAAAAAATTCATAATTTGTGTTTTATTATATATTATACATTATATTATGTTATACAAAAAATGGCAGTCAGGTACACGAAATCTGTGCCAACAGAAATAAAAAAAGAGCGAATTTTAGAACCTATTATTCAAATTAATTAAAAATTAAAAGTATGTGTTATTGTGTTTAGCTTCCACTAATTCAAAGAATAATTTAAGTAAGTATTACCGGAAAAATTAAATATTTATAATAACTTCCGTTTTTTTCTGTACTTCCACCTATACAAGTACATAATCTACTTCACGAAGCCCTCAAAGCACGAAGCCCACTTTCTGACCGGCTTTATTTAAGCACTATATACGATACATAAACATAATTTTTTGAGACTGGGGTTGTGGCATCTTTATTTCAGGGACGAAATATCCCTTTGTGAGAAAACCATTTTATTTATTTACGGAATACTCTATGCAAATATCTGAATATTTAAAAAATGATAAATAGCTTTTAGAGTATATGTTGGAACATTTATGATGTTTTACGTAATCTGGGCTGATGTCCTGCATGATATATCTAAATTTTTGGTACAAAAACGTAGATTTAAACTTAACAGCTTCAATTCAAAAGTCACTAAATACTTAAATATATGAGAAGCAGACTTGTTCATTTCTAAAACTTTTCAGACAACGAAAACTGTCTAGAGGCCTAGGAACAGATAACTTATTTTTGTACTTTTGGGACTAAAGTAGGTACTTTAGTCTCGCCAAACAGACAGTAAAGTGGGTCCTTTGATCCCAAGGGACTAAACCGCATTATAGCAACATAAAATTAAACCTCCACAAGGCAGCAATACTGCAGTTTGCCAGCTTCACATTGGTCACAGCTATCATCATATTTTCATTAGATCTGTTCCAACCATCAGTCCCTGACAGTTTCAAACTGTCAAATACAATCAACTAGTTGTAGGACTTAACAAGGCAGTCCCGGACTGCTAGTTGGAACAGGCGTATTGTCGCTACTTTCACGAAATTGATTTTTTAAAATGGGGTCTTACCAACCAATTTTCAATTACCATTCATATTTTATTTTATATTATTGGTTTTTAATGAAAACCTATTTATTTTGCACTAATATCACCAACCTTTTTGATTATTACACCGAACGTCAATCGTTACGTTAACTGCGTTTAGTTTGTCCTGTGCATTTTTAAAGCTAAGTATTTACGTGAAATAATGCGTTTAGAATGCCTTGAAATTTGTAGTCCTATTTATTACTTGATAAAGTATCCAACGCCACCTACTGGTCAAAATGCAAAAAAAATAGACATACGACAATTTGAAAGTCTGCTGTTCATATTCTTTGTTAGCTAATATCTTCCTCTATCTCTCACTGTTAAACAAAGTCATGGAGAGTGCTATCAACGAAAAATTAACAACACGACAAGCCACTGCAGCCCACCCGTATGTGGTTCAGCTTAGTGCATCTCAAACGGCACTGTTAAAAAATTCTTTCATCTGGAGAACGTCATCACTCTGGCACATCCTTGTTCTTTAACGAGTATAATCTGCAAAGATTCAAGACTAACGTGGATCATTTCCTGCGCACACACACCGCTCGCAGAGCGCCATAAAGGGTTAATCCTGCAGTGATGTGCCTTATCATAAAAAAAAACAAAGGTTGTGTTGTATCCATGGACAGTAAAGAGATATAGTTGACTTTTATGTGAACGCGAAGTAAAATGACTTTACCAAAAAATCAATATTAATAATTTGAAAACTTAGTCGCTTCCTTTTGACAGATCCAACTTCATATATTCGTTTCGCTGTATCACGTTTCGTCATCGGCGACTCCTGTAATTATGAGCAGCGCTCGGGTTGCAGGAGTTCCCTTTTACTTTTTTTTTGTTTCTGGTCAAGATACATCTAACTGTTAATATTAATAATTTACTGCCAGCTTTCAAACACGTTTAACAGTTGTCAAAAGTCCGTCAATGAAGCAAAATATCTTGTTTTAATAATCTCTTGTTGAATATAAACCATTTTCAAACTACATTAATGGCCCCATTCCATTCTTTTTACTCTGGATACGCCTCTGTATATCAGACATGAAAGCATATGATACGCCATTTATATTAAAGTGAGAATTAGTGTATTCTGGGCGATATTACAAACCCTTGTATTATTTACAGGGTCCCATTAGAGTAATTAGTAACTCAATACTATAATTGGAGGCGCGACATTTCTAAAAATCCAATACACCTAACATTGTAAATATGTACACTGGAAAAAATATCAAGTTTATATATACCCCTAGAAAAATTACATTTGAATTTATGATGAATAATCCTTTGCTTGGTAAAATTGCCCAAAAATTACTGTGGGCTTCTAAAGTAAGTATATTATAAAGTATCCAAAATATAGAAAATATTTATAGTTAAGTAAGAATAATTATCAAAAATGCAGACATTTTCCTTTTAGTGTAGCGTTAAATATTTAATAGGTGTGAATGTGCGAGTAATTATTTAATTAGCCTGATATTTTTAGTTGCTTTAATAGGCTGCTTTTAGCTATTAATTATATGTTTTAATTAATGGCTAATCTGGTGTCAGGGAATTGTTAGCGGAAAGCATTAGCGTTAATTGGAATTTGATAATTATAGAAATCGTATGATATTTACGCATAGGGCAAACTAACTTATACTTGGATTAAATTGGTTAAAATATTTATACCTATATTTAAGAATAGTTTAAGCAGTGCCATCCTTTCTTGTAACTGTTCTAAATTTTCAACGGCACGAAAGAAAAACCAAAGACATAATAAAAGTAACTAGGTATACTTTATAGTTTTATACAGGGTGTTATTTATTAAGTGTCCGATATTTTACAGGACGATTCCTCAGTTATTTATAAGGTGAAAAGTTCATATAAGCTTGCCCTTAATTTTTGAGATACAGGGTGTTAAATATTTTTATTTTTGTTTTTCGTAAATAGTTTTTGAGGTACTTTCTTTACTTGGACGAAAATTGGTATCTAGGGGTTTTTTGAAATGCGAAATTCGAATTTGATGTTAGTGTAGCACCCACTTGTAGACGGCGCCTGCTACGTGTTTTTTATACTTTTGAGGAGTCATAACTTTTTTGTACGTGCCTGTATTACGTTTTTAAGCAAAAAAATGGGTTTCTTCATAATTTTTACATGAAATAGGCATACTTGGTCTTGGTAGAAGTCGCTACGAGCAATCGTTCTCGAGAAAAATAATAAAAATCAATAAATAGCATTTATTTGTTTTTTTCATTTTAATTAAATTTATTTATTTTATTTTCAGTTCACTCGTAGAATAAGAGAGTGAGACACATGTCAGTGTGTGTGCAGTTAAGTATACGTGTGCGTCGAGAGTTACTTGTGGCTCTTTTCACGCCATCTAACATATTGTTGTCTGCAGCTTGCTGCAAAGACGAAGGTGAGCGACGCGTCTTGTTTGTTGACACTCTTTTGCAATAAACAATTCTCAATTTTTGCAAGCAGATCGTTTTACTTATACCTACCTAATGTTGCAAGTTTTCCGGAAAAGTTGGAATTGCTAAAAAGTTCGATCATCGTTTCAAGAAAAGTTCGAAAAAGTTGGAAAAGTCGGAAAAGTTGAAAAAGTTGAGCTTTACGGTAATTTTAAAATTGCATCTTGCATTGTGATGTGTTCTTGTGTAAAAATTATGTAAACAAAATACTGACTCAACCTTTTATTATCTATTTGATTATTTATATAATATATAAGCGCAAACACGCAATGAAACAAAACAACAAACAACACAAAATAAGACAAAATATAACCTAAGAGTAAGACCAAGACCTCCTAAGATGAATCATCATCATTACCGCTAATTGACGAATCCTCATGAAGAGCGATAGAATCGTTATCAGTGTCCGTAGTTTGTTCATCTGAATCTGACTCATTGATTGATTGATTACTCTCAAATAACTAGGTCGATACTTACGTCCTGACACCGCAGCCTTTTACGGACTTATTGTATCCCCTAGTTATTCGTTACTAGCCCGCCCACGGTAATTTTACGTCTGGGTAATGTCAGCCAGACGGGACCTACTGTTTATCGTGGGATCCGAACCACGCGCAGTCGCTTTCCAACCAACCACTATCCCGATCCCCCCACAGAATCCCACTCCTACAACAGCCCGCCCACACAGCCCGCAACCGAGGCAAGTCTCCGGTTAAAGACCCGCTGCTATAGGAGCATGACCCTGCGGTTTCGATTCCGATAAATCGTTAGTCAGAAGTACCTGCACTCACACATACAACAACCAAACCCAGTACTTTTTTTTATTTGAGCGTACTGTAGCGGGATTCGAACCCGCTCGACTCGAGTAGCGCGAAAGCAGGCTCACGCCGTTTCCGGCGCTTTACCCACTTCGGCCACCGAGACTCATACTCATTTGTCTATCTATGTTCTAGTTCTTTATTGTCTTCTACTAAAGTTTTTTTGATTTGTTAAACAGAAATCCCAGATTTTGACCTTGTAAACCTCCTCGTAACCGTACTGACAGAGGCAGATAAACCTTAACTTAAACCTGACTTGACCTGAGGGCTGAGGGATCTTGCTCTTGCACTTGATCAGTGACGCTACTGTAAAAGGACTTCGGAACCATGTTCACCAGCATTAGTAGTCGTAATCTTCTTTGTTTTATGGTTTGTAAGCAGCTTCACGTTATGGTCGATGTAAACAATTTTTCCCGCTCTTTCAGTTGTTAAACGATTTTTACTTTTAGTATGAATTCTACTTTATGTACTAAAACTTCTCTTGGTAGCTGCGGATGTTGTTGCCATCGATAAAATAGCAGGAGCAACTTTAGACAGAGGAGGTATAGAACACGTGCCCTTCCACCACACTACAGGATCCACTTTGTGAGTACACTTCCAGACAAATTGTTTATCCCACAGTTCATCCTTTGCTTTATATTTAGCAAAGTCAGTTATTACTTCTCCGGCATCCACATTATTCATATGCTCTGAAATCTTATTGATGAACTCTAGCCCATCAACATATTCTTCGGTTGACAAGTTGTGTCCTTGATAACGTGGATTCAGCATTTTTGCCGCTAGATGTAATTTATGTAAACAGAAGTTCTGACGATCAGCAAAGTATAGTATCCATAATTTATTTTTTCTTCTGCTGCAGGGCATTAAGGCACTTTTTCCTCAAAAATTGACTTCAGATTTGCAAATATTTCGGGAACTAACGAAGCATTTGGTTTGTCTCCTTTAATTTTGGTTATCCATTTTCTAATGGGTTCTAGCAGATCTCTGGTGTTTTCGAGCCTCACCCAAAAAACATCATCATCCAACAGCATTGTTTTAATATCTTTTTGAAGGTATTTTACAACTGCTTTATTTACTACCTAAGCTTGCCTGTTATTTTAGTTACGACCGACGCTCGGCGGCTTTAGCGGGGATTTATATGGTTCGGTAATGAATACCGGGATTTCCCGTATTGGCTGTTATGTTCGCCGATGGCCTAGTTCTGCCATAATTTTGTAAGTAAAGTAATAATTTCCTTTTTTTTAGCGTCGCAGATTTTAATGGTATTATAAATATTCATGATATATTGATATATATCAGCTTATAAATATCCTGATGTCACTAACCATACGGACAGGACGGACGACAGACCATACTGCGCAATGACAATACCTATCCTATACTATAATATCGTGATGTATAATATATCGATGATATCATTCGAAGCAGGGCCGTAGCCAGACTGTGTAATCAGGACAGGCTCAAAAAATTTCAGGGCAGGCAGGCTGAAAGCCGAATTTTTTCACATTTATAACTATATATATTTCGTAAAGCTTTCGTTAATTTTGTTTATACGTATATTTACATATAAGTGAGTAAATTGAAATAAAACAGTAACTTTATTTAATAGGAACTATTTATTTTATTGTTTAATAATTAATGGCACAACTTACACAATTTAATATGTGCCGCACATACTAAAAAATTTTAAAAAGTTGTAATCGCCGATTCTTCTGCTGATTAAATTTTCTCAAAAGTATCTCAAGGTTTTGAGTTTTTGTGCGATGTTGTTCGTAGGCAAGAAGGATCACATTTGACATTCGTTGATGGCACTTAGAGAGTCGCTGTGGACGGTTAATCCTTGTCAACACAGAGAAAGTAGATTCGCAAGTCGCTGTACTACAGCCAAAAACTCTGCCAGTCGCCAATAAATTCTTCTCTCTCTTCTGGAATTGTATTAATCTGTTGACTTCTGTAATCTCTTCTGGGGATGGAAGTTTTATGCCCAAAGTTTGCAAAAATTTTACTTTCTCTATATCAATGTTTTCTTCTTCGGTACTGGAAACTGCGTCTCCTCTCCTATACTACCTCAATGCATGCCCACCACATTCACTAACAAATACAAATTAAGTAGGAAAGTAGGACCTACTTGCCTACTACCCGCTCGCTCGCTTGCAACACCGAGTTTGACAGATTCGCGGTGTCACACGCACGCCTGAAGCCTGACTGAATTGTCCGTCCGTCCCACGCAGTGTTACCAGATGTCAGAAACAGAATTATTTTACATCTGGCAACCCTGGTCCCGCGGCGGCCGCGCGTCAATCGCCCGATCGATCCACTTCCATTTTTTACGCTTGTCGAGTTGGATATTCAAGGGAGAGCTTAGGGCAGGCTTAAAATTTTCCAGGGCAGGCTGAGCCTGCCCTGGCGTACCCCTGGCTACGGCCCTGATTCGAAGAGTGGCTGGATACTCACTACTCACACTGCCACTGCCGGACTAAAATTACTAAAATTAAACATCGAGGAGTCGCCCACAACCGAAATTTGCAACTTTTGCAAGGTACTAGCGAGCTTTTCCAACTTTTCCGTAAACTTTACCAACTTTTCGAGCGAACTTTTCTTCGGTTGCAACACTATGCAATGAATCTTTTCGGCTGTTCCGTAAAACCCATGCATTGCGTGAATTATTGAAGAAATTGAATAAATTGCCGATGAATCAACACCCAGCAGGTATGAAACTCTACCGCTGAACAGTATGATGATAATAATTTTTGGTCGCACGGTACATATCAATAGAGTTATGCATGATTGCATTTATTTTTAAGGAAACACTAAATTGTCCGTTTCCATCGGGGACAATACGTAATTAAGTACGCCATTGAGTCCATATATAAACGGCATCACATAATATGGAGATAAAGGGCATTCCGGTCCCAGAGAGCAGTTTACGTTTCGGAGCGTAGCCGCGTAAAGCTTTGAACGTTTAATGCGGTCTAATGTAAGCGAGTAGTCGTGTTTACTAATAAAACATATTGGTAATTAAGCGTTGCTAATTTGGTAATAAGCATCACAAACACAGAATTCAATTAACGTCAGAGGAGGCTGTGCGGCGGAAAGCCGGACTGGAGAGGGCGCAATAACGAGCTCGGTTGAAATGAAGCCGGCCCGACCGACGGAATCCAGTAGCATCGTATGTGAAGTGGAGCTATAATGGGACATTACAGGGTGTGTATGGATAGCTTTATTGTTTCAGCGAACTCTCGTATTGCAGATAATACGAAGTAAAAGGTTCGTAAAGCAGATTAAAGAGGATTTAAAGCAAAGTGGATTAACATAAACACAAAGAGTACTTTAGCACTTTTAGATTGAAATTATCTGAAGTCGATTCTTAATTGTGTACAATATGGTGGTTTTATTTGACAATCTTTGAATTTTTATGTTGCCCAGGGGCTTATTTTAAATTTAAAAAAATATTCTCCAAGTTTCAAGTCTCTATCTTAATATTAAGCCGTGCATTGAATAATCGATTTTTTATTCCGCCCAAAGTAACTGTTCAAAAAATTTGAAACTTGGCAGACTTCAACCTTATACCTAATAGTAGCTATTGTATTGTAGGGGCTGCATAAGAGAATTCCTGGAAAATATGTATTGATATGCCTTCTTCTTCAGATGCAGATTTATTTTTAATGCTGGAACTCCTTAAGCTCTGTAGAATCGGTACGGGATAAGAACAATGAATTTTAAATGCGTACGTCAAATAAGAATGAGAGTGGATCTATAGATGTCTTGATATTGTTTGTGAGGTTGAACGTAACCGAGCTATAAAAGATATATAGATAATCTGGATTTAATCCACGGTCTTCACGGTTTTGTTCACATCTTCCATTTAAATATTAAACTATCTTTTTTGATGGTAACAATAACGCTTCACATCACCATCTACCTCAAGCTCGTGGCAATTGTAACCGAATTGGTCCCTTGCGAAGGATACTTGCCTATAAAATAACAATGAGCACATGAATGAACCCTAAAGAATGCTGCTGTGTAAGCTAAGACATAACATTGAGTTTTGAGCGCCACTGACGGCTGCTTTCAGCTCTAACCAGTCACAGTAATACCAAATTTCTGTGTGTGACCAATGGGGCCCACACAGAGTACCAAAAACAAACAACAACAAAGATAGTTTGACTTAAAAACAATGCAACTTTGTACTGCTTAATGCTTACCTACTTCAATGCAAAACCGTAAGCAGTGGAGGCATAAACGGGACACTCCCTATTAATTATTATTATAGCGCAAAAGTTGCAACTCTTTTTCATTCCGCTTCATAAATCTGAATAACTAAAATTAATAAGGTAAATCACCTAAAAGATTGAATATGTTGAAATATACTTTTAAATTATGTTATAAATAGGTGAGCAACATAACTTATGGCTTAAATTAGACCAGAAAGGTGTGTCGCAATCAACGATCAGTATACGGCAAGAAATTACATTTGGCTGTAAATCAATAAAAAAAAAGATCAAAATAAACACGATATTTGCAGTTAAAATAAAATGGTACTTCTGGAGGTATCTAAATAGGCTATCTAGGCCTATTGGGACTCTTCAGAGATGTGGTTGGACCCCACAAAATGCTCAAAAAACAGGTTAGTTCAGGTTAAATTTGAGTTGACGGAGGTCCTAATTAACGGAGAATCGAAACACTGGCTCAAATAGGTGGCTTAGCCAAACATGGAAAGCTCAGATATGGAAAAAAAATCCAATTTTTCCCATACAGGCTCTAGTCTGTGACCAGTGTGTCAAGGAAAATCTCACCGAATGACACAGATGACGGTTTTCCGTCAATCTCAAAACCCACAGTAAATGTAACACAGAATAATCAAAATTAGGGCCAACACAGCCTAAATGATACAATAATATGATAAAATCATACCTGAAGGTAACAACGTTACAAATATGTATTTGTATTGTACCTAACCCTAACCTAAGGCGACACAAAAGGTCTGTGAAGCAAATAATAGAGGATTTATAGGTTATATATTATTATATTGTCGGTTTCATAGCATCTTTCGTCACTGCCCGATTCCTCGACTTTATTTGCCTTTATCATTACACTCTCTATGTTTCAGGTTGCTGGTACTTCCTTCATACCTCTTTCCCATAATGCCGTCGGTCTTTCGGTCTTCCTTGCGTTTTTTCTTAGGGTTGTTAATCCCTATTGTCAATTTCGGTACTTGTTCTTCCTCTATGCCCTGTGTTATCATTTCCTCTGTTCCCATGCTTTCCATTGTTACCTCGTTTCTTATTTTGTATCTCCGGGAAATTTGATGGAGCATGGGATCCATTTCTGATAGGTTCATTTTCTCTGCGCCTTCATACGATCGTTTAATTAGGGTCTCATTGATATTGGAATTCCTTTTCTTTGCATATTTCAATACTCCAATGGATACTATTTAGATATATGATATATCTTGTTTGTTTTGATAATGAATTCTCTTTTATATCTCTCTGTCATCTCTTCCTTCATTGGTAAATGTAACTCCTAGATAATAATTCGTATTCTGCGGATGTTTTCCTTCTAGGTTTAGGTCTAGGTATTCCCTACGTAGTTTTCTGACCATATTATATACTACCTAATCTAATACTTATCAGTGACTAGCACATCCTAATCACGAGCAAAATGAAGGGTTTATAGACATTAGGTTTGATAACCATTCCTTGCGCATTTCTATTCTTCAGTTACTTAAACAAATTTTGACCAACATTCGGATGTAAGTCCTTTGGTAATGAAATGGCAGTGAAAAACTGTTACCTATTTTTACTCTTTTTTTTTGTAACCTTTTAATTGTTCCAGGCATAATAATTGTTAAAGTCTTGTGATGCTTCCTAAAACTTATTATTGGGTGTTGTGCTTTCACTTTTTGAAAATGGCCGAAGGCAGGAAGGGTTGGTGTTGGTAGACTTAGCTTTGAATTCATTCTGATGTTTTGTGTCTTTAACTTGATATCCTTACTCTACTATATTTCTGATAATTCTGTTATATAATATGCTGAAGGTATAAGTGATAGATATCCCCCTATATTTGTTACAGTTACAGAAAAATTGACATACTTGTATAGATACATATATACGCATGTTTTAAA
The DNA here is from genome assembly GCA_963920685.1 of Polydrusus tereticollis. Taxonomy (NCBI): domain Eukaryota; kingdom Metazoa; phylum Arthropoda; class Insecta; order Coleoptera; family Curculionidae; genus Polydrusus; species Polydrusus tereticollis. Next base: position 28,895,579 of record OY987331.1, on the reverse strand, counting down.
GTATAAGTGGGGCCCATTTCTTTGAACTTTAAACTTTAAATTGTGGGGTGGCTTAAAAAATATAGTCTACAGAAATTAGAAATGAATGTAAAGGTTTCTCTGTTTCCAAACGCGTTTCAGCATATTACGGCTTGCCAGTGAAGCTATAAAATCTGATGAACGGGAAAATACCATGAAGCGCATTTATCAGCACAAATGAAGACGACCAACCGATAATAGGCTATCGATGCTAACTGGTGGCGACTCCTGTAACTGTGACCGGGCTTTGCAGGTTATTCCTTTCTGCCTTTTGAACATATGTAGTTCCTATTAAATTGGTGGTGTGTTTGAACACCACGCAATGTCGCCTTGTATTACATCTCACCTTTGCGTTGGTCGTAAATTACGTAGTATCGAAAATTTAAAGGCTTGAGGTAGGATTTGATGGTATATTTTTAGAGGGCTGCTTATGGGTCTTTTAAAGGAAGAAAGTTAAGCTTCCTTCTGACCCATCTTGTATAGAGAATACATTTTCTCAAGAAAATAAATCCAGACATCCTATATAGTTCAGACTAGTTTAGGATTTTTCGCATGAGTCTTAATTTATAGGTCTCTGGTCTATTTTGTTGAAAGCCTATAAACGGCTGTTTGGTCTTACCATTCAGTCTTTTACTTAATTGCATTGGAGTCGGTATCCAAACTAACCGAATCTTATGTAAAAGCTTTCCTAATATTTTAAGAGTGTTTTCCGGATCCTATAATAAACATGCAAGATTTATTTAATTTGGAAAACAACCTCAACTCTAAATAATAAGAATTGGCCATTTACTATATTAGAAATAAGAATAACACGCCTTGAAATAATAGACAGTTTTCGCTGGACATCGACTTTGAACGTTAAACGTTTGCAGTTACTGTTATCTACCACTTATTATATGATGTTCTAGAAATTGAATGGATTACGACTACCTCGTAAAACATTCCATAGAAGCTCAATTTTATTTATATGTATGTATCAATATTAGCGTCAAGTTTTCTCTTCGGCGATATATTTCATGATTGCGAAAACGTCTCGAAATGGATTTCGCTGTATGTAATCATCAATAGTAGTAGAGTCCCTTCTATCACTATCTGTAAGTAATACACTTAGAAAGTTGTGCATATATCAAAGAATTTAAGCCATTATACAAATTGTGTGTCGCAATCAACTAAAAGAGTTGATACATTATTATAGTGGGGGCTCAACCTTGGTCAAGAAGAATGTTGCTGTTAAATAGCATGACAGTCAGACATCAAAATTAATAAAATAGATCAGGTCGAAAATCCGCAGGCCTATTATTTTACTTTATACTGTGTTTCCTGTTGCCTGGCACCCTCATTATAAATGCCAAATACAAATGTTGGGTTACAGTGTGAACATATTATTTGTAGAGTGAAAGTATATTTTTAAAATACAGGTACTTTTAACATCAATAGGGTCGGAAAGTTATATAAATATAAATCTTACGACAATGGTGGACGTTTGGGCAAAGAGTAAGCTAACCAATAAGAGGCGAAAAAAAGCCATTCCTGCGAAACCAAACTTATATGCGCATGCGCGAAGTTAGTGGTATATTAATTAAATTTGCTGTCATATTTTGCTGTCAATCACTGTCAATCATGTTTTGGCGTAAACCACAAATCACCGAAATAAATTTAGATACGTAAGCTGGACGTTCCCGCCAAACATTATTATTTTGTTTGGATCGCATATCGTAGATGGCGCCGGTAGTGGCATCGCCTAATTTGGTTTAGTTAAGTTCGTATAGAGGGCATCACGTTCATTTGCGATTTGCGATCGAGAAGAAGCACCCTCCCAGATTTCGTTCTTGTCAAAAATTTGAAGTGTATTGTCAATTTTCTATTCTCGATTTTCTTTTAAGTTGGGTTGAATTTTAATGCCGTTTGTGATCGTTCGATCTCTGTGTGTAGGTACTATTAGCGTGTTTTTTGATAGTTGTTTTGACTTTTTGTTTAGTTTTAGTGTATTTTCGGTTTGTTTAGTTAAAGTTCGCGTATTTATTTCCGTTATCAAAGACTACGCACCTCCGTTAAAACCTAAAAAATGTTGTGTTCCAAACTGTTTAAATAAACATGGCATGCGACACCGCTTGCCAAAAAGAGATCCGGTAATTTTTGATCATAAACATAATGTTTTATTACCTATTTCGCTTTATTTTAGTCAGGTGTATTTTTCTAAATAGGTATTTTCTTGGTTTAAATAATTCCTTATTTGCTGCTTTCTATTTGAGCTCTTAGATATACGTTATTTGTTACTTTACCAACAAGGTATTTACTCCAAACTTAAAAAGAAGAGTTTCAAATAACGTGTATCCCTGAACTAAAAATAAAAGCAGAAAAAAATGAATATTTGAACCAAGGAATATTTTAAATTTTAAAGCGGCACCAATATCTACCGATAAAACAGATTTCATCAAAAGTTGGTAAAACATTTTTCTTTATTTTTACCCACAGTTGCCAAACAGATTTCTTTCTTTCTCGCATGTTTCGAATCGCTAATACCAGGATATCAGCGCCAATTAGTTTTTGACACTTCCAGAGTCCAGTTGCGTATCTAAATTTATTTCGGTGATTTGTGGCGTAAACAAAGCGATAATTTTGTGGTTTTCTTGTTTTATTTTTTTCCATCGCTGTTTTTAGTGCGTATTTTTTATTAGTTCTAACTCCTATTATTGTGACTTATCGGTAGTTTATTTAAATGTCGGAAATAGAGCTTAAAGGTGGTACACTGTAGGCTTACCCCTTGGGTGTCCTACCAGAACCGGCGAAGAAATTTCTTTTTAGATTTCCAAAGGATACAGGCAGGTATGTAAAGAAAAAGTTAATCTAGTTGTATTAATTGTAGTAGGTATTTACACAAATTGATCATTGAACGAAGATCCTTTTAAATAGACAGTGAATAAAAACAAAATTACAAGAGGTCTTGCAAACCAACAATTTTGTATTAAAGAAAAGCTGGGCTTATGCAACATTAGTTTATCATGTGGAAATTGCACACATAACTAAATAATTACAATTTGTATACCCAGCATGTACAGATAAGTACCAAAAATCACTAAAATTAAAAAAAATCGCTTAAATCACGAATTTACTAACATCATTTTATAAAAAGTATTTAGGCATTTTTTCCCGTGTAGGCCGTGTTCGGATTAAAATTTTTATCCTATAATTTTATCTTATTTTTTACTGTGTAGCTGGTGTTATCAAGGTCACAGAATTTGGGTACATCAACATCAAAGAAGCCGACAAAGCTTTTGCCTCTTATTAGTTGGGTTACTCTTTGGTTTGGGCTTCTATTAATACTTATGCAATTTTTATAATGTACAAAAAGCTATATAGTAGGGTGGAACTTAACTATAAGGAGAAAATAAAACTTTGTTGTTTTGATGTCTAATAGTGATTTTTTTTTTCTTTTTTGGAGGCCTAAACTATTAGTAAAAAACTTTTTTGGCTATTCATTTGTTTTTCGGTGCCGCACGGGCGTCAAAGTTTTAGAATATAAATATAAAGAATTAAAAAGTAAAAACGCAGCTCTTAGCTCAAATCTGCTGCATTTAAAGCAAATTCTACCCAGAAGTCACCACGAGGAGGTGGCTACGTATCGACTTCCGCCCTCCCTCCCACCCTTTGTTATAATAACTATTTAATCTACGGGCTTATATTCCTTTTTAGTGTTAAACTTTGGCATTAAAGTGCGAGATTTTAACTTTCCCAAAATGAAACCGTCTCTAGCTTCAAATCCACACACAACAGACGCAGCTTCCGTGACAATCTTGACGCACCTTTCCACTACTTGAGTATGACACGGTAAGCGTGGAAAATCGGGTATTTCCCCGGTTTGTACCATTTTTTTCAAATCTTCGTCAGATAAGTCTGACAAGACAGGAGGTTCCGTCAGTTTACAATCAATCCAATTTATTAAATCTTTATACTTAGGAGCTTCAAAGTTAAGAGTAGGTAGGCACTTCAAAACACCTAAAATGTTTATTAGGCTTGGATCTAGCCGCAGTTATCCTTCTAAGCCCAAGTTCTCTAATATGTCGCCGGGAATCAGTTATCATTGCCAAAAGAATATTTTCATGATTTCCAAAAAAGGCATTCCTTTGAATAACTGGATCAATGATGTCTTTGTACTTTTTTTTGAGGTATCTGGAACATTTAATCATTTCCCACAAATGAATAGATCCATCCTTGCAAGAAGGTTTTAATTTAATTTTGAACCACATATGACTATAAACTTTAATAATATATTCGGCAAGAACCTCTAAATTTTCAGAAGGAACTTCACAGGATACATATAAACGCAAAACTCTGTTCGCTGTTGTTAACCAACGAGAGTGGGCAATTTTTCCTGGGTTCCTTTTCGCTAAATCTTGAGGAAATATACCTTTTGATACCGCTTGACAAATTTCGAACAAGTACTTCTGGTCCGTACTTAAATCCTCGAAATTAACTTGTGGCAGCTGCGATTCAATTCTTTTATAAGGTATGATTTTCATACCTTCGCATTTTTCAAGTTGTTTTCCTATAGGCCCAGAAAATCCTTTAGGATCCGTTGTTGGTCCATCAAGTTGTTGAAATAAGTGCCTGAGAGGCAGCTCATTTGCATGGAGTAAGCAAATTATCCATTGTAAGGGTTTTTTAAGTCTTGTTTCCAATATTTTAATAACTCCAGCTTTACGTCCCGTATTGACGACGGTACCGTCGCACCCAATTAGTTTCAAATTTGAACTATCAATATCATTATTTTGAAAATACGCCAAAATCCCATTGGCTATATCATTAGCACAGGAAGATGTTAGTGAAATATGACCGATATATTTTGATCCTGGCTCTTGCAATAATACCACATGTTCTTCCTTAATAACTTTTCGATATACTTTTTTCCCCCTTGCTTCGGTTACCATAGTGTTATCTTTTCTGCCATCAAAATACAGACCTTCCAAAATTAACTCATGTCGTCTTTCTTGCTGTATAAAATTCTTTCTTTTCTTTTCTCTTTGTCTTCTTAAAGTCATTCTGTCAATTACCTTTTCTTTATTGTCAGCTGTAATAAGACCCATGTCTTCTAAAGTGGCATTTGCAATAATAGTTGCTGCCCTGTCTGATATTCCTGTTCTTTCAACTGCCAAGGCAAGTGCAGGTAGATTATATTTTTTTACTCGTTTATTTTCAGTTCCACTGTTAGCTGAGGTAGATGGTTGATTGTCCAATTCCGGTTCGGTAGAATTACCGATTGCACTGATATCTTCCGGGCAATTATCTTCAGCTGGCAAATCATCCGTAAAAATGTAACTGTTTGTTTTAAAATACTCTTTTCTTTCCTTTCTAATTCTTTTGCTCTTCTTGCGACGCTGCGCATCATTGTCTTTGTAGTATTTATATCTATCGATCCTATTGCCATCATCCTTTTACCCCTTTGGTCTATTAAAAAGTTTCGTTCTTGTTCTGGGACACGAAAACCTTTGGTGCATTTACACAAAGAAAAGTCTTGGCACTTGCAAGAGCTTATATCAAACAGTTTTTTTGCCGATTGCCTAAAATTTTGTAATTTCATATTGAATGTAGAATTATTCTTCCTACTCTTAATACTTTTCTTTAAATTTCTACATTTGTCATGATAGTCTCTAATCATTTTTACGATTCGCGTATCAGTAACCACTGGAATTGAAGCTCTAAGCCATATATTCTTTACTACATCAGTAACAACCTGAGATATTTCAGAAACAGTAGGTTCCCGATTCCAGTTCTCTGATTTTAAGTTGAACTGCACCCATATATAATGTTTCATAATGTCCTCGTATGTTGGCAAAACACGATAGTCTAAAGTTAATTGTTTTGGTTCACCAAACACAGGACACTTCAACAAATTTCTAGTTTTAGGCACGTCAGCAGACATTGCCATATTTATCGCCAACTATTTATTGAAAATAACCGAAAAAACTAATAAATAGACAAACAACACTGTATTAACTTAAATCTCTAACCAAAACTAACCTGTTGTGACTCGCATTCAAGTAAAACAGACGCAATTATACATCCTATACCCGCTACGCCGACGAGAAGTGGTGCCATCTTTTGCACAAGATCCAAAGTATACTTCTCTCAATAATTAGGGAGTTCTCTCAATAATTAGGGAGTTCTTACACTTCTTTAATTTATGTTTTGCATTATATAGACTTTTTGATATAATATGTAAAATAGCTTTACTGTTTTTTTTTTGTTGGAAAATAAACATCATTTGGAATTTAAAAACAAAATATTTTTGCTTTATGTAGTTACAAAGGAAAAGAATTTTCACTATTACGAAATAAAATTTAGAAATTCGTTTTTAAGTTCCACCCTACTATATAGTGAGTCCCTTAAATAATGTCTAAATTCATTTAAAATCCAAAGGTGTTTTCTGAAAAAACTATCGGACCAGTCGATTTTTATTTCTTAATGTGTTTGCAATGGCAAATTCATGTATACAGGGTAGCCCAAAAATAAGTTACGACCATCAACTTCATTTTTTTTTTAAATGAAAACATCTATTTTATATTTCGTTTTTGAATTTTACATTGAGTTCTAAGTATATTTCATGTACTACCTATGTCCTATAGCTAAACTCAACTCAATAGTTATCGAAAAAAATTAAGATTAAACATATCAATAAGTAAGACCTATTTCTTTAAAAAGAACAGAACAACAAATCAAATTAAATGTTGAAAATGTGCGCTATTTACGGGTTCACAATATCCAAGGCGGCCAATAAACTCTCTCTGCACGTTTTCAATCATCTCCGGAGTTACGCCACGCACTTCTCTTCGGATCCTCTCTTTCAACTCCTGCAGATTGTTTGGCCTGTCAACAAATACTTTCGGTTTGAGGTAACGCCAAAAAAAGAAGTCCAGCGGAATTAGGTCTGGCGACCTAGCAGGCCATTCGATAGGTCCTCTCCTTCCTATCCATCGATTGGAAAAGTTTTCATCCAAAAATGTACACACAATGGCAGCATGGTGCATGGAGCACCATCTTGCTGGAACATCGGGTCCATGACACTATACATGGACAACAATTTGTAACTTTTAGTTTTTTTTTTAGAGCACATATTTTTAGTAGTCGTTTTCAACCAAAAACTTGTGGGATACACAGTAGTTTTTAAGAAATTAATTAATAAAAGTAGCGATTTTATGGTGTTGACAAAAAATATGTTTGCGATACGTAGATAAGCAGTACGGCCTTAGATGCAAAGCACTCTTTGATGATAATAATTTTAGTTCGCATGGTACCTACCAATAACAATCCAGGCACGTTAAAAAAAGGACCAAAACTCATTTAAAGCATTGCTTATTGTCCCAGCAGCCTCAAAATACATTTTTAAATAAACCCCGGTAGGTTTTCATTTAGCTTTTTAATTATTTGCAAAAAAGGTCTACATTGTTGCTTGTTTCTGTCGCTCATTCACATTTTATGGGTCTCGCTTTTATGTATTCCACTTTTTTAATAAGAAAAGGCGATAACTCTGACGATAAGGGCTGAAACGCACTCGAATGTATCCAAAGAATAACCCTGTTAATTAAGTTTGTCACTTAACTGTTCACCAGGCGGGGCAAATTTAGGTTTTTAATTATTTTTGTTCAGCATTTCCTCAGTTAGTTCATTATATAAAATTTAATTAAGTTTCCTCGGTCCTAATTTAACGCTACTAATCAAGTATAAAGTTTTTTCTCTCGCTCTTATCCAGTGCCGTACGATATTTATAGGGTTTGGTACAATAACTGGTCATAGATCAAATTATGCTATACAGGGTGTCCGGTCAAAATAACCCCAATTTGTCATAGGAAAACAAAATTGTAAAATTACCTTTTCGGCTCTAAGTTTTGGACCGACATGTATAATTTAATGAAATTTTAACAATCTATGTGGGTCATAAAGACTCATAAAACCCTACTACAGTATACAGTAGATGTTTTACATCGTCAGTGAAGACAAGAAACGGACTTGCCACCACACGCGTTGGGCCACAATCTTACAGAGCTGAAAACTGATTTCTTAAAAACTGTTGTCATTCCTCTTTAGAAAAGGTACTCTACGTTTGTTTCGATAAATTTAACCGTAAATTTTTTTTTCATACCACATGCCGACGCTTCGAAAGTTGAGTTTTCGACCCTAGGGTCCGACATGAAAAGCAGCTGATTTTTAGTGCATTCCAGGACGAGTTTCTCGTTGACACGTATAGACCTTTTCATTTTTGTAAAAACCGAATGTCTGATTTCCGGGCAAAACAAGGATAGTGATACGACTGCGCTTGTGCAATAGATTCGTGAAAGTATAAAAATCTTGCTCTCTTTGTAGTCACTCTTTTTTTACAAATAAATTTTAATGGAATACTGTTTAGATATAATTATTTAGCAACACCAGCTTTGTCCGCGTTGCTACAAGATACTTACTCGGTTGTGACAATGTTCATGTTCGTCTGTCAAAAAAAAAAAAGCATGTCTGAAAAATAAAATTATGATCTGTTTCTTGTGTTGGAAATGCCTGTATTATATTTATAGGTAGGTAATTCAAGATATCTACTTGTAAGTATTAAAAGGTACAGGTTATATTATCTGTATTATGTTTGAGTTGTTATAGTTGCCATATTGTTTCTGGCGCTTTTTGTATAATAACCTTTCACACTAATGATTGGTGAATAGAAAGGACCTGGGTTTTATTCTGGATCTCTACGAGTGTGAGTCCAACAATAAGTAATTAACATCAAATACACAAAATTGCGAGGCATCTCAAGTCATATTTTCAAAACATTTTATATGAAAAATTGTATGCGCAACTCGGGACGACTCAACGATTTCACGAGTGTGAAGTTAGCTGCCCGAGCGAAGCAAATCGGTAACTTTCACCCCTTGTTGCGCAATATATTATTGTATAAAACGTTTAAGCATTGACTTTCGGAATTTAATAAATAATCAAGTTTATTAATATAAGTTATTTAAACACAGTAACGAATCGAATAACAACATAACTAATAATTCGGATTAAAATAATAAAATTTGTCATTATTACATTTTAATAATGCTCACATGCATCTAACCCATGGACAAGCACTCGGCAATTGTGTGGATGCAAGAAGAACTTATTCTGATACATTTCCAAATTGAAGTGTTCCGCATAAAGGAACGATTGAAAGGGTTGACATTTCGGAAATCACTGAAACGCAAAAATGTTAAAATTGTGAGAGATTTGCTTCTTCTTGCTTACTTCAGCAGCTTTTCGAAATGGGCGCCCTGTACCTCCATACAGAATGATTCAGCCTGTATATTTCCCTAGCCGACGGATGTTTTCTCATTATACTTAAAACAACATTCCAGGATTATCTCGAATGTCCTTGAAATGGTGCGTTAAGTAAAGTTCATATAGATGCAAATCACGAATTGCAAATAATCTCTGATTGGTCAATCTCAAATACTTTTTTTGGCGGTAAAAGTGTCAGAACGAATTTTAAGATTTTACGAATTTGCAAGATTTAAAATCTGCTTATGAACATAAGCCCTTGTATCCGATCACACAGCTGTTTTGAACAATTCCTACAAGTAGTTTTTTAAGTTTTGTTGTTCTGATTGTTTTGCCAACCGTTCAAAATGTTGAAAACTAAAAACACTAAAATGATTTGATTGGCATCAATATGAACTTGGCTTTATTCTTTCTGTCAGATCTTCGTTGGTGTGAACTGGCGTCGAATATACAAGCATCTTTACCTTGACCTCTCCATCGATTACCAAAAGTAATTAATAAGTGCTGACGAACTAAATTGCTAAAATGGGGCGATGCATCGTCGTGCATAAACCACATATGATTTCTAATTTCTAAGGGTACATTTTCTAATAAACAGTTTAAGTATTGTTGCAAGAATTGCAAATACATGGCACCATTTAATCTGCCTTTAATAAGGAACGTTCCAATGAGATGATTCCCAATAATCCCCGCCCACATGTTCACCATTACCCTTTGTTGGTGCTTTGTCTGTACTGTTGCATTGGTATTTTCTTCATGCCAGATATGCAAATTATGGCTTTGCCCTTGAACAAAACAATACTAGTAATATTACCATTTTGACTGAATCGTTGTAAAAACCCAATTTTTTCGTAGTTCACGGCACATGGCAGTTACCTATTGGACGTGATAAGGATGTAGCAGTTATTCTCGAAGGGTTCCAGGAACCTAATCAGTCGCATGAACTTGGACCGACAGTTCTTACACTATTAAGAGGGATTTTCAGCAATCTCATCCAGGATCTCCTCCTCTAACTAAGGGTTCTTTGCTCTTCTTGGAAAACCTTCTCCACCACGATGCTGCAAAAAAACTTCCTGAAATGTATTAACAAAAGATTAGCTAATTTTAGCATTTTTTTATTTTACTATTTACCTGTTTCTCTTAAGCTACGAACAACCCTTTTAAAAGTTCTTCGGTGTGGTAACCGTCGGCTTGCAAATGTATCAGAATAAATTTGTTTCATCTCCACACAATTGCCAAGTGCTTGTCCATAAATAAGATGCATATCAGCTTATTTACTATGAATGGAATTATGTACTCAATCAACCAGACAATTATTTAGAAAAGTGTTTACAATAACACATCGTTAACGAAATAAAAACGACTAGCGTTTTATTGTAGTGTTCTGAGTTATTATTTCAATAACGCTATACAAAAAAAGATCTTCTATAGTATGGTATTATGAGTCTTTATAGCCTACATCAAATATTAAAATTTCATTAAACTATACATGTCAATTCAAAAGTTAAAGCCGAATTGGTAAGTCGTTGGCACTTTATTTCTATGACAAAGTAGGGTTATCTTGACCACCCTACGCATGCGAGAGTAGGAGAGTATGTCATATATTTACCGGACACCCTATATATCAAAACATTGACAGATTGATGTCAGCACCAGGAAACCCATTAAAAGCCTCTACACACTACCCAATCTGCATGGTCCAATCTGCAGGAACCCTGCAAATTGGGTGGTGTGTAGACATACCGTACCGTCAAAATAATTTGTCATCTTGTCATTTTTAACCAGACATAAAAAAAAATGGGTGTATTCGTATTATGTTGTATTACATCATCCTCCCAAGGCAAGAAATAATATTTTAAGGTACAAGAAGTAGGTAGTCCATTCTCTCAGTTGTTAAATTTATTAACAGATAGAACAGTAAACCCCCCTCCCCCCCTCTTAAGTTTTTTACAATTAAATATATTTGTGCTTTAGACAGACTTTTATTACCATCTTTTAATATTATTTTAGTTTTTAAAAATCATTCACCAAAAAAAAAGACTCCAAGTTCGGACACTAAAAATGTGGCTTATTCTTTTATTCCCTTTTCTTGGCTCGCAAAGGGCGCCGGTAAGGACCGAAAGGGGGACCCGTATCCCCAATTCAGGTGGGCTATATTTCGTTAGTAAGTGAAAAATACTTTTCCAGCTTTTCCTTTTTCACTGGAAATTAAATAATAGCTTTCGTTTAAGAGCAACCGACTATTACAAGTAAAAGCACTTTTTCCTTTCTGTAAAGATATCTGCGGTTACATGGATTTAGCATTTAGCGCTTGAACATTAATAATCCCTTTCGGAAAGGTTTTTAAAAAGCCCTAAATTTGCCAGTCTATGTCTATAATTCACGCGATTTGTCTTAGTCTTGGCTAAATAAATAAGTGCAGCTTAATTAGCTTTGCCACTTCTGCTTTAAGACATTAAAATGATCTAAAAACAAAGGACTTTTCCAGAGGCTTATTCAACCTGTAACCCCAATAATACAAAAGATATTTTTAAAATATTTAGTATGGATTATTTCCTACCCCTGTCAATTTCGCCGATTCGTCCAATCAAACTGTGTCGTTTGAACCGATCAGCTATAATATGATAAGTAGTTATAAAAGTTCTTAGGTTTTTTATTGATAAAACGTCTCGGTTGGTCAGTCCATGTTCTGTCAAATTTTACTTTACTACGTTAAACGACCGGATATGAATTTGTTATATTTAAAAACTGTTTCAAGAAGGTGGCAACGGTAAACAAAAAGAAGATTTGACAAACCCGAAGAACTGGCAGTGGACCAAGTTGTTTTAAACTGGCTTTGTAAGGCGCAAAACAAGCACTTACAATATCTGGACCCATTATTGAAGCAAAAACCCGCGAATCTGCTCAATGTAGATAACTTCAAGGCATCAAATGGATGGTTAGAAAAAGTCCATCGTCGCCACGATATTACCTTCAACAAAATATGTGGCGAATCAGCCGATATCAATATCGAGGACGTAACTGCTTGGAAAGAAAGGCTATTGACCATTTTAAAGGATTATGCCCCAAGGGACGTATTTAATGCAAATGAGACAGGTCTTGACTATCGTGCATTGCCAACCAAAACATATGCATTGAAAGATGACAAGTGTACTGGAGAAACAGCAAAACAACGATTTACAATAATTCTGTTCTGTACAAATATGGAAGGTGAGAAGAAATAGCCACTTACAATAGTCAAAAGCAAAAATCCTCGATGTTTTAAGGGTGCACATATCGATAAGGAACCTCTCCAAGTCTCCAATAGGTCTCGAACAAAAAAGCGTGGATGGCAGCAGATATAATTACAAAATGGCTTCACAGATTTGATACCAATATGAAGAAGCAGAGTAGAAGAGTGGTATTGTGTCTAGACAATGCAACGTCTCATCCCAAAATTGCACTGGATAATGTCAAACTTATTTTTCTTCCACCCAATGCTACCTTACATTGCCAACCTTTGGATCAAGGAATTATTTGTATTTGCATTAGGTAATTTTGATGTTGAGCTTTTTGCCTTTATACCCCTTTCTATTTTAACTGTAGGCTTGGTTGCAAACCTGCACCTAAATAGTTTTCATTGCATACCAATTTTACGCTTGTTGAATTATTAATAATTTCATTTTTTTAATGCCTTTTCTGTAGTTGTGGTAATAAAAACGAAAAAGGCGTTGCGCACTTACTTAAAGTAGTTCCATTTAATACTGCAGGCTACCTATATAAAAACATTACTACTCGATATATACAACTGCTGCATTTAATTTCTGTTTGTAGAATAATTTAGTGAATATTTCAGATTGTTAGACTTTCGTCTGCTCTTAAGTAAAGCTTCGTGGGTTGTAGAGAAACCTAAAAGTGGCTCTTCACTAACTGAAGGTTGACTCTTGAGACTCAGGAACAGTTGTTAAGGGTCGGCTGCATGGTTTACAAGAACTTGATTCCACGACCACCTGGAACTATATTTTTAGGGCATGAACGAATTAGTTGGTGATGTCAATGGAGTGACTGAATCTCTGGATTCAGTGAAGCCGGGTAGCCCCTCCTCTGAATCGAACAATACTATACTCAATCGAACTCTAGATACTTTCTGTTTCTACAACAAATAAGAAGAAACTTAGGAACTTGATGAGAATAAACAAAGCATATTTTTATATTATAAACGAATAAAGCTTCTGTCTATAAAATCAATGATAATCGCGTATCACATAACTACGTGCAATAATCGGTTTGGTTCTGATCGATTAAGGTTAACACTTTTCAAGTCCACAACGGAAGTGAAACATTAAACTTTTGTAATTGGTCTGCCAATCTCTTAAAACTGTTATAATGTGTCTATGCTCGTAGGCTCAAAAGTGTGGAAGTGCTTCAATCAAGCAGTGAATCACTTTCGCAACCACAAGAACAGGCTTAAAAAAAGTGGAAACGGTAGAGTAAAGTGTTTTTTATGCCTTTGTTTGGTTTTCTGATAATAATAAATGTAACTAAATAATTCCTTTTTGTTTTGAGGGCTCTTTTTTCAGACCATATTATGGGTGTGATGTAATTAATGTTATATAAGTAAAAAACAATTTATAAATGGTTTGTTTGCTTTTATTAATTTTTTTTTGGATCTTATAGGAATAAACATAAAATAATAAAATTATAATTTTTTTTCTGGTCAACGAAATATCTAAACAAATTTGTAAATAATATTATCTGATATTCAATTATTTGATAAAAATAGTAGAATATCGCATTCTAAAAAAAATGGCACATTTGCAGGCGTATCACAAAATTAGAGATTTGTTATTAGTCACCGTATTATTAAAAACGATAACATCCCAAGTAACATTTTCGGATTTAAAAAACTCCTAAATGTAGAGAGTCGTTTATTGGCAGTGCTGGTAAGGCAGCTCAGATGGGTGTTGTTTTCTTCTTTATTGATTTTGTGTTCTTCACGTTGATTTGTTTTGCTGTTTTATGTTGTTTCGGACGCTTTGTTGCTTTTTCTTTTGTTTGGTTGTTTGATTTTTATTGGTGTTCTTTTCTCGAGTTTTTTGTCATAATTTGCTTGTTTTTACATGGTCTTTTTAAGGGCGGGAGCCAATCTTTTGGGTATTTGTATCGGTTATGTATTGTCGATCGTATATGGAAGGTCTGTATCGTGGGATTTGTCGACGTGTCTGTCCTTTGAAAATATTTTGTTGTCAGTGCTTTTGCATGGTCTTCAAATGTCTCTATTTTTAAGTCTCTGTGTATGATTCTAGTTGGTACATGTCTTTGTAAGTTGGTTATCATTCTAAGTGCGTTATTTTGAAGTCTTTGTGATTTCATAAGTCTTGTTTTGTTTACGGTGCACCAAGTTGGTACACCGTAAGTCATGACTGGTCTTATTATCGTCTTGTAGATGTGCGTTTTTGTCTTTAGTCTTAGTTTGCTTTTGGCGCAGAGCAAGGGATACACCGCTGTTAATTGTTTGTTTGCTTCTCTTACTCTGTTGTTAACATTTTCGTTCCAGGTCAGCTTTTTGTCGAAGGTGAGACCAAGGTAGCTTGCTTTAGGGCTTCATTCTATGGATTTGTTGATGAACTTATAATCATCATCTAGCTAGTGCTAACTTAGCGTAAACGGATTATTTTTTAAACTTTGACACCCTGTATCTTGAAGATCACTTATATGATTATGCTTGTTAACTGGAAAAACTGCCATTAAACTTTTCTTAACCAGTCATAAAACCCAGAAGACCCACCCTTATAAACTGTCTGTTACAGCCTTTTTTAAAACTTGCCTTAAGTCTTAAAAGGTATGTAAGAAAAGGATTTGTAGGTATTTAAAAGACATTCATAAAACCGCTGATTAAATCCATTTACCTATTTTAGCAGCCTAATAGCAGTTTATGAATAATGCTTGTAGTGTCACTTTCAGAAGAAAGCATGCATTTATTTCCCGATGCTGAAGAAATAATTTAAAATGTGTACCAATCTTTGTTGAAAAGAGATTTTAATTCAAGTGATATTCTAGCCAAGACGTCTGCATTAACAAGTGCTTCTTTATCTTCGGTAAAGGATATTGTACTGAAACTTATCATTACCAAAAAAAAAAGCGAATTGACTTTGGCACATTTAGAAGTATTGACGATAATGATTTCGATGTATGAAGAACAATCTGTACCTACCCTGGTTTCCCTAAAAAAGAGGCTCACCAATGACGAAACAAACATTTCTTGTATCATTTCAAGCCTAAAAAAGAAGAAGATTTTTTTTTAAATGGGTTTTAAATATTACACAATTGATAAAAGGCAAACCTTAATGGAATCTCAACGTTTACGAGAATGGCGTCATAAATATTTAACGGTTATTAAACAATATAGAGCAGAAAATGGACCAATTATCTACCTTGACGAAACATCGTTCGATGCACATGATACTGTAAGAAAAGGCTGGAATAATTGAACGAATGAACGTCAAACTTCTTGAAATAAAGGGAAAAGTAACTTACAGTATTACACGCAGGTTCACGAAATGGATTTGTTCCGAACTGTCTATTGCCTTCAGCTAAAAACATAGCAGATTCTTGTCTAGATTACCACCAAGACACTGACGCACAACTTTTTGAAGATTGGTTTGAACATCCACTTCTTAAAAATTTACCCAAAAATAACGTTGTTGTAATGGACAATGCTAGTTATCATAGTCGTCAAGTAAAAATGTTTCTTAGTTCTAACAGTACAAAAGCAGAAATCCAAAATTATATATATATGCATCCGGTTTTTACAGCGAGTGCGGTCGCCTTCCGGTTCCCAGTCTCCAGTATTGTCTGTCTGTCCAGTCCCCTTCTCTGAGATCTCGTTGGGACATCGCTCGAGTCACTCCTTGCCTCCAGTCTCTCTTGGACGCCCTCGTTTTCTTCGGCCTGTTGGTTGCCACTTTAGAATCTTTTTTGGGATTCGATCTTCATTCATTCTAATGACATGTCCATACCAAATGAGTTGTTTCTGGCGTATGTCATCCACCATAGTTGTTTATCGTCCCATCATTCTTCGAATATCTTCATTCCTGCCTCGTTCCAGATGGGATTTTCTTGCTGATCTTCTAAGGAAATCCATTTCAGTGGCAAGAAGTCTATTTTCAGTTTTCCGATTAATCTGCCAGACTTCACTTCCATATGTAAGGGAGCTTTTACAGAGGGTGTTATATATGTGCATTTTTGTCTTATTTCTTATATTTTTTTGCCATAGAACGGAATTTAAAGCTCCCGTGATTTTACATGCAAGACTTATTCTGGAGTTGATCATTAATTCGTATTTTCCATTATTATAAATTTGTGCTCCAAGGTAAGTGTAATTTTGGCATGCATTTATTATATTACCGTTGTTCAATATTAGGTATTTTTCTGGTCCACCCACGCACATACCTATATTCTGTCTTAGTCAGGTTGACTGTCAGCTCCCATTTAGATTGAGATACCAACTGAAACAGAGACAATAACCACTGCTTTTATAGAGTGTTCCCTTAGGCTTTCTGTATTATATTTTCTATCCGTGATCTCATCCATGTTCACGTTAGTGACTGAGCTGATGTTTTGTTGGTTTGTTATTTTATTATATGATAAATAATAATACATATTTTGAAGAAATTTAGAAAAAACGGGATCTCTTAGAAGTATTACAGACTTTTAAAATGAATAAAGAATACGTGCGTGATAAACTTGGAACAGAAAATGGACATACAGTGTTAATTCTTTCCCCTTACTATTGTGTATTTAATCCAATCGAACTAATATGGCATCAAGTAAAATTAAATATTAGAAGAAATAATACGTTCCCCACATTAAATACACCTGTAGTAGAATTAATAAAAAACATAGTATGTAACGTTTCTGCAGACAGTTTGAAAAACTATATACAACATGTATGTATATGAGTACTAATGTTTAACTCTTAATAATAAGTTTAGATGAAGATAGTGATAGTGACACAGAACTTAATTTAGAGTAAAGTAGAATTAAGTTGCCAAAACTGATAATTGCAAAATTTTTCTGTGTACACACATTATACTGTATTTACATTGGCGTACCGTATAGGGGGACAGGGGGTCCCTGGCCTCGTGTCGCCCCTATCGATATTTCATAATATGAAAATTTTACTTGTAAAAAGATAAATTTATTATTATAATATGTATATGCTGTCACATTAAATACTTTAAACGTATAACAATGGTTTTAATGGGTATGCCATGACAGATCCATACGATGTATTAACATGTTTTTTTTTTATGTGGTAACCCTGAGAACGGGAATAAGTAAGCATTGTCGCGGTATTCATTACGTAGTTGTCATGAACGCTATATTGTCACGAGGTGCACCGGGGGCTTGATTAAAAGATGGTCATCATAATTATTGCAACTTTTTATTAATGTTAAAGTCACTTATAAACACATGAATTATTAGGTTAACCCTGTCCTACCTTATATTTAGTTCCCTTGTCGTCACAGGGGAAGTGTCTCGAGGCGTCCTATTGTGGTTTAATAAATTTCGTAAAATCGCATTAGAAGTATCTGGCATTTAAAGTTTTTAGGCGCTAAATTTTGCAGATTTTCTGACTGGTTTAGTGAATCCAAGCAATTACTATTATTACTCGCTTTAATTGTCGAATCCAGAATGTCAATGAGTCGTTAAAAATATTGTTGAACGACTTGGCGTTGAAAATGCGCGTGGTCTGCTTTCTGAAGGTTGTATAAAATTTTCTTTTCCCTGTATATTCTTATTTGTTGAGATATCTGAGTTTTAGTTTCAGTTTCTTTCCTTTTAGAATGGCTTCCTAATACCACAGATGTATCCATTTAGCAACAAAATGCACATTTTGTAAATTACGTTTGCATTAACAAAAATTTCGAAAATTTAAAAAGTTTATGACTCAAACCAAACTAAAAAAACGACGTAGTAATTTTTTAAACATTTTCAATAAAAATTTTCACGTAAATTTTATAAGTACAATCCCAAAAAATGGTACCTTTGTCCATCTTCAACTAGAAGATAGATTAAAAATTAAAGTATTGAGCAAGCAAGATTTAAACCTGGCACAAGTTAGTAAAAGCACAAAATAGAACTTCCACCCTTAAATATATAAAAACTTTTCTGTGAAAATGGTTGACTAAATGCTCTAGCTATGATGACCATAAACATAAATTAAGTACATAAGATAAATTATTTGAAGAAAAAGTGTTAGATACATTTATTTCTATGAAAGACCG
The DNA here is from genome assembly GCA_963920685.1 of Polydrusus tereticollis. Taxonomy (NCBI): domain Eukaryota; kingdom Metazoa; phylum Arthropoda; class Insecta; order Coleoptera; family Curculionidae; genus Polydrusus; species Polydrusus tereticollis. The sequence goes on along the minus strand of OY987331.1, from coordinate 28,876,995 downwards.
TAGAACGGATTTTCACTTTATTTGGGGCCAGACCCACGTTCCCTAAGGAGCATAAGAAATGTGAATTCCTACGAAATTTGGGCGTGCTCCCAAAAATTTTTTGCCTGCGGAACTTTACCTCTACAGTCAACACTCCCATAATTCTCCCCCCCCCCCCCTTCCCAAAATACTAGCTACGCCTAAATCGTAACAGTAAAGGTCAGCGATATAATGTTAGCTTTACTATATACACGTTATAGTGTATAACAAAGTGTTTTCATTACGCTGTCACTGTGTTTCTCGCAATGCCGTTCATTTCAACTCAAAATCATCGTACGTGCTTTGCAAGTTAACTGATAAAAATTTTAAATGACATTCTTTATTAAGTGACTTTTATATTAACTTGTTTGGGAGTTCTTATCCTGGCTTTTAATTAATGTTTTTAATTAATTTTTATTAAGACTGTATCTTTTTGTACAAGGAAACGGTAGGTGGCACTTTAAAAGCTACGGGTTCGGGACATTTGCAATAATTTATACCTGCAGGTATTCAGCAAAGAAAATTAAAATATAACGTATGTCGCAAAAGTTTTCCGTAAAATAAAATATTTTATAATTCAACACATTTTTGTCCCTTACTAAATCCCCAATATTCTTGCTGTTTTGGTGTGGTATGAATTATATTCCTTCTAGACCTATAATTTTTTATGAGAAGATGTGCTAAAATCTCGCGGTCAGTATTAACTAAATGTTATGACAGCAGTTAAAAAAAAACTGTAATTTTTCCTATAACTTTAAAGCACCAGCCTAAAAAACAGCAAAACAAGGCAACACCATTTTGAACGCTGTAATTGATACTTATTTAATATTAGAATTTTCTAAGCATACTTTTGGTTTTATGCATCTCCCTGCAAATATATCATACCTATATCTCGTCTTCAGAGCGTCCTTTACAAGATCTGCCGGTGATCTCAAGATAGTTTATTACTTCTTTTCTGTCAAGAATATAAATTGATGTTCCTTATTTAGCTTTTTATACGACTGCATTAAAGGCCACGCAGGAAAAGCAAATGATGACATAGATAAAAAGAATTTCTCGAATCAAAAATAGAAGGTCACGTTTAAGGGTGGACATCAGTTAAAAGCTTCAAGCTATAGCAGACAGTTCAAGTTACTTAATACAAAAATAGCTGCATCGATTTGCGTCAGGTGATGTATCTGGGAGGCTGTACCTTTGTTTAATGGTCTGCGTTTAATCTAAACGGATCTTACTGATATTGGTGACACCTAACCGGAACCTAAATCTGTTTCCTTCTGTCTTTTTTTTATGTTCTATTTCCGAACCGACAAGAAAGCCCAACGTATGATATATTTGCTTGAAACATACGTACCTTCATATTTTGTTTTTTCAATGCCTATTTGACTCTTAAAAAAACCTTTACAATGGCAACTTGAAACTAAAATCATAATGTTCCGTAGGTAATTATGATTATTCTTGTTGATATCTCCGGATTGAAAATAGATATTAACTTGCGGTTTCCGCTGACTTCTTAGACTTTTAATCATCCTTGTAATCAGGTAAAATTGAATATACTATTATATTTACAGTTGTGGAAAAAACGCACAATGTTTGTGAAGTTGTAAGACAGCGCCCCCTAGCGCCTAGTGTAAAACACATATTGCCGTAGTTCATAATATGATATATAGAGTGAGAAAACCCTTTTTAACAAAACTAAGTTTACCAAATTATGTTACGCCAGACCGGAGTTATCAGCATTTATTACAAATAATGTTCAACCTTCCCCCACCACTTTATTTGAAAAGTGACCAACACGTTCTATAGGTGAATTTTATTAATAAATCTTCGAAATATACAAAAATTATATTTTCGGGATACCTTAACTAGGCGACTTTTGAGGAAACTTCGTGATTCATATTTACCGTTACTGTTGCGCCCTCTAGCGCCAGTCTGAGAAACTTGAAAATAATTTCCAGCAATTTCTCATGACCACTTTACCTAATATATTTTTTTCCACACGCCATACGACTAACACTTTCTGAGATACGGCCGACAGCCATTCTTAGTGGGACACCCGGTACATTGAACGATTTCCTGATCATAATGTTTCTGATAGGAAAATCTTCCAAAGTATTCATCAACGTCTTTATGAAGCAGGCACATTGCAACTATGTGGGTGACCAGGAAGGCCAATGACAGTAAGAATGGTAGAAGGGGAAGAAAATGTGCTGGACATGATGGAGAGAGATCCAGGTACTTCTACTCGAAAAATTGCAAATACTTTAAATGTAACTAGTAATACTATTTGGAAAATCCTTATTGACTATTTGTTGTACCCATACCACATACAACGCGTTCAGACACTTCCTCCTGCTGATTTTCCTCCACTGATTGCATTCTGTCAATGGCTTTTGCACACATCAACTGACGCTGATTCTTTTTACCGATGAATCGAATCTCTCAAGAAATGCAATAGGGAATTTTCACAACAATCGTATGTGAGCTGAAGATAATCTACATAAGGTACTTGAAGATCGTATTCAACATCAGTTCTGGTATCACGCTAGGGTTGGGATTGTGGATGACTGGCTAATTAAACCGGTATTTTTACCAGGTAGACTTACTGGCGAGGTGTATCGCAACTTTTTGAAACAAGCGCTACCTCAGTTTCTGGAAGATGTATCATTGGCAACGAGAAATGCAATGTGGTTTGCATGCACCAGCGCATTTTAGTGTGGTTGCTCGTGGATTTTTAACAGTAACGTACAAAACTCCTTTATTCGTGTTTAAAATTGGAAATTTTTACATACGTCAACATATAAATTTTAAAATATCAATTAAAAGTCAATAGTGGTCATTAAAACCATAATATGTTTAGAAACTAGTATTTCAAATAAGTATTAAAATATATTATATATATTAACAATTAGATTATACATTACAATAACACTCACGCTTTCCACAATACACTTAACAAGTACTTTAGAAGACTTTTCTTCCTTTCACGCTGTTAAAACAACACTATGCTCCAGGAACTCTTTGATGGTATAAAATGGTCGCTCAGTCAAGTAGTGTTTAGCGACACTCTCGAACCTGTGACACTCAAGGTCCCTCACAGCATTCGGTAGTTTATTGAAGAAGGCCGGGCCATAGTGGAGAGTAGCATTTCACGACCTGCTAAGTGTCAGAAATAGATATTTAGGTTATTTCTGCCTCGGGTGTTGTGGTCATAGACATCAGCAACTGTCTGATATATTTGTGAGGTTCTTGCATACATTAAACATTCGAGAACATACCTAGATGGGATGGTAAGAATCTTCAGGTCTCTGTATGCCCCCCTTGCATCTGCTCGATGCTAGAGACAGCTCTCACTGCCCTGCGTTGGAGAGCAAATACCCTTTCCCCATATCAAGATGGCATAGCAGCAAAGAGACTGAACCAGGGCGTGGAAAATGGTTACTCCCACACGCACATTTACTACCGCCGACAATTCTCTCAGTAGAAAGATGGAACCTGAGACCATTTTGCAAATATAGTCTACATGACAGTCAAACTTTATTGTTGGATCCACATAAAGGCCGAGGAACTTTACTAAAGCGGGATTTTTAACTCGTGAGATGTGAAGCTACAGATGACTGTCTCTGTTTTATCTGCATTCAGTGTAAGACGGTTTGCAATAAACCAGTCCATTAAATTCGACGGCTTGCAGTCATTCTCCGATCCAAGGCCGCTGCATCCGCATCGGCATCTGTAATTGTGGTATCATCTGCAAATATGATGACCTCGCCCTCTGTAACAGCCGAGTGGATGTCATTCATATAAATCAAAAATAGCATGGGTCCCAGAATGGATTCCTGGGGCACCCCCTGTTTAACAACATTTGGTCGGATTTGGCTTGATTGTGACATGTCACCTGTCTCCGATCCAAGAGATAACTCTGCATGAGAGCTACACTGCTCTCACTCAAGCCATAAAAGCTGAGCTTTCTTAGCAAGATGTCATGGGAAATGCAGTCGAATGCCTGCGATAGATCGCAATATAAGGATCCGACGTATTGACCCTCCTCAAAACCCCTAAGTATAAATTCGCACAGGGCATTTATGGCATGAATGGTCGAAAGCTTTTTTCTGAGATCTTAACCCAAATTGGTTTTTTGAGAATAGTTTGTTTTCTTCAAAAAAATCATACAGCTGATTTTTTAAAATCAGTTCAAAGACTTTGCCGATAACTGGTATGAGTGCAATGGGTCTATAGTAGGAAAGACACCATCAGCAATGCACATATTTATTAATTTGGTTATTGGATTTATAAAAATATTTCTAACAACCCTTAGCAATTTCACACTTTTTTAATTGATGATTTTAAATTTATGTGTTGACATATGTAAAAATTTCCAATTTTAAACATGAATAGAGGAATTGTGAATTTTGAATTTTGAGTAACATACAGAGATTGCTGGATTGGTCGAGGTGGACCTCACTTATGGCCTGCCTAATCCCCGGACTTAAACTCCCTAAATTATTTTCTATGAGGCCATCTAAATTAATTAGTTTATTCTACTTCTGTAGAGAATGTGGAAGATTTAAGAAATTCGATAACTGCTGGGTGTAACTCAATAAGAATCAACCCTGGTGTTTTTGAAAGAGTTCGGCAGTCTAAGAGGATGCATGCTAGCTGGAGGTAGTCATTTTCAACAATTCTTGTAGATTAAGATACTTAACATGCAGTTTTTGGTAATTAAATGTTGTTATTGTTGAAAACTTTCTGCCCCTATATATCTTTGAAACAAAGACAAAATATTCTTAGAATAGTCCAGGAAATAACCCCTTCAATTTTTGCCGCATGTTTAATAAACACCCTGTATAAACGCCGTCTAAACCATTCTATGCCATCAGGTGCACGTGCTTTCGGCTAAATCAATTTACTTAAGAGGCTGTAGGACACACAACCATAAATTTGTTGAAACTCCAACGGCTGATTCATGTTCAGCATGTAGTAGTAGTCAGTGTGGTCAATTTGTGAAGTACGTACATGATTTTGGTGTGTGAACATGAACTTAATATTATTGACATAACTATGGTTCTTGCCTTATACTTTTACCAGGCTTTTTCGTTATAAAATGTATTATATTTGGATTGTTGAGTAGTAATGGAAAAATGAAAATTAATTTCCGTAAATAAAGGCATCATTTAAAACTACAATGTAAGAAAGTAAGTGAGTTTCAAAGCGACTGTGGCTTTACGTTTGTAATCAGATCTAATGAAATTCTGTAAACAGTATTGTTCAGCACTGTTGCATATAATAATTATATGCATACAGCTCAGTTACAGAACATCAACCCACCCACTGATTATATCTTTTTGAAAAGCAACTGCAACGTTGGTAGTTGTGTTAATTATTATTTTCCATTTATAAACGTGGACATAATGAAGGCCTTAAAATTACTTAAGGCTGGGAACCTACCTAGCAATAAGTTTCTAAAGCGTAATGCACGGTCATTAATAATGTTGTAAATTGTCATTACAAAAAATACTGATAGTGTAAGGGCTATCAAGGACGCGAATTAGAATATTTTTGTTTCCACATATCATAATTCACCATACTTTTAGGAGTAATGATGATATAGAGTACCTGATGGCGTTATTTCGTTTACTCTTCTTCTTAGTCGTCTCACCCCCTCGTATGAGTTCTGTCTTGTGCCTTGTGCTTAATGTATTGTCTTTCCTGTTATTTCCTTAAGTCTGTTTATTCTTGTTAATGTCGTTATAGGTAACCTCCCGCTAGGTTTTTTGCCTTCTAGTACCAGATTTTTCAAATAGTGGAGGTATATCTTAATTTATAATTCTTAAAGTATGGTCAGTTTCCGTAGCATAAGTAACTATTGGGAATATCAGGAAACTATAGCCAACATTGCCTCCACTACCTTTTGGTCTTTCTATATTCTACTTAGATTGGTTGTTAATCTACATATGGCGTTATTCTTTTATTAATTTCCCCGGTGCAATTTACGTCATTAGCTATAATTGAGCCTGAGTGTACGGAGCTATCAACTATGTCATAATTTGCTTTGTTTAACGTGTTGTTAATTTGACGCTCAATGATAATCACCTTTGTTTTGTACTAATTTCTCTTTAAGCTTTGTTCTCTAGAGTTCATCCGTTCAGTTTGGTTGTAGAGGGTATCTCCGCATACCTCAAATTACTATTATTTTTGCCTCCAATCGATGCTTCTCTATTCCATCAAGAACCTGTCTCATTCACAGTAGATATCATACAGCAGTGGTGAGATGGTATTCGACAATGCCGTACCCCTAACTCGACCGCAAAGGTCCTGGAAGTTGACTGACAATGCTGTTTTCATATAGTTTCCTTATTATATAAGCTTTGCTGATTACCCTCTTTAAGAAATATTCTTTATGGATATATCCAGGTTGGAGAGTTTCATTGCATTATATAGGGTGTTTCAAAAGTACGGTACGTAACTTTAGGGGTTAATTCCTTATAATATTCTAAAAGAAAAAGTTCATATGAACATGTGTCCGGAGTTGCCCCGTTTTTTATATATAGGGTGTTAAAGTTTTCTATTGTTTTTTTTGAATATCCTTTTCCTGATTTTATTGAAATATGGTACCGTTATTCATAGTGATAAGGGGCTTAACTGGGCCTAACTATATTAAATTTATTAAGTCCAGTGGCGTTCCAGGGAGCACCGTAATGAATATTATTGACAAAAAAATGTACGCCACTAACTTTTTTCTACTTTTGATATTTTTTTTCGGATTTACCAACTAATAATACTACTTTTTTGTTCCTTGAATTGCTTTCGTAACTTACTTCGTTTTTGAGAGAAGAACTAAAAACATCTTTATTGCATGTACAAAAAAACTACCTAGGTATTTCAAAGTTAATTGAAACACTTAAATTAAAAATAAAATTATTTTTTTAAATAATGATGCAACAGTCAATCAAAGCAAATGTTGAAAATGGTCACCTTCTGATAAAACGCCCGATTTTAATCGTCTTGTATACAAGATACTTGAGAGGTGACCCCATAAATAATAGTATAGAGGATTCAAATCGGGACTGCGAGCTGGCCAATTTTGGGGAAATACGCATTCAATCCAGCAATTAGAAAAAGTGTTGTGGAGATATTGACGAGCTACTGGGCTAAAATGAGTTGGGGCGGCGTCGAGCATGAACCACATATTAGTTCTTATTTGTAGAGGTACGTCAAGTTCTTCGGATAGAAACTGCGTTTAGGAGTTTCCATTTAATCGAAGTGGTAAAAAGTATGGTCCAATAAGATAGTAGCCAATGATCCCTGCCCATACATTCACCGAAAATTGTTGCTGAAAACGACCTTCTCTAATTTTATGAGTATTATCGTCCGCCCAAAAATGTATGTTATGAATATTCATAATGTCATCCCTTGAAAAAGAGGCCTCATCAGTAAATAAAGTGTTCGGTAAAAAAATTGTTGTTATGTATGTATGCAGCAACCACCTACTAAAATCAAACCTTGGATGAAAGTCACGGGGAAGCAGGTCTTGCACACGTTGAATGTAGTATGGGTATTTTGGGTATAGTTGATAAAGATGCAAAATCCTCCAAACAGTTGATGCGCTTGTTTGAAGGATCCTGGCACGAGTTGAAGGATCATCTTCTATCTCTCGAAGTATAGCCTCTTCTAACTCATGCGTAGTTACTGTTGCAGGTCGGCCAAAAAGTTCCGTACTACGTTTAAAACTTCCAATCTCACTAAGTCTTGCATGGAGCTCTCTAAATGTTTTGACACATGGCAGTACTCTGTTTGGATAACGTTCCTGATAAATTGGAGCTTCTTCAGCATTTCCATTTGCTACGCCATAATTGAAACGCATCTGGGCCATTTCAGCGTTAGTAAAGTTATTGATTCTTGACTTGTTATTGACAAAACAGGTAAACTAGACATCAAAACTTACTTTTACCTCATATTTTAATTAACTTTGAAATACATAGCTATTTTTTTTGTACATGAAATAAAGTTGTTTTAATTTTTTCTCTCGAAAACAAAGCAAGACACGAAAATAATTCAAGGAACTAAAAAATTGTATTATTAGTTGGTAAATGCAAAAAAAAATATCTTAATTAGAAGAAAGTCAGTGGCGTATACTTTCTTGTCAATAATACACGTTAAGGTGATCGCCGGGACGCCACTGGACTTAATACCCACTTAACCAAATAACGTTAAAAAAACATTAGATTAACGTTGTGTTGGAAAACGTTGACGATGTATAAAGTAACGTTATTTTCAACACGAAAATAACATTTAATCGGCCGCTAAATAACGTTAGTGTATATAACGTTAGATATTTTAACATTATTTCTAACGTAAAATATCATTTCCTTTAAAAACGTTGTTTTTTTAATGTTATTTTAACGTATAAAATTTGATGTAGAACAACGTTATTCTAATCTACTTTGCTCAGCCTGATTGTTTCGGTTCATAATACCTAAAAACATGCTTTAATTTAATAATTTAAATAGAATGGGTAAAAATTCACATTTAACTAAAAAGTACTTAGGTACGTAGGTATTATTATGGTAATCTCCAAGAAGTATATATGTACATACATATTAATCGTATAAAACATAACCAAGAAAAAACTAACACAAAAGGCAATTAAAAACCAAAATAATTGTTCTTTATTAAATTTAAAATTTTTTTGTATCTATTTGTGCTAAATAGTGATTTATAAACATTATGAAAGGCAAAACTAAATACTTAGCTACTACTTAGGTACCTCTCAATTTAGCTCTCAGTACCTATATAGAATTCAATGCTCAATCTCTCTGGGATGTCGATCATTCATAGTTGGGTTAAAGTGACGAATTTCCTGTACATAATCATCCGAATGGTTGCTAGGAAGGGCCTCTTGCATATCCGACACAAAAGCAAAATCAGGCTCGACAAATCCTTGCCTTCTTCTAGATGGTGGCACGTAGTGGTCTGCACGGTATTTCTTGGCTTCCAAAGATAAGCAGCACTCCTCCAATTCTTCCAATGTTCCAATAAATTGCACAAAGCCATATACTTACTGCGTTAATAGCAACAGGTAACAAAAGGTAACAGGTCTCCACAACACAGAAGAAAAAATGACGCATTAAGGGCAATCATCGGTAACTGAGGAAACCGCCCCGTGAGGCGCTGAACCAATCGCGCGGTAAATTTGAAAACCTTACTTAAAAGATAAAAAAAGGTTAGTTTACCTAACGTTAGATCTAGACTCATAAAATAATTTATTTGTAACATTAGAAAATAAAACGTTATAATTTACAACTTAAAAGCATTGATGTTGTTGCTGACAGTATTAGTATTACGTTGCGAAAACTAACGTTGTATTAAACAACTTTTTTTTACGATATTATAAGTTACGTAAAAAAACATTACCCTTTTCACGTTTTTTTAATGTTATTTTAACAAAGTGTGTTGAGTGGGTAAATTTAATCTAGTTTTCAGTTTCAATAAAATCGGAAAAACGATATTTAGAAGAATTTTAAAGAACATTTTTTCTTTAAAAAACTTTAACACCCTGTATATCAAGAACGGGGTAACTTCGGACACATGTTCATATACACTTTTTCTCTTAGAATATCATAAGGAATCACCCCTTTAAGTTAAGTACCGTACTTTTGAAACACCCTGTATTTACCAAGAATAACACACTCTGAGTTATAGTAACTTTTCTGTCCACGACATACCTAACAGTACCTACGGTACGGGAATAAGTAAAGTAAATTTGAACTTATCGCGTTATGTTGAAAAGTACTGAAGGAAGGTTTTTGGCTAATTCAGGCTAGTAGTAGTAATAATATTTCTATTGACCGTGTAAGGGTATATCTGAGTATCCTGTATACTGAACCAATACGCATTACATGTCTATTTTTAGGCATCAATATTACAATTTAATAATAAATTATTTTTTAATATTTTTGTCTGCGCTCAGTCAAAAACCTTCCAAGAAAATATGCCCGAAGATAAAAATATTTTATATGTTTATTAATATTTCAGCTAGGTATAACGTATCAATCTTCTTTGGGGCAAACATTTGCATTAAAACGACCGCTCTTGTGTTATACGTATATTAATATTATATTGGAGAGAAAATAGGTCCTGGTCGCATTGGAAGAGACCCCTGTCCCCTTAATACTCCTGCCAGTTCCTTTTCTCTGACGTTTTTATTAAACTGTACAAGGTATTCGTTTGGCCAATACATACGTTCGAACCATTGGCGTAACAATAAAGATAATAATAGGTATTCATTTTGGTTTGGTTGTTTTTCTTAAGGTAAACAGACACAATGTGCACTACTGGGCGCCGGAAAATCCCGACTGGATAAAAACTGTTCCCATTTAACATCCCTTGTCAATCAATGTCTGGTGTGGAAATATCGGGGATAGAGTTATTGGTCCGGATTTCTTTGAAAGGCATTTAAATGGAGAAATATACACATATTGTTTAGGAAACCAATTATCCCAATTATTTAACCAACACATACATCTTGACATGTGGATTCAGCAGGACGGGGCTACATCTCGTTATGGGGTACAGGCTAGTAATAATTTAAATTAAATATTTAAAAAAAAGTCGAGCTGGTCCAGTCAACTGGCCTGCTCGGTCCCCAAATTTGACCTTCTTGGAGTTCTTTTTGCAAGGCTTTATAAAGGAGAAGGAGAAAGTGATGGCAACTGCACCTACATCTTTTGATGACACAGCAAGTCAATAAAACGTTTTAATAATAAAACAAAAATACATCATCTCATATAAAATTCCGAATTTAACCCCCACCCTTCAAGATTGAAAATGTAAAAAATATGGTTAAATATGTCCCACCATATCCCTATTATGTCACCAAAATTTCATCAAAATATTTAAAACCGTTTTCGAGATATTGCCTTGTAACACTTGTAAAAAACTCACCCCGTAATGGGTGACCACGAAATTACTGACCAGCTTGTCACGTCCTTATAAAATAAAATATTATTTTGAAATTTTGGTAGGATATATGGTTGCACTGTGCGCACATTTTCAGTATTCAAACTTCCGACTGTCACTTCCGGTTAAACCGGAAGTGCATACAAAATTGTTATTTTAAATAGAACACCCTGTATATTTTTACGAAAATGCATTCTACAAAGTATTCTAAGCATAAAACATGTATCATATTCTATACCTATCTAAGACAGATTAAGAGAAAATGGCGTTGGAATTTATAAAATTAGACACTCATTTTATTGTTTTTTCGAAAAACAAATGAATAAGCGCAAAATTTTATATTCTTTTTTTACTTCTTTTTAGGTATTCTTTATGAATAAGTCACAATTATTTCACTTCCGGTTTAACCGGAAGTGCTGCAAAATTTGACATTCAAACATAGATTTCTCCATTATTTTTAATGGCACGCCCTATTTTAAATATAATTTTCAAAATTACCTTATTGTTCTAAATATTTTTTATTAATGCTTCCCTAGGTCTAAAGTTATTCGTTTTTAAGATATAAGCATTTAAAGGTTTAGTTGCATTATTCAACAAGCAACAATTGATATTAACTTATTCATAGTTTCGTCTAAGGTGGCTATGGACCCCACAGATCTGTTTACTAATTTCAACTGTTTCACGACGCTATCGCCATGGTATTTTTAATTTAGTCCTTACATTCTTATACAAGTGACTTATTTATTAATAAGAAAAGTTAAAACTATGCCATTTTTTACGCGGGAGCATCAAATTGACATGCTGCTAATCTACGGAGAGACTAGAAAAAACCGGAGAGAGGCCAAATTTCTGTATATGCAGAGATTTCCCGAACGCGAGCACCCAAGCGATACGTATTTTCCATGGTTAGAAAATCATTTGAAGTACGAGAATGAAAATCAAAACGCAAATGGTTTTATTATTAGTGAGGAGGCAGAAACAAATACACTAGCCCTTGTTGAAGCTGACCCGACAGTATCGACGAGCCAAATTGCGATTGATATTGGCATCGGTAGGGAGAGTGCAAGAAAAATTTTAGAAAAACATGGCTATAAATCTTTCAAATACCAAATCCATCACCTTCTTTATGAAGGCGATCCTATTCGAAGATTGGAATTTTGCAACTGGTATCTTGAAGAGGAGCAGCAACAGCCACTTTTAAACGCACACATTTTATTTTCTGATGAATCCCGTTTTACCAACTTAGGGATGTTCAACAGAAATAATACCCGGTATTGGTCTACTGAAAATAATCACCTATTTAGGGAAGGGGCGTTTCAAGAACGATTTGGCATTAACGTATGGCTAGGCGTTATAGGAACACGTATAATAGGTCCTATATTTTTTGAACAACATTTAAACGCTGTCCAATACCTGGCTTTTCTTCAGAACACCATTGAAGATATTCTGGAAAATTTACCTGTTAGGCAATACGCACAAGTATTGTATCAACAAGACGGCGCTCCGGCACATAATGCTAGAATAGTGACAGCATATTTGAATGCGACTTTTGGAAATCGTTGGATAGGCACTAATGGCCCAGTAAGGTGGCCGGCTAGGTCCCCCGACCTAACACCGCTTGATTTTTTTTACTGGGGCCATATAAAGGAGAAGGTGTATAGAACAAAACCTCAGAACCTCGACGACCTAAGAGATAGAATAACTCAAGCAGTAAACAATATTACACCACTAAAAATGAACAATGTACTTCGAGAATTCCAAGAAAGAATTCATTTGTGTCAAGAAGCAAATGGCAATCATTTTGAGAATTTAATTTATGGATAATTAGTTTGTATTTTTACATATTATTTTATTAATTATAATTCTACCATAGGTTCGAAATAAAGTTTAATTTTTAAATGCTTATATCTTAAAAACGAATAACTTTAGACCTAGGGAAGCATTAATAAAAAATATTTAGAACAATAAGGTAATTTTGAAAATTATATTTAAAATAGGGCGTGCCATTAAAAATAATGGAGAAATCTATGTTTGAATGTCAAATTTTGCAGCACTTCCGGTTAAACCGGAAGTGAAATAATTGTGACTTATTCATAAAGAATACCTAAAAAGAAGTAAAAAAAGAATATAAAATTTTGCGCTTATTCATTTGTTTTTCGAAAAAACAATAAAATGAGTGTCTAATTTTATAAATTCTAACGCCATTTTCTCTTAATCTGTCTTAGATAGGTATAGAATATGATACATGTTTTATGCTTAGAATACTTTGTAGAATGCATTTTCGTAAAAATATACAGGGTGTTCTATTTAAAATAACAATTTTGTATGCACTTCCGGTTTAACCGGAAGTGACAGTCGGAAGTTTGAATACTGAAAATGTGCGCACAGTGCAACCATATATCCTACCAAAGTTTCAAAATAATATTTTATTTTATAAGGACGTGACAAGCTGGTCAGTAATTTCGTGGTCACCCGGTATATTGTGGGCTTACAAGCAAAAGGCACTAAGTCAAGAATTTCTCAAAATGCGTTTTCATTGGTGCTAACATAAGTTTTGATCATTTATGTACTGCTAAATCGCACTAAGTCCCTGGTGCACTAAATTACAGCAATAGGCAAAATGCACTATCAGCATTTTGTTAGGAATAAATACAAGCAAAACACATCAAGTCACTTAGTGCTATTTGCTTGTAATTTTATCCCACAATTGTGGTAGAAATATTGCACTAAGTCACTTTAGATGTCCTAGATTCTGATTCAGAACAAGATTAAGTTGTATTTTGGGTAACATAATTGTTGTTTTTTTCTTTTTGATTAGTTCCTGTTGTTAGTTTTTGCTGATTAAAATAATTTAGTAATGAAACAATGATGAGTTTTATCTAAGTCCTAAAAACAGTAATAGTTTACACACTTAGTCGTTGTTTTTACTTTTTTTTTTATTTTTGTTAATTGTAACTTTTAGTAAATCATGTAAAAAATAGTACATTGTCTTCCTAAAGCTTGTATTTTTTGTTTAAAGCAGTTGGTTATTTCTAAATCATCTATAAAAAAATTAGGAATTCATTGAAACTTTAAATTGCTCGTAACTCTTAAACCTGTTTTTTGACTTAGTGCATTTTGCTTGTAAGCCCACGATCTCATACATTTCGATTTTAAATTTATAGTTTACAGGATCCATACAAATGCTTGTACAGCAATTTGTTTAACAAATTAATGTATGTATAAGACATACTACTGGGTGATGCATGGCTTAGTTGAACATAGAAATATTGGCTCCCCTGTACATTTTAGAGAAAAATTGTATTACAATTTTTTGAAAAGACCGATATAATAAACCCATGTACCAAGTTTGAATAAATTTTAGTATGCCAATCCTAACTTAGTCAATTAAATGTGATGGCAAGATTACAAAATTTTCATAGTTTACGTAATACAGCAAACACCAGCAAATAATTTCTATGACGCTATTGTCAAAAATTGACGTAAAGCTGGACATAATGAATAATAGTATATTACGTTACAAGACCGGAAAGTACTATTTTACAGGACGAAGCAGGCAATTTCCAGGGCGAGCCGCCAGGCGAGTCCTGGAAGCCTGCGAGTCCTGTAAACGTACTTTCCGGTTGTGTAACGTACAATATTTTTTTTTAAATCGACGCAAGATGTAAGAAGATTAATATAGTTTTAAACAGATTGAAAACTCTATAGTCAGGAATTTTTTTTATTTATAATAGTTATAATAAATATTATTTGATAATAGGTACTTAATAAATAATTAAAATTAGAATTATTTATTTATTATTTATTTATTATTTATTTATTCATCCACATTCATTTCCATAATATAATCTAACTTTTAACTTTTAAACACAATTTTTAATAAGCAGTATCAAATTTGACAGTTCGTTGCCATGAAACGCCATGAAAGAAACAATCAAGTCAAAGCCTACTTATTATGGGTTTGGTTCGTTTTCTCAAATATTGATCGGAATGTAAAAAAAGGGCCCGGTAAAGTAAAAAGAGGGACAGGTAAAGTACTTTACCGGTCCCTCTTTTATGACTTTCTGGTCTAGACCGATAAAATGACATTTTCCGGTTAAAAAATTGAGTAGAAAGTGGTTGCTTTCCGGTCGATTTAAAAAAAAGATTATTTTACGTCAACAACACATCTTCGTTTCATCAATCCGGCAATCACACATTTATTTAACATAACATATAGTTTGGTAGAAGTCTATAAGTGGAGTGTAAATATATTTAAATGATAGTTGAAGGAAAGTCTTCTCCACAAGAAAAATGCAATTTCATTTATTCAAATGTATGATGCATTTCGGCAATGTAGGTATATTACCATCATCAGATACTATAAAATACAGAATTTGTTAAAAACATGATTATATAAATAATACTTGACAAACTTACCAAGAAGTTAATAACATTATAGTTCTTTAAAAAACAGCACAATACAAGTTAAAATGTCAATTTTGGTATTTTTAACAATATTTTTAACTAACATGGAGACATCTAAGAGTTTATGAATAAACCAAATAATAAATCTTAAAAAACATTTAGATTACTGCTAAACTTAATGGTGACACCTTGAGAAGGTAAAAAAGAATTCGCCAGGCCAACGACAATGGGCTGTGGTTTGAATCAGTGTAAAAAGTATACAAGCCAAAAAAACAAAAACAAAACAAAATACCCAGAATTCTTCAGGATTGAAGGAAAACAGTAAATTGAGAGCAGGAAGCTGGTTTAAGAGGGTGTGTAGGTGTGTATAGATGTTTTAAATCGAACATTATTTTCTTGGACTGACTGAGTTGAAGAATGTTAAGCTATCATGCTTCATACATTTGAATAAATAAAATTGCATTTTTCTTGTGGAGAAAACTTTTCTTCAACTATCATTCAAATAACATAACATACCTAAGACTACAGATTTTCACAAAAGTATTAATTAATTAAATGTTCAACCAACCCTCTATTGAGAAATTTTGTCACATTCTAACGAAATACAGTCTTTTAGCTGGTCGAGATTTTCAAATTTTACATCTTTATAAATAAAATTATTTGAGTGACCCCCACAAAAAGAAGTTGTTTGGCAGAAGGTCAGGAGACCTGGCTGGCCACAGGATTAGATGCCGTGGGCCAATAATATTTCCGTTAAAAATATTTTGCAAGTATTCCCTAACCATGAGAGAATAATGGGCAGAACAACCACCCATTTCATACAAGATCTCCTGATTTTCGCGTGCAACTTCTTCTAGTGCGGGCACAGCATACGGAACTATACAGTAGCGACACGAGCTTGATCTCCAGGGGTCAGTTTCAGTGACAGTATTGTCCTCTATTACTCTGAGAAAACATATGAAATTTTATGTTGAAATCGCTTTTACACTGAAAAAAAGTCAATTTAAAAACAATTAATAATAGCATGAAGATATTCAGTTCAGATTATATTTTAGTTGTTTGATAAAACTTATCCTACATGCTACCTAATTAGAGATACTAAATTCCTCCGTTTTTGTCGAGGTTTTTATTTACGTTAAGTTGCCTTTTCGGAGCAATATATAGGTACTCTTATGACCCGTTATTTTGAGTAGTAATTGCACAAAAGTAGGTAGGTACACATCTAAAATTACCCTGTGTTGTGAACCAGAGTGTGTTGCTTAAGAAGGTGAAGAAATAGACCAGCGTGAAGTTGTTGGCAAGTACTATACATACAGGGTGAGTCTGGAGGAGTGGGCCTAACTATAAGGGTGTAATCTATGCATCAAAATAATAATTCCAATATTTAAAATATTTATTTGTTTTCAAGTTATAACGGAAAAACAAAATATTGCATTAATTTAGCTTTCCTGTAATACTTAAATGTACACAGTGGTTGAGAATCCCAATTAGATGTTTAGTTGACAGTATTATTTTTCGCTTTTGAGTAATAATTGTTGTGCTGTGACTAATTTTGTAAAAAACTTAAGTAGTGATGCTCTGTACATTACACAAACCATAAATAAAAATCATATTGGCGTATTCGAGATGTGAATAAATGTGTGGGATTTTATAAAATTTAAATGATACAAATCCGAAAGTTAACGGTGAATCATTGTAACATTTTATACTGACACTAAAGGTTAGTGACAGCACAACAATTATTACTGAAAAGCGAAAAATAATACTATTTAAGTATAGGCAAGCTATACTCAAAACCCAATCTTATAGTCAGTGACGTAGCTATCAGAACCATGGAAACGAATGCAAACCACCAATACAGTATTTTGGCAGTTTCTATGATTCTGATAGCTACGTCACTGACTATAACATCGGGTCATAGAAAAAAGAAACAAAGTTTGTTTCTTTTTTCTATGCATCGGGTTTAGAGTATAAATTAATGCAATATTTTGTTTTTGCGTTATAACTTGAAAACAAATGACCATTTGAGTTTTTTATTATTATTTTGATGCATAGATGACACCCTTAGAGTTTGCCCCATTCCTCCCGACTCACCCTGTATATATATTTCTAAAAAATCCTAAAAAGATTTACAAAACCGCAAAACTTGCAAATGTTTAGTCGTTTTATTGGCGATTTGCTACGTTGTATCTTTAAAAGTGTGAAAGCAGTAAAGTAGAAAAATAAACAAAATTATAGTATAATATTAAAATTTAGTAAACAAATAAAATACAAAAGGTTACAAAATTTTTACTGTATTATTAAAATAAATTTTGATATGCATTACAGTAATAATTTTTTGTGACTCAAATTGATCAAAATGGAAAAGTAAGCAAAAGCATAGAGAAAAAGAGAGAGACAAGAAATGGTCCACTCGTGTTCGTCTTCTTTAAGAACAGACTTATGTTGTTTCCTCAAAGCCTTAATTTTTCCTCCTAATTTTTGCTTCCTTGGTATTCCAGAGCTTAAGGTTGCCGGTGTTTGAGTTCCTATTCTTGGGGAGTGCAAAGGTGAAGGAGGACTAGCAACTGCACAAACAATAGTGAGTCCGGAAGAACGAACAGTGCTTTGGCCTTGAACAAAAAAGTTTAATTTATATACAACATATGTTATGACCGAAGCATACAGTAACCTTTTTTTATGGTACTACAATCACCTTAGTTTTATAATACATTTTTCAAAACCAAACAACATACTAATAAAAAGGGTTCAATTCGATTTGTAATATCGAGTAGTAAGTCCAAATAGGTTACTGCTGTAAGGTTGCCTTCCATAAAAAATGGTCCAATAATGTGATGTCATACAGTTCCCGCCCAAACATTTATTTTTTGTAGATATTGCGTCCGAGTATGAGCAAGACGATGTTCATTCTCTTGGCTCCAATACCGGCAATTTTGAACATTTGGTTCGTTGTTGAGAGTGAATGTAGATTTATCGGTGAAACAAATATATCTCAAAAAATCTCTAATATTATTTGCTCTTTCCATTACTTCAAAACAGGATACCATTCTCCGTTCTTCATCACCTTGCCGTAGCTCTTGATGTTTCTCATACTTTTAAGGAAAATATTTATGTTTTTTATATTAAGATCACTAGTATCCCCTTCTTTAGCTCTATTGACATTCTGAGTTGAGCATTTACAGTTATTTATTACAGTGCCTTTCTACTCAAATTTACTAATGATATGTTTAATTAATAAAATGGAAGGGATAGGCTTATCAGGGAATTGAACTGAAAACATTTCAGATACTGCTCTTAATCTGTTTCCTTGTGTAATACCACTTAATCATAGTTACTTTTTCCTTAATAGAATAGCTCATATTTAGCTATAATTAAAGCGCCTTTAATGAGAATGTTGCCACTGATGCTACTTTTCGTTTTGTCAATGCCAAATAATAATTAGCTGGTGTTTGCTGTATTACCTAAAGCATAAAAGTACAAATTGTGATACAATTTTTCTCTAAAATGTACAGGGGAGTCAATATTTAGCCATTTACAAGGGATTTCCTATGTTCAACCAGGCGATGCATCACCCGGTGTACCAACTACTCACATACCGTGTGAAAAGTATACTTTGCACACGCCATGGGAAAAGTTTACTTTGTTCACACTGTGTAAAATGTGTTGTTTTCATAAGCACTTATTAGTGTGTTTTTAGCCATTTTTAAGGCAGTCGTAAAAACACTTTTACAGCTTGTAAATACTTTTATTAGCTATTCAAGCACAGTTTCTATGTATTTATTTATATTATACCCGACCAATTAATGTGTATATAGTTTCTTGAATATATTGACTCTTCGTTTACTCTCAAGTACCTTAACATGCAGAAAATATTAAAACTGAATTTTTCTTAAGATCCTGCTTATTCTTTTAATTTCTACATGTCCTGCTTATAATTTTCTTGTACAGGGTTACTTTTTATATTTGCGTGCCCACCACAGGGGTTAATATAAGTGACAGAAAAGAACTTTTAATACGAAAGTTGTATACTTTTTTCCGTGCTGTCTTTTGGACGTGTCAAGAAGAAACGTTGGCGCATCGCAAAGTTAAAAACAAGTTTTCTTTTTTTAAATAGGACACCCCATATATTTTTCACCATGCAGGGCGAAAGATCTCTTTCCCCTGATTTCAAAAATATATAACATGTCAACACCTTGTTCGGATGTTTTTAAAATATAATCGAGTTGTCGAGGCGTACCGCATACTTCAACGTAAAATATTTGACGCTTTACGTTAAATCGACACATTCAGTAAGGAATGGCCGGCTAATCGCCCTGTTTTTGATATTTTCCTGAGGGGATTTCTAATAGATCGAATTTATTATGACTTACCTCAAAATATACAAGTGTTGAGACAAAGGATTGAACAAGAAATGTTCATGCTCAATATACAGATCAAATGTTAGTAAATGTGTCAGAAGTCGTGGAGGATATACAAAAAACATATAATGATTTACTTTACTTCCCTATATATTGTAAATTATAAAATGTAAATTTCAATTTAAAGTGCGGAACGCCTCGATAACTCTATTATCATCAATTCAATTTATCAAAATTGTAAACTAATTTCAAAAAGGCCGAACTAAAGGTTGACATGTTATATATTTTTGATATCAGGGAAAAAAGATATTTTGTCCTGGTGGAAAATATATGGGGTGTTCCGTTTAAAAAACTTTGCAATGCGCGTATGTTCTTTTTAACAAGCTTAAAAGATAACACGGGAGAAATTATGCAACTTTTGTACTGAAAGTTCATTTCTATCACTTATAACGAGTGATTATTAATTATTTTTCTCAAGGGCGGCTGTGACCCAGTATACATAGTGTAGCAGTAGCGCGTAGATTAAATCATAGGGCGAATTTGCAAGAAAGCAGCGTTGTCACGTTGAAAACCTAAAATAATGTTTTTTGACGGAATGTAATATAAAATCCTGAGCTATCTTACTTTGAAAGCCTACTTTATATGGCCGCCTCCTACTTCTAGACACCAAACTTTCAACAATAAAAATTTTTTGTACTTCACTAAACATTTTTACTGTAGAACTTTCAATCCGGCAACAAAGCTTCACCAAAACTTGATACGCTGAAAAATAAAAAAAAATAAAAAATTAAATCATATCCTGCAAATAGCACTTTATAATAGTCAAAAGACGACTCCCCGGAGAAATATTAGTTAAGGCAATAGTAACCTACCTTCAAATAACTGCAAAAATTACAAAATTTCTCCAATTTCAATCAAATTCAAATA
The DNA here is from genome assembly GCA_963920685.1 of Polydrusus tereticollis. Lineage (NCBI taxonomy): Eukaryota > Metazoa > Arthropoda > Insecta > Coleoptera > Curculionidae > Polydrusus > Polydrusus tereticollis. The sequence continues at coordinate 28,856,332 of OY987331.1, read as the reverse complement.
AGACGTAAATGTCATAAAACAATCATGTCATCTTATCTACGCAGTACGGCCATGATGCTTTTAAAATGCATGGCCTCCCTTGAGCAAAATAATTAAAAATCACTCGTTATTAACCCCTGTAGGTGGGTGCGCAAATATAAAAAATAACCCTGTACATTGTCCCTAAGCAAAATATTTTTTTACATTAAAACGATTTAATGTAAACCTAAATTGAACCTACGCCATTGCATGCCGCCCGGCAATATTTTGTTATTGCCTTGCATTATTTATTTCCCTACGTATACTGGTCCTTCTCAAGATTAAACTTTCTACATTAACTTGTCCTTATATTAAAAATATATTTTTTAAAACCATATATTGCAGACTTTATGGCAACCGTCACTGTATTTCAAACTGACCCAGCAATATTCAATGGAATACGAATAACAATAAAAAAAGTATATTAATTTAATCAGGTGAGTTCCTTTCTTGCTTTTTGTATAAGCTTATGAAATCAATAAAGTTGCTATTAATGTATACTTGGACACACGGTAAATGGTCATGACTAACTAATCCCCGAGCTAATCCCTTTATACTTATATCTGCTTATGCTTCTATTTTGGCAAATAAATTATTCCGGTCCAGGGTGGTAGTAGGAAGATTGAAACAATGCTTGTATATGTATATGTACAAAAATTTATTGTGTATTGCTGACTTTGACGTAAATTATTAACATGCGTAAAAGTAGTAAGCCGTAATATATAATTTTTATTATACAGGGTGTCATACGTAGAAGTTCCACCCCCCTTTATTTTCTTTAGTTTTTGAGATATCGGAATACATTTTTTCTTGTTTGAAAACGAATGACAAAGGCTTTTTTGACATCTGTGTAATTACTGGGTTGAAAATGCGGAACTTCTACGTGGAACACCCTGTATAAAACCGTATAAATAAAATGAGTCATCTCAATAGTTTGAATATGTAGGGAGAGTGGGGGATTTGTGCGCACCTAAGCACAATGTGCTCCTGTGACTAAAGTGTTGGTCGTAAAATACAGATACTCCGATAAATTTAAGCAAGAGTCATTGTACTTTTATTATGTAGAAGGATATTCTCCAAAACATTTCTATAATTAAGTAACAAAGTAAATTGCACAGTAAATACAAAGCGCACGATTCCCCACCCCATGGGGTAATAAGTGCGCAGATGGTGGGGAATTGTGCGCATAATAGGGTGGTAACTGAGTTGTTGATTTAAGTACATAATAAAGGTAAAATTGGGGTGTATAAAGCAATTCAATGAAAAACTATTTTTATTAACAATATTCAGTAACATCAACTAAGTTTTTATTTAAATCGCAGTACAATGATCACAGGTATATCCGTCAGCATCGCTGCAAGCCGCATGATTCTAGGTGGAACAGTTAACGCACCGATACCACAGTTCTCTGTCACGACCGAACTCATTGCAAACGACACATATTTCATTAGAATTTTTTGACCTGTCAGCATTAGCCAAATTCTCGAAAGGATCTAAATCATCTTGCTCGTCATCATCACAGAGATCAGAGCTGAGGTCAGCGTCAGATGCATCGCTAGTTTCCGTCAGCTTTGTTTTTTTCACCAACTTTTGTTCTTGTCGCATTTTTTGTCGTTCAAAATACTTAAATTTCTTTTGACACCCTTCACAGCTTTCTTAGTCTGCCGCTGATTTTTTTTTCTTCTGAGCTATCTCCAATTGTTCTTTTATAGGCGTTGCTGTTAGTATTTCGGAACTAAGTTTATCGCGACACTTCCTCTTCACTGCTGGTTGCTTTTTTTTGGGAATCGGAGCAAAGGTACAGAATGAGTTTGTCGACGTAGATAGATTTTGAGTTTGTGTAAGTTGACATTCTTCCCGGGATGTAGTAGGTCTAGGTTCGGTTATTGATGCTCTATCTGGTGTTAATTGGCGTTCTTCTCGAGATGTAGAGGGTTGAGGATCGAGTATGGAAGCTGTATTAGGTGTAGAATAAATACTGTTATTTTGATTTTCATTGAGCGGTGTATCAGTTGGAACGGATTAAACTATTAATGGTCTAAACTATATATTCACGCTTTTTAAAATCCTTATTTCAGACATTGATGGGTAATTGTGCGCAGTATTGCGTACAATTACCCCCACGGTACGTCACCAGTTAAAATAACGTCCCAACAGAAAAAAAAAATGTCTACAAAGATTTATTTGACATCAAAAGGGGCCTAAAACTACTCTAAATACGACCATGTATGCTACAAAATAATATGAAATGAATTCTCGGCTTACCTTCTTATTTCACGCACCCCCAAAATTATAACAAAATAATTGTACACAGGTATGTTCACGGCGTGCTTACAGTGAACAAAATGAAGCCGATCTCGCCACGCTACTCAACCTGAATTAACATCTGCTAGGTGGCGGCACTTGCCGGAATCGTCAGTTTTCGATATTTACGCGGGAAACGCCATGCGCACAATTGCCCACTGCGCACAAATCCCCCACTCTCCCTTACTATCACTATCGTCCACTGATATAATTAGAGGTTTTATGTTTTCCCAAAATTTTTTATAATTATTTTCGACTTCAAGTACATGATTAACGCATGCTCTCCAACTGCTCTCTGGTATTAATTCACACTGAGTTTTAATTACTTCAATTACATTAGCGGACATTTTTGGGTTTACATTATTGCGTCTAACTTTGTTTTTTAATTTGGACCATATCATTTCTGTATCACTCTGTGTGGCTACAAGGTCGGTCCAATGAAAGAATATGCTTATTTCGACTTCCAAAATAACATACTAGACTTTTAAAAAAATCTGTCCCGAATCCATAAGAAGTGTAATATGTTCTTTCATATCAAAACTAAAAAAAATATAAATTTTACCTTGATATACTTGCAAAACAATCCTCTTGCAGCACATCTGTAAATGGCACTTTGTTTTTTGCTCGTTTGTGTCTTCAATTCCGTCGTCGGATTCACAGTTCTCAACCCACGGTCTGAACATTTTAAAAATTACTAATATTAATAACACCACTAAACACCGTTGAATGACACAGTTCAAATGATTTAATAATAATTCGACAATTTTTAATGTGTCGACAGGTATAATTAATTATACCTTAAATACGTACATTATCAAAATAAAAATAAAATACCTCCCTGTTACTCAGAAACGCTTACAAACCAGCCCTTAATTGGTTTATGGTGGGTAAAATCGCACGATCGTTATAAAGCAGGTAAAGTCTCGTTAAGTCATGACCATTAACCGTGTGTCCAAGTATATCTACGTATGTGAATTTATACTTGGAGTATGGCAGTGGCCAATTTTAGCAATCTCTGTAATTTGTATGTTCTGTTCTTTATATTCTTATTATGTTAATTTTGTAAACAACAAAAATAAATTTGTATTTGTTTACTTATCTTAATATTCATCAGTTTGGCATGATATCATGTCATATTATGAATTTGACACAATATTAACGTAGATTTGGTTAGATATATCGTTCCCTTGTGATCTAAACGAAGCCCTACGTTTTTTAGTCCAAGACCTCTGGAGAAGTGTTACACATTCTTAGATAATCCTTTGTTGTAACTATCCAAAATTCAAAATTTTATTTACGCTTTCAACACTTTACATAGAGTTTACATTAAAAAAAAAACAAGTGTTTTTGACAAATCTCTTAAGAACTAAGCTCAGCATTCACAAAACATAAAAATTAAAACGTATAGTAAATAACGTAGCCAAATAAACATAAAAATAAAAATAACAATAAAAAGTTTTAATTTTGTTATATCTATTATTTAAAGTAAAACACTTTTTTACTTCAATTTCCACTTTATTTGACAATACGACATGTTTCACTGCACTGCAGCTTCGTCAGGTAATGTACAATTAATTTCAAGTTTACGCTATTTAAGTGCATGGCTAATGACAGTGCCAGTTAGGTATTGTAAAAGATGGGGGTTTTTTCGATAATTAGTATTATCCCCACACATGAGGCATACTCTAAAACTGAGCGCACCAATACACAGTAAATCTCCTTAAATATAAAAATGTTATATCCCCGTAGCATGCGAAAGACAAATCCCAGCAATCGCATAGCCCTATAAGTGATTATATCGAGTCCAGCCAAATGACCAGATCTTTTACCAAGATCTGTCTCTCGAGCACCACAGAGTTCAAAGTATAATCATACAGAATGGGGCTTCTTGACCTAGTAAAAGTAATAACGCTGCATTTATCAGCATTCAGTGACAGGTTGTTATTTTTGCACCATGTAGTAAATCTACAGACATCCCCTGCAATAATTGACAGTTACTTTCCGATTTTATAACCATAAAGAGCTTCAAATCTTCAGCAAAAGCGAGGAACTGACAAACGCTAAAAACACTTCCTACATCATTGACAAAGCAATTAAACTTAAGTGCCGAAAGATGTCTACCCTGCATGCGGTACACCCGACATCACAGAAATCTCCGAGGATATATAACTTTTAATTTTTACTGCCTGCCTTCTTCCAGTTAGATTACATTTAAACCAATCCAAAAAAGATCCATGAACCCCCATGATCCTCTTGTGTTTGAAAAATATTGTTCTTCAAATGAAGAAAGTAATCCATAACTATCAAACAAGGTGAGATCTGGGTGGTCTGTTAAAAAACTATCGTCGAAAAAATTGGGTAAGTAGTTCATAGTTCTGGCGGATGTATGGGCGGTTTCACCCTCGTATTAAGAATAACCAAAGCGTAGTTCATCGTCAAGTAGTTGCTCCACGAATCTACAAAAAATGGGGATTTTCACTACTTCACATGCGTGTTTTTTTGAGAATTCACATAACCGGTGAGGTGGAACCAGGCTTCATCAGAACAAGATGTTAAGTGTAATAAATCATTTATATCCAATAAATTTTTGGTAAACCACTGACAGCAATTTCAATAATCCAGACAATAATGCCTGCAACTTTTGAATTACCTCATATACGAAAAAGTGACCTTTATGAAAGTTGTTCAGTAAATTATTCCCCACATTTCTACCTGCATGAATTTTTTCCTGTCATTTCTGGTTTGGTTGCTATAGAGACCAACTTACTTTTCTTAAATGGAACACCCTGTATATGATTGCATATTTGGATTCTACTGGGAAAACTCTGAATTTTTTGTATTTCAAATTTTTATTTATTTAAAATTGTAACAAACCTTATTACAACAAAATAAATAGCCTAGAAAATTGAACAACTTAACATCGAAATAATAAACAAGTGAAACTTTTTCAGTGGATCAGGTGTTCAAAATCATTTTCTGCTAAGCAAAGCGCCAGTCGATCCCTGTCGTCTACAACGTTTAAAAGGAAGTCATTTGGACGGTTAACGTAGACTCTGTTCTTTAAGTGTCCCCACAAAAAGAAGTCGAGCGGGGGTAAGTCCGTATATCGCGCTGCATGGCCAGTCAAAAGCATCTCTTCTGCCTATCCAACGTCCTGGAAATTGTTCGCTTATGTATTGTCCAACATTTGCCGCATAATGCGCAGGTGCTCCATCTTGCTGGAACCATACCTGTTTGTTTATGTCATTAATTACACCCGGTAAAACCATTCTGCAAGAAGGAATTATATGATTTTTATAATTTATTTAATTAAATTAATGATTTAGGTAATTTTTGCTATTCAAATTACCATCTATGAAAAAGGGTCCCACAATATGTCTACCAACTATGCCTGGCCTAACATTAACTTTTTCGGGCCTCTGAGTATGACCTTCCTGGAACCAGTGAGTATTCTCAGCAGACCAATAACGATAATTGTATCTATTAACAATGCTATTTAAATGGAAAGTAGCTTCATCCGAGAAAATGATATTTGTTGCGAAGTTATTATCGTTATGCATCTTTCCATCGTCAGCTCACAAAATTGACCTCTTCTATTAAAATCGTCCTCGTTTAACTCGTGCACCAACTTTATCTTGTAGGGATGCAACTTCTTCTGCTTAAACAAATTTTTTACTGACTGATGAGACACAAATCCATTGCCATTGACCTTGATGATTGTGTTGGATTTTCATGTATTGAGGGCATAATATGGCAAGCTTTGTCTCCCCCGGTTGCTGTTTTAGGTCGACCTGATCTAGCGGCTTCCCTAACACCGCCTGTTTCTCGAAATTTCTTGACAACTCGACACACCGTTGATCGATTTATTGAATGCCTATTCAGATATAATTCATTTAAAAATTGACAAACCTGATCTTGCGATCTCTTCATATTTCCGTAACCGCTCATTATTAAAATTTCAACTCGTAGTTTCTCATTAAGATGAACTATAGTGTAAACAAATTAGAAATCGGACAACAGAAAATTAAACAGGAACTCAAAATTGACCCCTCTTAGGTCGCTGTCATGAAAATACCTTGACTCAACTGGTGGGTATTAGGCAGGAGTAATTATAATTAGGAAGTTTTTCATTTTTGAGCTGTCATTATCTTGGAAACGCTTGCAGATTGGAAATTTTAAATACAAAAAATTCAGAGTTTTCCCAGTAAAATCCAAATATGCAATCAAATGCAGGGTGTTCCATTTGTCTCTATGGCAACCAAACCAAAAATGACAGGAAAAAATTCATGCGAGTAGAAATGTGGGGAATAATCCACTGAACAACTTTCATAAAGGTCATTTTTTCGTATACGAGGTAATTCAAAAGTTACAGTTACAGGCATTATGCGCGACTTTTTGCAACTCTGTATATTTGCGTATTTTGCATTATGTCACGAACGTTTGCAACAAGTCCTTCTGTTCTTACAGATGGTCTTCCAGCTCCTTTTTTTATGTTGTATAGAACCTGTTCCCTAAACAGAGTCACGGTTCTTCTCAGGTAATAACAAAAATCCCCAACAGTAAAAGCGACGTTAAGAAAAATATGGCGAAAATCGTCCATGCGCAAGGGCCGATTGTATTGCCACACGCTATTTACTCTAACCCCATTTCGAAAATACGCTTCAACCATGGATTTGTTGTGCTGTGATGAATCAAATTGAATAACTGATTGATTGAAATTGCTGGTATTTACTGACACCCAACAGGTATTGAGCTCTACCGCTAAGCAGTACAGCCTTAGATGCAAAGCACACTGTGCTGCAATTAAATTTTTGGACCACTTAAATGGAAATGTATTGATGTATTTTATGTATTTTCTATATTGATTTTTTAATACTTATCACATAACCCTTATAAAATGTCAATAGTTATTTATAGTATTCTATAATTAAAAACCGATGACCGATGCTAAAAATTAATGTTGAACTAAAATTGTTTAGGTTCGTACTAACAATACCTTTTGATGTTTATATTGTACATATTAATTAAATTGGCATCCGAATTCACTGGGGCAATTTACTCATATTCAATAATCTTGTATAATAATATATTTATTTTTAAATTGGGAACAAATTGTGATAGTTCGATTCTATTATGCCTTCTGGCTTTCAAGTCACATAATTCCATCAAGCATTCTAGTGGATTGGTAAAATTTAAAAGCAGCGGGATCTTTTTGAACCTGGAAATCAAGTTTAAATGTCGTTTTAAATTCATTTAGGAAACTTTTCGATTTGTCGATAAGAAAAACAAAATTCTCACTACATCCTAGGTATAGCAAGTATCAAATCGATTTAGTCAAGTTTTGCGACCTGCATTTTGACATTTAATACCTTTAAAGGTCATGTATATTCGAATTTTGTCTGGTATCTGAATTTCGTGAAACCTTGAATATTTCAGTGCGAATCGTTTGCAAAAAATATATAAAATTATCGAAATGCTACATGAATGGTCATATAGCATAAACTTCTACGGCCGTACTGCTTAGCGGTAGATCTTAATACCTGTTGGGTGTCAGTAAATTCCAGCATTATCAATTAATTAATTGAAATGGGGTTAGAGTAAATGGTGAGTGGCAATACAATCTGCGTTTGGATGGACGATTTGCGCGAAAATTTTCCTAACGTTGCTTTTACTGCTGGGGAATTTTATCATTGTCCGAGAAGAACCGTGGCCCTGTTAAGAGCGGGGGGGGGGGGGAAGCTATTACTTGACGATGAATTACGTTTTGGTTATTTTCAAGGACATATTGCAGTTTTCGAACAGACATTGAATTCCCACCCAGATCACCTTGTTGGGCGGTTATGGATTACTTCATTTTTCCTCATTTGAAAAACAATATTTTTAACAATTGAAAATTGAGAATATAAATAAATACGTGATTGTGTTGAAAGCAAGGTAAATGCTATGCGGGAATGCAATTTTAAAAAATTATTTTAAGTAGTTAAGTACTTACCTGTAACCGGGTAACCGTATTATGGAGTTCATGTAAACGGATGATCTCTTTAACGTGGTTCAACATTGGTATTTAAAGGGCAGGTCGACTCAGACAGCAGTGTTTCAGTCGATTTTCGAAATGTAAACGTGAATAATTATCAACTTGATACCGCCAAAAGTATTAATCTCGCAGCTATGACCCTAATAAATAATTAGGAAAATTTAAATTTCGCAAAAAAAAAACAATTAAAAGAGACTCCCTCGCCGATGTCTTTTTCGTCGAAGCGAGACAATAAAATTAGCTAATTAGCTTTTATCCCCAAGAAAAATCAATGGAAAGAAAACTCCAATTAAGTAAAGTAGTTGATTAGAAATTCAATACCGTAACCTTAGGCGTCCGATGGGGGAAAAGCCGAGTGAATGGGTTATTCTCACAAACGTTTTAAAACGGGCCTGCTGGACTGAAATACGTAGGGCTTGATTTAGATCACAATTATTAGGGAGCGATATATCTAACCAAATCTAGGTTACAATTGTGTCAAATTGACATTATGACATGATTGCCAAAATGATGAATATTACAATAAGTAAACAAATACAAATTTATTTTTGTTGTTTACAAAATTTACAAAGTAAAAATATAGAGAAAGAAAAGTAAAAATTATAGAAATTGCTGATATTGGCCATTGCCATACTCCAAGTCACTCTGACGTATTGTCCAACTCGGCTTCGCCTCGTAGGACAATTTTCACGTTGCGTGCCTAAAAGTTACGAAATAAGTAACTTGTTTTATAAATAGCTATTATTTGCAGGACTACAATAAAATCTTGTAAATGTAGGTACAGTTGAGTTCAGAAAGAAGTAGGACATCGATTGTGTGTTGTAAACCTACCCATAATCCCCGAAAGTTCATAAAAAAGTAGGACAAGCTATTGACTGTGTTCAAATTATAACAGACTAAACTTTTTATTTATTGGGCTAGACTTAAATGTGTCATATTTATATATTTTATTCCATTTTTTCTTCGTTTCATTAAAAAATAACAAGTTAACTTAATTCCAACATTTTATTGTACACAATAATTAATTAAAAAAGACAATTACAATTATTTAATATTTAGTAATCGCTCCATTTTTTTGTAAAAGCTCATTCAGTCTATTGGGTATCGATAAGTATAGACCTCTCACAAAATCAAGATCATCACTTAACTCGTTCCACGTTTCTTCAATAAATGAAACAAGTTCATTTCTGTTAGCTGGTCTGAAATTTGCTTTATATATTTTTCGTGTCATTAGACCCCACACGTTTTCTATTATATTAATATCGGGACTTTTTGAAGGCCACGGCAAAGTTTCCACGTTATTTCTCTGGAACCAATCTTTGACCATACCCGCGCTGTGAACCGGGCAGTTGCCGTGTTTAAAAATAAAGCTCTGGTTAGGGAAATGTTGCGATACACTAGGCATCATAATATATTCCAAAATGTTCTTATAAGTGACTGCATTAAACCTTTCATTTACAATCCAACACACTCCAAGTCCATGATAACTCACCCATGCCCATACATTTACCGAAAATCTCCCTGATCTTTCGGAATTACTGATAAAATTTTCAGTATATCTTGTATTGCGAGGTCTGTATACCCTGATATGTCTGTTGACCGTAGACTGAAAAACTTTTTCGTCAGTAAAGACTACTCTATTCCAGTCTGGCCGCAATATATTATTTAAGGCAAAAATAATTCGTGCCTGTTTGTGTTCTTCCCCTAATTTAATTTTTTTGGCGGCAACATAATTTTTTAAATGGGATTCTTTTACCCTACGACAACCTGTCGGTCTCGAACCAGGAAAATTAGTTTGCTGAATAGCAGCTCGCATTATTTGAAAGGGATTTTCCTCCAAGTATTGCACAAGACCATTGTCTTGTTCTTGCGTTGTATTTCTTGGTCTTCCAGGAGGCTTTTTCTTATCCAAAGTTCCATCCGCTTCCCATCTGTACTTAATATTTTCTACCGTTTTTTTTGCTACGTGCATTATAGCGGCAACGTCTCGTGTAGGTATTCCGTCATTTAAAAACGCAATTATTTGAGTCCTTTGAACATTGTCAAGCCTAGGCATTATGCTTTGAATCAATAACTACTTGTAAAAAATATATTTTTTTAAATAATTTAAAAAGGATGTCAGTGTCATGTCAAACTTTTGATGTTTTTTAAAAGACTGGTTTTCATAGGATAAGAATCCGTGTCCTACTTCTTTCTGAACTCAACTGTACACCTTACCTTAATCCTCTCAATTGCTTCTTCCAACATTAACACTGCGCCCTGCATGATATAAAAAATAATTATAAACTGTACAAAACGAATTTAAATAAATTTTAAACGCTCCTACGCTCCGACGCCTCTGAATTTAATTGAAGCCAAGTTCATTCTGGTCCGCAAGAAATTCATAATCAATCTTAAACATACCAATTATGTGAAGAGGGAGCAGATCAAAGACGATTGGGTTGCAATCAACGCTTCCAATTAAGCACCGCTCCCGGCGGCTGCGAAATCAATCAAAAAACTAATTGAAAGCTGGCTATGATCCCTCTAATCCCTTTTTATCCAGGGCCGGCTTGTTCAGCGTATGGACATTCTGTACCATAAAACTTAAAAATAAATTATGTTCGAAAATTTAATGAGTTTTGTCTGTGAAGCATAGTTTGATTAGCTACAGTGCAGTGATTTGTCGCGTACTTTACAGCCTAAGAAATGTCCCAATGATCGACAGGCTCATGCAAATCAGTTTCTCATTACTGAATTAAACCAAAGAGTAACCCAATTAATCTATGATTAAAGTAATACAACTTTTGTTAAGATAAAATGCATATGACTCACTGGGACGATTCGACCCATAGTGATCGACATACATTTGTACCAGTAATAGACATGACAGCCCTTTTATAATCATTAGTAAACAGAACATCATTTTTAATTATTAGATATTGTGATTCTTGTACAAGAAACGTGAGAATTTTTGCGCGGAAAATCAAAATTATTCAATTGTCCAAAACATATGATTTCCTAATATACAGGGTGTTCGGAAAATGCGTTAGGAAATTTTAATGGGTGAGTCTACATGCAAAAATAATGTTAGTAGATCATTTGGCGAAATGTCGAAATCTCCATGGTTACCAAGGTACAGGGGTTTGAATTTGATTTTTTAATTTTAGTTTTTCGTCATACTACATATATATTATTTTCGAACCGATCCATTTGATATTCGGCACACACACTAAACTCGAGCGACTTTACTATTTGAAGATGAAAGTGCTTCTTTTCAATACCGCGGGATGGCACTTTACCTGAAACATAAATATTATTTCCGTCATAACTTTTTTCTTTTGATAGTTAGAGCAAAATCGAAGGTGCCGTCTTAATGGCAATTAAACACATAAAAAATAAGTTTCTCTTGATCAAGGCCAATAAACCGCACCGTTTAGCCACTAATCGACATCAGAGTTTTCATCGCTCTAAACCAAATGCCCACGTATTTAAATGTAATCGCGGCAAATCAAGTGGCCTGGTTTCAAATTATGCGAAATTTGACAACTAAGTAATTTATTTTATAGGCTTATTAATACAATTTTCAACAAGCAAAACTTAATAGGTACTACTTTGAAATCTAGAATCTATGACAGTAATTAATAAAATACTTTAAAAAGTTATAGAAAATTTTCAAAATGTTCTCCATTCATTTCTATACATTTTCCTACACTCTTTAAAAGATGCCTTCTAACGCGAAAAAGATACCAACTCTATTTTTAATAACATCGCATCCATTTAATATTTTTTGACGCAAATCGTTTATGTCATTTACAGGCGTCTCATACACCAAAGTCTTTAAATGGCCCCAGAAAAAGAAATCCATAGGATTAAGATCTGGCGAACGGGGCGCCTAAGGTAAAGGCCCGTTTCGTCCGACCCACCTATTAGGAAATGTTTCATTCAGGTATCTTCGTACTACTAAACTAAAGTGGGGTGGAGCGTCATTCTGAAAAAGCCACATGCTTAGTCTGGTTTGTATGTCAACATCTTCCAACAAAGGTGGTAGTACATTTTAAAGAAAATGTAAATAAAATTCTTCGTTTAAGGGCCCGTCAAAGAAATGGGAACCTATTAGGTGATCTCCTGCGATTCCGGCCCACACGTTTAAAGAAAACCGGCGTATACAATTGCACATATCTACTCGTAATCGTGAATCACCCTCATAAAGCGCTTGAACTTTCTGTACATAAAAGGGGTACAGTAGCTCTTTATGAAGTGTTTCCCAAACTGTAGAACTAGCCATCCCTTCTTGCAACGCCATTTTTCTTGTACTTGTACCTGGATTTTCCTCTACTCTTTCGAGAATCCTTTCTTCCCTATCGACGGTTCTAACATGCCTTGGTCTGCCACTATCACCCAAACTATTTTTAAACGAACCTACCTCGCCAAGCCGTCTGTGAATACTGATAAAAGTTCGGGCACATGGAGCATTTCTATCAGGATAAGCTGCGATATAAAGCCGGCTAGCCTCTTCCGCATTCCCATTTGCTTGTCGTAACAGAAATGGATATCACGGTACTCATCATTTGAATATTCTCGTTCCATTTTAACTTCGTCTTTTTATGACAAAAAACTCTACCTATCTAAACTTGCCAGTAAAATAACTTATTTAGTTGTCAAATTTTGCATAAATTGAAACCATGGCCACTTGATTTGCCGCGATTACATTTAAATCCGTGGGCATTTGGTTTAGAGCGATGAAAACTTTGATGTCGATTAGTGGCTAAACGGTGGGGTTTATTGTCCTATTGTCAAGAGTAACTTATGATGCTGTATTGAAAAGAAGCACTTTTATCTTCAAATTGTATAGTCGCTCGGGTTTAGTGTGTGTCCCGAATATCAAATGAATCGGTTCGAAAATAATATATATGTAGTATGACGAAAAACTAAAATTAAATAATCAAATTCAAACCCCTGTACCTTGGTAACCATGGAGATTTCGACACTTATTTTTGCATGTAGAATCACCCCTTAAATTTTCCTAACGCACTTTCCGAAAACCCTGTATTTAGGCACATGTTAAAATATACCATGCAAAACTGAAAGACCATCTTCAAAAACAGAAAAACTTGTTGTAAACGTTAATGAAATAATGCAAAATACGCCAACAAAATGTGTAAGACGCCTGTCTCAAGAAGTGGGAAGATCTTATGGAACAAGCAGGACTATTCTTAAAACACAGTTAAATTCCCATTTTTTTGTAGAAAGGATTATCCAGAATGGAGGTAACATTTCTCAATTGACTTCAAAAACCTTTTGCGAATGGATACAGAGATATTTGAGGAACTGCTGTTCATGGTGTCACCTATAATTAAAAGTCAAGATACTATAATGAAGGATGTGTGATATTTTGTAATATTTCACTGGCGGTGCATGTTCTTATATAGCTCAAGAATCTCCAAGCTAGCTTCTCCCTTTCAGACATTTCCGATTTACAATACTAAAAGTTTGCGGCAACTCTCTGCCAGAATCTCTGTCAAATATCGATAAAAATGGACCCAACTGTGCCTCAACCAACCGCCCCATCTGGATTTTATCGGTCCGGCATGCCTACACAATACCCAATTTGCAGGGTGCCTGCAGATTGGGTCGTATGTAGAGGCTTTTAATGCAGCTTCTAAAATAACCTATCAACATATAAAGGAAATTTGACAAGTATGCCGTATGTCACCCACAAATGAATTATAATTTATTTCGCTTTACAATAACTATTCTAGAGACACACCAGGTCTCGATTACTGGAACCTACTATCGTGTGTTGTGTATCGGTAATCGACACACACTTTTTTAAATTGAACATATTGATATTTTTTATTTTTTAAACATATAGTTTTAGTATTTTTATAACTTCACGTTATATTTATAGTTATTTAATTGCATTTAAGAATATTTTGATGTACATGGCATTTTTAGCATTAAATTGTATATTCTGTCGATCAGTTGAACTTTTACCTTACACGTAAAGCGGCAAAGTGATATTAAAATTGTTGATGCACAAATAAAACTGGAAGGACGCCCGATTCTAATGGACGTTACTTTATGGGTTTCCGCAGAGAATATGGTACATTTTTAATAAAAACATGAGTATTAATGAGATGGCAATAATACTAAAAGGCTGGGCGCTTAATATATGGGAACAGGTTGAAGCAGAATGCGAAGAGGGAGCAATCAAGATGATGTGAAACAAAGCGCTAAAAAATAAAATTTTCATGTTTAGAGAGCTACGAAGTTTTTTTCTGATTCGTTTTGTTTGTGTTATTGTGCAATTGGGCATGTATGTATATTTACTTTTAAATTTTAATTTGAACTTTTTTGAGTTCAGATGAATAATTTTTACTGTTGGAGTTTTTTGTATAAAGTTCCTCATTAATATTATTATTATTAATTGACGACAAGGATAATTTACTTTGCTTGTGTTGTTCCCATAAGGAGTTGTGTGTATATATCAACATAGGTATTATTAAATGTCTAAAAATTTCTTACTTTATTGCATTTTTTCTAAGCGATTATTTAAAAAGGTCCAATCCTGTCTTAATTCGGAAGAATTTTCTCCTTATTGGATCTTAAGAATATAGCTTGCTTTCTCATTTTCTTTTTTCCGTTCTTCGGGATTGATAACTGTCGTCTGTTTTGTTTCATTAATAATTTCCCGAATTCAATTTGATATTTGACTTCATGTGATATTGTCCGCTTATTCTATCGTTCTAAGTTATTATAGTCTTTATTGGTTTTTAGTTGGTATATTCTCTCTATTGCGCGTTTTCTTCTATTTTCAAGCTTCCAAACCCACGATATTTTCAGATAATTACGAGGGTCATTCACAATACCTTCGGTAGATGCACGTTTGGTGATAAATAATCTATATAGTAGGGTGTATAAGAGATAAAAATAGCATTCATGTATATATCGAAAAAAGAGCTGTACGCTTTAGTCTTAGGCCATCTTACTTACACTTTAAACCAATTATCTACTTAAGGACAATTTCTAATCTTTAAAAATATTTAGTATTATGTGCTTTGGTTGTTGCCTTCATAAGGACACAAACTTGACTATAACTTGGAAAATAACGTCACAATGTAAGACACTATGAAACTAATTTACTAAAACTAATACGATACACTCCTAAAAAATTCTTCTTAACCATTTTCTCACTTAAGTTTAAGTTTGCGGTGTAATTTTTCGACTTGCCTAATCTTGACGCAAAGTTCTTCATACACAGTAAAAAATATCCACCTGATAAAAATCACTTCAGGAGTGGTAAAAAAAGGAGTGTTAATGTTAACACCTGGATCAACATACTTTACCACATTTTTACACTCATATGGGACCAAAGTTTTTGTATTAAATTTGCCTATGAATTTAACTCTCTAAAAAGTTAATTTTGGAATGGGTGTTATTTATTCCATTTTACACTCTATCAGGAAAATTAAATACAATGATAATTAATAACACCATATTAGCGTGTAAAGAAACCCCGTTAGAAGGTTATTTTAACATATTGAGTGTAAAACTTATTCGTTAATCGTTTTATTACACGGCCCTGGATAAATTTACCTAAACCCATGTTATCGAAAAGACAGGCGGCAACAAGTGGTGTGAAATTCTAGGAATTGACACATGACGCCGACGGTACAGGGTTATCCAACCAAGACTAGACAAGGCGATTTTTTGACTTTTCCTGTACTTTTATAAAAAAACTAAAATAGCCATCTTAAGTCATTTTCTCCCGCGAATTCGAATATCTTCAGCAAAAACAATTGAACATCAAACAAAAGTACTAGGGGTCACTTTAATATTTTTTTAAATGGGATGCCGTATTTTTAATGAGCTTATCCGATTTCTCATATAAATTTTGATCTAAAATGTTGGATTTTTAATTCAAAAACGCCTTTTTTCTTCAGTTTTAAATTCGGAAAATGTTCGTCTACCGTAAGATTAATACCTGATAGATGGATACCCGTTTCACCTGTTCACCCTTTAACCTGCTTTAAAGCGTCCGTCAGTTAGACAAAATAATCAAGTTTCAAATTTCTATATATTTTTCACGAATTAATTACAAATAATGAAATATTCTTTAGAAGAACGGCTAAATGTAATAAAATTATATTACAAAAGTGGAGAGAATGCTCGACAAACACAAAGAACATTTTTTGAGAGTTTCCAGAGACACATTTCAGTGGATACAATTCTCAGAATTAAGACCCTATTTGAAGAAAGTAAGACATTGAAATATAAGCCAAGAAAGATGAAAAGACGGAATATAAGGGATCGAGCTATTGTTCAATATTTTACTATAAATCCGAAGAGTTCTATTCCGCAAGCGGTACGAGAAGTAAGGTATGGTCCAGGGCTCCGGAGAGTAAGCTATGGAACAGTTCACAGAACTTTAAAAAAATGTGGTCTAAAACCATATTACATCCTTCCCGTTCAATACTTAACACAGCTTCAAAAAGAACTGCGATTTCGATTTGTTGCTTGAATGCTGATGAGAGAGCAAGACGAAGATTATAATTTATATAATAAAATTCTATGGAGTGACGAAGCGTCATTTACAACATCGGGGGTATACAATCGGAAAAATACAAGATACTGGGCGGCAGTTAACCCTCATAGATATGAAATGATAAAGTTTCAAGGTTGGAGCTCACTTAATGTTTTGTGTGGGATGTTAGAAAATCGAATTATTGGACCACTATTTTATCGTGGCTCTTTAACAGGCCAAAGATACCTCCATTTTCTTCATAACGATATCGAGGATTTCTTGGAAAGGTTGCCATTGCAAGCCTACAACAATATCATTTGGCAGCAGGATGGTGCTCCGCCTCATGCAGTTCGAGAAGTGGTAACATACCTAAACGAGCGTTACAATCAGTGGATTGTGGAGGACACATAGAACAATTATATTATTGAGATTAAAGTTATTCACTTTAGTTTATAGTTTTTTCTAATATGTCATACTTTTTTTATACGTAAGCAATAATAGATTTGCAAAACTACTAAATTTGTAATTAATTCGTGAAAAATATATAGAAATTTGAAACTTGATTATTTTGTCTAACTGACGGACGCTTTAAAGCAGGTTAAAGGGTGAACAGGTGAAACGGGTATCCATCTATCAGGTATTAATCTTACGGTAGACGAACATTTTCCGAATGTAAAACTGAAGAAAAAAGGCGTTTTTGAATTAAAAATCCAACATTTTAGATCAAAATTTATATGAGAAATCGGATAAGCTCATTAAAAATACGGCATCCCATTTAAAAAAATATCAAAGTGACCCCTAGTACTTTTGTTTGATGTTCAATTGTTTGTTGCTGAAGATATTCGAATTCGCGGGAGAAAATGACTTAAGATGGCTATTTCAGTTTTTTTATAAAAGTACAGGAAAAGTCAAAAAATCGCCTTGTCCAGTCTTGGTTGGATAACCCTGTACATGCAAATTCAACTTTCAAGTCAGTCTGATTGTGCTCTTTGAACGTGATATAAAATAATGTTATATTTAAATTAAAATATAGAAACAATGCAAAGTTCTGTAAAGTTCCAATTGAGAGTGCCTCTTATGAGGATCTTGTTAAATTGGGTAAGCGTATTAACGAGGTACCTACCTACATATTTTACTTCATAGATCTCTAAATAAATATACGATTTTCATTATTTTATATTGTTCCAAAACATACTTTTATTTAGATGTTTTGTGTAAAATTTCTAAAAAGTTTAAATTTTAATTATAAACGCCCGGTTAGTTTGATACGGGATTAAATGACTTAATCAAAGTGGAAAGTATTCTAGCTCTGGGTAGATAAATTTATTACACTCACTACAGTAAAGTCACACCCAAATAAAATAAAATTAACACTACAATAATATGATATTTACACTAATTAATCACAAATTACCATTAAAAAATGGTTTATTTACACCCCTCATTATTTCTTTTACACCCTAGAAGGATCGGTTTACAGTCTGTGAGTTTAATTTACACTCGATAGTTTAAATGTACCTACCCATAAATAAGAAGAATTAGCACCCACCGAAAAGTAAAAAAAAAACCATTCAAAAATATCTTTGTTACCAGATACTGATTGGTTAATATACCCTATTGAGTGTGGTCTTATATGTACCACCATTGAGTGTTAAATTTAACACTCAATTTTTTACTGTGTGAACTTTGTTTTTTAAATGCCCCGATAGAAAAAAATCACAAGGAATGATATCGGGTGATCTAGGAGGCCACGGTTCTAAAGCAATGTTTCTACCTATCCACTTGAACACTTCATAGGGAAAGTTCCATTTAAAAAATTTCTGACTATCAAAGAATTATGTGCGGGGGCACCATCTAACTGGAAGTATAAACTCTCTCTCTATGCTTAAGGTAACTCCATGAAAAAGTCTTCAAAATCGCCCTCTAACAGGGTACGCAAACATTTTGGGTTAAATGCCCTAATCCTATTGCATTTCAAACATCTCCATACTTTACATTTCGTTAAATTTAGTGACCTTGCAACTGTCTTATACTTCCATTTGGATTGTTCCAAAATTTTGCTAAGATGCGTTTATAATCTGGATATTTTTGATGATTGAAATTGTACCTTTTGGGTCGTGTCTTGAAAGCTGCATCTATTCTTGCAAATAATTTGTTGATGTCACCAATGGTTTTGTGCCAAATTGGTTCCCGATCAGGATGAGGCTTCCACCAATTAAGTCAATAATTTTTTTAAAAGGAATCAAAGAGTGAATCAATGAAAATAACGTGACGTGTACAAAAATAACAATAACAATAAAATAGTGAATCTAAATCTGGTGAGAAAAATGATTTAAGATAAGCCCTAATATACTTTTTTCGAAAACTCGACATCCTTCTTCCCCATAAAACAGCACGCCAATGATAAATGTAAATTAATTATTGCCTTGGCAAATATTTCATTTTCCTATAAGTACAATTACCACCCAAATTTAAAGAAAATTGCATTACTAACCGAGAAATTAGGGTGGATTTATGAAAAGCGGGACACACTCTATATCTTTTTCTTAAGTAGGAATAACGTAAAAAAATTTGGGCGTGGCCAACGGCACTATTTTTTTTTTTTAAACACGCCCACTAATAGAGTTCACGAGCCGTCACTGCCTAGGTATACTAATTTCAACGAGGTCACATGATTCAATGTCATAAAAATATGTATAGTTGATGCAAACCAAAAACCTATGCACGTTATACCCTTCGAGTGACGTCAGTTATCGACAGTGTTGCCAGCTTGTAACCAAAATATCCGAGTGGGGGAATTACACAGTTTTTTTTTCCTAAAAACAAGATAAATATACAAAAATTTTCCATAGTTTATATATTTGTTTACTGCATAACTACCATCAACTTTAGTAAATCTAACACTTTTTTTATTTTCATCTTGCCAAGATCGACCAATGATACTATTCTGAAAAATCTATGTTTCATCCAAGAAAACGAATTGGTACAAGAATGCTTCTTTTTCTTTAATATATTCTTTCAAAAATACCAGTCGTTTGAAAGCTACATTGGAAAGTTCCATAAGCCCTCGCCTAAGTTGTCAAAGTTACATTGTGTTCTAAAAAAAAGTTACAGCTTATATACATATGTGCACTTTTGTTTCTTTTAATAGAACAGTTATTTAATGGTATTTATGGAAAGATCTGGAGTTTTTGTTCAAAAATAGACGCACAGCAACACGGAACCACGAACAATTAAGGTTAGTTTTGCATGAAACGTCAAATGAATATCGGCCAATAAAATTCAAATTATATGAATTTTTACAAGCTTAAATAAACAAAAAATTTGCCTTAAGTGGAATCGTATCAAAGAAGAATATTTTAAGTTTGTAGTAAATTCAATATCGCATAAAGTTTTAATACTTTTTATTCAAGTTTAATTTCCTCATGTACCATCCATACCATCACATCTTTACCAATTACCTGATCTGTTGTTACTTGAATGATAACTCAACTCGATATTTATAAAAATAAACTTCCCTCGTAGATTAGATTTAGTTGTGCTGTATTGTCTCTATGTGGCATTTTCTTCGATTTCGCAATCCCGTTTTATTATCTCATTGTTTTCAAATAATTATTTTAGATTTAGAGCTGCTTGGGCGATGAAAAACTATACAAGTTTTCCTGTAAAGCTTCAGGATATAACATAAAATTAAAATCGATTTCTCTTCTTTCTATATCTTATAATCTTTAAATTAACTTTTTGCGAGTTTGCCAGAAATAATATTGTTTCAAATAACAGGCACATGCCGAACGAAAATTAAAAAAGATAAATATCCTTTTTTATTTATCCAATAAACTGAAAACGTAGATTTAAATCGCCTGATAAAATAATCGAAATTCAGTTAATATATTCATTACTCGAAGGAAATTTAAATACAATAAATATACCCTGATTATTATTACTTTTTGTTTGCTTTGCTCATCAGCTCTAAATATTAAATATAGGTATATTTATCTCGTAATAAAAATTATAGTTGGTTCAATCAAACTTTAAATAGAGACATCTGACGTTTCGACCAGCATTTATCGTAGATTGTCAACGTTGGAAGCAGGACCTGACTTAATTTTTTTAGGAAGAAAGTTTTACCTATACCGGGTGCTGCATTGATCCACACAGCATATGAAATCTCATTCAAATATTAGGGCGGTCCAATATTGGCTACCTTGTTTAATTTAGACCTATAATACAGGCCTACTTTTTTACACCATATTGAACGTGAGTTTGGGTAATTTGGTGTCTCTGGTTTCAAATCTGTTTTTAGTTTTTTTTGTATCACGGCAGGTTCTTTGTCAAAAGAAAACTTACATAAATCATAATGTATAGAGTATGTCCCACCGGGTGATCGAATGAAAGCAGGGGCGCACTCGCTGCTGATAGAAGCTACTTTAACATAATAAAAAGCGTGGAAAAAATATTTTTTTTATCTACCTCTATGCAACAAAAGTGTCGTACTGATTTCTTATGTTAGAAAGAAAATGCAAAAACATATTTTAAACGTAATTTAATAATAAGTTATAATAATAAAATAATAATATAACAGTATATAAGATACAATACAATTAAAATTATAACGTATAGGATGGTTATTAACTAAAACAAAATTTACATATATCTACAAAAAAGTACCTTGTCAGAAAAATAATTATTACATTTTAACCCAAGTCGGTTTCACTGTCACTGTCGTCATCCAAGTTCACAATAATTCTTTCTCTGGGCAACAGATCTATATTTACGTATGATTTTTCTACTTTTTGAACATGAGCTACACAATTTTTCCAGCTTTTGTTTAAAATATTTTGCATCTCTGACTGTACTAAAGCTGTCAAAGAAGAATTTAAGGTTGTCAAAACATTATTCCTCCTTACCGATGCTTTCAGCTGGTGCCATATATGTTCAATTTGGTTGAACATGCAATGATAAGAAGGAAGTCTTAACACGGTATGACCCATTTCTGCCGCCAAAGTGTCAAAAGAATATTGCTTTTTTATTGAAAATAATTTTAAAATTTCCAAAATTTGTGTAATTTTCCTCAAAATATATATTATTTTCCATCATATGGTTCTGGATGGTAACTTTTGTGTCATTGGAACACGGAACTTTATTAAATCTACGACTGTGGTAGCTCGCATTATCCATCACTATCACACTATTTGGTGGTATATTTGGTAATAATTTGTTTTTAAACCAGTCTTCAAATAGTTGTGCCGTAGTATCATCGTGATAATCAACAAGGGAGTCCTTTATATTTTTGGCTGATAAGGCCAAAGCGTTTGGTATAAATCCGTTTTCTGTCCCAGCATGAATTTTATTGTTATACGCTTACCTTTCTTTGATGGAGCTTTGGTTCTGCATTGACCCGATAAATCTACCAAACCTTTATTTAGAACTTCGTGTGTGGCATACCACGTCTCGTCCAAATGAATAATATCCCTCTGTCCTGTCTATATCCATGGACTGCAACTAGGTATTCCATCCTCCATCTTTTTAACCGGGGCGATTCCATAATTACTTGTCGTTTGTTAATTTTTTTCATTTTAAAACCGTTTCTTAAAATACATTTCCTTAGAGTCTCACGACAACACTTTATTCCTGTATCATCTTTTTTTAATCTTTGCAGTAGGGTTTTTAAAGTGGGGATCATTTGTTCCCTGTAGATGGCATATATTTTTCTACGAATTATATCGACATCCGTCGCGTCCAGTTTCTTAAAAGTAAAAGAGTATTTCCTCTTTCTTCTCTCCACTATAGGTTTATTTACAACAAACCACACTGTATAAATACATATGCGAGATGTTACACGTGGCGACATCTCGTAGCAATCGAGCTAAATGAAAAGGGAAAAACATCTTTCTTTTAAACCACACTGTGCTCACTGGCCTGCGTGTCAAAGCTGCCGCTCCCTTCACTGCACCAAATTTTGAAAAACCACGTTCAAGAAGGGTGGTGTAAACGTCGAAGATTACTTTTTTTGTTTCAACTGATAAGATATTGGTTGGATAATTATTGGATAATTGGTTTTTATCGCGACCCGTAGATCCACTTGGCGTACTGGTTTCTTTTCACGGACGAAACATTCTTAAATATCACGTTTAATTGGCAACAAATAACTTCTTGTTTAAACCAATACAAACATCTAACTAAATTTTAAAACCAAAAATGAGCATATCTAAATAACTAAAATAAACCTACCGACCGTCCATAAATCTCGTGACGCTAAAATTCGCTAAATCTGACCCCCCCCCCCCTATTTCTCTCCATATTGGTGATTTTAACATGCAAATTTGAAAACAAATTAGGAGTACTTATATATCTAACTAAAAATTAGTCAACTAATAATTAGACAAGGCATATTCTCAAGCCAAATGAGTTTTAACCTCAATTCACCACGCTGTGCGCTAATTGGGTGTTCGTTCCAATCGCATTGTCGTACCAACCGTTCGAGTTTTTCGCGGTAAATTAAAAGAAACGTTTTTTAAAATCGTCCCGTGACGACCGAAGAACCCCCCCCCTCTCCCTGTGATAAAACGTGAGGCTTGCCCTGACCCCCTCCCCCCCTCAGAGCGTCACGAGATTTATACCCTAATTATTTTAAGAGGAATACTGAGAAAATATAATAATATAATAGTCTTTAAATAGATCCGTACCTGGAGTCCCCAGATCAGGTGGCCGAATTTTACACCTCACACAATAGGTTATTATGACGGTAAGGGATTAGCATTTATAATGAGTTTGTAAGATAGATAGACGGACTTTACATCGGCAGGTAAGCAAAATAATAATAATCTTTTGGGAAACCCCGGACCTTTCCCAAAAAGCCGTTAAACTTGGTAATGTTTAACCATAGAACCATAAATATCTAAATCAATAATATTTTTGTCATTTTTAAAAAAAGACGATTAAGATGCTTAAATTCAAATTATGTGTGTAATAAAATAGTTTAACCAAGGGGTACACTTTTAAGAATAATGCATAGGCATCATACTTTCCGTTGTTGGCGGCAGCCCTTATTTTTATTTTAAATAAATTCTGTTCATAGGATATTATTTTTGTAGCCACACTTTTGGGGTTTGAGAACACAGATAGTCAAAAACAAGAAAAAAAAACTATGCTTATAAAGATGGGCCACCCTACTGTATACCTATTAATTTTATTTTACGTCGCATTAAATCATGTTAAACCTTCCTCTAGGAACTCGCACCAAAATGAAATTAAATCCACCCTAAAAAACGACAATCAATAGTATGAACTTACAATTAATTTTTTAATCAAAGTGTATCATCCTCCATCTTAAACCGAAAATAGGTAATGAGATGATAAATTGAATGACTTTAATCCAAAATAAATAAGCGGAAGAAGGAGAAAAACGGGCTAAACAGAACGAACTAAGTGGCACTAAACGAAGTAAGTGACGGATGGGGTCGTGACAAAGATAGAAGGGCCGCTTGAAGTTCGGGTTGAAGGGAGATAGACGCCATAGACGGAGCGATATAAGCGTGAAATTGATCAGGGCGCCCTTTCGAAAGACCACCAAGCTATTTCAGACTGTCGATGTTAAGCAAATCCGACTGTTGCCAGAGATGATTGTATACGTCGATCAAACCGGGTGTTTTCTTTTCAATTGAAAACGGTTTATAGTGAATTTTGTTTGCAGACCGAAACTGAAGAAATTTACTTCCACCGAATACAAAACAATGACACAAAATATACAGGGGTTAGTTCAGATTTTATATTATTATGTTAGGTTGGTGATTAGTATTAATGCTTCGAATTTCAGCTTTAAAGAGTCGGTTTGCCGTACAAGTTAAAAATATTTTTAAAAAAAGTCACGAAAAATATTAGTCCAAACGTCTTCTGGTCTTCTTTTGCATTAGAGCATTTTTTTTTATAATAAAGCACAGCACTGCAGGATTAATCTTTATGGCGCTCTGCGAGCGGTGCGTGTGTGCAGGAAACGACTTTGGTCTTGAATCTTTGGAGATCATACTCGTTGAGGAACACGGCCTCAGAGAGGTCGTTCCAGAGTGATGACGTTCTCCAGATCAAAGAATTTCTAAACAGTGTCGTTTGAGGGACGCTTAGCTGAACCACGTGCGGGTGGGTTGCAGTAATTCGTCGTGTATTTCTACCATGCACCCCTTTGGGTAGAATCAAGCGGGCAACCTCAGTTGAGCACTTGCCATGAAAATATTTGTAAAATAGACTCCAAGTCGCCAACCTGCCTTCGATGTTCAAGGCTTTCCAGGTTGCTTGTCAGATCATGGTCACCGATCAAGCGAATGGCTCTTTTTTGAATGGAACCTAGCAATCTAAGGGTATGTTTAGGAGTAGCGCCCCAAATATGCCAACAGTACTCCAGCGATGGTCCAATTTAGGCTTCATAGAGCATCAGAAGTTATTGGGGTGTATAGAGGTTCGGAAAAGTATTTCAAGCTTCTGCGAGGCTGCCTTAGCGATGGCCGCAACGTGACTATGCCAAGACATATGACTATTCAAATTGACGCTTAATAAATGAATTGATGAATCCAAAGGAATCGAGTGTCCCGCCATGAATATATCCGGTTCTTCAACATTAACTTTTTTAGAAAAAACTGCCGCCTGAGCTTTTTTAGCGTTTAATTCTACTTGGTTACTGTCACCCCAGGACATAATTTCTTCCAGGTCTTTGTTGAGATTTAAGACCTCTTGCTACCTATAGAGATGAGCATTGGCAGCCGATGTCCGAGTATCCAAAGTAAAAAATGAAACAAGTGTAGTGTCATGAGCGAAGCTAGATATAGGATTTTTAGTTTTTTCTAAAATATCACTAATATATAGTAAAAAAAGGGTGGGCGACAATATAGAACCTTGAGGGACTCCGGCGTTGATGCTAAATGTGTCTGAACGAAATCCGTCCAGACCAGAACGGCCTTAAAGAAAGCTCGAGAGCCAGAAACAAAATTGAACCGACATTCTGCATGCTCTCACTTTAGTTAGGAGCATCTCATGTCATACTCGGTCAAAAGCCTTGGAAATGTCCAGTGCAACCGCCCGGGACTCCCCAAGGTGTTCTATTGAGCATACGAGGAATTACAAAATAATAGACAATCTCGGGGGTCCGGTAGATAATGGCAACTGTTTCCTGGATATAACCACTCCGTAACGTAGGTACGTCAGGACACCAAGACCGACCTCTAGCACTAACCCTCCAGTTCTTAACTTCTCGATATAGAACAAGTTCAGCAGTAAAAGCAAAGAGCGTCATCTCGAGTTTATGCCGCAATTCAAAAGGAAACCACACTTAGGGGATGCACCATGATAGTATGGCAACAAAATATCTACTAAGCAGAACATGTGGACATGCCGTTCCTGCGGAATGAACTCGTTTTACACTTTACCCAATATTACTGCGAGTTTACAGTTAGTAACCAGAATCGCGCATTGTCATCTTCCGGCTACAGGTGGCAGCAATTTTAATATAAAGAATTTCAAACTAGAGAGCTTGTTCACGGACGCTAAACTCTCAAGTTAAAAATATAATTAAATGTTTACATTTTTCAATTAATAAATAACATAATTTTAAGTATACAATAATTTCTAAAAATAAATGAATTTCATTAGATAATAAGTATTTTACGACTAATTTCTAATAAGAAGGGTGTCATCGTTCTTCTCCCTTCAAAGCAAAACAGAGAAACAGACTGAACTATTTCTTTAATTGGTACGACAGATTGGTTGAGGTTACACATGTAAAAATATCGATAGTTTTATACAAATATCGATTATATTTTCAGTACTATCGATAGTAATTATAGCACTAAAAATTACATTGATTAATACAAAGCGAAACGCAGTAACAAGTAGGGAAATCACATGCAGGGGCAGAAAACAGAGAACCCTCACATATAGTAGGGTTCCAAGTTCTACATAATTTGTTAGTTCGGCAAATAAAATATAGGTAGATTCAAGGTGCACCGTTGAGATAGGGAAATTCCCAATTCCAATTACCACTTACCAGACATGTTGTTATTTAGAATTTAAATTTAGACATTTTACATTAATTGAGACATTTTATTTCAAGAATAATAACGAACAACCTCACTTTAAAGGTTTGTTCGAATCCGAACCCATTTTATGCCTGAACGATCATATCCAGCCTGTCAATTAAATTTTAAAATTGGCCATCGACTGTTGCAGTGTTAAATTAGGTGTGGGACCGATCGGGGACTGTACCGGCAACATTTTTCGTCGTGTTAGAACAAACCTTAAATTTACCGACAAATCCTTTTTGCCGTGTTTCAAGTCTACAAATAATTAGTGGTGCATGTTTGGTTGCCTAACCTAAAGCCTGGAATCTTTACGTTATTTCTTATGGCCGGGTAGGCTTGCCGAGTCTGGCTCTGGTTACCAAGCGACTTGAAAAGTAAAACAATTTATTTGATGGTGGCGTAAATGCGAGTAATTCACTATGACTAAAGAGTTGCTATGACGGCCGGGGTTACGAGGGCGATTTAAAAAGTGGAAAAGTGGCAGTTTGCGACTCATTAAAAATGCAAATTAATGTAGATATATAATATAATACTGTCTGTTGTCTGTTTCTCAAACTGACGCTCAATTAATTAAATATTGGCTTACCACAACTTAAATGGTAAAATTTTTGAAACTTTAACCTGTGTTTTTATAACATTTAATTCTACTTGATCACCTGACAGCTGATGGCCACTGCAAATGAAACGAAACGAACATAAACTAAGCAAGGTAAACTACACTCAGTTTTAGTGGCAACTAAAGGTGCTTTTCATTGAGTTGTGGGCTGTGTTTTCATTCAAACTCAAATCTTACATAAGCTGAAACGAATGAAAATGGGTGCAGATTCATTTGAATGTATAGCAGCTGATTTATAAAGAACTTATTTTTGCTTTGTGGTTTATCTAGCAGTACGTGGACTCTAGGGTGTACCGATACAGAGTGGTGACTTCAGCAGCCCTAAGAAAAGGTGTTCCACTTTCATTGTTTCTAAAGAACTACGCCCTTGTTTCGAAGTTACGACCCCGGGGTGGGGGAATTTTAAATTTTAAAACTTTTCGAAACCAATGTTGTTGAAAAGCGGAATTAAAAAGGCTCCACCTAATTCAGAAATTTTTAATTAGCGTAAAAATAACAATTTATTGTGCCTGAAAGTACAAATTAACTTTTTATTGTGTAAGCGAAAACATAATTAACTTTATAACGTGGAAGGAAGGGCTAATAAATGAAAAATACACAAAAAGAAATTTTAATTTTTGAGGTAATAAAGCGAAATAGTCATTCACTTTAATTAAAAACTTGAAAAGTATCCTTTGTTTTACTACTGCTCAAGGAAATAAAGTCTGAAGAAGTTAATTTTTTGTTACATTAAATTAAGTAGAAATGAGACGATAATTACGTTCTATTTTTTAATTCATAAAAACGAGGAAAAGCAATTCAATGACGAAATCAATGGACGTTGTATTCTTTACGTACTATAATTCTGCAGATTCGAACTAAAACTAGATTTACTGAATCAGAGAAAACCAAACAAGTAGAAACATATGCAAAAATTAGCCCAATTAGTTAACATCCATCTAGACGATTCTCTTGCATTTTCGTTGGACGCGGCTGCTTTCAGTATTTATAACTGCTTGTTTCATAAATTGAGTATTGTATTTGTGTCCTCTAGTTGAGTATAGGTACTCACACATACAGAGTGTTTATTAAACATACGCAAAAATTGAATATTTTGTTCTTTGATGATTTTTGAAAAGTCGCCTTGTGTCGATGATACAGGGTGAGAAACATTTTCGGCAAAACCAATTTTGATATTGTTCAAATTATTTATGTAGTCGAAATAGAAATAGGCGTACTACACTGAGCTTACTGAGTATAAATTTTGTTAGAAATGCGTTATTGTCTTTTAAGAAAATCAGTTTGAACATGGATTTCATTTGAATACGTCTCATGATTGATCATTTTGTATGTGTCGAATTTGTTGAGACTGATTGCCGTTTTGTTGTTTGACGTGCAATTTCTGTCCTTAATAGTTAAAGTTTTGTTAGTAAAGTCCTCTATCATAAAACGCTATATGAACGCCGAGATGACTGACATGCATTGTATTTACGGACTTGCTGATAGCAATTCATTACAAGCTTGGCGGGTGTATACATTGAACGATTTTCTGACTGTAATGTTCCTGATAGCAAAACCTTCCAAAGCATTGATCAACGTCTCCATAAAATATGCACATTGAAATGAAGTAGGGGACCTGGAAGGCCAATAGCAGTAAGAACCAGGTACTTCTACTAAAAAAATTTCAAATACTTTAAATGTAAGTAATGGAACTGTTTGGAAAACTCTTAGTGACTATTTGTTGTACCCATACCACATACAACTCGTTCAGGCACTTGCATTCTGTCAATGGTTTTTGCACACATTGGCTCAAATCCCTCAACTATTGACGCTGATTCTTTTTACAGATGAGTCGAATTTCAAATCGAAAGAAATCGATAACGTTCTGTAATGTAACAAGTTTTTAGGATACGGTTAAACGAATATAATTAATTTAAAATTCATAAACAATTTAATGACTGGAATCGTCAGAACTTTCAGAAGTAGAATAATTTCCAGGTTAGATTACTACTGGCGCTATAGGTGGTGAAACAGAATATCCATTTTTTATTTTTATAACATGAGCTACGCAATTTTATCATACATCGCTATTCACTTCGTTATTACCTGCCGAATATTATCAAGGACAACTGCGCTTAAAGTTGAAGATTGATTATTGAGTGATATTCTTTGCTGACAGAGCAACACATTATTCCTCTCGAACACGGTGTACCAAAAGTACAATTTGTACTGTCTACCAAACCATTCTTAACAACATCATAAGTATCAAACCAAGTTTCATTTAAATAAATTATACTTTTATCAAATTCATAGTACTCCTTTATTTTGCGCAAATAGTTCTCTCGTAGTTCAATGATATACGGGGATTCCATTATAACCATTAGATTATTTAATTTTTATATGTTTGAAGCCACATTTTTACAAAACATCACGCAATGTTGTTGTAACCTCGCAATTTATCACAAACCAGTTCTAAAGTTGGCACTGTATTATCCTCGTAAAAGTTGTAAATAGTTCGCAGAATAAAGTCCCTTGTGTATTGTCAGCCGTCTTGAATTTTTCACTTATTGGTGTGCGCTTTATAGAATGACCGGTTACAGTCCCCAAATTAATAACGTCATAAATTCTTATAAAGCCCAAGTTGTGTTAATTCATTACAAGTACCTTCTTGTACAGGGTTATCCAACCAAGACTAGACAAGGCGATTTTTTGACTTTTCCTGTACTTTTATAAAAAAACTGAAATAGCCATCTTAAGTCATTTTCTCCCGCGAATTCGAATATCTTCAGCAAAAAACAATTGAACATCAAACAAAAGTACTAGGGGTCACTTTGATATTTTTTTAAATGGGATGCCGTATTTTTAATGAGCTTATCCGATTTCTCATATAAATTTTGATCTAAATTGTTGGATTTTTAGATTTATTTTTTTTTTGTAGACGAACATTTTCCGAATTTAAAACTGAAGAAAAAAGGCGTTTTTGAATTAAAAATCCAACATTTTAGATCAAAATTTATATGAGAAATCGGATAAGCTCATTAAAAATACGGCATCCCATTTAAAAAAATATCAAAGTGACCCCTAGTACTTTTGTTTGATGTTCAATTGTTTTTTGCTGAAGATATTCGAATTCGCAGGAAAAAATGACTTAAGATGGCTATTTCAGTTTTTTTATAAAAGTACAGGAAAAGTCAAAAAATCGCCTTGTCCAGTCTTGGTTGGATAACCCTGTACAAAGCGTATTTTCAGTATTTCTAGGATTTTCGTTTTTAAACACGCGTACATATTTAAAATAATGCGTTGACATTAAACATGTTAATCTTTGTTTCTTAATTTCGGACTTATCTCGCTTTCGATGGCCGACTCTGGCACAGACTCATTATATTCCTGCAATAAATCGCCTTGATCTTCTGTTCCAAGTTGTCGCCAATAAGCCATACTGATATAATAAAATATAGATAACAAGTAAAAACTTACTTGTCTAAAACCACACAGTTATAGCAGAAAATGAAATATGTAAATTACAGGAAGTCGTTTCAACCAGCCACGCCGCTATCCGATTTCCAATATCGCATACCTGAATCATCAACTCATTTTAAAGCTGATAATGGATCACCCAATTGGTGAACCTTTAACTATTTGCTGTCATTGTCTACAGCATATAAATTTGTATTTATATGCTGCTCTATTAATTTTCTGACTCAGAGTCTCATTTCGCACTTTAAATTGCTAGTGAGCCTCGACGGTCTATCGCTAGGGTGTTGCCAGTTCTACAAAGTTTTCGTAAGTGTAGGAGGAACATAAGGGTTGTTAATTGTTTATTTTTTTTTGTTTAACAGCAGTGCAATTCCTTTCAGTTCGATTTAAATTATTTTTGTATAAATACTATTTCTGAAGTACTAAAAAAATTATTATAATATTCATGAATGGCTTGTTCTTTCTTTCTTTGATATTGAAATTTCTTGGTTCAAAGTAGATTTGCAAACTAGTTTACCAGAAAGTTATTGACTATCAATTAAATATTGATATAAAAGAACCCTTTTAATAATAAAAACTTAAAGAATTTTTAAAAAAAGATCTGACAACACTGATTATGATGCCGGTCCCTTTAAAGCCCGGTCAAAGCTTTCTTATTTATCAAACTGACTTTGGAAAAAGTGTACTTTGTAGAAGAGGAAATGAATATGTTAGAAATAATACAATAATGGAAAGTCCGAAAATCCGAAAACGCGATATAAAAGAAAAATGTGTGTCCCTTTTTTTCCGTCAGACCCAATCCTTGGACGCATTTCGCCGTATTACGGCTCCTCGGCAAGGATATAAAGTCTGACGAAAGGGAAAGGGACCTTACAGTATTTTCAACATGTAATGTTACATATGCGAGATGTTGCACGTGGCGACATCTCGTAGCAATCGAGCTATCCACCCAACCAGACCAGCGAGTCTTAGAGAAGACCAAACGCTGGAATGGAACCCGCATAAGCAGGTTTCTAATGTCAGGTGGCGCTGAAAGCCAATCGTCGGTTTCTGTGAACCGAAAACGCGATATAAAAGAAAGATGTTTGTCCCTTTTCTTTCCGTCAGACCCAATCCTTGGACGCGTTTCGCCATATGACGGCTTCTCGTCAAGGCTCTCGATTGCTACGAGATGTCGCCACGTGCAAAATCTCGCATATGTATATATATATTATGTGTTGAAAACACTGTAAGGTCCCTTTCCTTTTCGTCAGACTCTATAGCCTTGCCGAGGAGCCGTAATACGGCGAAACGCGTCCAAGGTTCGAGTCTGACGGAAAGAAGAGGGACAAACATCTTTATTTTAGTATCATAAGATCATCGATAACTAGGTACGAGATAATAATATTATTACAGATTTCGAAAGCACGTTACTTGAGAATAGCCCGATGCTGTAGGCATAGGGCTGTTGTCAAAAAATACCGTGCTTAAGACAGTTGTAATCTATGCTATCCATGGGTTGTTATTAGTGCAATGTTATTGTCATCGGTGGCTCTTGCACATGTGGTTATAAATATACGAAATACATTTGTTTTATTTCATACTGTATTGTAAAACACACCTTTACATATTTGAATTTAGTCCAGAAAATAAGGTTTTACAGCAATAAGTCCACTAAATTTTTTTTACCGGACTAGTCCTGTAAAAATTCTATACCGGACTGAAATTTGTAAGTTTTAGTTTAATCAATGTCAAACATACAATGTTTCCACCAGTAAATATAAGCACTTTTCAAATATACGACTCAGAATAAAACTTCATTATAATTTCATAACATATTTATAATTTTTAACAGAACAGTATGAAATAAAATATTGTACGTCATTCGTCCGGCAAATCCTTTACAGTATTCGTTCCAAAATTCCAGATTCGGCTCCTTCGTCGCCTCGTCTCGAAACATTTCACTCATACTGTAAAAGTTGATTTACCGCACTTATAACGTAAATATCTATTACGTCAAAAAACTTTGAGAAAAATGTTTCAAAGGTAAAACTGTAATGTAATAATTATAAGCAATACAATTTTATTTTTGTTCCAGATAAAGAGTAGGCCGAACGGCCCCATGATGACCATGGACGTATCGAAAAGTGAGGCTACCAAGTCCACGAACTCCAACGGCCCGCAGGAGTGCGCAGGGTGCTGTAAACCAATCACCGAACGATATTTACTGAAGGCGCTCGACATGTTCTGGCACGAAGACTGTTTGAAATGTGGCTGTTGTGACTGTAGACTGGGTGAAGTGGGTTCCACGCTGTATACGAAAGCAAATTTAATTTTGTGTAAACGGGACTATCTGAGGTTATTTGGTAACACGGGGTATTGTGCGGCTTGTAGTAAAGTGATTCCTGCGTTCGAAATGGTGATGAGGGCCAGAAGTAATGTGTATCACTTAGAATGTTTCGCTTGTCAGCAGTGTAATCACAGGTGAGTTTTTAAAAAAGCAAATTCAAACAGTTTTCGTCGTTATTTGCAAAAAAGGTTTTTCCATAAGACAAAAGAGTGTCCAGTTTTCGTGTGTTTTCATATACCAGCTCTCTTATTATAAAAGATAGAAAGATGGGTTTTACGACCTACTATTCTATTATTTTATGAAGCTTTTATTGCCGCAAACGAAATTTTCATAGCCGTATCAGCTTCTGACATACAGGGCGATTTTGAGAATTTGTCATTTCTGACGCTCCCCTGTATTTCGATTATTTGATAAGTTAACAATAAGGCAAAAATGGGTTATTATAGAGTTTTTTAGGTAGAATTCAGTGGCGTGGTTATTTTTTTTCTAAAAAGTTTTGTTTTTGAGTTATGAGCTTGTGTTTTTTTAAATGGGACACCCTATATATTATCTCTATGCCTTATCCCTCTTTTCCATATTTATTTCTTTTAAAAAGGGATAATTTTAACATATTTTTGTAAAATTAATCATTTTTCATACAGAAGATTATTCCCGCAAATAAGAAACAAAATTTACTACTTTATTCTTATTATACAACTTTATATTATTACATACCTACCTTTAAACCAACAATAAAACAAATATATTATTTCATTAAATTATAAAAATTGCTCGAATTGGGCTCCGTTGTATTCTGAACACTTTCGACACATCGCATCGTTGCGATTCTTCGCAATGCATTTAATAAAATAATTAGCCTTCCCTGCAAAAGTCTAAAGGTTTGATTGGTAGCTTCTCGAAGTTGATCAATATTGTGGTATTATCCCTTATAAGTATAACTGATTCTCTATATACCCCAATAAAAAAAAATCCAACACAGAAAGATCAGGTGAGCTTGGAGAAAAATCCAACACAGAAAGATCAGGTGAGCTCGGAGGCCACCTGACATGTCCATTGGTACCAATCCATTTATCGGGAAATGTGGTTCCTAAATATTCCCTCACTATATGAGAATTGTGATTCGGAGCGCCATCTTGCTAGTAATAAATATTATTTATATCGGCCATTATATCTAGCTGTCTATTTCCAGTTACAGTTCCTTCATAAATAAAATTCTTAATCTAAGTGCCAAAAATAAAGCATGACAAGCTAAATCCAATCCGAACTTGACGTTCTCGTGAAAATATTACGTCTTGGTTCTCATGGGATCAGTACCTTGAATTGTTTCGGTTTAAGATACCAGAACCCCTAAAATAAGCCTCGTCGGACAATACCACCCAAATAGCATTTAGACGTCTGACCAACGTCGCTATAGACAACCCGACGTCGGTAACTGACGTCGGAACGACTACGTGTAGACCCGTTCTTGCACCAAAATGGAGCAGACAAATTTGGGTCTGTTAGACGTCGGTAACTTACTATTGAAGTGTACCCATTTTAACCAAATTTCACGCTTTTTAACGTTAACTTTTAATATACAAAAATGTGTACTAAAAGTTTTATTTAGTCATGTGGAAGTACCTGTTTGTCGCGCTCGTATAATGTGGTGTAAACAAAATATAACCTAATTTGTTGTTGATCTGTAGATAGAGAGGAAAAGACCAGGAGTTAAAATGACGAACAGTTTTCTTATAGTTAAAGGATGTTTATAAGACGTACCTATTATACATATAATAAAACGGGATTATGAGGTTTCTCGAGAATAACATTTGCTTGCGAAGGGCACTTTACTGATAAATGTGACAAAGATAGATCGAAAAATATATGTTTCCCTCAAAATAAACGAATATTTATTTATTTTTAATATATTTTTTTTACGAATGGCCAAAAAAAACTCATATTGTGGCAATTTCTAACTTTATCTAAATAAAGCCATAAAAAAAACAAAGTTTTATTCATATAGTAGCCAGCGAAATGGCATTTATTTTCGAAATTTCAAAAATTAACGTACTTTTCTTTAATGGCCGACGGAACGCTGCACGTCCTTGTTAGCATGAAAATGGCGAAGTTTGCTAATGCACCTAAATTTACTCAATCTTTACCAAAAGGTTAGTACTTTACCAAAACTTTAACTAAGTTTATATAAACGACCACCCGCAAACGACACACTAACGTCGGATGATTGGAATTCCAAACCACAACCAGTTTTGAACCATGAGGCATTTGAACTACTTAAATTGACGGTCAAAAGACGTTAGTAAACGTCAACTTTTGTAAATAAAACTTAACAAAAGGAAATGTCAAATGTCATAAGTCATCTTTTAAATCTTTAACGGTTAACCTACAAAAAAATTTTTTTTTTCGTTTCATCCCAGCTTGAATTTCTAATTTTCGTTGATAAACAACTTTTTGCTTTGCAAAAATTACGGACTGCAATAATGGATCACTTTAAAGTAGTGTATATTAAAGATCTTAATTGAGCCAGTCCCTCATAAATGGGAGGAAAGTGGAATAGTTTGGTTTGCCCAACGTCAGAATTAAGTGATTTATAATCGTAATCATCAGCTTGTGTTGAGCCTATGTGGAAGTCTCCACCCTGATCTGGGACACTTTGACCGGTTACTGTCGGTTTTTCTTGTGTTCCTGTTGGTAAAGCTGCGGACTAACAGTTAAAAAAGTTAATTTAACTTTTTAAAACTTTTTTGCAAAGGCGCTAACTAACCTGTGATTGTGATGAAACCAATTTTTCTATAAAAAGTATTACTATTATGGCGGTAGGCTCTTTTTCCTTTATTTAAGGACATATGCTTGCTGCTCAATCAGCTGATTTGTTAGACAGGCATATAAACAAATAAGTCAGGTTATTCTTCGTATTTTTATTTTAACGGACTGCGACTAAGCGAGAAAAAGTGACATTTTTTGTACCAAGTTTGGTAGGTGGGCGAGGCAACATCGAATTGTGGTTTGCAAATTCCATAAAACTACACTTTCCCAAATAAAGAAAGTGTCCGACGTTACTCATACGTCAAGTTATTTACCATAAAATAACTATACACGTTTCGACCACTATACGACGTCGGCTTAGAGGACGTAATGTTTTAACGTTAATTTTACGTTAATTTAAGGTCCATAGGTGTACATTACGCAATAAGTCAAGCAGTGACTTAAAACATTGCCAAAACTGACGTCGTTATAGATACAAATTTAGTCGTAACACAGAAAAATGTTTATTGGGCACCCTTCTTTCTAAATTTGCGTTTCCCTGGAATATATTAGGTACCAGTTGCAAGAAACTATCCTATGTACTGCGTCACCGGGATGCAAATGTTGGACGAGATGGAATTTGTATGGTTGAAATTAATATTTTTACAGTATTAACTGCGTTCTTGACGTCCAGTTTTCGTCAACTTCATCATACACTTTTCTGCATAATATGGATGGTATGAAAAAAAAGCGGCCAAAACATTTATTTCTTCTTCTTTCCTATTTATTCTATAATATTAATATTTAAAAAAAAATCTACTATGTACCTACAATACAACAACTGAATTTTTAAATTTTAGTCATCATATTTCGAGTAGTCCGACGAACCATTGTCGTTGGGGTCCAGAGAAATAATAAGGGGCTCTACAGTGTTTTCTAGCAGGTTATCAGTTTCCCAAATTCTTTCTTCTATTTCAATCACATGTTCGACGCACTTACTCCATTTTTCACAATCCACTGTCTTTATTCCCTCTTGCAAGAAGTTTCTAACGTCTCTCATTTTAAAAGTGGTGTTATGCCTTGCTGCAAACCCTTTTAGTTGCGCCCACACCAATTCTATGGGGTTTAATTCACAGTGATATGGCGGAAGGTGAAGTACCGTCATATTGCGTTTTGAAGCGATTTTGTCGACAACAAATGCGGTACAAAGAGGTTTATTCAACTTTACAATCTCCAGTAGCTCCTTTTTCAGCATATCTTTATGAAATTACTTCTTATTTACAGTAAGCCAAGGCATGATGTTATTTTTTTTCCAACAAGACGTTGGTATTTTTTCGGATTTTCTTGAGTGGTAGCTGGTGTTATCCATGACTATAACATACCCAGGAGGAATAAGATCTAGCATTTGCTGGAAGTATTCTTCAAAGACATCAGTATTCATGTCTTTATGATAGTCTCCAGTCCGTTTTCATTTATATGCTAGCAAGCCGCCATCGACAAATCCATTTTTACTACCAATGTGAGTAATTCCAGTGGACCATCCTTTCATGAAAACTTGCCTCGCGCTTTTTATATGTTTCTGCCATATTTTACCAACGGTATAACCTACTTTTAACCAAGTTTCGTTCATATAATAGATATTCCTGTTTTCCCTTCGTAACTGTCTAACTGCCCTCAAATATCGTCGTCGCCAGCAGATGATTTCGTCTTTCTCTATTAAAAGCGATTTTCTGTTTTAAATTTTTTCGTAACAAAAATTAATTTCCTTTAAAGTTGTCCATAGTTTCTTCTTAACCATGGGTGGAATGAAATCATACTTTTTCATTTTAGACATTATTTTGTCCAATTCTTCCGATCGCAGTATTTTCATCCTCATTTATTACAGTTTCTTTTCTTCCTGTACTTCTCTTTGGTGACCTAATGGGGCCGCGTTTATCCTCGTGCACTAGTCGGTATATTGTTGACTGTCCAACTCCAGTCATATTCGAACACATTTCAACTATTTTTGCAACTACGAATGTTATATGAAATATTAATTGGTCTACACCTATGGAATACGGCGAAGACCACTGAGTTTTATAGTAATAATGATTTATTACTCTCTCATATTAAGCAACAGATTATAGTTTTTTTTTTCGGCACGATGGTACATGTCCCATTTAAGATAATGGTTGTAAATTAAATATATTGTCCAGAACGGCAGCCAACGATACATTCCACCACTCTCGCTGCCCTCTTTGTTTAGCATGTCGGTTTTCCACCGCTCTAAAATATTACTGCGGCCGTCCATGCAAAATAATCCACTTTTATTGTTTCCAATTATTAATATATTTAACTGCATTACGTTGTGTCCACTGGCGATATATTGTCATACATATAATTGCAGTTTTTGTTTCCGTTTGTGTTTTATTAGACCATTGTGCGTTTTATATTAGATTTTGTTTTGTTGTTGGGCGAACATTTGTTATACGTTTTTTGGTTAATTTGTCGATAAAATGATTGCCTTTTATGAAATATAAAGCGTCCACTGGAGCGTTATTACAACGCGGTATTTTTTAGTTTTTAGTCGACATCCGCTCCAGTGTATTTTAAATAGCGTTTAATAACATTGACGATAAACAACGAATACAAAAACTTCGTCAATTTTATGGTAATTTGTTTTTGCATGCTAACCTGAATGGGATACTAGGTTTAAAAGTCTGTCTAGCAATCTGGTTGGATCCCGAACTTGAGTTTGGCCGTTTGTCCGTATGAAAGAGTGTGTATAAAAATTTGAGGTCAAAACTGTCCTAATTAAATAATCAGTCACTTAGAAGTTCAGGGCAACGAAAAGGCTGATTAACTACACCCAAAAAAATCTAATTTCAAAGAGAACATACTGCTATTTTAGTACAGTACTTTAAGCCTAGAACTCGATTCAGTCTAAATATACTTTAGTATTAAAAAATATAATTAAACCAATTATAAAATAGATATAAAATAAATCTACTTTATTATTATTTCAAGTATTGCAGCTTTATTAAATATGAAACCTAACTAGGATAGTTTTAGAAATAAAATATAAGAGCAGTTTTAGAATAAACATAAAAACAACCAACATGCTAAATATAAACATGAAAATTATAATTATTTTAAAAATATATCTTGTACAATGATCATTTTAAAAATAGTGAAAATTTCTTATTTTCAAACTGTGTCTAGAAAGTAGTTTTACAGAAATTTTGACAATTCTCGTGACAGTTCGTCTTACTTTGATGATATCGATACTATATTCCTTGATTGGAAGTGGAAAAGTTCGAGCGACGCTGCGTACAGACGGGTTATTTGGTTTAATTGCATTTTTTAAGAACGTCCCTTTGTGCAGTGCAGTGTACCTACTGTTTGTTTAATTTATTCATGGAATATGGAACCATTACTTCGAGAGTGAAATGTTTTAGACGAAGTTATTAAATCATATTCAATTTAAAAATCCCTTATATTAGTTTTGAAACATAATTTTTGTTGCTTTTACGATAGGGTATTAATATTTTAAATATACAGCTAATTTTAATAAGAACCAAATTATTACGGTATAACCATAAAGTATATTCGATTTGATATTAACTAATTATTACAACAAAAACATTGACTCTGACTCTAACTATACGTTCATTAACACTGAGATTAATTTAATTTCAGACCTTACATATATTAATACTGATTTGATGTCAAATTTCTATTCAAGTTGCGGATATATTATATCTCATAACTATTACATATCTATTATCATTTCAACTTAGCAGCATAATAAAACTGACTATATGAAATATCACAGTGAATATAAATTTTGAGAATTAACTATCTTTAATATGTGATTAAGTTATGCTTGCCCCTATTCATGCTTACGTTAGTTTCATAATAAAACTATTAGTTTTACTTTGATACTACATTTTTTTGTGTGTAGTAGCACAAAGAGGTAATAGTAAAAGCATCACAATTCATGTCACCGAGATACTCAAAAATGAGAATAATATCATATGGTTGGATTGGACAAGGGTTTACTAGGACCAAAGAGAAAACGTACTAGAACACACAACACAATCCCCTCCAAAATTGATTTAAAGAGAACAAACCATGGGGGCTTAGCCCCCCCCCCCACCCCACCCATTACAGATTATTATTGAGTTAAATATAAATTTGCCGAAGAAATTGACGTCGCAATGAAGTTCTTGCGGCTGATATCAAAAGCGGAAGTAAAAAATTTATTTTGCAATAAATTTGTTTGCGCCATTTTGCTTAAATTATATTTTTCTTTGTTTTCATCTAGTATTACATTGGTTTACAGCTCATGTTCTAACATATTGTATCCTTAAATACATATTGTGTTGTGTTTATTATGTAATAAACAGTTCTCTTTTGTTATTTTATTTCCCAAATAAAACGTACATGAAATATTTTGATTTTTAAAATTAAAAATATTGTGTTTCTCCGGGTGGGTAAAGAAAATATACTATAATATTTTAAAGTTGGTATATGCACTCGTAGCTTTAGCCTCCCCAAAATAAAATTTAGTGTAACAATACGCAATTAAAACTAATAGTTTGCCAGAATTAGTTCCAAGCAGTTATTTTTTTCGGTTCTGATAGTGAATGGGCAATGGAAAATATGAAAGTAGATATGGCTGGAAGCGTGATACCTGTTGTGCAAGAATATAAAAATTTGGGTGTTATATTTGATACCAAACTTAGGTTTAGAAGTCAAGTGAGTAAAGTTATTCAAAAGTCATATCTCTCTCTCAGAAATCTCTATAAAAGTAAAAATATCTTGAGACCTTATTTAAGAAAAACCCTCTGTGAAACACTTGTTCTTTCTCATGCTAATTATTGTAACTTTGTGTATGGACCGTGTCTAGATTTGCAATGTAAGAATAGACTACAGCGAATTCAGAATTCCTGTATTCGATTTATTTACGGACTGAGAGCAAGGGATCATGTCACCTATAAACTGCCTGAGCTTAAATGGCTTAAAATCATGGATAGACAAAAATTGCATTTTGCTTGTTTCCTACATCGGTTACTGGGAAGTGGAATTCCTCAATATCTTCGTCAGAAACTTCATTTCCTACATTCCACGCATAATCGCACAACGCGTTTTAATAATTGAATTGAATCTACCAAAGCACCGAACTGCCCTCTTTCAACGCAGTTTTTCTTATCTGGCTCCTAAAATATACAATACTGACATGGTCAACAAGCTTGATAATCTAAGCTTACTTTCATTTAAATCTAGATATAAATATTTCTTGCCAGGTCAATATCAATAAATAAATAGATACAATATAAGTTAAAATAGTGTTGTGAATAATTTCTAATCATAATATGTAGGTATTTTTCAAATTTGTTAAGTTTTGTAAATTTATAATGTATGCTCGGTTAAGTAAACAGCTCTGCTGACCTTCGTCGAGGTTAAAACAAAGACGTTTCTATCTATCTATCTACCTAAGTAATCTAAACTACATACAACTTTCACTAATTGATCCTTGTTGCTTGAGAAAATCTATTTCTTGATGTTGAAGCACCAATGAACCGACCTTTCAATTCAAATTTATTGTTTATATTTCTTTTAGCGTAATTTACCTTGGTAGTGGGGCAGCTGGTTAAACGAAAGGTTTAAAAATCAACGACAGTAAAACCCAATATATGACCAACCTAGTGATAATTGAACAAATTTCCCTGGGTGCTAACCATATAGAGCAAGTAGACGCATAGAATAGAATAGAATAGAATAGAATTTTATTTAACTATGGTTGTACAAAAAATATACATTATAGCAGGTCAAAAAAAAAACAATGTTTAAAATACATAGTAAATAATATGACAATGAAAAAAAGTAACATACAAAAGAAAATATTACAAACTAAAATAAAATAATATAACTAGACATAAACATAGTACAAAGTCGATACATGGCTAAAATAAAATATTACGTGGTCAACGAATGGTACGCACTGCCTCACAGAAAAAGATTTGAGGCAAGGAATTCCTGAACAGAATAAAAACAGTGTTTTAAAAGATAATTTTTTATTTCCATCTTAAACTTTTTCTCGCCCAAACTCTGCATTTCGCTGGGCAATTTATATAAAGTTGGAGGTTTAATAAGTTTTTAACAGACTTTGCCAATCTTAATCTTGGTATCAGGAGAGTATCCTTTCTTAACTTATACTTATGAATCGTACTGGATGACTGGTAACTTGATTTTTTCTGGTGAATTTCCACCAACGAATAAAATATAAAAATGCATGGCAACGGCATTATTTCGAGTCTTTGAAATATGGGTCGACAATGTGCTCGATAATGAGAGCCAGTAATAGTTCGAATGGCTTTTTTTTTGAGTTCTAAATACAATTTGGGCTGCGGAACTATTTCCCCACAAAGCTACTCCATAACAAAGTTGAGAATGAAACAAGGCAAAATAGCTCATCCTCAACACATCAAAATGTACGAGCGCTCTGAGTCTGCGCAACAAAAAGTTAATACCGGAAAGCTTGCCACGGATCATTTCCACATGGCACGACCAATTCAATTTATCATCTATTTTAATACCCAACAAATTCACACACCTGCCCTGACCTACACCGTTACTTGTTGAAATTTTTAATGACTGTGTTTTTTCGGTATTAAGTTTAAACTTATTAGCCTGAAACCACTCCTGGGCTTTTTCGATGCAATTGATTGAGATTGTATCGTAACGCGTCTGCGTTACTATCAAAAGAGACAATGGTAGTATCATCAGCATATAGCATACATGTGGTTGGTCGCATAAAATGACATAGATCGTTTATATAAATGATAAATAATAATGGGCCAAGGATGGATCCCTGGGGCACCCCAAAACCGTTATTTTTCTTCTGTGACATTTCACCACAAAACAAGACATGTTGGGATCTGTCCGAAAGGTAAGATTTAAAAAGACTAAGAGCAGTACCCCGAATGCCGTAAAATTGAAGTTTGTTTAAAAGTATCTCGTGGGAGACACAGTCGAAGGCCTTAGAAAGATCACACAGCGTAACAACACAGTGTTCTGAACGCTCCAGACCCTCAACTATGCTATCTACCACCCTAATAACAGCCTTAGTAGTTGACAATCCCGGCCGGAAACCGAACTGGGAAATATCAAAAAAATCATTACTCTCGAAATACTTTAGAATACGGTCCTTAAGGATACGTTCAATTATTTTTCCTATCAAAGGCACAATGCTAATTGGTCGATAGTTATCAGGTATATTAGGGTTGCCTTTTTTAAAAAGGGGTATTACTTTATTTGTTTTTAAGCAACTCGGGAACTTGCCCTCCAAAAAACACCTATTAATGAGTATTGTAAGTGGGGATAATATTAAATCAAAAGTACCTTCTAAAATTTTATAGTTAATGTTAAAAATATCAAAAGATGAAGTATGTTTTATAGCCCTAAACACATCAAACACATCCTGCTCGATTACCGGAAAGAGAAAAAAAGAAGTGGATATAGATAGATATCTAGGTCATAAGATTCGTATAGGCAGAGACAACCAAACCCGAAAAATAGCACGAAGAATCGGCTTAAGCTGGGCAGCCTTTGGTAGACTGAGTAACCCTCTAAAATCAGATATTCCAACTTGTTTAAAGAGAAAGGTCTTTAACCAGTGTATACTTCCGGTGTTAACTTACGGAGCAGAAATATTAAAACTGTCAAAGAAGGTAGTAAATGGAATTCGCGTTGCACAAAGAGCCATTGAGAGGGCAATGCTAGGTATAACGCTAAGGGACAGAGTCTCTAATGTTAGACTTCGCCAAAAGACTGAAGTAACAGATGCGATTGAACACATAACAACGTTAAAGTGGAACTGGGCTGGGCATGTGGCAAGAATGTCAGACGGAAGATGGACAATGTTGATTCTGGAGTGGAGACCCGATAAGAAGTATTTCGGAACAGAGGTGGTCCACCAACAAGATGGACCGACGACATTATGAGAGTGGAGCCAAGTTGGACGAGAGCAGCACAAGATAGGGGACGTTGGATTAGACTACGGGAGGCCTATGTTCAGCAGTGGACGTAACCAGGCTGATTGATGATGATGATTATGATGAAATACACAATAGTAGGGGGAAAGATGCAACACTGTTTGTCCATTTTTTGTTGCAATATTAATATT
Organism: Polydrusus tereticollis; assembly: GCA_963920685.1. Taxonomy (NCBI): domain Eukaryota; kingdom Metazoa; phylum Arthropoda; class Insecta; order Coleoptera; family Curculionidae; genus Polydrusus; species Polydrusus tereticollis. Next base: position 28,812,090 of record OY987331.1, on the reverse strand, counting down.
TATCATAAAGTTTTGGATTTCTGCTTTTGCACTGTTAAGGGTGTATACAAGACCACATTCGTCAGTTGGATGCATACGGTGGAGGAGGCATTATGGTTTGGGGAGGAATAAACTTTCGTGGATGCACCGACCTCCATATTGTACAACACGGTACTTCGAATGGTGAAAGGTACATTACTGAGATCCTTCAAGAGTATGTGATTCCTTTTGCCCCATTTGTAGGCGATAATTTCATATTAATGCATGATAATGCCCGTCCACACACAGCACGCATTGTGACGGGGTTCTTGCGGGACACCAATATTGATGTCATGGATTGGCCAGCAAGGTCACCCGACCTAAATCCAATTGAACACATGTGGGATGCACTCGGAAGAGCCGTTAGAGGAAGATTAAATCCACCGGAAACTTTGGAACAATTGGCTGAAGCTCTTATAGAGGAATGAAATAGAATTTCCGAACAGTATGTTCAAAATTTAATTTCAAGTATGGGGAGACGCTGCAGGGCAGTTGTAACGGCTAGAGGGGGTAGTACTCGATATTAATTTATGTTTTGTAGTGTAAAATTCGTTATGGCCGGACAGTTATATTAATTTTGTTCTTTGGTTTTAATGCAAATAAAACAGTAAAAAATTTAAAGTTGCCTTATTTCGTCAATTTTGTGTAAATTTTGCAACACTTCGTAAAATTCCTTCAAACATATGTTCTTACTCTGTAAAAAATATTTAAATCAAAGTTATTTTTATTTGCTGATTAATTATGGCAATTTAAGGAAATATGCGATAATTGTTTTGAGTAGTGTAGTTCTCCAGTTTAGATAGCTTATAATAAATAACTAGCAAAGATTTAAATGACTTTATAAGTATAGCCCGGAGAACTTCACCAGCTACACGCGGACTTTTTCGTAAAGGACAAAACGCTTTATGCTTGGCATGTTTTAGAAACAATAACAATTTTGACCAATAAAAACTGAATTATTTTGCATGGGTGCCACAGCCATATTTCACAGCAGTGGAAACTCGACATGCTAAACAAAGAGGACAGCAAGAAGGAGGAGGACTATAATAGCTCCCGCTTGTTTTTCGTTTCGTTTAGGACAATGTATTTAATTTAAAGGCATTATTTTTAATGCCACATATTATCTACGGTTTTCAGCTTTAATATGTTTTACTGTCATACGAGAAATATATTAAAAAGTGAATGTTAATGTCTCCATACGAACCAAACTAAAAAAAAGCATTGTGAAGAATTTATGTTTTTTTTAATTATGCGTTTTCTGCTTTTTCTAACCAGTACAATCTGACTACGATATAGGCTAATATAGTACACGGGGTCTTGATTGGGCTTTTACAATGATGTACTGGTTCCATAGAAGGCACGACTCATTCATAAAGGCTCTAAAGATGTGTTAACAAAATCGTTTGTAGGCGAGACGACGTAAGGAGTGGGGATTACCTAGCATTCACCTTAGAATGTAGCAATGCTAAATCTAACCAAAAACCCAACTTTCTGTTTATTCACCTATAAAAAGTAACTGCGGGAATATTATTTTCCTATTTGTCGCATACTTGCGCACTCATTTCAATTAGTCTCCAAGTAAAAATATTACAGAACACTAAAAACACAGCAATAATTTCACAAAAATTGGTAAACACTCGGAACTTCAGAAAAACGCTGTCAAAAATGAAAAATTGCGGGCGGTCACGAAAACGATGGGCCTGGGGGGGGGGGGGATCCCTTTCTGCTGCGTTTGTAAAGATTTTAATTTCTCATCTCCTTGTTTATATTAATTAATGGCTAATTGTACCGCTGTTGACTTTACCACATATCTATATTCAATTAAAACAATTTACAAGTTGCCCGGTGAACCGATATCATACATCAGCAGTATTATTTCCTGTCTTATTGTAACCTACTTATTATTTTTTACCAAAAAGATGGGGAATGACACAAAATCTCGGTCTCGTTAAAATTACGTGTTTATCTTTATTAGGTGACACGTGTTTAGATTCACGTTAAACTCTCCAAATTCTACCTGTCACAGTAGGCTCTTAAATTTATCGGATGTCATTTTTACCTCGAAAGAAGAGAGACTACTCAATAATAATCTTCAATGCAAATTTTCCCATAACTATAACGATGACACGAAAGAAACATTAGCTATAGAGCCGGAAAATATCATTCACACAATGATATTGCTAATAAGAACATTTTAAGACCCCAAATCATGCGTTTCCTGAACACCAACATAAATAATACTGGTCAACCTAATTGTAATAGCATGACTTGATCGTCATTAAGGCCGACAAGGGTTCTTGCCTGGTGGTCATGAAAAGAACAGAATATTTAGGGAAGGTTAACGAGTTTGTGAACACAGATGATTTTCAAGGCATCAACAAACACCCAACCCCTTCTTTTTTCACTGAAGTAAAAAATGTTCTGTACCAGACTCGGATAACCTTAGATTACTTCCACACCACTGAGAACAAATTATACCCGATGAATTCGGCTACGCCAATACTTTGCGAACTGCCTAAGGTGCACAAACCCGGTATTCCTATTAGACCGGTCGTGTCATTTGTGGCTTCCCTCTGTTACTACCTTTCTTCGTGGCTGAACGGTATCTTGAGGAACTTAACTAATTTTCAGAGTTGTCATTCGGTTAGAAACTCCATTGAATTTACAAACTATCTGAAAACGATCAACATTCCACAGGGTTCAGTTTTTTATCTCTTCCCCAGCATACCTCCGGGGGAATCTATTGAAATAGAAAAATCTTGATAATCTATTGATCCACAACCTCATCTTGTTACTCTCAACAGTTTTGGACAAGAATTTCTTTAATTCAAATTCTATAGACAAAACTCAATACTTTCTATGGGCTTTTGCCTTTCCCCATTTTTAAGCGAAGTCTTCATGGACAACTTACAAAACAAAGTAATTAATAGCCATTTTTCAGAGTGTTTAGTATCATATAAACGATACGTAGATGATATCTGTATCATTTGGAACGAAGGGGAGGAGAGGTTGAGTCAGTTTGTGGAGTTTGCAAATTCGTTGCATAATAAAATTACTATCACGATGGAGTTTACAACATTCAATTATTTCTTTTATATGCTATTTAAGCTTCCTCTAAACAAGGAAGCATTTTCAAAGGGGTCGTGTTTAATATATAAAACAAATCGCGTTAAACAACGGTTTTAAAATGAACGCAAACAAACTTTATTATAAATATGTAAACAAATACAAACTCTCATATAATAGTCGCAGATGTTTAAGATTTTTCGGAAACATCTTATATCAGTTGGCAAAGTTTTTAGGAAATTTAACGTCTCTATAGTTTTTAAAATCAAAAACACTTTAAAACATCACCTAGTAAGGATTAAGGACAAAGTTGATGGAATGTCGAGATCGGGAATTTATACCTTGAACTGTGGAGATTGCCCTGCGGTGTACGTCGGCCAGCCTGGAAGGAAATTTTCCACACGGTTGAAGGAACATTTAGGTTTCTTTAACAAATATAAAAACTCCGATATAACTGAAACCAAATCAGCGTTCGTAAATCATTTACTAACCTCAAAGCATCAGTTTTCTCCATCTAAAAATGTAGAAATTTTACACGAATGCCCCAAGGGTGTTAGATTAAATCTGTTAGAGAAGATGGAAATTACGAAAGCAAAGTAAAGCCCCATCTAATATTCAACAATATAACCAAATAACCAAGTGTGTTTAGGTGCTCCCTTCCGGTACTATCGTGTGTTATTTTATATTAGTGTTTAATTAGAAGTGTTTTACAACTTGGGCTAAAGTACTTGTTTACGTGTTCACTTCAACGCAACTACTGCTCTATTTGATTCAGGTTCGTCCTTATTCTCTTGTTATGGTTTTGTCCCCCTTTATATAAAATGTCACTTTTGTGCATGTTTTGAGCTTGTATGTTTTTATGGAATTCAACGTTTTAGACCTTAAGTTGGGTAATATTGCTTTTGTTAATATCTATTGATTATTGTTAATTGGGTTACATTGTAGGTCTGATGATGCCTATTAAAGGCGAAACACGTATCACCTAATAAAGATAAACACGTAATTTTAACGAGACCGAGACTTTGTGTCATTCCCCATCTTTTTAGTAAATTGCATGTAAGGTCTCTTGGAGTACAATGCACGATTTCTACAAGAAACTACTTATTATTGCTAAGCAATGTCTACTATAATTTATGCAATGTACTTGTACCATACTACACGTTGCCATATTGCAAATTTTCTAGAAGGATTTCTACAATGTTATCAAATTCCCACAACATGTTATTCATGTTAACAGCGTAAGTTTGGCAAACCAAGTGGAGGGGAGCAACTTGCATGTTGATTTACTTTAGACTGGAATACATTGATGTAACTACCTTTATTTGTTATTGTTGTATCTACAGTTAGTAGATCATTGGGTTTTTAGGTCAGGATATTTCTTTGACATCTGTTCTTTGATCGAAGTCGGTTAAGTTTTGAGTTTTTATTCAGCTATTGCTGTATTAAGGAAGGTTAGAAAGCTGCATAGTTATTGGCGCCTATTATCTGTCTACTAGACGATTATGGTAATACTTCCTTACTTTATATTCATAATGCTTCTCTATGGTTAGAGATTTACGTCAATCTTTCGGCAGTTTGTATATAGCGTTTGGTGTGGCCATTGTTGTGTGTCCGTTATTAGTATGTTGGTCGATACGACCGTACGTCTGTAATAGTCGGTGATTATTTTTAAAAAGAAATCATTGATTGTCGGTAATCAAAAGTCCTGATACAAAACACATCTTGAGGCATTTGCGATGAATTTCAGCGCCCTATTTTAAATCACCTTATTCAGCTCAGACCTACTTATATTGCACCAAGATGACGTTCCTTAAGTAAGCACCGGCCTAACCAAGACCTTGTAGAGGTTAACTTTGGTTCTATTACTAAATCTACTCCGCATGTGAAGCAGGGGTAGATTAAGCTTAATTGACGCAACGCTGCCTGAATTTTACTTTTAATTCAGTTTTTGCTCGAAGATAAGTCCCAGGTACTTCACTTCACTTCACTTGAACCCTACCGAGAACCACGATTCGGGCCGTCTAAAGGTAGACTTTCGATAGCCGCGACCAATGCGACTCTTGCGACTGATGCGGCTATGCGGCCGGTCGTGTATGTACCGGTTTAATGCATTTACATATATCTCTTTTAAGGGCATCCAAACGCGACTAGTGCGACAGATACGACCAACGCGGCCATACGACTCGACTGCTCTAGAAGCAGTCAGGTCGTGTTGGTCGTGTTGATCGCACATGGTTTTATACTATTTATATATGATTGTAATTTAAAATGACTCCGTTTGCGAGCGAAGACGAAAGCAAATTAATTTTCAATTAATTCAATCTTAATTGCTGTTTTCTTTGTGTCAGTCATCAATGTAAAATTAAATCGTCATCATCTCGTTCCTCCTCCAGTAATAACTTGCACTACCTTAACTTTTTAGCACGCATCATAATATACTTTGAAAAATCAAACCCTAGTAAGTCGCGAAACAACAGATAATAAACCATAATCGTGTGGGTCGTGACCGCACAAAGTCGCATTTCTCGGAAAGGGGGTACAGATGCGACAGATCGCATTGGTCGCAAGCCGCAGCCGCATTAGTCGCAGCTGCATCCATCGAAATTCTACCTTTAAGGTATGGTTTCTTACACTGCGACTTTCAGACGTAGCGGCTGGACGTTACGCCTTTTAAATAAATGCTTGATAAAAAAATGGCCTTACCTTAAAGTTGGGGATATTTGCTACTTTACTGTAATAGTGAACAGCTTCTTTAAATCTTTCTGTACCAGATTCAATACAAACTTTAATTGTTTTTTATTTAGTGTAAAAAACCTCGAAATTTGTTCTCATCTGCATTTAAATGACTCCGAATAGGGACACTGTGAAACCCCTCTCGATTTCAGGTTTCAAACAAACTGCTTATTTCTTCGATTGTTGAAAGCATATCATCCTGTTCTTCTTCCTCCAACAAATCAAAAGTTGTTAATAATCTCCTACTCATTTTCCAGCCTTTCCAAATTGCAAATCAAACTGCAAAATCGCGAAAGAGAGAGAGAGAGAGAGAGAGAATGCAAGCAGGCGTAACGTCCGGCCGCTTCGTCTGAAAGTCGCGGCCAGACGCGTTCGCGGGACGTCGCAGGGAAACCATACCTTAACATGTCTTATGTGTAATAACAACACTATATTGTAGTAGGAGGGAAAACCTGCTCAATTAGTTTCTCCCCCTCGGTACTCGAAAACGTTTACGACATAATTAACAATTGACCTTAATGACTACCTCCTATACTCACACAAAGACGCTAAGCGTTCGCGTCTTGACTTGTATTGAAGAAGTCGAGCGGCCATCGCCGATGTCCCGTGACCGCGAAATACAGTCTCGCCGAGTTAATAAAAACACTTCCATTTAAAAAATTGCAAAATTGGATGCTTTTCGTCCATCCATGAGTATATTTTGAAATGTCGCTATGTCTATCTGCGGAGGCTTTAAAAGATTAGTGAAATTAGCATTAGACATTGTGGTTCGTAAATGATTATGTAACACACAAGCTGCTTTGCTGCTTAGCTGAATGCATGTGTCCACAGTTCTAAAGGTCTATGAAATATTCTCCATTTCTGAGCCATTATACCAAATCCATTCTCAACTACACGACGTGCGTGACATATTCGCTTATTATAGCTTTCTTTTCGAATACCGTTTCGTGATTATCTATAAGGAAATGGCCTCATTAGATAAAAAGTTAATGCAAATGCTTCGTCACCAATTAATACACATGGGGTATCCTCGTGTTGCCCTGGTAGTGGTCTGTTCGGTGGTACAATAAACCTACCTCTTCTTAATTGTTTTTTGCATTGCGAAAGTTACAAAAATACCGCCATCACTACTTTTTCCGTATCCATCAACGTCTATGCAGACAAATTTATAATTAAAATCAACAACTGCTAATAAAACTAAGGAAACGGCAAATAATAGCAAAATTTCGCGTGGCCCAGATTTTTATGGAAGAGGAAATGAAAAATATGGAAGAATAAATGACAAATGCAACGCATTTTACATCATCTTGCTCGTCATACCCATCTACATCCTCATCGGCCTATTCCCCTTCAACAAATTTTCGGCGGTCTATGAAAACTTATATTTCAAATCCTTCAGCGACAACTTGGTATGAAACTTTTGAACAGGATGCCGATATTTAAATTCTTTAAGAATTTAAACAATAAAGAAATTAAAGCATATTAAACTTACCTTAATATTATTGCAAGTCGTTCCATAGGTCCAATATAGTAGTTGGTAAATTGCTTCTAAATTCTGTTCTTTTTAAAATCCAGTATGGTATCGAAACAATGTGGAGTCATACGAAAGTACATATAAAATCGCTCCTTATATGCTCTTAATACGGGATACAAAGTATAAAATTCACCTTTCTCTCTATGTGTTTTATTAACGTCGTGGACCCATATTCTTTCATTTACCCTAAAAATTAAGAAAGTTGATAATTTGCAAATATAGCTTGCTTAAATCCTTACCTATTTTAATCCTCTTCATCACAAAGACCTAATCGTAATAAAGTCTCTTCTTCCACATCTTCTATCGTAATAACAAGTAATATAAATGCAAATGAAACCTGTATGTTTAAAAATATACTTTCATATACATAAAATCTGTAAATGGCAACTACCTCACAGCTCCACTCACCGCTTTGATAAAAAAGGTCTGACCGCTAATATAATCGCCACCGCGATCGCCACCGCTTCGGTGTATGTAAGCCTTATTTAAGTGCTCGACTGCCAGATGTCGCGGCTGGAAGCGACTGCGGGACGTCGCAGAGAAATCATACCTTAACTCGACTCTTGAAGAAGAAGATGACTTTCGTCTTTGAAGGATTCAAAGGAATCCTCCAATTAGAAAGCCATTTTTCCAATTATTGGTTTACATGGCGCTGCATACCTGTAATGACTAGCCACGGTTGCTTAAGTTTTAATTTATCAGGAAAAATATTAAGCTGCGTTCGCATATGTCGCGGAATGTCATGCGTATATCTTGCGGCACTCCCGCCCTAGTGTGATTATTCAAAGAAAGTGAATTCTTCGACAAGACCACAAACCTTCTCTTCTGGGTTAATGCAGTGGTTCTTTGTTTAGATCATTATTCTCTATAGCCAAAGTATTATAGACGATCAACAGTCGTACTGCTTCGTACCTCAAACGCGATTGCTTTGAAGGTAAAATTATTATAACAATAAAACAAATTTTACTTGTTTGTATAGAAAATTAAATTTATACCGGTTTTGAATCATATCAATGAAACATTAAACCCAGTCATGAATGTCACCTATCTGTGTAAAATATTTTCGACGGGCATTTAACAATGCTGCAACCCCAAATTACGACTGATTGTCAACTTTTGTTGCCGCCAGATAGCGGCTGCTGTGCGCCGATTTAATTTGTACAAACATAAATTTGACAATCAAGTAAACAATGGCCGGTTTATCGCGATGTTCAGATTTTGACATTACGAAAGCCAGTTAGGTGGAATTCGGGGCTCATAAACGAAAATATATGGAAGCGTTATTTGAGACCATTGTTCGGACTAGGACTATTATAGTTATATCTGTATTTCACAGATTTAATGGGGCACATTGTATCATCATTTTTAGAATCATTGAAAGAGGCATTTCTATGATTTAATGCAGTGATATAGAAGAATAAATCTGTGATTCAAAAATTTGCATATATCATGCCTATCTTAAATATCATTAATTAACGTCAGTACTGATTCTGAGTCTACACGTTAAGCCAACTGAAACGTAAGGATATAACTATTTGTGCGTAGAGTAAAAAATATAAATACCTAACATTAAACAACCAACATAGACATGAGCGTATCAATGTTTCCTTGCTACTTAGTGGGGAAACCATTTGAGAAATGGGATCACTTCCTCGTCGTCTTCTTCTGGCATCAGTTACTTAAATCAACTCAATATTTAGCATACATTCTCTAACTAGGGTATTTTTCTTCTGCACGTCTATTTTTCCTTCCATAATATTTAGTAAAACTAGTTTTTTTTTGTCCCCTTAGGATTGCATTATATGTTGTACACTGTGGCTCAAATTAAAGGACTACACTTTTTAATTGTGAATATTTTTTTTTCATTTTGCACTGATTTATTTAAATTTCAGACGATACGTTTTCTTGGTAGTTTCGCTATCGAAGATTCTCCAGTATAGGTCTCATTGTGAAAGATTTTAAAATTCAAGAAATACAATTTATTTTGTTCAATTGTAATTAACAAATTTAATAATATTAACAATTAATGATATCAAGAGTAACTATCACTTAAAATCGAAAGTAGTCTAAATATTTACAGGGTAACATTATAAATATGACCACCATGATTTTCTATCACCGATTGCAGTCGCCTTCGCCATAGGTCAATAGCTGCATTGATTATGTCCTGGTTAAAATTATTCCAACAGAACTGTAACCTTTCCTTTAGCTCTTCGATGGTGTTAAACCTTTGACCATTGTGATACGAAATAGTCAACAGGGTTTAAGTCTGGACTATTGGGTGGCCACATCTCTGGTTCGATGTAATCGGGGCATTGCTCAAACAAAAACATTTTTGTACTCCGAGAGGTATGTGAAGGAGCACCGTCTTGTTGGAACACGTGATCGTCGCAGGTTGCTTCAATTTCAGGAAGCAAGTGATGTAAGATTTTGTTGTTGATACGCGTCCGAGTTGAGATTTACTCCGGCATCTATAACAATGAGACTTGACTTCCCCAATTTGGAAACTGCCACAGAGACCATTACGCCTGGTGAAAAGTGACTTCTCTCGATTAAAAGATTTTCGAAAGGTATTTCCCTCTTTAGTCGCACATTTGCGTATACTCGATTATTTTGTGTATTCTTTGGCAGCCTCAAGTAAAACATTTTCTTATCTGAAAACCATATCCTTGCGATATTTTCCCTAGAACGGAATCTTCGTAGTAATAGATTACATCTTTCCAATCGTTTTTCCTTCACATTGGCATTAAGTTTTTGACAGTAAACTCTTTTATTAAATACTTTAAGTTGGCAATCATTTTTTATAATTCTTTGAACTGTAGAACGGTGAATTCTTGTTCTTTTCGCTATTTTTTTGGACCTACAGATTCTTCAGGTCGTACATTTTCTATAATATTTCTTACCATGGTAATGTTTTCTTGAGTTCTTGAAGTTTTCTTCCTTCCCCTTCCAACTTTTATTTTTGTGGATCCATTATTTTCTCTAAGATGTTTTTAAAACCTTCCAACTATTCGAACATACCAATTTTTTTCAGGAAACTCCTTTACAATTTTTCTTGCACCGTAATTATGTTTTCGTCAAAAATATTTAATAAGAATTCGATCCTCTTCACTTAAGACTGCCATTGTTTACGGATTAGCTGTCAGGAAGCGTACAAAACATCAAAAATAACATTGTTTATTATTTTAATAACAGTCATGGATACTTTGGTTTTTAATAACAGTCATGAATACTCTGATTTTTAATAACGGTCATGGATGCTGAGATTATGGTTCAAACGACTGATTGTACTTCTTAAATTTTAAAATCTTTCACAATGAGACCCATACTGGAGAATTTTCGATAGTTAAACTACCAAGAAATCGTATCATCTGAAATTTAAATAAATCAGTGCAAAATGAAAAAAAAATATTCGCAATTAAAAAGTGGACTCCTTTAATTTGAGTCACAGTGTATAGTTATAATATTGCAATTTTTCTTTCTTAAACGATATTTTTTGTAGTTTGATCCAGTGCTAGAGTAGTTTAGGTTAGTTCAGTTTGGCAATGCTCTATATACCTACGCATATAGCCACATAAAGCAAATGAAATGAAGCACCCCTGTCTGTGTCCTTTACACCCTTCTGAATAAGTTGGTTTGTCGATAGGTCTGCACGTCTTTAGTAATTCTAATAATTTTGAAGAAAAAATGGTTAATTGTCAATATTTGTTTCAGGCCTGCAGACGGTGTTTTTTAAAAATAAGGTGGTCTTTGTCTTGGCGAGATTCAAGCGAATCTTCGAAGCCGAAAACCATTCTTTCAGCTCGATTATGTGACGCTGTGTCCGGCTGATGATAGTTCGCGGTGATTTAGTAGTCGAAGTAATACTTGCAACAACTTTGTAACATGGATATTATTTTACCGATATTATGCATCGAATCATCCTAATTTTCTTCACCTGGTCAGCAACAATCCCTCACCAGAGGCTACTAAGTATTAACGCTATACAGAGAAGTCAGGAGGTTACTTCAAAAGCCTTTGTTGTTAGACTAGAACTCACTTATTACTTGTTCACTCCATCAACTTACTTCCTTATCCCAAGATTTTAGCTCTTCAAACGCGTTTAGAGAATAGCACCATAAGAACAAAAGTCCCAATATTTCGAAATCGTTATCGTCTATATCTATAAATGCAATTTACATCTGAATTCTGCACATTTAATGGGCCACAATGTTTCGTCATTTTTAGAGTAATTGAAAGAGACGTCTGTAAATTGATACCGTTTGCCAGCCATTCTGTGGAACGTATCGGATTGTTCAATTGCTCCCGCTATATCGAGTTTGTAATGCAATTTTGCATTTTTATGTCTGCCATTTTCTGTTGATGCAATTAAAAGTTCGAGTTCTATGTGCAATGATGTTTTTCGACCTAGGATTAACTTGTCAATGGATAAATGAGAGGATTTAGTATGCGGGTATGTGGTAGATATAACTTATTATGATTTGCTAGTTGTTTAACTTTCTCTTGTCTATATACCACATTTTTTAATACATAAATAATTATGAAGCTTGTTCGCGTTTACAATCAGGGATCATTTGCTTCTTTTTGAGTGTTTTACTCCTATTAATTGATTGTGGCGCTGTTCAGCAATCATTCTTTTGAAATTTAGGTGGGAAGGGGGCTTCGTTGATGGCAAACGTGGTAAGTGGGGAAGCAGTTACTTCTAGTCTTCGGGGAATGTAGTAATTTACATCGTGAGGGGGCGGTCTTAGTAGGATGTCAATATGGCTTATGTAGTAGCGTAGCAGCCCCATTGCGCCCCCCTTGGCCGGGCGCCCCTTTACTACTTAAATAATAATTCTTTAAGAACAAGATCGGCCTTATTTTATTTTTAGTAAAGAAGAGCGAGGGGATTTTTATATACCGGATTCTCACTTCGTTTGGGGCCAGACCCCCGTTTCCAAGGGAGCATAAGGAAAGTGAATTCCTATAAAATTTGGGCGTGGTCCCAAAATTTTTCACTCATCATCAGGAGATATTAAAAAGGATAGTACGAAGTTAAAAACAACCAATTGTGCGAAACACATAAAGGAGTAATGCCACCATTGAAAGTGGACTGTAGTTTAGGTAGAAGGTAGACTAAAATCCGTAAATACTCTGATGTTTTAAATTTGGAAAATAAATGGAAACACAATCTTTGAACGTAGGTATATACAATTTTTATTTACACAACTTATTTAGGTACACTTTTTACATAACGATTGGGTGTAAGATGGTAAGAAGCCAGAGCTCACTTAAATGCCCAAAAGGCAGAGCTATAGTTTTTAAATATTTATAAAAATAACTTGGTAGAAAACATTATAATATTGAGTACATGCTGACTCCTCGGAACGAGAGAGGGATATCGCGTCACCAGTCGTGCCAATAAAACAATTTTTGACACTTCCGATGCGTATAAAAATGGGGTGGCAATTCTGCAGCATTGCCAACCTAAAAATAGATATACACTAAAAAAGGTGTTGGATGTTGTTTTCAACGCCAATGTATAAAAAACAAAGTTTAGGAAGGGCTTACCTAACATCGAGTTTAGTAGAAATGTAAGTTGTCTCAAATTAATGAGTACAACTCACAGGATAATACATGTAAAGGTTGAAGACTTGAGTTGTACTCATTAATTTGAGACAACTTACATTTCTACTAAACTCGATGTTAGGTAAGTCCTTCTTAAACTTTGTTTTATATTCATTGGTTGTTTTTAACTTCGTACTATTCTTTTTAGTATCCCCTGATGATGAGTGCTTAAGCACTTAAAACATGTAGGGAGCTTTTTATTTACGTTAATCATTACACTGTTTTATTTACATTATATTAACTCCACTGAAAGTATGGACTATTTTTTCAATTTCAAAAGAGTTTTAAGTTTTTATCATATAATTCGAATTTGACACATTATTTCATTCAAAAAATCCTAGATGACGTCCTACTTCTCAAGAATACTAATTGTCGTGTCCGAGTGTTGAAAAAAATGCCTGAATTTTAATCAATTTGTGCAAAACTTTATGAACGCATTGTTACACAAGTTTATTATAAATTTCCCAGAACATACGCTTACAGCCCTGTTCCTCCAAACAGTGGCGAGTTACATATATTTAGGACACAAAATAACTATTGGTAAAGAGAGTCACATCACCGAAGTTGAAAAACGTGTATCGCGGGAATAGGGAACATGATTAAAAATAAAAGTTTTCAGCCTACCTGGTAAATAAACATGCTTGGCATCTTACTTCTCTCGAACAAGTGAAGATTAGCGAGATACAACGGATAGATAGAATAGAACTGATCAGGATATGTAGCAAGAACAACAACGGCAACAAATGGACAAAGACAATTTTGGAATTAAGCTCTAGAACTTTAAAGCCGTCACCTGATCATCCACCGAAGAGATAGGCAGACCACATTATCAACATCACTGATAAAAACTCGCAATTATAATTATTAAGAGGTAGTGACATATAGGGACGCCTTTATCCCAGCATAAGCTGTAAGGTAAGTGATGATGATGATCATGATTAGAGTACACGAAAGCCTGACCTGGTTCCCTTATTATACGACAGCATATATTGAACTTAGAACATCAACATTCGCATTTTCTATGAACCCATGCACTCTCAAATCAAGTACTTACTATAAATACGAGTACATAATACATCAAATATCACATTCGACCAATAACTCACAAGATGTCTCTCCTTTAAAGTAACATAAGAAGTAAAAAAGCATAAATCTTTCAGGAATCTGCATTTTGCTTCGTTCCTAAAAGGAAAGAGCTGCTCGTCTCAATCGTGTGTTGTCTTTTAAAGGACTTTATAAGCCATCGGGGAAATCATTCCGGGGCTCGACATCGCGGCGGACTATTTGAATTGTGATAGATATATATACATGTGGCCTATTCTCTAACGGTCTCAACGTACCCATTTCCTGATTGTCCTGCGACGTCCCGCTTGTGATTTTCCTGCTTTATTTCAAATATGGCAATGTCTAAAGGTAAGAATGTCGTAGAGCCGGCAGCCGGCTCCACTCATATCTTCGCCGTATCTCTTAGGTCGGACGACGGACATAGAATTAAATTTTCAGATGCTGTCTACTCGACCTTTAAATTTATATGTCATTTGAACTATTTCGAGGAGATTGAAATTTATTTTATGTATAGGTCGTATTAGCTTTTCCATTTACTTCCTTTGCTTTTATCATCGGGTTTTATAATAATACTATTAAGGGCAACGGCTTTGGCGTTACCTCTTTTCTTTCCCCGCTAAACTTTGATATGCTATACCTATATAATATTTAATTAAACACTTTTATAATGAGTAATAACCAATAGTTATTGAAAATTCTTGAAGACATCGAAACAAAACTAACTTGACTTGTTAGTATGGTGTCCTTGTTTAGTTTATGCAATTAGATAAAGATAGCATACACCCACTGTGTGTGTGTAATGTCTATCTATTTGAAAGTAATAATAGTGATAAATTAAAAATGAAAACATACTTTATTGGACAATCTAATGGATGATTTACACGCGTAAAATCATTGCTCATTACTTTCGATTAAAATAGCTACTGGGTATGGGGAATGTGTTCCCTTTTCTTTTAACCTACATATTTTCTCTCACAATGAATAGAATAGAATATAAATTTCACACTGCTTTCTTTTCTTCTTCTGTACCTACTGCACGAACTACATAAGCAGTAGGGAAATAATCACATACAAAACAATAATTATAAGACAACGGGGCATACTTAGTAGAACACATATGCTCATAATGATGAAGAGAGCACCTATTTCCTACCTATATATACAGGGTGATTCACGACGATGGCGTATTAGACGTTTCTGGCAAACCAGTCAATGCAATGATCCAAAAATCTGGTTTGTTGCATAAAAGGACACAACTAAAATATTTTGGATAATGCGGTATTGCCGCTTCTACTAGGAAGTAGTAGCAACTTTGATATTTTAAATGGAACACCCTGTATATTAACTTATTCTTACAATCGCTAGTAGTTGTTTAACATATTTCCTTATCACCCCCCTATCCTATCTCTTGCCGATTTTAAGAAATTAATTATTTTATATAATTTTTATATAAAATTTGCTTTTTATTTGTGTATACCATACCTATACCCAACTAGTCCAGTTTCTGATTTATAAGCTATTTTATTTGAAAACGTTCCTTGAAATAGTTATTCATATGAATTTTTTAGTTAGTGCGCCATGCATTCTCATATGTTTTGTGTCCTGTTATTATTGTTATGGTTTCGATATTTTAGTTCCTCTAGCCCTTGTCAGCCGAACAATAATTAGTTAAAAACTATGGAAGAAAACTATTCAAACGCAGTTCTAATGAATTTATTTATTCTGTTTGGAGAATGTGATAAAATTATTAGCAGGACATGTAGAAAGTTTAATGAGATGTATCCAAATCTACCGCAAATGCACAACAAAAAATTTGTACGATTTGTTAATTTTTTTCATTTTAAAGCCGTTTCTTAAAACACATTTCCTTAGAGTCTTACGACAACACTATTCCTGTATCATCTTTATTTAATCTTTGCAATAGGGCTTTTAAAAGGGGGATCATTTGTTTCCTGTACATGGCATATACTTTCTACGAGTTATATTGAGATATCCGTCGCGTCCAGTTTCTTCAACATAAAAGAGTATTTCCTCTTTCTTCTCTCCACTACAGGTTTATTTACAACAAACCACACTGTGCTCACTAGCCTGCGTGTCAAAGCTGCCGCTTCCTTTACTGCACCAAATTTTAAAAAACCACGGTCAAGAAGGGTGGTCGAAGATTACTTTTTTTGTGTCAATTGATAAAATATCACGCTTTAATTGGTTTTTATCAAGACCCGTAGATCCACTTGGCGTACCGGTTTCTTTTTACGGACGAAACATTCTTAGATATCACGTTTAATTTGCAACAAATAAATTCTTGTCTAAAGCAATACAAACATCTAACTGAGTTTTAAAACCAAAAATCAGCATATTTTAATAACTAAAATAAACCTATTTTATTGTACCCTAATTATTTTAAGAGGATTACTGAGAAAATATAATAATATAATAGTCTTTAAATAAATCCGTACCTGGAGTCCCCAAATCAGGTGGCCGAATTTTACACCTCATACAATAGGTTATTAGGACGGTAAGGTATTAGTACCTACGTCCTATTTTAGTTACAAATTTATATTGGGTGAAGTGAATAAAAGCGGGCACTTGCTTTCACTTATTAATTTTAGAATGAATACTTGCTTGTAGGTGAATAATAAATGGCTTTACTTACACTTACAAAGCAAATACTTGCGAAGCCGAGTTTTTACTTTTTTAGTGAGTACCTAATCTGAGTAATTCCTCAAGATATGAATGAATTATTTACTTGTTCTGGAGTAGATAAAAGCAATCACATACTCCTCTTATAAAGTAAATACTCATATATTTGTAAGGTTGATTTGATACCCTCTAAGTGTTCAAACTATGGTAGCATTCATGAATATTAGTTTTGTTAAAGACTATCGTGATCGTAGAGATGTAAAACCAAACAGTGTGGAACGTCTTTTAAGATTTGAAGCTGAACATGTTGATTATATTACGGACTATTTTCTATCAAATAGTAGTGAAACTAGAGGCGTGAGGCGTAGGCGTAGGCTAGAATTTGTAAGACAGATAGACGACCTACGATATAGTCTGCTTAGCGTTCGTAGGTGTGAAGGTCATTTATTTATAATTGTTGTATTGTTTAATCTCCTTTTTTTTATGACATTTAGGTAACAGTTTATAGATATACAGTTCTATTGTAGTGCATTCTGTTACTATTCTTGCTGAAGTTCCTTCGCCGCAGAACCTACGAATAAATAGATAAATTCTATGCAACTTCAACCTTTTAGATATCTTTTTTAATTAACACTAACGAATGATTTATGAACCGTTTACGGCCGTTCGGCATCGAAATAAAAACAAACTGCGATATAATCCGTATACACTGGCGCGATGGATGACAAACGGCTTCCAATATGCAATTACTCAATACTTACGCGGCAATTCTCTGTTTCGCTCATTACATTCAATTGACCTGTCGCTATTAACCTATTCTCGGCTGCGCGCTTTTTCAAAAGGCTGCTTCCATTTTTCATTAAGCGAATATCGTCTGTGGATTCTATTTTGCTTGAAATTTTAGCTGGACGTGCAATTTAATAACCTGGACCCAGATTAAACACTTAACGTATTAAACACAGGTATTAAAAATCCATATTTTTTACAGCGTTCACGAAAGTGTCTGCTCCTTATGGGTGTATGTGTAGAATTGTTGAAATACAGTTTACTTCTTTGACAGATGTGACTAAAATTGAGCCACAGCAAAAGGGTGTACTTTATCTTCTACGCCAGTCAAATTTAACTAATAGCATTGTGAAAAGTCGTTTTGTCGTATCACAACTCGTCAGTAAGGCCATGATTTGACGAAAGGAAAAATAGCATGAAGCTCACTTATCTGCACTAATATCGAACACCAACGGCGAGATGCAATGCTAACTGACATCTCATGGTGTTCGCATGCATCACCCTGTCCGATCGTACTTCATAAGTTCAACAAATTAGAAAGGAAGCACCTGCAAAGATCTACTCCCATAAAAAGATATCGTAAATTATCCAGATCATGTTATTACTTTCATCAAAAGCTAATTTCTGATTTCCGTTTCACAAAATGGATAAAAAAAATACACCCACTTGACTAAAAACCTTTGGTTTACACTTTATTATTATACTCATTCATAATAACCACTGCTTGTTGAATACCTTACTATTTTCTTCCACGTGAACCAATAAATGTATTTAACTGCTTTTAATCATGAGAAAAAACACAGAAAATTATTAGACCAATCTTTTTTACAACATATTGATGTATGATATCCACTTTATATCAAAACTATCTTTAATAAAGTAAATAGTAACGAATCTTAATGTTTCTTAAAATGTATTACTAATAATTCAATTAAATCACTATAATTACAATGATTTATATTTAAATGCGTGCCAATATTTTCTTATATCAGGTTGCTCACAATATAGCAAGATATGATATACGCCTGTTTTACACGTAATAAAAATATTATTAATTATTTGTCTGAGGAAAAAAGGATGGTCCAGCGCATTCGGCAAAAACTTAAATCCTCGTAATCTCCGCTTCTTGAAAATTTATTTAGCTGGCAAACACGATAAGGACTCTAATAAATATAAAATATGTCGAATTCATATTATTTTTTCAGAAATATTTTTATTTTTTACAGGTTCTGCGTCGGTGACAGGTTCTACTTATGTGAAAATAAAATACTGTGTGAATACGACTACGAAGAGAGGCTAGTTTTTGCAAATATGGCGTACAACCCTCCACCACTGTCACATTTGAAGAGACAAACATCGATACCGCCGGTAAGTATGTAAGTAAGATTTTTTTGGTTCTTTATGCTTTGAAGTTTGATATGTTACTATAAACTATTGTAAATGAGGCTTCACACGTCAGTATAAGATATAGTCTATACCTAAACGTATGGTAGCAACTGACAAGGTTATTGTTGTGATTTTTTCGTCACTTTTAATGCACAGGCCGATTAGTAAAACAAGCGGGAATTTCTCGGAGTTAGATAAAGTCAAAAGGAACAATTCTCTTAATAAATGACTGTACTTTTCCTACTAGTGTAGTGCAATTTCTGTCGTCGTATATTCATATTTCAATATATTTTTAAATGTACAGTAAGGTAACGCCGGGTAACATTGACAGGGGGTAAACATTGACATATTTTCAAATATCCCGCCCAGCACTGGTACGTTATAAAAGAATGCATGTTTTGCGATGTTACAATTTAATATATAGTGTCGTCCTCTTGTGAGAATACAGAAATTGTGCAACAGTCAATTCCTAAATTTTTGCTGGACATTTAAACATTGCCTAAGTGTGGTTATATTATTTACGCCGAGAAGAATCTTTGTTTATCTAAGCCATCCTGGTGTAATACAATATTTTTTGTAGAAGGTAGGTTGTTTTAAATTACTTTTTTTTTTGGTGAATTCTTGGGTTCTTGTAAAATTTACTGTTGAAAAACAGAGGTCGACTGACGTCTATCATTACATTGGAAAAATAAAAGAATTTGTTTCCAAGAATCAGGAAGTAACAGTGGCATTTTTGAGACGGAAAGAGAAGCATTTCGTTTATCCAAATGTTCCTGACGAGGCCACAGTTTTGCTCAAAGACATAGTGAGGATTTTGCCACAACCTACCATTCGTCGAGGAATGCACATATTTACCAAAAACTTTGCTTCTGGTAATGGCAAAGCTACGATTATTTTGTAGTTTTGATTTATGTTTTTTATTCTGTCATTTCTATTTTTAACAATATAACCCACATTTCTGTTCAAATAAAAAAAAACAGTGTTTAATTAACTTATTTTATGTCAATGATACCACACCATTAGCAAATATAGTTTTATAAAGCAGTTTATAAGGGGTGTCAATCTTACCAACATAGGAGGGTGTGACTACAAATTGGGGAAACTTGAAGCTTTTCCAAAAAGTAGCACTCGCTGACGGCAGCTTTTCACCGGAGAGCGGTGTTGGTCCTGGGTTAGGAATACTTACACTTTTTTGTAGGGCGCCACCCAGTTTTTTGTTGTTAATAGAGTAGATAGAGCTTCAAACTGGGAAATGAGCTCTATAAGGTGAGGTGGTGAAAATTAAAATAAATCTTAAACATTGGGATAGCTTTCAACCAATCTTTAATAGTAAGTAAATTAGTGACGTTAAGGGGGGTTAATTATGTACAGAAAAAAGGCGAACATAACATTATCATTATCCTGAGACGATTGCGGTTTAAGTATGATTATTAAGTATTTCTGTATTAATTGAGATTTAAAAATGCAACGTATTCTGATGTAAAAGTAACTTAAAAGTTATGCACTGAAGCTAAAAAAAATTCGACGCTAAGTACCTAGTATATTCTTTGGCCAAAGATATATCCCTTTTATGTACATTTATATACAATCATATTACCGAAAAAATTAAAAAAACGTAGGTAATGAGGAACGATCAGAAGACTTGCTTACATTGCTAGATTATTAAATGAAAAATGATTACTTCGAGATGTCGACACGGGCAACATCCCACTTATGCACCCTTATAAAAAATGATTAAGTAAGTGAAGTAAAATGGTTACGGTGTATTGTAAAATCGTTAATAAATAATAACGGAAAGAACTGGCCTTAGGTCCATTGATGCTTTGGCTGGAACAACAGCTTCTGGACGGCAACGGTGTTGGTAGCCTTACCACATGACTCCGTCTAGGAACCGGGTCTTGCAACGCAGCTGATTGCAGACCTATGGGAGTCCATTGATGGAACTGAAGGGAACTTTACTAAGTTCCTGGATTGAAATAGTCCCTGAGATGAACAATTCTAAATGGGTCCAAAACCACAGGCACAATAACGCCTAGTTATTAAACCTAGCGTGAAACCCTGCAAGTAACAACGAAAATAACCAAAAAGTTCTAAAAACTCAAACATTAGGACATCTTACCTCTATACTGAGGGTGCACTACCACCATTTCGGATTCACAACACGGCAAAAACAATATCTGGACATTTATACTAAAAATCCACTTAAAATTATGGGAAGTGTTCCCGAAAGTACCTTTACATGGTGCCAAAAAACTCTCAAAAAAACTTCGAGCATTAAAAATAAACGTGATTCTCCGATGCTCGACAAAGAATCCACACCAATTCCGCGGGGAGCTAAATCGTACCTTACCATGGTACTGCGCGAACGTCCACCCGTCACTTATTATCTGCAACGCCCATAACTGGTACTACCTAATAAACTATTGTAGGGTGAATGCGCTGGACTTTGGGAATATGAATAATTGTTAATAATTTAGCATTTAAAAATTAAAAATGCTACACTGCCTCCCTCCAAAAAGAAAAAAATTAAGGATTTGCAACCCTTAAATTTTTTTTATTATATTTTCCTGCTGTTAAGGCCCATGGTGTGGCCATATGATGCCATGATACCATGTTGTCAGATTGCCAAACTTTTAGTACTTTGATAACTGTCGCGTATCACTCGTCCGCAAGGGAGGTCAAGATTGGTATGTCAAAATCAGTAAGTTACGAATCGGATTAATGTGGTAAATAGGTAGGTCTCTTAAAAGTTGACAACTAAGGAGGAAATAAGTTCAATTTGACATATTAACTAGCATTAACTCTATACACACTATATACACTAAAATAACCTAAGGACGAACGAAGCCGTACTTATAACAATAAAATCCATTAAAAATTCTCTAAAATTTTTCTTTATGGAATTTTCTGATTTTTAACCGTCCTGAGCCATGTAACATCTTGGTTTAAACAGCAAACCTACGTTACGTCAGGCAAGGTTGAAAGAACTGAAGTTGCGGCTATGCCCTGGTGCATCAGTTCTAACTTGCGTTAAGTTATGATTTAAATATCAAGATAGGAAGTTTTAAATTTACATTCTTTGTGTCTTTTCTTTAGGGTAAACTGAAGATGAATTAACTAAAAATAGGTATAATACTATTATATAATATATAATATTACAGTATATAAAATATATATTTTTTTTCTCATAAGATAAGGATAAAGTAAGATAAATTTTAGGAGATAAGAGAATCTTGATCATCTCCTGAATCATCCGGAGAGCCACGGTAAGGTAACAAGTCTTTTACGTGCCACCTGCCGGCCTTAGAGCTGTCTACATTTTTCAATTCATAGACTAAGGGAGATAGTTTTTTGGAGACAATAGATAAGATATGCTTAGGACTGAGTTTCGCCCCAAACTTATCCGCGGCGCTGGACAACACCTTGTTCGGACGCCATACTTTTTCACCAACAGTAAAACTTACATCCCGTTTCCGAAGATTGTAAGATTTTGTATTTCGTTCATACGCTGCGTGCAATCTCCGGCGTATATCGGCAAACAAGTTGCGAAACTCACCCAAATTTTCAGCATATGTATTTCGGTCGCCAGGTAAAATTTCTATAGATTGGTCTGGAGGAAAATTATCATAATATTCACCAGATAACGGGACATGTCGCCCAAACATAAGATATGCAGGTGGGAAACCAGTTACCTCGTGAATTGAAGTATTAATTGCTTGCCTAATTTCAGCTATATGTAAATCCCAATCACCATGTTGATCTATATAACAGCGGATAGCAGTAGTAATGGTTTTATTACTTCTCTCAACAAAGTTGCACTGCGGCGAGTAAAAGGGAGTAAACCACTGTTTAACTTTATATTTTTTACATAGATCTTTGAGCCGATTACTAGTAAAATTTGTGGCATTATCAGAGATGAGGATCTGAGGTACGCCAAATATAAGGAAAATTTGATTTTCCAGGATGTCTATAATAAAATCGGATTTAGAAGACTTAAGCGGAAAAATAAAAGTGTATTTAGAAAACCAATCAGCAGCTACAAGTAGCCACTTACTACCTCTCTTTGAGCGCGGAAAGGGACCTATAAAATCAAGAGAAATTATTTGGCCAGGCAAGTCGACTACTTTTTCTTTCCCCATCGTACCAATCTTGGGTAAATTAGAATGTTTTTGTGCGCCGCACACTAAACATCCACGAATAAATTTTAAAACATTCGATCTCATTTGAGGCCAATAATACAACTCCTGTACCCGATGCAAGGTTTTTCGAAAACCAAAATGTCCACTAGTGGGAGGTACGTGGCAATCTTTGATAATGTTTAAACGCTGACCCTTGGGAACCAAGAGTTTCCACTCTCGCTTGTTAAAAGTATAAGGAGAACGACAAGAAATGAATTTTTGCACCATATCATCGTCAACTCGCCATTGAGGGTAATTTTCAGGTGACTTACGAATTTTGTCACGAAGAGAAACATACCAGGGATCTAGGGAAGTGATGCCAATGGATAATAAAGATACTTGTGGAGTTAAATTTTGTGAGATAGATGGACTATCAATATTCGTATTATTAGAAAAACAAGAAGGTATCCGGCTTAAGGCATCTGGCACCAGGTGCATGGAGCCTTTTCTATGCTGTAAATCGAATGTATGCTGTCTCAATCTAAGCAACCAACGACTGAGTTTACCAGAAGGAATTTGTAAGTTGTAAAGCCAGAGCAAGCTGAAATGGTCTGTGATCACGGTAAATCGAGTACCCTCTATCCAAGGTCTGAACTTTTCAATGCAGAATATTACCGCTAAACATTCCCGTTCAGTTACTGAATAATTCCTTTCTGCTCGAGACAAGGTACGGCTCGCATAAGCAATTACTTTTTCTTCACCAGATATAAACTGAGTCAACATACCACCTATCCCCACATCTGAAGCGTCGGCTTGAACATAAAACTTTTGATTAAAATCTGGTTGGGCCAGAATAGGTGCGCTAACCAGCTTCTGCTTAATATACAAAAAGGCTTCTTCCGCTTCGTCATTCCAACTAACCGCTTGTTTTTTCTTTTTGCCTTTAAGAAGAGCATTTAAGGGACTTACAAGGGAAGAAAAATCTTTTATAAACCGTCGATACCACGAACACATTCCGATAAATCGCTTAATTTCTGTCGAAGTACAAGGGCGAGGGTAGTTCACCATACACTCGACCTTACTAGGATCGGTAGCTAAGGAATTGTTACCAACTATAAAACCTAAGTATCTTAAAGACGTTTTAAAAAATTGACATTTCTCAAGGTTAATGGTAAGTCCTGCGTCTGTAAGTAATTTCTTGGCAGTGTTTAATAAGTCAACATGATGTTCCCATGTAGGAGAACAAAGCAAAATATCATCAAGGTACGAAAATATGTGCGGTTCATACTTAGGGCCAAAAATTGAGTCCACTAGTCTTTGTTGTGTCTGCGCCGCATTGCACAGGCCAAAAGGTACAACGGTAAACTGGAACTGTCCACGACCGATTACAGAAAAAGCAGTTTTCTCCTTGGAAGCATCATCCAACGGAATTTGCCAGAATGCTTTTCGCAAATCAATGAAAGAGATAAACTTAGCATTACGTAAATTATTTAAAATACGGTCAACATGAGGCAAGGGAAAGCTGTCATGCTTAGTCAAGTTGTTAAGAAAACGCCCGTCAAAGCAGAATCTATATTCACCATTTGGTTTTTTAACGAGTAACGTAGGAGAGCTCCATGGACTTTGCGATTCCTCAACAACTCCCAATTTTATCATGGAGTCTAACTCTTTATTTAAAATTTCTTGCATATAAGGGGAAAGCAAATAGGGTTTTTTCTTAAACGGCAAACTATCGCCGGTATCGATAGTAAGTTTAATTTTATTGGTCCTCCCCAACTTATCCTTACTATCAATTTCTCTATACGAATCCAAGACTTTTTGGGCCTCTAATCTTTGAGTTTGCGTTAAGTCGTCCAAGGTACAAAGTTTAGGAATACGAGAATCTTTAGGTAATTTTGAAGTGGTATTAATATTAAAATCGTTACAACGAATTAGCCAACTATTATTCTTAAAATCAACCAGTAACCCAAAGCTTCTAGCGAAATCAGCCCCGAATATAAAAGAATGAGTCACTGAAGGAACAACTAAAACTTTAATAAGTTTGCAGGAATTATCGATAAAAATTGGCAAGTCGGCAACACCGCTTATTTTTTGAGAAACTCCATCAGCTGTAACAATATTTCGGTCTGAGATTGGATTTATCTTAATTTTAAACTGTTTCAATATCTTTAGTCCTTCTGCTCCTGCTATAGAGGAATTAGCCCCTGAATCAAATAAAACACCTATATCCTGATCAAACAATTTAACCAAAAGATAGGGCCTGTTATCAGATTCTGTATTTAAAAATAAGGGGAGTGCTTCAGAAATTCTATCGGCCTTGACTTTATAAAACTTAGAAACGACATTTAGCCAACCTGTCCAATCCGCCTTATTGAAAAAACTATGCCTAAACTTATGAGTGGCCCTGTTATAAGAAGCGGCAATGTCTCGACCACCAGTAGACATTGAGCAAATTAGTTTTTTTGTACACCTTGGGCACGACGAAATTCTGACATTTGGTTCTCCACATTTATAACAAAAGGTTTTTCTTTTCTCCCTACAAACACTATACGTATGATTGGGTAGACGACAGTTAAAACAAACCACTTTATTTTTATTAGCAAAATCTTTTTTGCTCTCCTCCATTACATCTAGACTGTTGTCCCTAACCTCTGATTGAAATAAGTTCGTCCTAGGGTTAGGCTTATTAAATTTGGAAATTTTATGACTGCCCTGATTAGATCCTGAAGAATGAGTACTATCCAAATAAGAAATCTGTTGCGTAGATTTACGTGAGGTAATATAGGAAGCTTCCTCAAGCTTTCTACACAGAGCGAGTAACGTTGCCACAGAATCAACTGTTTGTAAGGCAAGTTGACTAACATATTCAGGTAACAAATTTTTTCTAATATATTTTAATTTTGTGACCTCCGCAGGACAAGCAACTAAGCGACTAAAAAGATTTTCTAATTGAGCAACATAAATCGTTACCGATTCATTTTTCCTCTGTCTTCTTTGTCTGATCGCTTCCCAAGTCTCGTCATCAGCAAATGGCGATAAAAAATCTTTTTTTAATTGTTGAACTAAGGAATTCCAAGTTGAGACTGTCGACTTAATACTTCGATACCAAATAAACGCGTCCCCAATAAAAAATTCTACGGCCGAATTAAATAACTGCTCGTCGGTGGCTTCACGCGCTTGCGCTAGGTCCGTTACACGTTCCAGAAAATAAAATATCCTCTTAGGATCGCCATTAAATTTAATTCCCCATGTCGATATTGGTTGTTTATTCGCAGAACAAGAAATGACTGGGTTTAGGTTAACAATGGGAGTGGTGGTCATCTGAGGGAACACAGAGGCAGTTCCAGGTGATGACGGATCTACAATAATTTTATCATCCAAGTCTGCTTCCAACTTAATACATGAGGCATACGACTCGTTTTTAAATTTAACAATATCGTCCGGATCAATGTCAGGAATTATAATACGCTTAACGCGCCCGATAAGGTGATTGATTCTGGATTTAATGCGCGAGAAACCGGAATCAGTGATGGTTCCCTCAAAATCTGTTATTGCATCCGAAATAGAAAGAATACTACGATTAATTGCTTGTTCTTCTAATATAAAATCATATGCATAAGCTTCCGAGTTTATCTGACTACCTGGTCGACCACTAGCTACCTCTTTTCTTAAAAGTTTTCCCAAAATTTTTCTTTTCTCTCCTACATTACGGCTAGAAATTACCGCACGTATTGCAAGCTCATAGTCGAGTTCGTAATCGAGGAGATGATTGCAACTGAAGGAAAGATCCATTATATTTCAAAAAAAATATCCAAATTAAACTAGGAAAATACAAGAAACTTCGGTTTGGAAATTACTTGAAACGACCAGCCAGAAGGTATGAGAACCACCGGAATATAGAAAATATTTAAAAAATAAAATATAAAAAAAACGCAGAAATATTAAATCTCGATATAACCGGTATATTACAAAATATCCACCCGGTATAGTGAGTCAAGTGAAACCCTATTTTTAGGACCACCTGTAAGAGAAATAATTAATGTGACTACACTAGGCTTAAGTAATTTGATAAAGTTTCAAAAATAACGAACCCGCTGGTAATAAATTTTAATTCACTATTAAAAAATAAATGCTTGAAAATGGTTTTAATAATGTTCCAAGGTGCACAGCTTGTAAATAATACAAAATACTGCTTCGCTTAAAGACCTCGATCGCCTTATCTGCATTAAAATAAAAAACTCGGTACTCTTTTTTGTCTCAACACGGACTTGTGCCGTCTGAAATTATTGATTTCGGAAACGTATTTTATTTAATTTTATTCTTTATTAAACCAAATTAATATAATATTATCTTTTCGGTAAAAATAATTTGAACCAATTACTTAGATTAATAACTTACGGTGACCTTTTTATTTTTAAAAATAGATCAACCAACCTAATAACGTTTGTCAGTCCGCAGGTAGGCAAGCGACAGAAAAACAGAATTAGAGAAAATAATAAAATTGTTCCGCAATCCGGGGTAGTTTTTGAAAAGGAATTTATGGGGTGCACTAATATACACTCAATACTACTTTAGATAACTTGAAATATAATTAAAGGACGACTAGATTGAAGCCTATCTCAATAGAAAAGTAAGGAAAAATTCTGGAAAAGTGCAAGCAGTCGGGCCCCGCGTTAATGGGCGCTATTTTATGTGACTACAAATTGGGGAAACTTGAAGCTTTTCCAAAAAGTAGCACTCGCTGACGGCAGCTTTTCACCGGAGAGCGGTGTTGGTCCTGGGTTAGGAATACTTACACTTTTTTGTAGGGCGCCACCCAGTTTTTTGTTGTTAATAGAGTAGATAGAGCTTCAAACTGGGAAATGAGCTCTATAAGGTGAGGTGGTGAAAATTAAAATAAATCTTAAACATTGGGATAGCTTTCAACCAATCTTTAATAGTAAGTAAATTAGTGACGTTAAGGGGGGTTAATTATGTACAGAAAAAAGGCGAACATAACATTATCATTATCCTGAGACGATTGCGGTTTAAGTATGATTATTAAGTATTTCTGTATTAATTGAGATTTAAAAATGCAACGTATTCTGATGTAAAAGTAACTTAAAAGTTATGCACTGAAGCTAAAAAAAATTCGACGCTAAGTACCTAGTATATTCTTTGGCCAAAGATATATCCCTTTTATGTACATTTATATACAATCATATTACCGAAAAAATTAAAAAAACGTAGGTAATGAGGAACGATCAGAAGACTTGCTTACATTGCTAGATTATTAAATGAAAAATGATTACTTCGAGATGTCGACACGGGCAACATCCCACTTATGCACCCTTATAAAAAATGATTAAGTAAGTGAAGTAAAATGGTTACGGTGTATTGTAAAATCGTTAATAAATAATAACGGAAAGAACTGGCCTTAGGTCCATTGATGCTTTGGCTGGAACAACAGCTTCTGGACGGCAACGGTGTTGGTAGCCTTACCACATGACTCCGTCTAGGAACCGGGTCTTGCAACGCAGCTGATTGCAGACCTATGGGAGTCCATTGATGGAACTGAAGGGAACTTTACTAAGTTCCTGGATTGAAATAGTCCCTGAGATGAACAATTCTAAATGGGTCCAAAACCACAGGCACAATAACGCCTAGTTATTAAACCTAGCGTGAAACCCTGCAAGTAACAACGAAAATAACCAAAAAGTTCTAAAAACTCAAACATTAGGACATCTTACCTCTATACTGAGGGTGCACTACCACCATTTCGGATTCACAACACGGCAAAAACAATATCTGGACATTTATACTAAAAATCCACTTAAAATTATGGGAAGTGTTCCCGAAAGTACCTTTACATGGTGCCAAAAAACTCTCAAAAAAACTTCGAGCATTAAAAATAAACGTGATTCTCCGATGCTCGACAAAGAATCCACACCAATTTCGCGGGGAGCTAAATCGTACCTTACCATGGTACTGCGCGAACGTCCACCCGTCACTTATTATCTGCAACGCCCATAACTGGTACTACCTAATAAACTATTGTAGGGTGAATGCGCTGGACTTTGGGAATATGAATAATTGTTAATAATTTAGCATTTAAAAATTAAAAATGCTACAAGGGTAACATTGACATTTGCATAGTTTTTAAAAATAATTTTTAAGATCCAAGGTTTCAAGCTAAACACGAAATTGCTACTCACTATGAGCTACCAACATAGTAACTTAATTACACCCAGGTTTTCAAATTTCTGATATTAATATTAATAAAGCAAAAAAAATAATTCTAAAGATATGTCAATTTTACCCGGCGTTACCTTACATCTTTTTAAACGTACATGGAATAAATTCTGTATTGCCACTTTGGTGGTAGATTTTTCAAAAAATCGCTCAGACACGTAAACTATTAATTTTTATTGCGCATTTTATGAACTGAAATATGTGGATACAAGGTGAGCTAAAGAATACTTATCATGGCCAACTTTTTTTTAATGGAAACCTCGTTTTGTTTGTCATATTTTTAAAGAACGCCTAAAGTTGTATATTGGTCCCAAGTTTAACTTTTATCTCTCTATTCTACTCTATCTTTATCCGTTATTTATACAGAGCGAGTAAAAGTTTTGCTGGAATTCAAAAATGCCTTAAATAAAATGTATAATATTAATAATAATAATGAATTTATTAACAAAATACATAGCAAATTAACAAAGGAATTATGTGTAAATACCTATAAATTATTTAAAAGTAAGTAAAAGAGGCAGAGCCTAGTTTGGCGAAGTCTAGCCTTCTGGCTACTCTTACTTAACCAAAGGTAGGCTCATAGTATAATACATATAATACAAAACACAAAAATAAAGAAAAAGAAAAAAGTAGAATAAGCTTGATAAATTCGTTCAAAACAAGAAAGTTATCGAGGTTTTCAGAAGCATATCATTGTCTATTTAACAAATGATTACGAAGTTTGAATTTAAATTTATTAATGTTATATTATCTGAGTTCCTCAGGCAGAGAGTTATACAAACGAATGACATTAAATGAAAAACTTCTCTTAAACATTGCTGTTCGATCTTGTGGCATTGTGTACCTATTCCTAAATCTGATGTTCCTATTATGTACAGTTGTTCTAGGAATAAATTTACTTTTTACCAGATTCGAAGAGTCGGGTGAGTTAAGTAATCTGTGTACGAAGTTACCAAGGTGGTGGAGTCGGCGATTATTCATACTAAGCCCATTGCATTCAGTTATTTTATGCGAAATGTGATCATATTTGCGAAGACCATAAATTAGTCTACAACATGTATTTTGTACTTCATGCACTTTGTATCTGTCCTCCTCGCAGAGACAAGGCCCATAGATGAAGTCGCAATGGGTGAAGTGTGATAACACCAAGCTTCCACAAAGAGTTTTCTTTAATTGAGTAGATAGTATGTGGCGATTACTATATAAAAGTTTAAGGGAAGCGAATGCTTTTTTATTAAGATTTTTTATATGCTCACGAAATCGTAGTTCTTCATCGACCATTAGACCCAAGTCCCTGGCAGTGTTGACAATGTTTAAAGGAGTATTTAAAACTTGCAGTTTTAAGTTGTTCTTTACATAACTTCCTTTGCATTTAACGCTAAAAAAACTTGGCCGGCAGTTTTTTCTAAAAAAGTTAATGTTGAAGAATTGGATATAGTCATGGCCGGACACTCGATTCCTTCGGCTTCAACATTATATACAGGGTGTCTCTAAAAGGTCTGTACAAAATCTGAGCACATATTCCTGAGGCCAAAATAAGGCGATTCAAAGCAACTTACCTTAGTTCGAAATTGCTCCGTTTCCGAGGTAAAGTTAAAAAATAAAAATCGAATTTTTTAAAATTAATGAACATTTTTTAACGTATTACTTTAAAACTTGGTACCCGGGGGTATTTCGGGATGCGAAATCCGAATACGGACAGTTTTTTAACTGTGGCCATTAGAATGCGCTTCACAATGCACTTCTTATGGAATTGCCATAACTTTTTTATCCGTGTAGTTTTTTCCTTTTTTTGTTAAGCAACTAATTTTTGAACATTTTGAAACAAAAAGGTACTCTTGTGAAATCCGCTAAAGTAAGCCGTTTTTGAGATATTTCGGTTTTAGTGTTCGATGCCGCACCGGAATATTTAAATTATTTTGAATAAAAATTCCGCTATTAGTAAATTTTCGGCAGGAATAATGTTTCACTTGGGTTAGTTACAGCAAATTTTGCAGGAAGAATGTGGGTATGGATTTTTTTTTAATTAAATGAGGAACAATTTTATTTTAAAAGCAAATTTAATTAGCATAAACTTTTAGTAATTGTTGAAAATGACCTTTGTTAACATAAGTACAAAGATTAATACGACGTGAAAAGTTTAAATTTACTCTTTGCATCAATTCCGCATCGTTCTTTAATATATTGACTACATTTTGAATTCTTCCTCTCAATTCCTCTTCATTATTAATCGGTCTGGAGTATACCATCATTTTTAAAGACCCCCATAAAAAATAATCCAACGGAGTCATATCCGTTGAGCGTGGCGGCCACTTTACAGGAGCGTCATTTCCTCCACCGATCCATCTGTTTGGATACTGTCGATGCAAATAATTGCGGACATTTAAACTAAAATGTGGTGGAGCACCGTCATGCATAAAAACCACATATCTCGTCGAAGTTGTAATGGCAAATCTTCTAATAAATGTGGCAGCGTATTTTGTAAATGTTCTAAATAATCCACACATTTTAGTCGTGGCGGTAAAATGACAAGACCAATAATGAAATTGCCAATGATTCCTGCCCACACATTAATTCTAAACTCATGTTGATAATGAGTTACTTTCGTGGCATGCGGGTTTTCAGGAGCATAAACATGTTCGTTATATAAGTTGGTTACACCACTTCTTGTAAAACATGCCTCGTCAGTAAATAAAATGTGCTTAGCAAAATTCACATCCTGTTGTCTTTGTTCGGTAATGAATCAACAGAAGTCCAATCGCTGATCGAGATCCGGAGCCAAAAGGTCTTGTACCTTTTGGATATGGTATAGAGTAAGCTGCTGTTCTTTTAATGTTCTATGAACTACATCCTTGGATACTCCTACCTCTAAACCTAAGCGTCTGGTGCTTAATTTTGGATCTTTAGCAATTCTTTCCAAAATTTGTTCCTCAACTTCAGGAGTCCTTATTGCACGTTGCCGCCCATAATTGGCAGTTACAGAAGTGAAGCTACCGGTTTTGCGAAGGCGTCTCTCAATAGCAGCAAATCTGTTGTTTGATGGTTTGGTATGCGCCGATATGGATATCTTTCTCTGTATACCCTAACACTTTCGCGGCCATTTCCTTCACAATACCCAAAAACCAATAGCATATCCGTAATTTCTGCAGAACTGTATCCTTCAGCCATCTTTACAGTCAATTTAAAATTAAACTAACACGTTTCAAACACCTTATATTTATTCTCGCATTAGCAAATTCTTACTGAAACACTTACTGTAAACAACATAGACTGAAAACTCTTAAAATACGAAAAATGTTTACATTTAAATAGTCTGTTGCAAAAAATATTTTAAAGGTGTTCATCAAACAGGTAAAAAATCCGATGATTTTTGGATGTGACACTCCAAAAAAGTATTTAAAAAAAAATACATTTTCCACTGCTAATTCACTGACCACATTTCATCCTCAAAGTTAACAGCAAACATTTTTTATTCAGAATAATTTAAATATTCCGGTGCGGCATCGAACACTAAAAACCGAAATATCTCAAAAACGGCTTACTTTAGCGGATTCCCACAAGAGTACCTTTTTTGTTTTAAAATGTTCAAAAATTAGTTTTAAAGTAATATGTTAAAAAATGTTCATTAATTTTAAAAAATTCTATTTTTATTTTTTAACTTTACCACCCTGTATCTCGGAAACGGAGCAATTTCGGACTAAGGTAAGTTGCTTTAAATCACCTTATTTTGGTCTCAGGAATATGTGCTTAGATTTTGTACAGGCCTTTTAGAGACACCCTGTATACCTTAGTATAGCCACATTGCGACCATTGCTAAGGCAGCCTCGAATAAGCTTGGAATACTTTTTCGAACTAAAAACCTCTACTATACACCCCAACAACTTTTGATGCTCTATAAAACCCAAATTCGGCCATCGCTGGAGTACTGTTCGCATATTTGGGGCTCTGCTCCTAAACATACCCTAAGATTGCTGGATTCTATTCAAAAAAGAGCCATTCACTTAATCGGTGACCATGATCTGACAAACAACCTGGAAAGCCTTGAACGTCGAAGGCAGATTGGCGACTTGAGTCTATTTTACAAATATTTTCATGGCAAGTCAACTGAGGTTTTCCGGTTGATTTCACCCAGAGCGGTGCATGGTAGAAATACACGACGAGCCACTGCAGCCCACCCGTACGTGGTTTTGCTTAGTGCCCCTCTAACGACACTGTCATCACTCTGGAAAGACTTCCCTGATGCCGTGCTCCCCAACGAGTATAATCTCCAAAGATTCAAGAGCAACGTGAATTATTTCCTGTTCACACGCACCGCTCACAGAGCGCCATAAAGGATTAACCCTGCAGTGCTGTACCTTATCGTAAAAAAAAAATCTAACGATTTTTTTCTTTCAAAAATTGTAAAAGTCGAGCTGACCTATACTGCACAAGACCCTAGGGATAATCATCTAGGCTTGTCTCCTATAAGTTAAAGTTCGATGAGTAAAATTGAGAAAATCTTTTAAGAAAATGGACATGTAAGATCTACATCTTTTAAGAGGCAATCTGCACTGAACGATAATACGAAATTAGATATACTCTTAACAATTGAAGAGAGTCCATTCATTCTCACAAGACATCTAGGAAGAGAAAATGGTATATGTCAGATCTCGGTACTAAACATCCTTAAAGTATACAAGTATCACCCTAACAAAATACAGCTTTTACAGGAATTGGCAGAAGACGATACAGATAGGAGACTGCAGTTTTGTGAGAAAATAATGGATTTAATTAATGGAAATGTCATAAACTCAGAAAACATATTATCTTCTGATAAAGCAACGTTTACATTATATGGCCATGTTACAAAATCGCCGTTATGAATCCTCATTCAATGAGTGAAGTACATACCCAGTGGCCCTGGTGTTTAGGCTGGAATCTGAAATAGACTGATTGGACTCATATTTTTTAACCATAACTTAACTGGAGTACGATATTTGTCGTTTCCATAACAAGAACTTGTTCCCAATTTAGCAGTTTGGCTTTCCAATGCATTGGATTCTTAAGTGCCAAATGCGGATATCTGGATTCTGCAGGATGGGGCGCCCCCTCATTATGCGAGGCCTGTTCATGAATATCTAAACCAAATGTACCAAATAGATGGATTAGCAAGAGGGGTCTAGTAGAAGGACCACCGAGGTCTCCGGATGTCACCACACGTGAGTTTTTCCTGTTGGGTTACTCAAAAAGTAAAATTTTTAAGACGAACCCGAAAGCATTGCGGTATTAAAAGAACGAATAACTTGTGAGTGTGGACCTATTTCACCAGAGGATATTCAGAATGTGGGAAATTGATTTTATTTACGACTAGGTTGCTGCTAACAAGTGAACGGACGACATTTCGAACACCTTTTAAACTTAGTGACAATACATTTTATTAAAGATATTTTTGAATTTTGGCAAACCCTTTACTCGCTCTGTAAATAACGGAAAAAGATGAAAAAGGTATACTCAGCACCAATATAAAACTTTAGGTGGTCTTTAAAAATATGACAAAAAAATTCGGGGTTTCCATTTAAAAAAAAAATTTGGTCATGATAAGTATTTTTTGACTCACCCTGTTTACGCGTATTTGAGTTAGAAGTTCTCATTGCATACTGGGCTACCAGAAAGTTCTCAAATACGGAATGTTGGATTTATTTGATTACTCGTAGTCCTTGTTTCTTTAGTAATGGGATACAAACAGACGTGGGTATTACCCAATGTCGCAATACCTAATCTGAAAGCATCACTTGATAAGTTTGACTTTTGGCTATTAAACGTTTACCTGGTACAGACTATATCTGATAGCATAACAAGCAGAAAGAGATATCTTAAAATAATAATCTGAAAAAAAAATGAGTTCGTACGTTTCAAAATTGTTGTGTCTTTTTCAGACCTCGATGCCGGGCCACCTGATGAACGGCCATCGACCACCGTTACCACCGACAAGCGGTGACATGAACAACAACATGTCTGCTTCCGGTCAACTACCACCGAACCCAAACCAACCATTTGTAGGTGCGACTCACCTAAAAAACGGTCCCATGTCACTTGGAGCACCCAGCTGAAAGTAGTAGATTATCACTTGTCTGTGATTCCGTTTGTATATAGGTTATCGAAATATTGACTAATTGTATATTATATGAAAGAAAATTATAGCCACCAAATACGAAACTCATCCCTTGATAGTTTTTTAAGCTGTCGATGGATGCCAACTTTCCTGCTAAACAGTATACTTAATTGGTTCACTGTAATTACAGGGATGTGCAGGTCGACACACCAGTCTGTGGCTACAGGGAATCGGTAAGGGGAAGGAAAACATGGGCGTGCTACACCGATATGTTTTAAATGCAATAAAAATAGGAAATTATATTTCGGCATGAAAAAAAAAACAGCCATATACTTAATTAATTTAATGATAATGATTCTTTAGTATTGGTCGTTTTAATGTCGTTTAAGACGCATGAATTGAAGTTTTGTGACACGACGCCGACGCATTTATATTTATAAAAACTGAATGGCTTGCACCCATTTTCTTACTACTTCCCTGACACAGCGCTGTCACATAGAAATATCGATCGGTTGTAACACGCGGCGCGAGTGAACCAATCAAAATTAACGTACACGTGTTTCCTTTTATTATACACTATGTTGCCATATTTCCATGCCATCGCAATATCAATAAGAATAAGAAGAGATTTGGAATTATGTTGGAATTAAAATAAAATACTCTTAGTTTCTTAAATATTTTATTACTTATTTTCAATGAATTCATTAAAATCCATGGTTTCCTTGCTAACAAATGTTAAATTATAATTAAGTATGTGGCAACATTGTAAATCTAGGAAGGTGCTTTTGCTCGCATCCTTTTGGTCGCCACAGACTCGTGTGTTAACTATACCTACCATTAAATGAGTTTTTAATTGCGTAGCTTTAATTTTTTTTTATTATACTGGTAACTTCCTTTAGGGTATGGTGGAGGGTACTTTAATATCAAATTGTTTTCCATTTTAAATACTGATTCTTAAACAGTAAATTTTCAAGCAGGAAGAGATCACCTACTAAATTCATATTTTTATACTTATTTATGTAATATAGTTGAGCTATAAATGGTATTACAGAGTGGCTAAGTATTGCGAGGAAGTCCAATATCTTCGTTGTTATTAGAAATATCGAACATTATTAAATTATAAAGGTTCTAGGATAAATAAAAGTGCACATTTTGAAAATAATTTTGGATATATCCCAAAAAAGTGGGGCATCACGAAAGTAATTTTTTTAAGTAGTATCACCTATTTATTTTTATCTTATCGAATTCGGCATAAAATTTTACATATGATACACTATCTTTTTTGGCGATTTCTACGACACACAGTGGGGCAGGATTGATGAAATGTATCGAAAACGATTGATTGTATATTGATGTTTTAATAAAATCAATTATACAGAGGAAAATAAGTTTTATATAAAAATGAAGATTCTTAAATATTAATTGTTTATTTTAATAATTTATAAATGTTTAATTTTTAGAAATCGAATATTATGCGATAAAGTGTAATTAGATCATAATTGCAAAATTTAAAGTATATCGAAATACTTAAAAATTTAATATTTTCCCTAGTTATCACATCTTATTGATACAATTAAAAATTATTTAGTTAAAAGTCTATGACCTAAATAATTTTAGTAAAAAAATTAAATTATACTATAAGTGTTATTACTATTGTTTTAAATTAGAACTCATTTGCTGTTTGTAATAGAAACAAAATGCATTTCTGTTAAATTTTTAAAGTTTGGTAATCTTCCTCCGGCTTATATTCATCGATTCTGTTATAGATTGGTTGCAGTGATGGGGGTCGTATAAACCGCACAGCTTCCTTTGGGAGTGGAGTGAGTTTGTTTCGGAAGTATTCTCTCGCTTGTTTTAAGAGGATCTGAGGATAAAAGTAAAAAATGTAAAAATCAGTTTTAGATGCTTTCCGACTACATTTTCGGGAATGATGCTACACCAATTATTGTCTAAAAATCTTTTGTTGGTAAACCCCAGTATATCAACTACAAAAATACATAAATTGTTACAATATTAAGGAGATTTTTTCGATGTGATGTTTTCCGAGACAATTTTAGGAAAAATGTCGGGAAAAATCGAACAATCTGGCAACGTCATATAAATCGCAAAAAAAAAGATGGTGTATAATATGTAAAATTTTATGCCGAATTAGATGACATAGAAACAAATGGGTGGTACCATTTAAAAAAAATTACTTGCATGATGCCCCGCTCTTTTGGCACACCCTGTATATCCAAAAATATTTTTAAAATGTGCAGTTTTGTTGATCCTAGAACCCCCCTATATATTTAATAATGCTCGATATTTCTAACAACAACGAAAATATTGGACTTCCTCGCAATAATCAACCACTATTTATAAATGGTAAATAAGTACGATGCTTTAAAGTAAACCCCATCATGGGTGACATATTTATTTCGATACAAAAATGAATTATGTCACTATAAATTGACAGGTGCTTATTTTTTTCTGGGCATAGGGCAGTGGCGGATCCAGACAAAATTCTAGGGGAGAGACAGAAGAAAAAAGTGAAGATTCCATTTGTCGTTTTATCTTTTAGTACGTTTTTTGATTTGCGAGGGGGTTTTCCCAGAGTTCCTCCCGTGAATCCGCCACTGGATAATGACTATCACTTTAACTTAAATGATTTATATGGAAAGGAAAGACAGTCAAAAAGTCTTTCTCCACCAATTTAATAAAAGAGCAATCAAGGGTTCAATTTTTTGGATTTTGTACTTAAATTCTCACAAAATATTTCTTCCATTCTATTAAACAAATATGATGATATGAATTAGAATGTTCCACAAACTCTCTTTATATATCCCTTCATAAAAAACCTTCATAGGAAGAACCTCATTTTCCTTCATAAGCTACTAAGGGTGACAAACCTAATCCAAATATATTTGAACTAAATTTTATCTAACGTTTCGGTATGCTGATTGCTTTCATCAAGCTTCGTTCAATGCTTAATATATTTTACAAATTTTAAAGCTCCATCAACGTCACCCTCAACCAATATTTTTCTCTACTGCTAATACTAACAGCAACATTTCTTTTGTCTCCTGAGGATGGAGGTCACTAACTTCGAGACATGTAGACTTATTAATGTGAAATAATTGAGCCTCTGATTGCTCTTTTATTAAATTAGTTGAGAAAGACTTTTTGACTTTCTTTCCTTTCCCTATAATTTCAACTCCACTTTGAGAATGGACTATTTCTTTAAATTAAATGATTTATATTTTTCCTGTCTTTATACGAGTAATTTGTGACGCGAATATCAGTTATTATTTATTACCATTTCATATATAGGGTTCAATTTAAACGTATGTTTATTCAAAGATCCTGTAGAATCATCTATTGTTATCCTTGTTGTTTGCTTCTTTTATAAATTTGGTTTACAGCTCCTTTTTTTAATCTAAAATAACTTTAATTACGAGTCATTTTGGTAAGGGTATTCAACATGATATATTAAATTTATAATTTTCTTGTAAATTGCGTTTTATTTTAGATTTGTTTATTTAATAATTACGCACTTACCAATAGGATTTAGGATTAAAGAAAACAAGAAGAAAGTCAGTCAAGAAGCGAAATTATCGGTAAAGATAAGGCTAAAAAACCACTTATAAGTATTTGATATTCTAGCTAGATCATTCTACAAGGAGTTTAAAAAAATTGAGAAGAACATATCTTGATTTAACTTATACTTTTTATAACAGCATTAACATAATTTTACATTTAAAAATGGGCACCTCTATTTACATAATTTTCCTATGTATAACGTAAACGTTATAATTGTTTGTAAATATCGCTCAATATGTAATATTAAAATCTTTAATTATCTAGATGTGCAATAGAAGTCATTTTGCTCTTTATGTATGTACACAATGTATTTTTTGTTTAAGTACTTGATGATAATCTTCTGGTTTGTTCCCAATTTAATTTTAAAAATATTAATAATTTTTAAATAGTTGAAGTATTAATTTCATATCATTTGCGTAATAAAAAATACTGCATATACAGGGTGTTCTGGAAATTTTAACTTTTTTTTTCGAAATAATTAACAAGAATCAAAATGCACAAAACTTAAAACTATTCGTTGACATTTTTTGATATCCCTGTATATGTTAACAATCATAACGAATAATTATTATTTAAAATGTCCCTAACTTTTATATAAAAAAAGCAAAACTTTTGTATAAAACTAGTATTAAGTAAATGTAGGTAGTTTTTTGTTATTTTTCTTTTATTATTGCGATATTTTGTTGTTGCCATATTATATGTTAATTATTTCAAATATTTTAATTATAAATATAAATGCAAATAAATTTAGAAAATAGGCGATTTAAACGAGTAAATAAAAAGGTGCCAATTTAGTTTCTTTGTACAGAACAAAATTAGTGTATTGCATATTATGCCAATGATTTTACCAAAGAAATAAAGTTACATTAACCGATATTTTCGTGTTTTATTTGCTTAATATAAGAAAGTTTCGTCATTTCATTACCAACTATTTCACGGTAAAGACAAAAAAAAAATGGAAATGCTACAAACAATTGAAAGAGAAAATCATCTTGCTCATCAGGGTGTCCCAGATAAGAATGCACTCTACAGGGATCTCGTAAACCATAGGAGATACAGAGTAGGTTAAATTAGAGAAAAGTTGCGCATAATTGAATCCTGTAACGTCATGTTTGCAAATTTAAAAAATTCCGAATGCTTCCGAAGATATTTGTATAAAACCGAATTTTCGCGATTTGGTTTTAATTGATTTATGATTCTATTTGAAAAGACATGTCAAAATAAATTTTACATTCTCATTGCCACTTTTTCTCCCCTACAAGATGGTTTAATTACATTTTTGATCCGACGTTTCGTTTAGTCACAACCATCATCAACTTTGTTATTTTAAATAATCGGAAAATTTTATTTTATGCTTAATAGATTCTACGTTTTATTCTAAATCCAATGGTGTATCACACTTATCAGTTATTAGACGTTTCGATATAGAAAAACACATCATCAATGAAAATAGGCATTTTATCGAAAATATGTATGTTTTTATTGTTGTATTTAAACACTAGTAGGATTTTAAAACATTTTTTTATATGAAATTATTTACAATATTATTAAATTTGTGTTCAAATGTGTAAATCTTAA
This sequence comes from Polydrusus tereticollis, assembly GCA_963920685.1. Lineage (NCBI taxonomy): Eukaryota > Metazoa > Arthropoda > Insecta > Coleoptera > Curculionidae > Polydrusus > Polydrusus tereticollis. Next base: position 28,771,655 of record OY987331.1, on the reverse strand, counting down.
GATTATGGGACAAAATTAAAATAAACCTAATATTATCTAATAAAACTTATCTGAACAATACAACAAGTAATAATTTATTTTAATTATTAAATACAATTATTTTTATAATAAATTATTTTTTATTTTCAAAAATTCCACCCTCATTCTCCAAGCATAAATAACATCGGTGAACAATTTCTTCCATAACGTTATTTAACATTTCTGGAGTTATTTTATTTATTGCAGCTCGAACTTCAGCCTTCAACTCATCCTTATTTCGAAAAGTCTTCCAGTAAACTTCATTATCAAGGAATCCTCAAAAAAAAAGTCCATTGGCGTAAGGTCTGGGGATCGCGGAGGCCAGTTTATGGGACCACGAGTGGCTATTAAATTATTTTGGAAACGGTCTCTCAGATATTCCATATTATTTCTGGAATTATGAGGAGGAGCCCCATCTTGTTGAAACCACATATTATTGGTTGCTGCTAGAGGAAGGTCGTCAAGAATATTTTCAATGTCGTTTCTTAAAATTTCTTCGTATCTTTCTGAATTTAGTGTTCCTTCATAAATTATAGGTCCAATGATCCGGGTTCCCAAAATACCGCACCACACGTTAAATCCAAAACGATGTTGATATCTAGATGTATGAACTCGATTTTCATTTTGTGTTGACCAATAGTGACGATTTTTTCTATTAAAGATGCCATTGTTAGAAAAATTACTTTCGTCAGTCCAGAGAACATTATATGGAAAATGATGATTTTCATCGCATTGTCTAGTAAACCACTCGCAAAAAGTCACTCTGCGCTCGTAATCCCCAGGAAGCAAAGAATGACAGATGCGGAATTTATAAGGACGGTACTCTTCCCTATGGAGAATTCTTTGCGATACTGATTTAGGAACAGAATGTTCCTTTTCAATAGCACGAAGTCCTACAGTATCATCTTCTGCCACAGCAAGTAAAACGGTCATTACCTGTTCAGGGTCATATTTTTTTTTTGCGATGTAACACAGGTTTTTCAAACGCGCCATTATCTTTTAAATTTGTAACTAGCCTCTTAAAAATTGATCGATTTGGTTGACGCCGTTCGGGATATTTTTGAAAATATTGCATCTCTGCTTGCGCACAATTCTTATGACTCTCGATGTAACAGTAAATCATGTCGAATTTTTCTTCGTTAGAATAATGTTCCATTATTTTAAATTTTACTTCACAATGCAACAGTTTAAAATAAAAAAAAAAAACATAATAATAATTACCAAATTTAAAGCTAACAAGTCTCTGTAACTAAGTGACAGATCTAAAGAAACTACATATTTAAACAATTGCGAACATCAATCAATTTCATAGCCACCCATATGATGCCAAATTTAAATGGTACGTTATGTTTAAATATTATGATGTATTTTTTTAAAATAAAAAATAATTGTATTTAATAATTAAAATTAATTATTACCTACTTGTTGCACTTTTCAGATAAGTTTTATTAGATATTATGTTTTGTTATAAGTTTCTTTTAAAAAAATGTTTTAAAATCCTACTACTTTAAATACAACAATAAAAACATACATATTTTCGATAATGTGCCTATTTTCATTGATGATGTGTTTTTCTATATCGAAACGTCTAATAACTAATAAGTGTGATACACCGTTGGATTTAGAATAAAACGTAGAATCTACTAAGCATAAAATAAAATTTTCCGACTATTTAAAATAACAAAGTTGATGATGGTTGTGACTAAACGAAACGTCGGATCAAAAATGTAATTAAACCATCTTGTAGGGGAGAAAATAAGTGGCAATGAGATTGTAAAATTTATTTTGACATGTCTTTTCTATAAGAATCATAAATCAATTAAAACGAAATCGCGAAAATTCGGTTTTATCCAAATATGTTCGGAAGCATTCGGAATTTTTTAAATTTGAAACATGACGTTGCAGGATTCAATTATGCGCAACTTTTCTCTAGTTTAACCATCTCTGTATCTCCTGTGGTTTACGAGATCCCTGTAGAGTGCATCTTATCTGGGACACCCTGTATAGGGTGAGGTGGGTGAAATACCCAAATTCTAAAAGCGTATTTAACAATCCAAGTCATACAAGTCGAAAGTTGAAAAACGATTTTTATTTCTGTTTATATTATAAAGTTTGAAGGTGTTTCATTAATATTGCGAAAAAACTCAGGAATAGTTTTCCTTCCCGTTGTTAAAGTTTTAGTTTTATTTTTGTTTTTTCTACATATTTTTAATAATAATGTCAATATTTGAACTAAAATTGGTATCTAGACGTTCTTTGAAATGCTATATCTCGAATTTGATGGTAGTATGACTCCCACTTGTAGAGGGGGCGCCACTTACATGCATTTTTACTCTTTTGAGGAGTCATAACTTTTTATATGCGCTTGTATTACATTTTCAAGTAAAAAATAGATTTCTCGCTCATTTTTATGTAAAAAAGGCATACTTGGTAGAAGTCGCCACGAACAGTTATTCTCAAGAAAAAGGATAATAAAAAAATTAATGATCAAAAGCTACTTCGCATTAGCTGCCTACATAAAAGTGTTATCAAAAGAGGAAAGGGCAGTGGCGTACATATTTTTCGTTCCTCTTAAAAATTGTAACTATCTGTGTCACCGAACTTCTTTTCGTATTTTTAAGCAACGAGTTCATGCCCAATTTTGACGGAATATTAATGAAACAACCTGGATACATTATTGTCAGTATTAAATTATGCACAATCCAATTTCCATAGTAAAAACTACAAGAATTTGTAGAGATTAAGTGCAAACTCTAGAGAGGAGCATTAAATTAAAGAAAAGAATGCAGTGGCGTAGCTTTTCTGACATTTAATAGATTAAAGGCGACCGATACGCGCACCACTGATGTTATCTTCAAATGTATAACTAACACAAAAAGTCAGTCTTGTATATCATAATCATCCACCTCAATTTCGAAATGAATGCTTCCATGCGTTTTCGAAATACTAGTAAACTTGCGCTTTTATTAAATCAAATTTACTTCGATAACGACGAACTTAAAGTACTTCCCTACATATTTCGTTTGGCTTAATGACTGCAATAAACCCCCTCATAAACTCGGCGTTCGCTTTCACAGATACGTATTAACCCACATTTATTTTTAATGCCAATTTATAATAACAATAGATAGGTACATTACTTGATTTGTTATTAAAATTAATAAACTGTCTAATTAAGGTTTTCTAGAAACAACTTAATTATTAGGATATTTCTCAAAACCGTTTAGTTACAGGTAGGTACCTGTTTATATAGCTTATAACATAATATTCGAAATAGATTAGTACCTATCTATTTTTCTTTGAACAGTGTGCAACAAGTTAATATTAGAAGTATGTGGAGACTTTGGGAATCTTCAGCTAATGCGATACCCTAAACATTCCAGGAAGCATTTATCTTCTGACGCCAAAGTGATCGTGAAAAATGTATATGAATCGTTATTAAAGAGCGACCACCCTAAAGTAATTGCCATTAAAAATACCAGTGAAATAACGAAAGTTCAATTATCGACGGTACGAGATATTATGCTAAAAGGACATTTTAAAAGAAAAGTTCGCAAAGATGCCGGAAAAATGAAGTGCGTAGATGATTGTGACAAAAATGTTACTTACGGGAAAATATACCAAATTTATTGAGAAAATGTTGTGCCCACGTTAGATTCTTTAAAAACACGGTTAAGAATTGACGATACAACGATATCATGTAGCAGGATAAAGGTCGATTTATAAAACTTTTCGTCGCTGTTCCCGTTCGTTGTCACTGCTCCCGCTCGTCGCCGCCGTTGGATAGGTATCATAGAAAAAAGAAAACTTTGTTTCTTTTTTCTATGATAGGTATTCATAAAAAAGTCGGACTAGGAACAGCGCCGTAATAACAAAAGAAGGTTTGAGGTTAGAAAAACAAAGTAAAGAATTGTATTTTCTTTTAAAAAGCGTGATGTAAGTACCTTATTATATGATATTAATGTTCTTTTTGTAGTAAAATCCACAAAACAGCAGAACACTCTAAGTACTCTAACCCTAAAATCGCTTCCTTCAAAACTTCAAACCATATGGTCGAAAATTTCTTTCTTCCCATTGGCCAGAAGTGGGAACGACGAACGACCAAGGTCAGCGGGAACGACGCGATTTAAAAATTGGCCAATTCAGAACTACCAACGGGAGCGGTGGCGGCTTTTCTGAACGTATACGCTGTTTCCCCTTAGGTTAAATTGCGACGGGAACGGCGGCGACGAGCGGGAACAGCGACGAAAAGTTTTATGAATCGGCCTTTAGTCTTCACCGCACTTTGCGAGAGATGAGACTTAAGTATAAGAGAATAAACAAGAGACAAATTATTATAGAGTCCGAAAGATTAAGAAAAATAAGATTTCTGTACCTTAGGGAAATAAAAAAGTTTAGATTCGAAAAACGTTCAATATTTTATCTGGATGAAACGTGGTTTGACACTCAAGAGACTGTCAAAAAGGGATGGGTTGCTTTAACTGAAAAATGCCAAAATAAAGTACCTTCAAATAAAGGAAAACGAATAACAATAAAGGCTTCCACACACCGACGCGGCCACGGCCACGGTAGCGGTGGCGATCATATTAGCGGTCGGGCGTATTCACACCAAAGCGGTGAGTGGAGCGGTAAGATAGTTTCCGTTTACAGATTTTATGTATACAAAAATATATTTTTAAACGTCCAGGTTTCATTTTTATTTCTATTATTTGATATTATGATAGACGATGTGGAAGGAGATAATTTAACATTTTCTATTAATAATTCTAGTATATTGTTCGCCATTACTACTGTCACTTCCCGCAGTCAAAGTTGACACGTTGTATTTGACCGTCACCGCATATCAGAACGCTGCCCTAGGCCGCTTGATCTAGACCTGCCCGCGCTGGTATGATTTCATTCATTTATTTCCATGTGTTTAGATTGGCCGCCACCGCTACCGTGGCCGTGGCCGCGTCGGTGTGTGGAGGCCTTAATTCATGCAGGTTGGGAGAATGGATGGATCCCTAATTGTTTGTTACTGTCACTGTCGGCAAAAAATATAAAGTATTGTCTGGACTGTCATGAAGATACCAACGCCGCTTTTTTTGAAAGCTGGTTTAAAGACAGTTTGCTTTCAAATGTACCAGAACACAGTCTTATTGTGATGGACAATGCAAGCTACCACAGCCGACAACTGAAACAAGTACCGAATGCATCGAGCACAAAATCCGCAATAAAGGAGTTCATGTTAAAAAATGACTTGTACTTCGAGGAAACGTATAGTAAAGAACAGCTGTTAGAAGAGTTAAAGGCATTTAGTATTAAAAAAGAGTCTGTGTGTGATAAAATGGCGGAAGAAATGGGTCACACTGTGTTGCGACTGCCACCCTATTATTACATTTTTAACCCTATTGAACACATGTGGCATCAAATTAAATCGAAAATGAGAACTGAAAATAGCACACCTACTCGTATTGGCAGTGTAATAGAGCTAATAAAGAAAGTTTTCGGTAAAATTTCAGATGAGCGTTGACCATGTCTTAAAAATTGAAGACTCTTATATAACTACACAACAAAACGAAATACAACCTCCTATTATTTCACACTTGTTTTGTACTTAATAAATAATAAACAAAAAATATAATGATTAACTTATATACAAATAATACAACTAATGGTAAAAATAAACATAATAAACATTGCTACTATAAGATATTACAATGACTTTTCATTTAACTACAAAATCCGTTCCTGTGCAAAGCAGTACCCCTTATTTCATGTCATTTCAGTAATATAAACAGTGATGCCAGCTGGGGCCGGGTAGATTTCGCTGGTTGGCACGCTCATCGACAGTTTTATGTAGGTAATTTTACCAAGAAATTCTTTAAAAACGTAGGTTTGGCAATCGAACAGGTAACGGTTTTTTTTTTGGTGTTTACAATATAATAAAACAATTATTGCAGTTATTAGGTCAAACAAAATATGTTCCGATGAACTTTTCTTCTTATCTTAACGTCAGAAACACGCCCCAAAAATTTTTACACATACTGAAGAACCACCCTGTATATTTTCTTTATTTTAATTGTAATTGTTTAAATTACGCGAACCTCCAGACTAGTTTGGCATCCCTGTGATTAGAACCGCAATTTTTTAATGAGAATTTAAAAAGTTTTTTAGATCTCTACATTCGTGCTCAAACTATGATTTATTTGTCGTATTCGGATAAGATTCATTTTGACTCATAAAAGCAGCAGCTAAAGATGACTGCTAAATAGACTCACAGCTATTTTGATAGATCAAATTTGGGTTGCTTGGCATGTTTCCCACATTAGAGGAGTATCGCAGTATGTTCTTGAGCAATTTTTTAAATGATTGCGATTGTTTGAAAAATCCAAAGGGGTATGAAAATATAATATACAGATTGGAAAGTGATCAGAGGAAATAGTAAAATGTTATACTTGAAGACCTGTGATAATCGACAGTTGGTCATTGCGACAAAAAACAGATCAATGACGCTATTACCGTTTGCATTTGAGAACGGAAAATTGACCGGCCTGTCACTTCGCGCTCGATCATTTATAAGGGAAACATTATTATCAACCATAAAGTCTAGTACAATGTGACCCCTAGAGTTAAACACCTTATCTTGACTTACTCAACAATTAGAGCCACCCAACACGGAAACACATTTTTCACCTCGCTTATAGACGTTTGCAGTAGATCAAGCATGCATGCAATAGATAACACTGACTTAAAATACACAAAACACTGAATACATTCGAGATGTTTGTATATGACAACAAGTATTATCCACCAAGAAGAGGAAGCAACAATACGAACAAAGTAAGTAGTATTTTTTGTAAATAACTGCAAGACTGCCCTCCTAACAGTTTTCTCCTTGACATCATTGACTGGCACTATATTAAAAGCTTGTAAACAATTATTATGTCATCAAAAATCGAAGTTCCATCATAGGTTTCATCAACAAAACAAATAACGGCAGGGGTCCCGCAAGGCTCCCCAATCTTATACAACATATATATTTACCGCTCTAACGCAAACTTACCTATTCGCCGATGACACAGGAATAACCACATCTGCCAGAAGGTCGCCACCAGTAATCGAAAGGCTGAGCAACTGGAGAATGCGGCTAAACGAGGCCAAAACTCAGGCCATCTTTCTGTCAAAGGCTAGAACAAACCTTCCAAATACTGGGGGTCAACACCCCAATAAAATAGAGAGACAATATTAAATATCTAGGCTTACTTATTATTTAAGAAGATAATAATTTTGTATTTTTAAACCTTTTATACCCGGTATGTTTTATCGTGGCTTTATTCAACAAATATAGCTTCTTACTGAGCTTCTTACTTTCAATCAAAGTGACTTTTTTTTCAAAAAATCAAAAATATGATAGTTTCTTAGAGTGCACTATCACATTCGGAGACACACTGTATGTACTTGTGCCTGTAGGAATAACGTTTCATATTCCATAGTGTCTAAAAAAATCTAGTGGGCAAATAAGTAGGTACGTATATGAGATTGAGGTGGCTAAATATTGGCTCCCCTGTACATTTCAGAGAAAAATTGTTTTATAATTTTTTGAAGAAGTCGATATAATAAATCCACGTGCATAGCTTGAATAAATTTTAATGAACCAATCCTAACTTATTCAATTAAATGTGATGGCAAAATTAGGACATTTTCACCGTTCATAGACAAAACGAAAAGTAGCGTCAGTGACAACATTTCCATTGAAGGCGCTTTAATTATAGCTAAATAGTATTATTATATTTACTATTAAGTGGTATTATACAGGAAACAGTTCAAGAACAGTGTCTGAAATGTTTTCAGTTCAATTCCCTGATAAGCCTATCCCTTCCATTTCATTAATTAAACTTATCATTAGTAAATTTGAGTCCAAAGGCACTGTAATAAATAACTGTAAATGCTCAACTCAAAATGTCAATAGAGCTGAAGAAATGGACAATAGAGATCTTTAATTTTTTACTGCACGTGGAAGAAAATATAATGATTAGCACGAGGATTCTTGGGCAAGCCGTAGGAAAACGGGCGATTCGAAATTCGTCAAAACGGTCAGGTAGACCTGACCTTTGAGTACGATATTCGTCACATAGCATTTAATGGCCCTGTTTTGGCACTACGAAATTCGTCACAATGGTAATTATTCCTATAATAATAACAATATGATTAGGGTTTGTTCAATATGATTAGGAATATAAATAAAACAAACAAGTCGTTAGATAATTATTCACAAGCCTTTGTGGTTTTATTTAAAGCAGAAGAGGCATCAGCCCAAATGTGGGGTGGAAAAGTGGCTTCGTCGGAAATCTACTAAATAATCAGCAAAAGCTGTTATTCTATCATCATTATTTGGTTTTATTTCGAGTAAGTCAAAAAGAAAAAAGTCACTTACCTGATTTGAATCTAAAAATACCAACCCAAAACAATAACGAAGCCACTTTCCAATTTCACAATTTTTATCTTTATATTGACAACTTAAACCTAATTTTTGTATTTTACGCCACCAAGATTGAGTGAGATGAAACCGGCAGCCAATAATTGTAATTTTATCCCATACTTTACGAACTGCATTGTGGGTGGCAATTTCAAAATCAACAACTACCTTTTCAGGAATAAAATATAAGTTATTAACAGAGCATAGAAATTTAATTTTTTCTGACCACAGTCTATAAGTTTCTTCCGTTTGTCTTTTAGTAGACTAAACACTAGAGGTATGTAATGTCTGTTTAAGTAGCCATGTATAGTGAATAGTTGTGTAAAAAATTTCGTGCAATATTGGAATGTTCCAACCCAAAATTATGATATCTTTTTCTAAATCATTTTCTAACACAAAGTTTTCCTCTCTTGAAGTTTTATAAAAATGTTTTGTCAGACAGCTGTGAACCTCATAGGCAGAGCGAGGCAAAGTATGCAATGTTTAGCGACGAGCATTGTACATATTTTCTTTGATACACTTTAAGTCTCGGCATTTCAATGTTTCAGACAAATTACTGGAAGTTAACTCCTTGTGCACAAATTTTGTTGGTCTTTCTGTAAAATCCTCATCGGCTTTTCTTTTGCAGGCAACGCTAACTATTTGTCTTGCAATATTTTCTTCAGGCCCGTGGTTATGTTCGTTTCTCACAGTTGTAACAGAAAAGCCGCCAGGTTCTCCCACAGTGTATACATATACATTACCCTTCGGTCGTTTAATGCACCTCCAAACAGTTTCATTTGTTGAGGTGCATCGATGTTTAGAAAACTTATAATTTTCATGCACAATTTGCGTTTTTCCGCGTTCACTTCTAATTTCTTTTACAAACGACATGTTGAATACACAAAATACTGTCGGTAAATAAATTTAGATATATATTAGATTTTCATTGTAGATTACTAAGACCTGCCAATTACAGGTAAAATAAATATAATCCTTCTTTAATGACCAAACTTAATGCTACCTGTAACAATCATTATTGAAGGATGGGTTTTGTGACGAATTTCGGACACCCTTTAATTTTAGCTGTAAGCTTCACCGGTCCAAGTAATAAAATTGTGACGAATTTCATACCGCCCAGGAAAACATCAAACCACAGTATTGCGCACCTTAAAAAAATATAAATATTTTCCTTACAAGTATGAAAAACATCAAGAGCTATGGCAAGGTGATGAAGAACAAAGAATGGTATTCTGTTTTGAGGTAACGGAGAGAGCTAATAATAATAGGGTTTTTTTGAGAAATATTTGTTTTACCGATGAATGTACGTTTACCCTCAACAACGAACCAAATGTTCAAAATTGCCGGTATTGGAGCCAAGAAAATGTCATATTCGGACGCAATATCCACAAAAAAATAAATGTTTGGGCGGGAATTGTAGGACATCACATATTAGAATATTGTTTAGCTGTTAATGGAGGGTTGTTTGAACATTTAATTATTTAATGTTTTTGTGAAAATCTGTAGTCTTAGGAATGTTATGTTAAATTAAAGGCTTAGTAAGAAAAACATAATGGTGCCTTTTATTTTGGATTTGTGATTGCCGGATTGGTGAAACGATAATATATTTTTAATGCAAAATAATCTTTATTCGTTATGTCCAGTTTTACGTCAATTTTTGTCAATAGCGTCATAAAAATTATTATTTGCTGGTGTTTGCTGTATTACCTAAACTATGAAAATTTCGTAATTATGACATCACATTTTTCAACGACTAGGAAGTTACTTCATTCTACACGCTTTTTATTGGTGCTCTGATCTCAGTGACGAAACCCGTCTGGATTCTCCGAAACCGTACAGATTTAGTTTATCTTACAGTGTTAATAATTATACTTTGTGTATCTCGATTAATTATCTTGTTTAATACACGTTGCAAAATATAATTTATTTTAAATGATGACAGTAATTCTGTCCTCTTATTGTTACCAACACATTAGACATAATTTAAACGCAAATGCCGACGCACGTAGTCAAAACGACATAATAAAGTTACCAAACATAAACTAAAATCCCAAACATAGCTACAATATGGGACCTGGTGCGCGCCCCCACTATATAAGTTTTCTCCGGCTTTAAAGTTTAGGAATATAAACTCCCAGATGGGGATGAAACAGACACACAGTAAGCTCCTAATTAGCATGGCGAGATCTTAAATAATGGCCTGTATTAAGAAACGTTTAAATAATCTGAGAACAGCCAGGTGGGAACCAAATTTATACGCTAACTGCTTCTGTTCATCGTATAGAAAACTTTGGACCGCTTTAGCCCTTTTACGAGGGCCCTAATATTGTTATTAGTAGGTATTATTATTTATTATATATTGAAGGCTTAAATAATACTTTACACAAATATATAATATATTTTTTTAATATAATTTATAGAAATTTATACAAGGTGTTTTACAACAATTGCAAAAAACTTAAGGGGTGATTTCTTCTTTAAAATAAAGGGTAGTTTGATACATTGGGTCAAAAGCCAACTATTAGGGAGATATCGCGGTACAATGATGGCGGTAAAATAATGTTTTTATTTTTTATCTTAAAAACGAAAAGCGATAGAATAATGAAATTCTGTCGAAGTATTTCTATCATGAAAACAAAGTTTCTGCATATTTTTTACTTTTCTAAAATGAGTGGAAGGGGTTGAAATAGACTACCCCTATCATTCTTGTTAACTAAATTTAAAGGAAAATTTACGCAACGACTTGGAAAATCTTGGATAGCCTATTTAGTTTATTTAAAAACTTTTTTCTCTTGTATATTTTTCATAAAACTTACCGATTTACCGATTTAAAATTAAAAAAAAAAATGTAAAGCATTTCATGTCAGAGCGTGGAAACTTTTTAGAAATAAAATCTAGTTGGCCGCTGTAAAACACAGTTTTATTTTGAATTCCAAAAGTTAGTTGCTTTACTTCGCCGGACTCATCTCCAGACGCGTTTCGCTGTATAACAGCTCGTCAGTGAAGCTATAGAATCCGACGACGAAGGAAATCAACTAACTTTTGGAATTCAATGGTTGGTACTTGACCCGTAACCGAGATTTGGCTTTTAATGCGCTCCTGGCGGCGACTCTGTGAGGATACCGGCTCGCCGGATTTTTACAGTAGTTTGCTTCTCCGACTCTGACTGATTTTGTTAGACGGGCCAGGTTGATGCATGTGATTATCACTAGATGTCGCTTAAAGGCTACATAATCTGCCATTGTTCACAGTTTTATTTTGTTCTAATATTGTTAAATTTTCTTCTGAACATTTTAAAAATAATTTATTAACAAACATTTTTGAAACTAAGCTATCCTCTATAAATGCATAGATTAAATCGTTCTTTAAAAAAAATTATTATTTCAATATTGCAACTCAAATAAAAACACAACGTCGTACGCAGAAGCGACTACATTTTATTTCATAGAAATTGTTGAAAATACCTGCCTTGCTATGTAATAGATGCATTTATCCTACGCATCATTGAATCCCTTATACGCTGAAATATGCCAGGATTATTTCTTATCAAATGATGCAATTATATGATTTCTCATGTCTTCGATATCCTGAACTGGTGTAGTGTAAACTAATCCCTTCAGACATCCCCAGATACAATAATCCAAAGGATTTAAATCTGTGGATCGAAGTGGCCAAAGATGAGGCCCACCTCTTCCTATCCAGCGGTTTTCATAGATAAAACTTAAAAACCTTCGCACATTTGAGCTGAAATGTGCTGAAGCATTATCATGCAATACTTGTCTCTTCTAGTTCGCAGGGGTAAATGTTCCAGAAGAAGAGGCAATTCTTCTTGTAGAAAATAAAGATATGACTCATCAGTTAATTCTAAAGGTAGAAAATGTGGCCCAAATAAAAAATGTTCATCGACAATTCCTATCCAAACGTTAACGGAAAACTTATATTGATGTCTAGATTCTATTACTCAATATGGAATATCTTCAGCCCATAGGTGCTTGTTATGCTAGTTTCGAATAGCATCTCTTGAGAAACTAGCTTCGTCCGAAAAGACAACTTTTGAACAAAAAAAAAATATTATCGGTTTTCATTCAAGTTTTCTTTAAATTTAGTTAACAAGAATGGTAGGGGTAGTCTATTTCAACCCCTTCCACTCATTTTAGAAAAATAAAAAATATGCAGAAAGTGTGTTTTCACAACAGTAATACTTCCAGAGAATTTCAATAAAATAAAAACATTATTTTACCGCCATCTTTGTACCGCGATATCTCCCTAATGGTTTATTGTTTCTACAAAAACAAATGAATAAGTAAAGAATTTTAAATTATTTTTTTACATATTTTTAGATATTTCATTTAAATGAGTTATAATTAATAAAATATTATCTAAGAAACACAAACTAATTACAAATAAATTAACCATAAATTAAATTCTCAAAACGATGGATATTTGCTTGTTGACCCCAAATGAATTCTTTTTTGGAATTCTCGTAGAATATTGTGCATTTGTAATGCTGTAATATTGTTTCCTGCTGGAATTATTCTGTCTCTTAGGTCTTGGAGGTTTTGAGGTTTTCTTCTATATACCTTCTCCTTGATGTGGCCCCAGTAAAAAAATCAAAGGGTGTTAGGTCAGGGGATCTTGCTGGCCACATTACTGGGCCATTAGTACTAATCCAACCATTTCAAAAAGTCGCATTCAAATAAGCTGTTACGATTGTTGCGTTGTGTGCCGGAGCGCCATCTTGTTGATAAAATATTATTAATGGAACATCCTGAACATATTTCATATAGCATATAAAATACAAAGGAAGCTAATAAAGACCACTCTGTTTTTTTTCTCATTGCAGATCGACTTGGGATATTGTGTAGGTCATGTGTAGGTTTAGAAAATTTACTAAATCATTCAAAACACAACCTTTAGAGCCTTAAAATGTTTATAAAAGAAAGAAGTTTGTCTCTTTACTTTCCGTCAGACCCAATCCTTGGACGCGTTTCGCCGTAATACGGCTCTTTGGCAAGGCTATATAGTCTGACGAAAAGGAAAGGACCTTACAGTGAACTTCATCACAGGATGTATATATACATATGCGAGATGTCGCACGTGGCGACATCTTGTGGCAATCGAGCTATCCACCCAACCAGACTAGCGAGATCTTAGAGAATACCAAACGCTGCAATGGAACCCGCATAAGCAGGTATCTAAGTCAAGTGGCGCTGAAAGCCAATTGTCGGTTTCTGCGAACCGAAAACGCGATATAAAAGGAAGAAGTTTGACCCTCTTCTTTCACACGTGCGACATCTCGCATATTATTAAGTATTTAACATTTTTGTTTCACATATGAAAACAAAACATGCTCCACCCTCGTATTTCCTGTAGGAAAACTTTGACTCGCTCGCTCTCTTTTTAACCGGCGGGACTTTCTCGCTTTTCTTAAGCTCCGGCAGATTTACATAAGATTATTTTAAACTGGCAGCCCTTACTTTAAACCCATTTTCGTAAAGAAGGGGTTTTCCAAACTTACTAAACTTTTACATATTTAATTGGGGCTCTCTTATCGTCCTTATAATTTCTTTCCTTGTAGTTTTGTTTAAATCATTTAGTAGATTAAATTTAAAAGAAAGTTAATTAAGATTTATCTACCTGGATTTGTACCACTTTAATTTCATTTTATCAGAAGATTTGTTAAATAAATTCTCTGGACCTTTGAAGGGCTCAAATTAATTTCAGTAAAACGTTAGTATTTGTTAATTAGTAGCATAGGCAGTGGCGTACGGTAAGATATCGAAAAGAGGAAGCGGCCCAGAGGTTGTATTGCGATAGCTTCGAAGCAATGTCCCTAGCGACTTTTGTCGTGATAATTACACCGTTCAGCCATCGCGAAAGCCTTCGGTAATATCCTGCAAACTCAGTTACTGTCAAAATCTCGAGTATTCTGATTTTGTAACTGGGAAACTTTTGTGCAAGCGTCCGTTAACCGATACTAACCTAAAATACACTAAAATTACGATTTTTTTTTCAATATTTTAGACTAAAATTTTCCGGCTATTTAAGCTAAAGTTTTAAGCCGTGCATCACGAAGCAATTCTGAATTTTGCAGAAAAGTATTCACAAATTATTACCAATAAGTTGTCTACCTGGCAATGAGTGATCCAAAAAAATATTTAACTAGCATACTAAACTATGTAGGCTATGGTAATGCAAACAGCAGTGACTATAAAAGAGGGAAAATCTTTCTTAAGTGGGGTACAAGCCTTGGTATCAGAATATGGAGAACCATCTCTCTGGTTAGTCGAAAAGAACTACAGAATTGATTTTAGGGTAGCGCAAAAGGACCACTATCCGTTCTTTGTATAGTTTTTCCACATTTAATTGCCTTAGCGTCTCTCCCTGTTTTCTTCCTTCGCAATACGACATAATTAAGTATTTGTATGGTTTTTTTTACGATAAGCCACAGCACTCCAGCATTACTGCTTTATGGCGCTCTGCGGGCGGTGCGTGTACGCAGGAAATGATTCACGTCGGTCTTAAATCTTTGGGGATTATACTCGTTGGGGAACACGACCTCAGAAAGGTCGTTTCAGAATGATGACGTTCTCCACATGAAAGAATTTTTAAACAGTGTCGTTTGAGGGACACCAAGCTGAACCACGTACGGGTGGGCTGCAGTGGCTCGTCAGAGCCGTATTTAATTTTAAAAGATTTAACGAATACATGTTTCATTAAAAATGTAAATTGGGGCTCTTGTGCCTTATAGGTCAGCACGAATTTCGTAACTTTTTTGAAGTTTTATATAGGTAATAATAATAATAATAATAATAATCTTTATAATAATAATCTTTATTCAGATAATCAAATTTGTTCAATTCACAATAATAAAATTTATACTCTAACATGTTTATCTAAAAGGGCGAAGTTCATCTCTTGTTTGAAACAAGAGTTGGTCTTCCACTTAACCTTTAAAAAAAACTAAAATATAACCTGTAAACGGAGTTTACAACTAGAATACCTAACAACTAACCTTAACTAAAAAAGTTTAACAGTGCAGGAGCATTATATGTTATTCACAAAGACTTATGTTATTCACAAAGATTTATACACTAGAAAAAGAAAAAGATGAAACTATAATTAGCAATAAGCTCGACGGCAATAAGTATAAATAAACATAAATACCTAAGGCAAGGATACATATGAAAATAAGGAACAAAAAACCAAAAACATGTACAAAGTACCTACATTAATTTTATCAATTTCCCAGTAAGTTCCTTTTATACAATTTCTTAAACGATGCAATTGACTTTGCTTTTAGATCTGTAGGGATAGCATTGTAACGAGCCGAAACGCTGTAAGAAAAATTCCGCTCAAAAACCGACATTTTATGAATAGGTGGTGTGATCATACCTTTAAATCTTACATTTAAATTATGAACGTCAGTACGAAAAGTTATTTTTTGGTGTAGATAAGAAGGTTTTTTAAACAATATTATTTTATGATATAAAACAGCTGCATGAAACAATTGCCGCTGCTTCATACTCAACCAACCCGCATCCCTCAACTTGTGCCTTACCGAGTGACACTTTCTAATGCCGGCCGTATGCAAAACGTAGGCAATAGTTCTGAATTTTTTGAATTGTATGTGAGGTGAAGGCTGTGAGGCATGGACCATATACCACATCACAATGACTGAAAGTGGACAAAATAAGAGAATCACATAGCATGAGTTTAAGATTCGAATCTAAAATAGTCCGGGAGTTGTACAACAATTTAAGTTTAAAAATGCATTTTTTCACACACTCAGAAATATGTTTGTTAAATCTCAAATCCGTGTCTAGCCAGAGTCCAAGACTTTTGGCCACTTCAACGAAAGGTATTGACACATCATTGATTTTTACTTTTATATTATTTTTATTTTCTAGCCGATCTTTATTTCTGCCGAACAGAAGAGCGACGGTTTTGTTTGGGTTAAGTGTCAGTAAGTGTTCTTGAGAAAACCTAAAAAGGGCATTCAAGTCATTGTTGATAAGCTCACAACCACGATTTAAGTCACTTGGATTGAATGAGTAGAACAACTGAGTGTCATCAGCATACATTTGTGCAGAGCAGCTCGTAACAACATTTTTTAGGAATGCAGTATAAATTGTATACAAGATTGGGCCCAATATGGACCCTTGAGGCACTACAATTGATATGTGTTTGGCATCAGAGATCCGTCCATACAGAGACACTCGCTGTTGCCTGCCACTAAGATAGCTATCAAAGAATGAAACTGCAGATGCCGAGAGTCCGATATATTTTAAAATTAACTTTAAAGAGTCATGATTAATGGTATCAAATGCCTTGGAGTAGTCCAGAAGGACCAACACTGTTAACTTACCTGAGTCAATGGCCCTAAAAATGTGATCTGTGACATTAAGCAACGCTGTCGCGCAACTATGACCGCTTCTAAAGCCAGACTGTATGTCCGGAAGTACCTCATTATACTCTATATGCCGAACCAGTTGTCCCTTTATAGCCCACTCCAAAATTTTTGACACAACAGGCAGAATACTTATTGGTCGCAGATCTTTAAGTTCCCGTACCTCACTAGCCTTAGGAAGCGGTACAACATATGACTCTTTCCACAAGGATGGATAAACAGATTGCTCTATACAAGAATTTACTATATGTTGAATATACGACGGACAGCAAAGCAAAATAAAAGTCACACTCAATCCATCAGATCCAACAGCCTTGGTCTTAATTGAAGATAAATATGACATAATTTCGGTCTCATCAATGCCCCGGAAATTCAAGTGAGACTTTAGGTTAAAAAGAGTGCCACTATAATATTGATTCAGGTTTGAAGAAGGCAAAATTTGAGGAATAGAGTTAACGAGAAATTCATTTATCTTGTTGACATCATCAAGAACAGCGGGAATCCTTGGTTGAGGTTTCCTATTATAAATATTTAGCTTATCTACAGCACCCCACAGCTCCCTACTACCCCTACCAATCTGCAGTCTCATATAAGCTTTTTTCTCCCTTTCCAATGCATTATTAGTGAAGTTTCTCAGTGATTTGTACTCCTCAAAAACTCTAGGAGACTTTGTTTTCTTATACCTAGTAAAAAGTTTGTCACGTTGTTTAGCTAATAGTTTTATATTGTCAGTTACCCATGGCTTATGTTTTTTTCTGGGTACTACAGTTTTAAAAGGAGCGTGTAAGTTTAATAAAGCATTCAAATTCTCATTAAAAAAGGCAACCTTTTCATCAGCACTTACAAGGTCATACACATTACGCCAAGGAATCGCCTGAAGGTCGCTATACAACTGATCAACATCCACACTCTTTAGATCTCTGTATATAATTGGTTCCACAGAAAGTGCCAGAGATTGAAGCTTTAAAGTGACATAAATCAAATCATGGTCCAATATATCAGGCAAATGCACAGAATCACATCCAGAAAACTGACATGACTCGGACAAAATAATCAAGTCAAGCAAAGTGGAACTATATTGGGTGGTTCGAGTGGGAAAATCCACGACCTGCTTCAGACCTGTATTTGCTAAGAGATCATTAAATGAATGATTCGTATTACAATTAACATCCAGTAAATCAAAGTTAAAATCTCCAAGAAAGACAACAGAGTCAAACTTAGGGATCAAATTAAAGAGAGTGCTTTCAAATTCATCGGTAAACACATTAGCGTTAAAACGTGGTGGTCTATATACACACCCCACAGCAATATCACCGCACTTTAGTTTCAACGTCAACCATAAATCTTCTATGTTGTTAGAATTTTCGAGAAGTGAATACTTTAAATGACCCCCAATGTAAATTGCCACACCACCTCCCCTTTGTCCCCCCGCCCTATCCCGTCTTATTAAAGGTAGGTTAGTTTATTTTAAGTACCCAACTATTTTTGGTAGTTATTTGAAATGCTGGGTACCTACAGCGAATTTTTCCCAAATTGTTTATTTAAAGCTTAATTCAAGGTCGGTGATCACGAATCCGTGGTGGTGTCCCTGATGTTACTGCAGTAATTAATTTCGCACCAAGTAAAACATTCGACTTGCCTAACCTATATTTATGTTGACGCTAAACGGTACTTCTAATTATTACGAATAAAATTGTCAGTAATCTGTCAACCATTTTTAATTTGAAATCATGAGTAACGAAGTCCAGGGAGAAGATGGCACCGAGGAAGGTAAAGAAGGTGCAGCTGCGGCGGGTATGGAAGCGGCGGGTATGGAAGCGGCAGTTATAAAGTAAGCCCTAAAAGTTCTGACATTATTTTCAAATTCGGTTACAATAAACATAAATATTTTATTTTTAGTGGCGATGAAGGATCAACAATGGGAAGGTAAGTAAGTTTAAAATTAATATTACGTTTCTTTAACATTTATACTTATTTTATGACGCTTCAAAGTAAAATGTGATCAACTTTTACAGGTCATTTACAACAGATCCTTTAAATACAGAATTTCTGTACTACAGCTCAGTGCTAAGATTGTTTGGGCCCACGCTAACCACAGAAGGTGATAGAAGACACATCATACCTTGGATTAGAAAACTTTTTAGGCCTGAATATCAGAGCTCTAAGCTTAGAGAAAAAAGGAACAGGTAGATGACGTCATAAACACAATTTAAACTAATTAGTCTAGATTCAAGTTCATACTTATCAATT
The DNA here is from genome assembly GCA_963920685.1 of Polydrusus tereticollis. NCBI lineage: Eukaryota > Metazoa > Arthropoda > Insecta > Coleoptera > Curculionidae > Polydrusus > Polydrusus tereticollis. The sequence goes on along the minus strand of OY987331.1, from coordinate 28,752,516 downwards.
TGATCTTATAGATATCTAGGATACCTTACTACATCACTACATCTCGATGAAGCCATAGGCATGTTTCGTGATCCCCCTCCAGATGGAACTCTTCCAGATCTCCATTCATTTTTTCCGAAGCCCGTTCCTGCGGCCCAGTGGGAAGTAGATCACATGTGGCAAGATACATTACAAAATCTGTCAGAAGATTTTATGTTATTGGATTGTTTTGTTCATGAAGATCCTGACCTGTGCAAAAAAGATCATTCATTTGATAAGGTAAGAAAAAATACGTTTTGAGGTTATTTTCCTTTCATCAACAACCAATTTTTACTCAGATTCTGGATCAAGAATTTCAGCTATTTCTTTACTTGGCTAAACCATACGCAGCCATGATATCTGGTGGTGGTGAACGAACTCGAGTGGCCGCTTGGTTGCAAATTCTTTGTTCTATTCAGGGCGTTGAATGCTGTTCAAAGATGAAAGCGATCAGAAATGATTACATGATGGCATTACTCGGGTAAGGTACATCTGGATTCATGATGATAAGTGGATAACTTTCAATCGTTACCAGATTCGAACCTTTATAACTTTGGATTTTCCAAATGCAATTTAATTAGTTAGTTTCAACTTAAATTGTCGTTTTTGACAGTCTAACCTGAACTTATTATGTAGTCTATAATTAAGTTTTAGTTGAATATCCGAAATGGAGTATTGTCATATAGGTACTGTCAAAAAACGTAAGGTTATGTCCCAATCCTATGATTTTTTTATTTTTTTTCTGTTTCCCAAATTAGGCTATTAATGCTTTTTTGATGAATTTTTACGTAATTTGCCTGTCGAAAGCCAGTTTTCTACTGTTTTACAGCTAGTTAATAGGTTATCTTAAGTTTTCTACTGACTCAACCCTGCATAAGAGTCCTTAGAAACAAGTTAAGAAAATACAATCTATACTACTATAATACAAAGAATATACAGTAAAATCTCTCAATAACAGGGGTCGTCGGTTCATAGAAAAAAATTAAAACAACTAGTCTGCATTCTACAATGTTTGTCTATTAATAAGTATCTACATTTAAGTCTCTCAAACTTGAGCAGGATTCAGATAGGATGGAGCAAGTTCAGTCTTCTTTCCCTCTGTCTCAGAGTTGGGAGTAGTTTCACCCGTTTCTTGAATCTCTTCAATACAATCGATGATAAGCAATTCTGCATTTTCTGTTGGCAAATCTTTATCAGTAGTGCCTAATTGTTTCAAGTTCACAAATAAGCCCTTAATGTTAGAAAACAGTTGTGCGAGCGAAATATTATCTTCTTCTTCGAAGTCGTCATTATTATCTGTGGTAGACATAAATTCGGCTTTCATAAAGCATTTTGTTTTATTGTCACTAGGGACAAATTGCGCCAGGACACCGAAACCCATATCAAGGCGTTGGTTATGGTAATATTATTTCCTTTAATATTTGCACAGAACAGAATTGTAAATTATTGTTTGGTTGTTTTTTTTTCAAGTACACTTGTCATCTTTGAATGAATGTGTTTTTGATGGCAATGCACGATAGTATAGACCTATCCCATCTGCATTAAATACGTCCCTAGGGGCACAACCCTTTAAAATGGTCAATTGTCTTTATTTCCAAGCAGTTACGTCCTCGATATTGATATCGGCTGATTCGTCACATATTTTCCTGAAGGTAATATTGTGCTGACCACGAAACTTTTCTAACCGTCCATTTGATGCCTTGAAGTTATCTAGTCCTAGACATTGAGCAGATTCGAGGGCTTTTGCTTCAATTATGGGCCCGGATATTGGTAAGTGCTTGTTTGGCGCCTTACAAAAGCAGTTAAAAACAACTTGGTTCACTGCCAGTCCTTCGGTTTTGGGAAATTTTCTTTTTTGTTCACCGTTGCCACCTTCCTTAAACAAATTTCTAACTTCTGCTTTATTTTGAAGCAGCATAGTCACTTGGGTGCTATTACAAACTTTAAAGTTTTCAACCAATTTCCTGATACTTAAACCAGTTTTTTCACCTTCCTCGATTATTTTAATTTTCTCGCTTAAAGAACGACATTTTGTTTTTCCCTCCATTTTCAAATTATCACGTTAGTCCCAAAACACACAAAAACAAAACTAATGTTAACAACCAAATTATTAGCCTTCAAAGCAAATTGAATGGAAACGGGTGTCCCATTGCTTTATCCTCAGGCCCATTAAATTTATTTGAAATAAGTTAGAGGTTTCTCTTGCCCATATCCAACAGCAAAGCCCAATGTTCTATTCGAACGCGCGTTGTTTTAAATTACCTTCAACAACTGTCACCAAAGTCAAAGTGCTTCAAACAAAATAACCTAAGTCGCACAATACATATTAATATAATTACTTTGATACTATTGAGCACAGAAAGAATGTACAGCAAAAAAATAGTTATTTTTGTATCTAGGGCTGCGCCTCGTCAAAAATTTTTTGTTCTCAATCACCAAATAATTTCGAACGCAAGTTGCAAACAATATTTCTTTCTACAACGACTTTAATATCATTAAACTAAAACCATAAAACGATAAAAAATGTATTTGGATAATTTTTCATCAAAATATGTCAACAAGATTATCAAAAACGGGCAATATTTAAATTTTTCTACAACCGTCAAAAAAATAACAATGTTTGCGTATTACCGTCAGTGTCTAAAATAAGACATTTTTTCATTGACATTATTTTTTTACGTTACTATGACCCCGTGTGCAAAATACTTTGCACATCATATAGGTACCTACTATAAATTCAATTATCGCCTGTTTTTAATAAGCTTATTGACATTTGACGACAAATAACCAAATTCATTGTTCATCAAGGTATACACTTATTATTTAATTATTATTTACAATACTAATGTTAATTATGCAACCACTACAAGATGTAATATTTACTCCTGAAGAACCTGCTGCTCGGAGGGTAGAGGTTAAATTATTATCATTCGTTTTTGAACTAGATGGAACTGGATTTAAATTTAAAGTTTCACAATCGAGAATTTTATTTGAAATACTAATTTAATTATTTATTGAGTCCTACACATCCTTCGGCCACGGTTGAAGATTTCCATTCTCCATGGCGCTTTAAACTAGTGATGTCACATGTCACCTCCTGCGATAGTAAGAAGTGTTGCAGTCGTCCTTCGAAAGCAGTATATGATTCAGGATTTGCTTTTCTGAGATATTTTGGTATTAGGAATGGCATTTTTTCAATTGATTTAATTGCAACAACCTGGTTAAAGCATCTATTATTTAGATATTTCAGATTCGCCGTGACGATGCATAGCTTAAACGAAGAGCTGCATATTTTTTGTAAAGTTCGATATATTCTAGTTTTGAAACTATGGACACGCGCTACATGTTTGTTTTTGTATCGGGAACTTTTACTATTAAAATTGAATTTTTGTCCTCGATATCATCAAGACTAATTTTTGTTAACTCCTCCTGGCGACCAGCACTCAAGATACCCACAATCAAAACAATCTAAAACAATAATTATTCTTTATACCAATAGTAAAATTTAAAATAAGATAATTACCTTCACTAATAAATAAATGTTATCATCTGCCTCAGTTAAGAAATGACTAATTTGCTCTCGCTTTTTTTAGAAACGGGAGCAATTTTGGAAACTTGCTTATATTCACGTTTTCCTTGACAATAATAGTTGACTTGAACATAGAGTATATTGACCATAATGTGGACGATTTGATTTCTTTCGAAGTTTTCTCATGATATACCAGTAAAATATTTTCGGATACTTCTTTGACGTTTTTTCTCACACACCATATTTTAAATTGTTCATACTGCCCTTCATACTGTCGTCTGGATTTTTCCGGTTAAAGACTCAGTGTAATAAGTTTGGCTGCATCTGATATTTCTGGTGGGGTACAGGATAAATCATCTTCACTTTCAATGCTCTCCATTAATATATTATTTTACTTTAAAAAAACCCGCAATATTTAGCACTCACAATATCGAAAACGTCAGTGAAAAACGTTTGTTGTCAAATATATTGGTTTCCGTAGTTATATCTGGGATTGAGATTCAACTAATATGTTTTTAAAAATTAATTTGCATTAAATATTATAGTACAAAAATATCGATTCATGGTTTTAGTTTAATGAAATTAAAGTCGTTGTAAAAAAAATATTGTTTGTAAGTCTTGTTCGAAATTATCTAGTCATCTCGAACAATTTTTTGACTCGGCTACGCTTCGTCAAAAATTTTTTGTTCTCGATCACCAAAGTAGTATTTCGTACCTTAGATACAAAAATAAATATTATAGTATTTAGGTATATATGATGCAAAATAATATTTTTCTTTTTTTTTTTATTTTACAATTTTATGGTTCGTCGGCGTATCTGAGGCCATCTTGAACCGGTCATCGACCGTACGGTTTTTAATCGTGCGGTCTACCGACTGAGGAGTGTGAAACAGCACCTTCATCCTACGAGATATCCGATCTCATCCGGCCTGTCCGGCGTGAATAGGATGGTTTTGATGTCGATTCATTTTACACTCTTCCCTAAGACAAGAGCACGCGGTGTTTCCCAAGCGGTCACCCATCCAAGTACTAACCGCTCTCGACACCGCTTAACTTCGGTGATCTGACGAGAATCACTTTTAAACTTCTTTATTATCCGATTTCTTTGTATAATGCCAACTTATAACTATCTTAGCCTAGCCTAACCTAATGTAGAACACCAAACTAAGCTAAGCTATTTACAGAGTTGGGCGCATACGGACCGTAAGCATACGGCCCGAAATGCGCCCAAATAACCAGACCTTAAGCCTGGCGGCCGATGTTTTGGCCTATGGTTACGGCGACACTTTAAATAATTTTCTGTAGAACTCGCGTTCCGGCAGGTGCCTTTACGGGTGCTATAATACATGTTTGTTACTCCTATGAGTAACGAGAACCGGTGCTTTATGTGTCGCTAGGCCCTTGCCTGCAAAATAATATTAATGAAAAAATGTCTTATTTTACACACTGACGTTAATGCGTAAACATTGTTATTTTTTGACGGTCGTAGAAAAGAACTTTTAACACCTTTGACATGCGTAGTAGAAATCGACACGTCGAGACGTCTCGTTTTCTGGCGAAAGATATTGTCGACTTCAGGCGATTATTTGTCAACACAGAGTGTCAGTCGAATAGAAGGAAAACTAGATATTAATAAAATTCTATGTGACACGAAGTCCCATTGTAGGAGATTAAAACAAATTTCTTTGCCCCAATGCTTATGGTTGTGCAAGCATACCCAAATGCAGGCGCATCTGGATCAAAAATGCATGACATTCGTCTAGAGGAATGCACTGTAATTCGACTAATTTCTACATAACTGGTCTTCTCTGTATAATATTTGAAGTATTAATTCTAGATGTTTGCAAGATCTAAGAGCCGTCGGCCCATTTGCCGAGTATCCGTCGTGGCAAACGCTAAAACCATTAGCAGAAGCCGCGAAGTTAGCTGCGGAAAATAGTCCAATCACTGACCCGACCGGATGTTATGCAAATGAGTTTTTGGCCGAACAACCTATGCCAGATGACGGAGCCTTTTGCTACATCGCTCTAACTGGAGATCTGGTGTCCAGCAATCTAACGCCGAATTAAATCTAAATATTTACTGGAGTAATGTATCGTGAACCGTGTGTGTTGTTGTGATTTATTTTGAAATAAATTTGTCAACTACACAGAAAAAGACGTTTTATTGAATTAATCCAAAGAATTAAACATTTTTAATAGGTATAGTAAGAAAAATTATCTTTTAAAAACAAAAATCATGTACCTAGTTTAATTAACACATTGTCAGTTTGCTAAATTAAATGGTAGGGTTTCTTAATTTAATAAAATAATTAAATATTGAATATACTAAACTGCTTTCATACATTGACCGGCAAAAAGTTCGCAACATATGGGAAAAAATTTTATTAACGGACTTTCGAAAAATCTTCTCTGGGGAATCGGATGTGCATGTCCCATAACCTTAAAATCAATTTTGGCATACGTCACGTGACCACTGGTATGGCAGAAAAGTTTAAGAAACGAATATGAAATCATCAGAAATCAGATTAGTTGATGAGATATCGAAAAAATTCCAAGAATGGGGGAATTGGGATATCTACTTGAAAAAACATAAAATCGAATTTTTTTGCAAATATTTTTTTACCGTATTAAGAATTTCCATATTTTTCCTTTCTAATAGCTTCCTTAAAGTAAAACTGACGTCTGTTAAACACAACTAGAAATATTCTTTTGTTTTTCTGACAATTTGGAGCAAAAATTAAAAAAGACTTGGGTGCCAGCTGTTGCAATAGTCTATTTCTAATACCTTATCGATATTTTTTATATCTAGATAATCTGTGATCTAAAGAAATCCCTAAATTCATTAATCCAAAACAAATTTTATTTATAACCGTAAAACGGAATTTTAAATTTTAAAAAAATCTAACAATTAATAAAATTAAAATTATTTTATTGAGTCAAATAAACAACAATTTGAGTCAAAAAAAACTATATTAGTAATAAGTACTAAATAATTTTATTAATATTAATAACACCAAAATTAACTTAAATTTAAAAATTTAACCGACTATTAAAACTCGGTATGACCGATATTTCGCTCCATACTAATATTGTTCGAGATACCATTTCTTTTGAAACATTTCTGAGCATTTTGGGAGTTATTAGGTCTACCCACAGTTTATAATAATTTGTTCCAAATGTTCAACATTTCTAAAGGGCCGCTTTTTGTAAACCTGTTTTTTTTTTAAGTACCCTCACAAAAAAAAGTCTAAGGATGAAAGGTCGGGGGATCTGGGTGGCCAGTGATTTTCGGCGAATTGGCCTATCCACTGATTGCCAAACTCCTCATTTAACCAGCTCCTTACTTCAATAGTGGAGTGAACAATAGCGCCTACTTGCTGAAGGTACAGATGCCTTCTTTGTATTAATGGAAGATTATCTAGGAAGCCTGACAGTTCATTCTGTAATAATAATAAGTACCTAGCAGCATTTAAATTATCACGTAGAAAAAGGGGTCCCACAATTTTTTTATCTAAAATTTCGCACCACACATTTACTTTTAAACTATACTGATCTTTACACTGAATAACAAATCCTGGGTTTTTAGCGGCCCAGTTCCTACAATTTTGCGAACTCACGGTGCCGTTAGAAGTAAAAGTAGCTTCATCTGAAAATAAAATTGTCCTTGGAAAATTAAAGTTTTCTTCGACCATACCCTGAAACCATGCACAAAAGTCAAAACGCGCATCATAGTCTCGATCTTGTAACACTTGCACAAATTTCGGTTTATACGGGAAAAACTTGTTTTTCTTTAATATTCTTCGTACCGATCGCTCTTCGATATTTGTCACCTCCGAAATATGACTAACTGCCACTTGCGGTGTTTCTGAAACTGTAAGTAATACATCCAAAGCATTTTCATCATTAGTCACAGTTTTCTCGTGAGGTAGTTTGTACTGATTTTCTACACTACCAGTCCCCTTAAATTTCTTCAACAATCGCGTAACTGTAGAGTAATGCACAGTTTTATCAGGGTGCCTTTCACAGAATATTGCTACTGCCTCTCGAGCACTCTTGTAATTATCCCCACAAATTAAAATAAGTTCTATTTTTTCTGCGAGGGATAGTGATGAGGGCATTTTAAATACAAAACTTGGCAGATTCCAATTAGAAGTGTCTTGTTTTAATTTCAACGCCTACTTTGTCAATTTTTATTTTGTATATGTATAAATTGTTGTTTATTTGACTGAATAAAATAATTTTAATTTTATTAATTTTTAGATTTTTTTAAAGTTTATCTGCGAAATTCAAAACTTTGTTTTACGGTTATAAATAAAATTTGTTTTGGATTAATGAACTTAAGGATTTCTTTACATCACAGATTATTTCGATATAAAAAATATCGATAAGGTTATTAGAAATAGACTATTGCAACAGCTGGCATCCAAGTGTAAACGAATTTTTTGAATTATTGCTCCAAATTGCCAGGAAAACAAAAGAATATTAATAATTTCTAGTTGTGTTCAAGTCAGTTTTACTTAAATGAAGCTATTAGAAAAGAAAAATATGGAAATTTTTCATTCGGTAAAAAAATATTTAAAAAGAATTTCGATTTATTGTTTTTTCAATTATAAACATTTTTTATTCTTGGAATTTTTTCGATATCTCATCAACTAATCTGTTTTCTGATTATTTCATATTCGTTTCTTCAACTTTCCCGCCATACCAGTGGTCATGTGACGTATGCCAAAATTGATTTTAAGGTTATGGGACATGCACATCCGATCCCCCAGAAAAGATTTTTTGATATTCCGCTAATAAAATTTTTTTCCCATTTGTTGCGAACTCTTTGCCGGTCACTGTAAAGGAGCAAAATAAATGTTATTTTTAAAAATATCATACTTACTTGAAAGAAATATTTAGTATTTCTAAAGAATTGTTTTTTTCATTTATAAATATGTTGCTTTTAAAGTAATAATATAAAGACTTAATAAATTTATTTATATATTCCTATAAATTTACCGTTTCATTTTGTTGCTTTAAGTAAATATATTTTTGATTTTACTAAGCGATATTTTTAAAATTATTGTAGTATTTATTTATTTAAAAAAAATTTTGTATCTTATTGCACAGACAAATGATTACTTTTTTAATAACTATTGACTGCTGTACTTTTTTTGCATCTGGAATATATTTTTAAATTCCGATGTAAGCTGAATTATAAATTGTTTTTGATCTTCGTATTTAATTAATATATTACTGTATTCTTCCATTGACTTTACGATCCTCTCTGCTATATCATTAACAACTTTTAAGATTTTAACTAAAGCTAATCCTTTATTTAATTATCATTTGAATACCAGTCTGAGGGATCAATCAATAAAAAATTACTATTTATCTCATATGTTATGGAAAAACTGGAAATATTGAGATGATAATATAGAATCAATATTTATGTTATATAAAGTATTCATATCTTTTGCATCTATATTCTTTTAATTTTGATGTCATGCTAAGTTGTTTTCAGAATAAATTAAATATTTAAAAATAAAAAAATTAGTGATAATATGCGCAAAGCTGACAATATTTTTCGAAAGGCATTATAAACAAATAAAGAATAATTTATTATATATTTTTAAACAAATTTTGGAAAAGAATGAAATTTTTTTTTCATCTTGCTAGAACTCTTTTAAAATTATAATAGCTACAAATCTGTATTCTATAGAATAGCTACTATTATAAGGTTGAAGTTAACCTAGTTTCAAATTTTTGGACCAGTTACTTTGGCTGGAATAAAAAATTTATTGTTCAAATCCCCTGTTATTCATATAGGGATTAAGAATAAGGTAGAAAATTAATTTCTAACCCTTTGAGCGTTTGGGAGCATAAAAATTCAAAGATTGTCAAACTAGGGACTATCCTAATGCATATAAATGTTACATTAATAGGTTTGAATTACTTAAAATGAATCATTTCTAATATAAATCTAAACAAATATATCTTTGTGTGTACATTTATAATTATTGATTTTATGGTCATTATGTATATATACTTTCATAAGTATGAAAGAGTTAAACAACAAATTCAATTTTCTAAAGACAACATATAAATGCCTAATAATAAGAAAACGACGAACACAGAAACGCATTATTTAATTTCAAAACAAAAATTCCTTTTTAGTAGTGAGATGGACTAAGGTTACATTTTGTTTGTAGTTTGGTGATTGATCCAATGCACTTTTGCTATACTAGACGAGCTTACTGGGGACTTCTTTTAAGTCTCGCTTAAGGAATATACTATATTACAATAAAAAGTCAGTATTTACATTGACTTAGGAGCTTGACTTGTGTCGCTAAACAAATCTGTTATCACTCAATTTTTATAACATTCCTTTGTAATTTAAACAATTCTTTGGGTAGGCGTGCAAAAAGTTTATCTAAATAATTATTCTAGTACGTAAATTAAGTGATTCATAAATAAAATTTAAACGGTTAACTTAGATTTCAATAACAATTAATAATATCAATGATCCTCGCGAAAAAATCAGATAAAAAGAAAAAGATAATGCCCGGTATTTATACCGATTGTCCCAATAATAATGCTGAAAGTGGAGATTTCAGCAAACAAGTTACGGATCAGTAAGAAAGCAAGGCGTGTTTGGTATGAGTTTTGGAATAAAAGAAAAGGCAAAACTTATAGTAGTTAAAAGAAAAACACATTGATAAGAAAGTATTTATTGTGTAGTTGTTGTTTAAATACAGCAGGAAACCAAAAGGGACACCCTGTATATTATGCATACCAATTAAAAATTAGGCATTGATAATAAATTAATTAAGTTGTACATCACTTCAGTAGTACATACGTGTACTAAATGCTTATAAATATAATTATGTTTACAGTCGGATTATTATGACAAAGTCATTATATTATCCGGTTAGTTATGGTAATTGGTTATAAAGCATAATAATGATAAGTTACACAGTGGTTACAGTTTTGGTTGGTAAGTATAACTAAAAAAAAAGAGTAAAATCACTTTTTTTGAAGTTAGACATTGTAACGGCTTTCAACGCGACAATACTCTAAGATGATTTTTCCCTTTAAACCACATATACAGGGTGTTTCCTAACTACGGTACGAAACTTCAAAGGGTGATACGTAAGGTCGTTTTAGAATGAACATATGTCCGGAGTTGCTTCGTTTCTGAGATAGAGTTGAAGTTTAAAAAAAGACGGTCATAAATATCCTTAAACCGATTTGGTTGAAATCTGGTTTAGTTATTTGAAGTAATAAGGCGCTTATTTAGCCCTAACTAGATTGAAATTATTAGGTCCAGTGGCGTCTCAGTGGGCACCACAGCCAATTATTATTGAGAAGAAAAAGTACGCCACTCCCTTTTTTTTTTAGTTTTTTTATTTGCTCAGATTAAGCAACTACAAATACAACTTTTTGGTCTCTTGTGTTTTTTTCATATCTGGCTTTCTATTGCGATAAATCGTTATTTTTTGCATTTTAAACAGTAATGCACTAGATTAATGACCTCAAAATCGTACAGTAATGGGTCACTTTACAGCATAGCAACCATTACAGCATAGCAACCATTACTGCATAAAACGTCAATGTCATTCAAAACACAATTTTACAAGAAAGAAATTCGTTTATTTTAAATCTTATTACAATAAAGATTAAAAGAACAATTATTTAAGTTAGAAATGGATGCAACTGCTGACCTCGCCGTATTAAGTAGTTGTTGCTGAACATTTGAACATCCGTATTTTCACTGATAAGTATTGTGCTTTTGATCATAGAGTACGTAGACCATAAACTGGAAGCTTTGAGGACTTTTGCCTAAAACAAATAACAAAATTAGTACCTATATACCACACTTTAACCACATAAAATAGCTTACCTTCTCGTAAAAGTATGCCAGCATCAAATTTTCGTCAATGCCTTCAAAATTCTTGGTGTTTCTCCACTCGCAGAACATATTATATGCTTTCTCGTATCTTTCCTTGGATTTTACTGGAAGCAAACTTGAAGAAGCTTCGCGGGCCGCATTCAGGATATCTTCCAAGTCGTTTTCATTAGCTATTTCCATAATTCTTGTAAAATTCACTCTTCAAATATGATTTTATTTGGATGCTGTCAATAGTCGTCAAACACAAAAAAACATCTTGTTTATATTGCTAAGTTACCGAGAAGTCATACTACTAAGTTTTTGTAGATTTTCTTCAGTAACTATTCTTTTTAGATTTTAATATGAAATGCAAAATAATTAATTACTTACAAAATGCGAAAAAATAGTATACGCACCTCGTCAGAAAAGTGATTTTACTTGACTCGTATGGAAATTAAATCCTCGCTTCGCTCGGTTTCCAACTAACCATACTCGTCAAGTAAAGTTCCACTTTTCTAAACTTGATACGTAATGTACTATTACATTACTAGATGCCAAAGTTAATTTTTTGGTGTGAGGAGGTTTTTGAATAGCCTAGGTGATTCAATACATCCGAACATCAAAAAAGGCTTTCGCATCGTGTGATGTATTAAATTTTTTCTACCACTATTCTCTGATCAATATATTATTAAGTAATGAACTTTGATTTTATTCAAATTATATAGATAAAATAAGGTTTTTCTAATTTTGTCTCGAAAAATAGATATTTCGAACGCGCTAGCGAGTTCGAAATATATCCATTTCGAACTCCGAATTTTATTTTTTAAAAGTTGGCATTGGTTATATTTAAATGTTTTATTCTGTTGACGTCTGACGTTTCCTGTTATTGTTATCCATGAGAAAAGAAAGTTTTCGGGATTTCTCGGGTAAAAGTTGATTTATCGTTTTATTAGCAATATCCCTTAACTCAGGGGGAGTTAAACTTAGATTATCATGCTCCATATTTTTTTAATTATAATTATGAACAACTCTATGAAATATTAAATCACAAATTTCGTGACAATGACACAAAGAAAATATTATTTATTGTCAAGGCTACTATGATAAAAAGAAATTTAGAGTATTACCAACATAGAATTTAGACACACAAATTTACAAAATTTGAAGGATTGATTTTCTTTTTAAATATGTATTTTCTTATTGAAAAAAATACAAAATAGAAAAAATAGTATAAAGTACGTGTTTTATAAAGCAGTTAGAGCACTTGTCCCGTTAAAAAACTCGCCGCAAGCGGCTCGTTTTTTAACATGGACGCGTGCTATAAGATGATGCTTTATAAAACATGTACTTTAATATACTATTTTCCACCTGTAAAATAATCCATGACAATTAGTTATTTGAGTACTGTCAGAGTCTGTCAGTTCGAATTTTTTAATTTCACTAGTCTCTCAAATTGACGAAAATGTGATGTTAGCGTACTTCTTAGAGAAATCTGAAGCCTTATCACCTCCGTCCCTATGGTCACAATATTCCATGCTCAAATTGACTATGACTATTCGTATTTTTTTGTCCTGGCACCGAAAGTAGTATTTTCGTAGCTAGAAACATACTACTTTCGTAGCTAACAACGTATAATATTCAGGTAACTCTAATGATTACTTTCGTGATCTTTCGTGTTGCTAGAGCCCAAAGGTTATTTATACAGTAGTAGAAAAAAAAAATTAAAACCTGAATCACTGCTAATTGACAACTCTGAATTTTACTGATAATATGACAATACTATCACTGTCAGCTGCTCTCCAAAGCAGGTAGGTAGGTACTTCATTTGGCCTTGGCAATAATTTGTTATAAATAGCAGATGTGGTAAGCCAAAAATGTGATAATAAAAGTAAACCTATTAAAACCAGTCGGGCATTTTATCAGAAGGTGGACATATCGCTCATTTACTGTAAGGCCAAAATTGTTTATTTATTATTTTAGATTGTGATTTTATGTTGTCCATGGATAGCTTTTAGAATGAGTTGTATTTGTAGTTGCTTAATCTGAACAAATAAAAAACTAAAAAAAAGGCAGTGGCGTACTTTTTCTTCTCAATAATAATTGGCTGTGGTGCCCACTAAGACGCCACTGGGCCTAATAGTGTCAATCTAGTTAGAGCTAAATAAGCTCCTCATTACTTCAAATAACTGAACCAAATCGGTTTAAGGATATTTAAGACCGTTTTTTTTTTAAACTTCAACGCCCTACCCTGTATCTCAGAAACGAAGCAACTCCGGACATATGCTCATAGGATTTTTTTTTCTTAAAACGACCTTACGTATCACCCTCCGAAGTTTCGTACCGTAGTTAGGAAACACCCTGTATATATCCAATATATTGATAATGCCGTATTACAGAAATGGCCCCAGTATGCGGTGGTTTGCGGAAAAAATCATTCCCTCCGTGTTTAAATTACTGCTGCCGCCTACCGACCTCTTTCGGATTTTGAGGAGAAAATTACCGTAATTGCAGGTTTAACGCTTTTTGGATCGTTTATTAATTATTTTATGCTGAAACTTAAATGTAACTTTCTGTGGTTAGTCGTGTTTGCAGTTTAAAAAGCGTGTTTAATAATGAGTTTATTAATGTTTCCAAAATTACCAGTATCAAAGAGTTTGTCAATGCCTACATCTTGCAGTTTTTGGTTTAATTTTCTGTGAGAAGAATATATAAATTTTATGAAGCCGCTGATTTTTAGTAAAAATGATAAAAATATGTTCACATTTCTCGCCATTGCCACTTACAATAGCCAGTTTATACTCAAAGATACTGCCTAATATTCTACGAGTGTCACAACGCATCAAGCCAAATACAAACAGGGACAAAATCGGCCCTGGAAGAATATGTCACCACCTACTCCCCGACTAGTAGCTTCGCCCCTCGCCGCGACCGTCCAAGCAAACCTAACGAGAGTCGTAGCTCTTAAGGGAACCTAAGACTTGCCTTAAGTAAGACGCTTACTGAAAGACCCACGTTTTGCGTTAGGGGTCGACTGCAAAAAATTAAATTTATATTTTATTAATTGCAGGCAACGGGCAAATAGTTTTAAATCTTTGTGGACCGTTGGCGGTTCAGTTCATCGGGAGGAGTAAGCCAGTCTCTCGGTACCTCCCTAATGCAAGATCGTGCGATGAGCAGATTCAGGGAAACGTAGGTTCATTTGTAACAGTCGATAATAATCATCTTTATTAGGCATACCTCATCTTATTAACTTTGCAATAAGCCCACCGTGTCAGACCTTATCAAACGCCTTGCTGACATCGACAAAAACTCCCGTAATGAATAGTATGTTAAAGTTATTTTGTAGGTATATTAGAAGTCGTTTGGCACAACGTACAATGAGCAAACGAAAAACCAAACTGCTCTGACGGTATCGTATCGGCATCTATGCATTTAAAGACATTTTAGCAAATCGTACCGATCCGAGTTGTTTCAGTGCGCGTCCTGCTTTATTTCGCCATGCACCAAAAATCATTAAAATCGAAAATTAACATGTTTTCGAGAAATTTTAGATCTCCTGATTTATTTAAGATAACCCCAGTTTTTACTTTTAGCCTGTTTATTGGCAACTTCTGGAGATATAAGTCAAACCTGGACATCACCGATATATCCTGACCTATATTCAAATGACACATCCGTAAATCCCTTAGAGCAACCAATTACGGAAGAAGAGGACTCTTGGATAGGATCTCTGATTAATATAGGAGCCATTGTTGGATCAATACCGGCTGGTTTAATTGCAGATAAGCTTGGAAGAAAAATTACTCTCCTGTGTATAGCAGTACCTCATTTTGCAGCATATTTAATATTTTCTTTTGCAAATCATGTTTACCTCTTTTATATTGGACGATTTATTAATGGAGTAGCCCTTGGAGCAGGCTATGCTATCCTTCCCATGTATGTAGCCGAAGTAACTGAGGACTCTAACAGGGCTTCTCTATCAGTATCACTAAATGTATTTTGGACGCTTGGAAACTTTTTGCCTTACGCTATTGGGCCGTATCTACCCATCATGACCTTTAATCTTATTCTGGCTTGTGTTCCCCTTACCTTTTTCTTACTGTTCCTGGTTATTGGGACTGAAAGTCCTTACCATTTAGTGCAGAAAGGAAAAACTGAAAAAGCTAAGGAAACTCTAATAAAACTTAGATCTTGCAGTACAGAGACCGCTGCTCAGGAAGTTTTACAAATACAAGAAGTGTTGAGCCATTATGAAAATGGAAGCCTCTCCGATATTTTCACAAACCCAGGGTTAAGAAAAGCTTTGATAATATCGTTGCTGCTTTTGATGTTTCAGCAACTAGCAGGTATCAATGCGATTACATATTATTTGCAACCCATCTTTGAGGCGTCTGGCGTAAACTTATCTGCAGCTGTATCATCAACGATTTGTGGGGCTTTTTTGTTTCTCACTAGCTTTACGGCTCCTTACGTTATTGAAAGGGCAGGGAAAAAAATACCACTGGCTATCGCTGCATTTGGCGATTGCATATCTCTTGCAGCTGTGGGAATTTTCTTTTATATTCATGACAGCACTACTTTGTCCACAGATAAAATATCTTGGCTTCCAATAGCTGGTGTAATAAGTTATATATTTTTCTTTAATTTGGCCTTTGGTTCAGTACCATGGACTGTAAGTTCAGAATTGTTTCCGAATAATGTTAAAGCAATCTCTGCATCAGCAGTGGCATGTTGTTGCTGGACTTCCTCATTTTTCGTAACTAGATTTTTTAATCTTTTAAATGACAGTGTTGGTAGAGCAGGGACGTTTTGGATATTTGGAGGGTGTTGCCTTGTTGCTGTTGTTTTTGTTCTGAGATGGGTTCCGGAAACAAAAGGCAAGAGCTTCATTGAAATTCAGCAAATGCTACAAAATAGACCAAGGACTGCGACAACGGAGATCCATGATAAGTACTGACATGGGCTATCAAAGAATTTTTTTCAGTGGTGCAGAGAAATTATATTTAATGGAAAGGTCAAGATAAAATATGAACTAACGTGAAGACTTCGAAAGAAGAATGAAAATAAGAAAGCTAATGAATGGAAATAACAGAACTTTTCTTTATATTTTATTTTTTTAAACAACTAGGATTAACATGATGGAGGAGGGTTATAGGAAAAATTGTAAATATTCGTAAAGCTGAAAATATCGAATTTTTCTTTAATTTTTTTTAGGCGGCCTCTTGCGTGTTTTTGAGAATTGTTTAAATTTTTCCGCTCAAAGGTCAGGTTGTTCCTGCTTCTAATTTTGGGGATTTTGCTTTTTCTCTTAAAAATCACTGATGAAACTTACACTAATTTATCTATTCACTAAAATAACCGATTTCGTTCAAAAAAATCTTGACAAAAGTGCGATTTTAATTAAGAACTTGACAATAATTGTAACTAAATCGCCAGTTTAGAATTTGGCCTTTCAAAATGTGGGGGTTTGCCATGTTTATTTATTTTACTAAAAGGTGGGTTATTCTAACTACAGCAAATTTCCATTCTTCTTCGGCAAGGGCCATTGGAGTAAATTGGGCTGACGTGAGGTGATCAACTAGCTTAGGTTAATTTTGGTTAGTTCAGGTTAGTTCCACAGTAATTTTTTTCTGGTTAGTTTCAGGCTACTTCCAGAATTGGTTAGTTTAAGTTACTTGCTCCTGCATTTCTACACTAGACATACGTGGGTTCCCGATTCAAAGTACGTGAATCACAGGAAAATACAAATATTGCTTTAGGTAACCATGGCAACAGTATACTTTCGTGTAATGGTGATTTAAATCCATAATTTTTTTACAATTTTAATTTTTTTCGTTGATTCTTGCATAGGCGCATGGTTTTTTGCTAATGGGAGTCGGATTCTATGATAAAGCAAAATAATTGCGCCGCAGGCTACATGTTTTTGGGACCACGGCCAAGATTTGTCAGAAAATCATCCAAGTTGACCTATTTCATGTTTTTGTTTATTAAGCAAATTTCGTAAATTTATTGCGTCAGTCAAATTGCGATTTTCTTATGTTGAACAAGATTGATGATACGAATAGTTTCTTCTTATAATCAATTTTCTTGAGCCAGACATCAGTCTTTTGCTCTTGTTTTTTGTTGTAGATATCTGGTCGATAACAATTTTGAAAGGTCGTGATTTTGAATTTTGTATTTGATTTTTTTTTCATCTTCTTCTGTTTTTGTCTTACGTGCTTTTCTTATTCTCTTTAATACATATCTGTATTATTTATCAGGGGGGGAAGAGTCAATCTTTAGGGAATTTGTGTTTCGAGTTTGGTAATGAGTGTATGTGTGTGTGTCTAAAATGAGTCGATTCGTGATTTAATTTGTCCATTCGTAAGTCCCTGTGCAGTACGTCTGTCGGTACATGTCTTTGAGCGTCCGTTATTATGCGTAAAACTCTATTTTGTAATATTTGTAATTTTTTCAGTCTCGTCTTGTTTACGGTGCACCACGTAGGTACACCGTATGTAAGTACAGGTCTTATTATTGTCTTGTAGATCAACGTTTTCGTCTTGATGCTTATTTTGCTTCTTTTGTTTAATAATGAATAGACTGCACTTAATTGGTCTTGTGCCTTTGCAAGTCTCTCTGTCACGTTGTCGTTCCACAATAATTTTCTGTCAAACGTGAGGCCAAGATATTTAATCTTGTTCCTCCAATTAATTTTTGCATTGCCCACTCTTACTCTTTTTGAGATAGTTTTGTAATAGCTTGGGTCTTACCATCATTTAGACAAAGTTTCCAAGAGTCCAACCATCTTTGAAGGAGATTGATATGGCGTTGCAGACAAAGAACTACAACCCAGGGCAACTTCGAGGTTGCAGTAATCGCAGTATCATCTGCGAACAAATACAATTGAATTCGCGGATCTCGCGGAACAGCACTAGTATTAATATTGTTTAGCAAAGAGGCCAGTGGCGACTCCTGTGGCACTCCCGTCTTAATGTTTCTGACGCTTGAAATTGTATTTTCTAATGATACAGCGAATGTCCTGTCCTCGAGGTATGAAATCAAAACTTTTACCAAATAATTGGGCATACTCAACCTTATCAACTTTAGTATGAGACCATTATGCCAAACTTTATCGAATGCTTTAGAAACATCAAAGAAGACTGCTCTCGTTGATTTGCGGTCGTTAAATCCTCTCAGTATGTTAGTCGCTAGTGGCGTTGTTTGGCGCACCGTGTAATGAGCAGCTCGAAATCCAAACTGCTCCGGTGGTCAAATATTGTGGTCCAATACAAAATCGGTTATCCGATTTAGTATTAGTTTTTCAACAATCTTGCCAAGACACGATAATAAGCTTATCGGTCCGTAGCTGACTGCTAACGTTAAATATTTAGGAATAGTTTCGTTTCTGGGGAGGGGGGACCTGACCCCCATTGCTAAGCCTAACGGTTTTTTTTTAACACAATTTGCATTTATTTTAACAAAGAAGTGTATAGTATGAGTTCTACAAGTGATATTTTAGTCGAAATGGCAGAATTTTAAGGATTATATGCAAATATCCTCTACCTGTAAGGAGAAAAAAATTAAATATTATTCTCTCAAAAACAATTAGAGACCGACGAAAAAAAGTTTGGTTAATGTTTTTTAAAAATATTACTGGATTGTATCTAATTAGTGTTATAAACATATTTTTCTGTTACCATTTAGTGGGAAGGCATGTGTCTCCTCTTACTTTTCCGTAGGATATCTATGAGTGCTAATAAACACCTGTATTTTGCAAGTATAAGGGCTTAAATAAACAATTGTTATGTAAAATCGTAAATCATGGAGTAAGATATTATTATTTATTTTCAAATTTAGTATTTAAGCATTTATTTATTATGTTTGAGTACGTACGTAATTTTAAATATGTAGTTACTGTAATAAATTTAACAATAATTGAAACAAGACAAAAATAAATTGATTTTGGTCATGCCTTGTGAATTATTTTATAAGTTGTTCATTTGTTTGAAGCATGGTATGATATTCAATGCATGTGTGGTCAAGTGATCAGCTTTGACAATTAATAGTGATTTTAACGGCTTAATTAATATTATAAGTATAAATGAAGAACAGGCTGGAACAGCATTTTAGCAATTAATGCAACCAAACATACACGACAGCAAAATAAAACATTTGTGAACATCATTACCAACCTTAGAAAAATAAAGAACACTGCTTCTTTAAAAGTTCATTACGATACTGAAAATGATATCGAAACAGCTTTTTTATGAAACCAAATTCGAAAATAGTATATTAAAGTACAAGTTTTATAACGCTCATTTTAGCGCACGCGTCCATGTTAGGAAACGAAAAATTGTCCGTTATAAAACTCGCCGCATTTTTCTAACATGGACGCGTGCGCTAATAGCTCTATAAAACGAGTGCTTTATAGTATTTTTTCTATTTTGTCATTTTTTTCAATAATAAATCCATATTTAAAAAGAAAATAAAACATACAAATTTTCAAAATTTTTAGGTCTAAATTTTATGTTGGTAATGCAATCAATTTATTTATCATAGTAGCCTTGAAATCAACAAATAATTTTATTTCCGTGTCAGCCATTTTGTCACGAAGTTGTCTAATTTTTCTAACATACCTACATAATTTTAAAATATGGAGCAAGATGAGTTTAGTTTAACTCCCCCGAAGTTAAGGGAATTGCGGTAAATTTTATAGTTCAGGTTAGTTCAGGTTAGCTATCTTCATTTCATAGAATTAATGCAACCACACATACACGACAGCAAAATAAAACATTTGTGAACATCATTACCAACCTTAGAAAAATAAAGGAAACTGTTTCATAAAAAGTTAATTACGATACTGAAAACGATATCAAAACAGCTTTTATATGAAACTAAATTAGAAAATAGTATATTAAAGTACATGTTTTATAAAGCATCATCTTATAGCACGCGTCCATGTTAAAAAACGAGCCGCTTGCGGCGAGTTTTTTAACGGGACAAGTGCTCTAACTGCTTTATAAAACACGTACTTTATACTATTTTTTCTATTTTGTATTTTTTTCAATAAGAAAATACATATTTAAAAAGAAAATCAACCCTTCAAATTTTGTAAATTTGTATGTCTAAATTCTATGTTGGTAATACTATAAATTTACTTTTATCATAGTAGCCTTGACAATAAATAATATTTTCTTTGTGTCATTGTCACGAAATTTGTGTTTTAATATTTCATAGAATTGTTCATAATTATAATTAAAAAAATATGGAGAATGATAATCTAAGTTCAACTGAGTTAAGGGATATTGCTAATAAAACGATAAATCAACTTTTACCAGAGAAATCGCGAAAACTTTCTTTTCTCATGGATCACAATAACAGGAAACGTCAGACGTCAACAGAATAAAACATTTAAATATTACCAATGCCAACTTTTAAAAAATAAAAAAACGGTATCGTAATAGATCTGTTTCGATACTGAAAACGGTATCGTAATAGATTTCTTATGAAACAAAATTAGAAAATAGCTATATATTTATAAGTTACGAAATAAGGGTCTTTCAGGCACGCGTCGTGAAAATTGTCCTACGAGGCGAAACCGAGTTGGACAACACGTCAGAGTGACTAAAAGACGTTGTTTCGTAACGAATGGTCTACAATATTTTTTCTACGGCCGTTTTATAATAAAAAACTTAATTTATTTTACCAAACATTTTATTACCTGTGTTTCATTTACCCCTTTCATGTCGAGAAAATTGACAAAAAAAAGCCCGAAAGAATTTTGTTCTCAAAAACTGCGGCAAATATTAAGTAAAAAATGAGTGATTTAGAAGACTAAGACAGTAAAAATGCCGCAAATGAGGCAATGGGGGAGTTTGTATGAGGACATCTACGAAAAATTCAAAAACTGGTATGAAGAAAAAAAGGTAAAAACTTTCGTCGTTTTGGCATATTTTTTACGATAATCCGATGCCTATAAGCCAATACCTTTGTGGAGTACTTACTCAATGCTTGGAACGATGGTTTATTTAAATAAAAATGTTGATATAAAGACATTTACAAACCTAATCGCATTTTTGAAAAGGAAATCTTTGGGGTATAAGCCTAAAAAGTCGAAAGTTTTTTCCAAGGAACAAATAGAAAGATTTGTCAAAGAAGCAGACGATAAGAACTATTTATTGGGCAAAGTCATTCTTATTGTGGGAATCTCTGGAGCATGTCGCAGAAAAGAACTCGCATATTTAAAGATGAATAATATCGAAATTTCGGAGTCTTTAATTAAAATAACCATTCCAAACAATAAAAAAATTTTGCAAGAAGCTTTGTAATTAGCGAAGGCTCTATTGACGGCATCAACTTCTTGAATATTGTATGAAAGTACGCCCAATTACGTCCAGCACACATAACCCATGAAAGATTTTTTATCACGTACAGAAACTCCAAATGTTCCAGAATTCCAGTGGGCTTTAATACCATTGGAGCAACACCAAAGAAAATTGCTGAGTTCTTGGGGCTTCCAAAGGCAAATTAATATACAGGCCACTGCTTTCGAAGATCTTCAGCAACTTTTAGCGGACTCTGTAATGTGTAAATCAAAACTCAATCGGTTTAAAATTCTATTTTATTGGTGATAACGCGTTTCGCCCTAAACGGGCATCATTAGACCTTATTAGTATGGTACAGTTAAAATAAATAAAAACTAACCTAACCTAAGTAAGGTAAAACTTATTTTTACTGTTGTATTTAAAACTATGTTTGCCTTTAATTTTGTACAATTTTGCATTGTATTGTTTCATTTTGCACCACTTATCTAAGAAATCAAAAAACGTGTCCATATTTCTCTAAGAGACCTGAATATAATATTCAACCAAAAGAACCAACACAAAGTCCCAGTCTCAAATAATTTAATATTTAAAAAATATTCGGTTACATGTTTCGCCTTTAAGGCATCATCAGACCTGATACACCAAAAAACAATTTAAGAAGAATAAAAATGTCAAAATATAAAAAATATAAAAAAAAAATGATAAACGTTACAATCACATCATTAAATTTTTTTTTTAATTAATTCTAACTGTTTCCCCTAATTAACTCTCTTAAAGAAATAATATTTGCTCCCAGATTTAGGTAAATCAACGCGAAAACCGCAACTCTCTATCTTTGATAATAACTCCAATAGCCCCCAAAAATATTGAAAATGACATACCCTGTACATAATCGTATATTTATTAATTATTCGTTATTGAGTTATATAAGTAAGAAACAATTTGTTAACATTTTTTTGTGAAAGCGTTTCGAAATAGACATATTTCGATATTGATTAGAATTTCGAAATGACACTCTTTTAGGCACTAGTGTCTAAATGTGACAGTTTTAGGCACTAGTGCCTAAAAGTAAAAATGAAACATTAAAATCAATGAAAATATCTATTTATTATATATGTTAAATGTACAATTATGTAAACTGTTGAACTGGATTCTAGAGGCATCTAGCTTCTCTTCTTTGAGAGCAATGTAATTATTAGTAGTCGGAATGGATAAACTGCTAGTACTGACAATGCTAACTTCTGCTTTTGAGTGAACTTCTTTTATTTTTGTATTCGGCGTATTTTTCTGCCCTATGATTCTTTTTGCTATTTCGTTTTTCTGTTCAATGGAATTTTCTATATAACTCTCGGCAACTGAACTTGATCGCCAACCTCCATGACGCTTTAAAAGTGACATGTCCGCTCCAGAATCTGCCAACATTGTTGCAGAGCTGCGCCGGAAGCAATGGCCAGTGTATTCATTGGTGTTGGGGAGTCCGAGGAATTCTGCTATTATTTTTGGCATACCTTCAATTGTATTAATTCCAACTGGCAGGGTACAGCATTTACCACTTCGATATGTCAAGAAAAATCGCTGATGTGTCGTATTCAGTGGACGAAGTTTTGCGTACTAACGAAATAGATCTAAAAAATTGATGCCATCTATTGATCCCTCAGTAATCGTAAACATTCTTGGAACATGAGTTTTTGTGTTCGGAATTTTGACACTGATAAACGACTGACAATCTTTGATGGCATCTAATTTCAAAAATGTGATTTCTTCTCTCCTACATGCTCCAAATACTCCAATGATTAAAACAACTTTGGCTAACAGGAATTCTTTATCATCAGCTTGTTTTATAAAGCGTTCTATTTCCAGCTTCGTAAATATTTTTGATTTCTTTGGCTGATATCCGGTAGCTTTCCTTTTTAAAAATGCAATAAGGTTTGTAAATTTGCAAATATCTACGTTTTTGTTCAGATAAATCATGGTGCGAAGCATCGAATATTTGCTCCACAAAGTTGACGGCCTTAAGGTGGTGGATAGCTTGAGGAAATAGGCTAGTAATACCTTTTCTGTAAAGTTCTCAATATGTTTTTCTTTGGCCCAGGTTTCAAAGTTGTCGTAGGTTTTTTCGTATAAATGTTTCGATTTTTCGGGTACTAAAGTGGATAGCGCAGCTTCAGCAGCTTGTTCAATATCCAAAGACTCGTCAATATCACTCATTTGAAGTAATTTTTTCGAAAAACTTTGCGGGAAAAAAGGCAAAACGCGACGTTCGAACTTGACAATACACTTGACATTAAATAATGCATAAACAATGCCTTAGAAACAGATCGCCTGCCTACTTTTCAAAATGTTTAAAAATACTAATAAAAGCTTAAATTATCAAATTCTCCGCTTTCACAAAAAATCTTGTATATAATTCGTTACGAAACGATGTCTTTTAGCCACTAGACGTGTTGTCCATTTTCACGTCGCGTGCCTAAAAGACACTCATTTCGCAACTTATTGTATAAATAGCTATTTTCTCCTCCCTATATTGCAAACAACGCACTTTGACACTGTTTTGAAGGACGTAAGTAACAATTACCAAAAAGGTATCGATTGCCCTTGACGACGGGTTGTAAGTCAACTTAGGTGGTAATAATTTTTGATAATAAACTGTCAGCTTGACGTTGTTGATAAAATAACAATGCTTATGATGCTATAGAAACCGGTCAAAGCTGTTCATTATTTCTTGCGAAAACTATCTAACTAAATTAATAAAAATCCAAGAATAAATTCTGCGGGGAGGAAAAAAAAATGTAATATACTTCATGGGATGTAAGTATATTTACTTACATCCCTTGTAGTATAAATAACTATTAAGCACGCTGTGCCTAAAAGA
Source organism: Polydrusus tereticollis (assembly GCA_963920685.1). Classification (NCBI taxonomy): domain Eukaryota; kingdom Metazoa; phylum Arthropoda; class Insecta; order Coleoptera; family Curculionidae; genus Polydrusus; species Polydrusus tereticollis. Next base: position 28,727,915 of record OY987331.1, on the reverse strand, counting down.
AGGTTATTTAAAAATCAAAACGACAATTAAAAAGGGGTTATTATAAAACGTCAGTAGAAAAAATTATTTATAAACGTTCCTAAATCTTTGGGCTTATTTACAAGTAGGTAACGCGGTCAGCATTCCAGTAATAAAATTGAATTTTCACAAATAAAGAGCCACTTCAATCAACCGAAATGAAGTTTTTATGCGATCGGAAAAGTCCATTGTGACCATCGATGGGCCATTGTTAACGTCGAGTGACATGTTCGGTTTTCTCATAATGATGTCTACTCGATCTATCACTTACAAACCCTAAATACTTAATCACCTCTATTTCTATTTTATTTAGCTGAACTTTTGTCGCCTCACAAATTTTTAATAAGGGTGTCAAAGAAAATGCAATGGAGGAGTGCTTTTGGTTTTTGTTTGATTTGTCGGACCTTGAAATATATTTAATACAGGGTGGCCATTTGAAAACGAAACAAAGCAAATTTTGGGCACCCCAGGTTATAAAAAAAAAACGCTCAGACCTGTCAATTTTTGATTATATGGGGAAACATTTTATTTTCGCCCCCTGAGAGTCAAACCCCTAGCGGGGGCGACAACTACCCCCAAAATTTTAAGTCGAATGGGGGGTCGAGTGATACCTTGTATTTAAGGTATTTTTATGTAGAATATGACCCCAGAGTTTATTATTGCTACTATCTACCTAGCCTGTACAGTGGCTCACAGGTTGTTTTTGCCTTTTTATTACAAATAATGACTACGATAAATAACATTTGCTGGAGTAAAACTTTGATTTTTTGACAATTCTAGTTTTATTTCTGTGGCTTGTTGCAGATCATATCCTTCGGTTGCGGTAAAGTAGTAAGGTTTAGTTAATTTCGTTACAGAATTGACATAAAAGTGATAATGGTTTACTCAATTGCTGAAAGGGTGCAAATCATTTCATTATTTTTTGGGAGCAATGAATATGCTAATATAACTGTCCAACTGTTTAACCGTTAACATCATAATCGACAAGTCCATCGAAAGTACATTTTGGAATTGCTGCAAAAATTTCGGGAGACGGGGTCAGTAGCTAACAAAAAACGTGAAGTAGAAAATCCATGTTCCAGATCCCACACTGAATACAAGAAAGCTCACGACAGCATGTGATGTTAAAAGAAGCAGCATTCAAACGATATTAAAAAAACACAAGTTTCATCCTTACAATTACAAAGTACATCTGGTACAAGAACTTAACGAAGACGATTTTGATAGGCGATTGGAATTTTGTGAAATTATGAGTGAAAGGGCAATAAATTATCCCAACTTTCTTTTCAACGTATGTTTTTCTAACGAATGCCCTTTTTTCCTAAACGGTACGGTGAATCGTTACAACTGTCGTTATTGGTCTGATTTAAATCCCAGAATATTTCGTGAGGTGCATATGCAACATCCGGAAAAACTAAATGTTTGGGCTGGCATTTTTGGTAACCGTATAATAGGCCGCTTTCTTACCTGGCAATTTAACAGGCGAAATGTATCTGGAATTATTACAAAACGCCATTTATCCAGCGTTAGTAGAAATGATTGAGAATGACGATCAGTACATGGGAAACCACTTAATATTCCAGCAAGACGGTGGGCCACCCCACTTTGCACTCACTGTTCGTCACTATTTGAACTAAATGTTTTCAGGACAATGAATTGGAATGAGAGGAAGTATTGAGTGGTCCCCACGTTCTCCGGCTCTTAGCCCGTTAGATTTTTTTTATGGGGCCACTTGGAAACTAAAATTTATGCATGCCACCCCGCCAACATCTTTGGAACACCTACAACAACGGATAATTGATGAATGTCGTCAAGTTACCCCACAGATGCTTCAAAATGTACAAGAGCGCTGTGAACAAAATCTCTACTATTGCATAGAGGCCGAGGGGCAGCATTTCCAGCTTTTACTGGACTGACTTGTAAGAATATTTTTTGTAATAAAAAAGGCAAAAACAACCTGTGAGCCACTGTACAGGCTAGGTAGATAGTAGCAATCCTAAACTCTGGGGTTATACTCTACATGAGAATACCTTTAAAACAAAGTATCACTTGACCCCCCATTCTATTTAAAATTCTGGGGTAGTTGTCGCCCCCGCTAGAGGCTTGACTTTTAGGGGGCGAAAATGCCAAAAAAATGTTTTCTCCTATAATCAAAAATCGTCGGGTCCCAGCGTTTTTTTTTTTAAACCTGGGGTGCCCAAAATTGGCTTTGTATCGTTTTTCAGTGGCCACCCCGTATAGTTAAATAAATGATCAGAAGAGTCCTCTAAAATATACAGGATATTTTCTAAGTACGGTTCGTAACTTCAGGGTGCAATTCCTTTTAGTCCAAGCTCACACCTTACAATACTAAAAAAATTAAAATGTAACCAAGTTTGTTTTTAAATCTTTATACATAACCCCGTATATATGCATTTTTAAGATCTAATCTATCCAACGAAACCAACATTTTTTATTAACTTTATCTTCAAGTTTAAGCGGTCCTTTACATGTAAACACTGCTCTGTCAGTTTAAAAATACTAACAAATATGGCAGACTTAATTTTTTATAAATAATATACAAGGGTGGATGGAACATTAGAGGTTTACGGCAAACCACTTAAAAACTTTGTTTTTGTACGTAAACAGATATACTCTACACAGCTCAAATATTCTTGACAATACGGTGTTGCCGCTTATACCGGAAAGTAGTAGAAACTTTATTATTATAAATAAACCGCGTTGTTAATAAAGTAAATTATAGTTATCTCTATTAATTTCTTAACAACTTTTCTTATTACTTTCAGATGAATATCTAACACCATTTTTGAGATACAGGACAGACGACACGAGGCAATTAAATTTGGGCAAAAAGTATTAAATCTTTCTGCGAAATTGAATTTACTACAAACTTAAAGTATTCTTCTTTGATACGAACCCACTTATAGCAAATATTTTGTTTATTTAAGCTTGTAAAAATTAATATAATTTGAATTTTATTGGCCGATAGTTCGCAACACAACTGAAAACGGTGCGGTGGCGCCAGCTCTTTCGTTGGTTTGGTTTGACGTTTCATGCAAAACTAACCTTAATTGTTCGTGGTTCCGTGTTGCTGTCCATTTAAAAAAAAAACTCCAGATCTTTTAATAAATTGCATTAAAAAAACTGTTCTATTAAGAGAAACAAAAGTGCACATACCTACATATATCTGTCGATTACGTTGTTTACTATTTGTGAAAAATGCCGAAGCATTTAAATAGTCGGTGCAAAGAGCTAGTAGCTTTTCTAAGAAGCTATTTTCAGGAAGAACTTAACAACAATGGTCTATTGTTACCCTTAACAGCAGTACAGAGAAGTAAATTTAAAGAGTATGTTAAGGTTTAGATATTTTATTTCTACTTTATTAATTTTTAGCGTGTAGCAGCTGCCCTAAATTTGAATATCTCCACTGTAAGCGCAATTTCAACAACAGTTAAGGAAAATAAATTATTAGAATTACCTAAAAATAAACGTTCTCATTCAAAGAGAGTTGTAAATGTGTGAAGATTGGATATTAGTTCTATCCGTTACACTATTTATGGAATGCAGGAAATAAGTAAGTTGTATTATTTAAAAATTATAATATTTTACATCGGTTATTTATAAGCTGCAACTTTTTTTAGTAAGTTTAAAACTTTAAGTTAGAAATTAAAAGCCAGAGAACTGTTTAATGGTTGTCTTAACTCTTTATGAAGCCTCTTCAAGAAAATAGGCTTCGGATGGTAAAAAGATAAACTGAGGCGAGGGCTCATTGGACTTTCCCATATGGCTTTCAAACGACTAGTATTTTTGAAAGAATGCATTAAAGAAAAATAAGAATTCTTGGACCAATTCGTTTTCTTGGATGAAACATGGATATTTAAGAATTGTACCATTGGTCGATCTTAGCAAGATGAAAATAAAAGAAGTGTTAGATCTACTAAAGTTGATGGTAAAACGTATTATGCAGTAAACAAATATATAAAGCATGGGGAATTTTTGTAAATTTATCTTGATTTTATAAAAAAAAAATTGTGTAATTCCCCCACTCGGTTATTTTGGTTACAAGCCTGCAACACTGTCGATATCTAACGTCACTTAAACGGTATGACATGCAACGGTTCTTGTTTTGAAAAGAGTATACAGAGTTACCGATTTTCACCCCACAAATTTTAGTTTTACAAGTTGCAGGCTCAGCCAAAATGACGTAGGTAGTTGTAAAAATGTCTAAAAGGGGATTTTTTCAAATTAAACCCGGTATAATATTATTACTGATTTAAAAAGCTGCTGAAATTTGCTTTTCTATAATGTATACAATACCTAATTAGTCACGTTTGTGGATTATAAGCATTTATATTATACGCGCTATAATGAACATACTATACATATAATGAACTATCCACTCCAGTGAATACACAAATTAACATCAACCTCTGGATAGTGAATAAATAAAACCTCGCTAGAGCGAAATTGCATGCAAATTACGATTGAACGGAGATCCGGAATATGCAGAAGCTGAAATTATGAACACCTTAAAGGTCATGAACACCAAAATCTATGTAGATAGTAGTATGCTCTTAAAATGATAATTTATGGGTATAGGATCAGAATGATGTTGAGGTTTGGAATGACGACCGCCAGCCAGAAAATAAGCAAAATCCAAATTCAGGATGAAGACAGTGACGTTGCTACAAATCCCATTGTAACAGACAACTTGATTTCTATTGGTGCATCATTGAAGTCTTTAAATACTCTTATTCAATGGGCTGAAGAAAAATCGAATGAACTGAAATATTCTAGTGTAGTTGTTCAGTAATAAACGCATAGTAAGTATCCGTGTCTAATTTTATCTGCCCTCTATATAGTAAACGACCTCTATGGAGTGATAAAGCCGTTCATTAATTAGTTCACTATGTCGAGACCCCACTGTATTTCCTTTGTGTGTCAAGTAACTGATTATTTAAATAAAATTAACTGAAAAGCGAAAAAAAACCTCTATTGCCTTTTTTAGCACAATCCAAATGTTTTCATTTGATTTTTGTGAAATTGATAGATTCAAAGTTATTTGCCTCCATCGAAATCCTAAAATTTTAAACGGTTCGGATAAAAAAGTTAGCTGGACTAACCTGAACAAAACGGACATCATTTTTAAATTCTGATTTACCCTAGACAAGGTCTTGGTTACCCTGCAACATTTTTTTTTTGTCGACCAATGTCAATATTCAAATTTACTATAGTTATTATGGTTTTATTGCTATTTTTAAAATTACTGATAGCAAGAAATCAACCATATAGACCCATCTAAGAGTTATTACCAGTACACACCGAATATATATGCAGAAATTATTCAAATCCTTGAAGTATTTTCAAAAAGATAATCGGTGTCACAGGCCATTGAACAAAACGTAAATTTAAATTTACTTAGAGTTATTTAAAATACGTGAAACATTTTCTAAATTTTATGAACACATTTCTTAGTTATAATCAGATAAAATGGTATTTTTGCAATAGAAAGTTTGGCGACCAAAAAGTACGTGCAAAATTACCATAGTATAGGTTAGAGAGTGTAAGTCAAGAAATTATTTTTTGTAAAATATCGGTATCCCATCATCACTAATGTTTCTCAAAAGTTATCTACAAACACGTGCGCAAAAGGTACAATTAAATTAGCAGCTGAGTACAGAAAAAAATATTAATTACGGTTTTTATTTTTTTTATGATGAGGCACATCACTGCAGGATTAATTCTTTATGCGTAGGAAACTATTCACGTTGGTCTTGAATCTTTGGATATTATACTTGTTGGGGAACACGGCCTTAGGGAGGTCGTTCCAGAGTGATGACGTTCTCCAGATGAAAGAATTTTTAAACAGTGTCGTTCGAAGGACACTAAGCTGAACCACGTACAGTACAGCTGCAGTTTCTCGTCGTGTATTTGGACCATGCACCGCGCTCTGGGTGGAATCAAGCGGGCAACCTCAGTTGAGCATTTGCCATGAAAATATTTTTAAAATAGACTCAAGCCGCTAACCTGCCTTCGATGTTCAAGGCTTTCCAGGTTGTTTGTCAGATCATGGTCACCGATCAAGCGTATGGCTCTTCTTTGAATGGAATCTAGCAATCTCAGGGTATGTTTAGGAGCAGAGCCCCAAATATGCAAACAGTACTCCAGCGATGCTCGAATTTGGACTTTATAGAGCATCAAAAGTTGTTGGGGTATATAGAGGTTCTTAGTTCAAAAAAGTATTCCAAGCTTCTGCTTTCTGCTGCTTCTATAATAGCCGTAACGTGACTATGCCAAGACATGACTATTTAAATTGACGCCCAATAAATGAATTGATGAAGCCAAGGGAATCGAGTGTCCCGCCACAACTCTAGCCGGTTGCTCAACATTAACTTTTTTAGAAAAACGGCCGCCTGGGATTTTTTAGCGGTAAATTCTACTTGGTTACTATCATCTCAAGACAGAATTTCTTCCAGGTCTTTGTTCAGATGTGAGACCTTTTGCTGCCTATAGAGATGTGCATTGGCAGCCGATGTCCGAGTATCCAGAGTAAAACATGAAACAAGTGTGCTGTCATCAGCAAGGCTATATATAGGATTTTTAGTTTTTTCAAAAGGTCGTTAATGTATAGTAAAATAAGGTAGGTGTCAATATAGAACCTTAAGGGAGTCCACCGTTGATGTTAAATGTGTCTGAAAGGAAATCTGTCCATCGCCACTCGCAGAGAACGGCCTTTAAAAAAGCCTGACAGCTATATATATGATCAAAACTGAACCGACATTCGGTATGCCCTCACTTTAGTTAAGAGGCTCTCATGCCATTCTCGGTCAAAGGCCTTGGAAATGTCTAGTGCTACCGCCCATGATGTGAGTAACACAAGTGAGAAGGTCTCCTGTTGATCTAGACTTACGAAATCCATACTGGCGGTCACTAATAATGTTGAAACCTTCCAGGTACTTTAATAAATTTTTGTTTATAGCCTTCTCCATAACTTTTGATCCGAAAGCAATGCGGCCTTCTTGCCTTTTTTGGGTATGGGCTTCCTTTTTTGTAAAAAGCCTACAAAATACCGGTGTCAATTCGTCAGCGCATGTCTTAATAACGATGACTGGAATATCGTCAGGACCAGAAGCTGTTTTGGTGTCAAGATTCCTCAAGATTTGTTTAACATGGCGGTGCCAGAAAACAATCTTGGACATTCTCGATTCTACAGGGGGAATGTTCGGTGAAGTTTCTCCCTAAAAATTAACCGTTAAATGTGAAGAGAATAGTTCCGCCAGTAAGTTTACTTTTTCCTGTGCTTTGCTCGCAATGGTGGCATCAGAACGTGTTAGAAATGGAATGGTTGACTTTGTAAAGTTTTAATTGACGGCCTTCGCTACCGACCAAAATGATCTTGAACCATTAGGACATTCAAGAAGTTTGTCTTTGATCCTCTGGTTGTGTGCATTTTTGCTTTAGTTTATCGTTTGCTTGAATTGGGTTCGAGTGTTAACAAAGATGGTGTTCCGCAGGAAATCGTGTTGGAGCCTCTCCTGTTTATTAAATCTAATTCAGTTGCTAATACAATAGTACAGAGGTACGCACTGTCATTTTTTCCACCAATGATACGGTATTATTTGTAGAGGGACTTTTTGGATTATCAAAATCGGTTAACTATAAATTTAAGAAAAACTAAATATTTACCATGTTCAGTAACAGTAAAGCTAGACTCCCACTCAATTCAACAAGATTTTTAGAAAGAATAAAAATGGCACTGTTCAAGCAGAATAGAATATAATATAATATATAATATATATTTTCCTAATAATACAGTAACAAAGCAATACATTCATAAATATTCCTTATTTATTGGTGATATTGAAAATCCACTTAAGGCTAGTATCTGGGTATAATCATGGATAATTATCCAAGTGGGACTATCACAATCATTCGTTCAGAAAAAATTGTTCAGTTTTGCACATGTTTAAACAAGTCAGAATAGTTTTCTGACACACCAAAATGAGAATAAAAGTTTGTCTAAACGATAAAAATATTAAATTGTAAAAAATTTGGGGGGTAGTTGGACCGTAGTGAAGGTCATCTTCAGTGAAATAACAAAGTATTGATAGGTCGCGAAATAAGCCATGTCATAGGGGAAACAAAGTAAAGACGAGAGGGGAGTCACAATCTTCACATATAAAAATGGGCAAAATGGATAAATTTTATGTCTGAAGCGACCTTGATGTTTGAGCGGATCTCTTCGCTATACCAAATAATTTTTAATTTTTAAAGATATTTAGTATCGAAAAAAGAAAAAACAATAGTGGCCACCAGACTACCACAATTTGACATTATCACTATGCTTCTAACACCTAAAAATACCAAATTACTCTCAATATGAAGCGCAGCCTCAAAAAGAATTATTTTAAACACAACTTATTTTTAATTAACATAAATAACCACAAATACTGTCAAAGCTTAATAATCTCTACGATAAGTAGAATTTTTCCTCCATTCCCTTAACGAACTTTCGAAACTGTCAAGTCCCTCTATCTTCCACAATTTTACAATTTTGTGAGGCAAAATCGCCCTAATATACAATCATAATTGTTGAATTATTAAATACAAATTTATTATAATATCCGTCTACGAACTGTTTCTTGGTCCAACCATCAGTCCCTGACAGTTTCAAACCGTCAAATACAATCAACCCGTTCTAGGACTTAAGAAGGCATCCTGAGGCTACATCCAATATTTATCTGGTAGACTCTTATTCTGATTAAAAACTAGCCCAGGACTGCTGGTTGGAACAAGCCTCATAGTGTCACTCTATTTTAGTGCTACATTTAGGACAAAAAAATTTACTCAATTTGCCCATTTTTATATGTAAAGATTGTGACTAGCTCCTCTAACCAGAACTATTAATATTTTGCTATTTCGCTACAAATCGACCTTCACAATGGTCGAAACATGTCCCATGTTAATCTAATACTATAATGTAAAGATCTTGCCACCCGAGGCAGAGTAATAAATTGCCATAACTTGCATATTTAACATGAAGAAAATGTCCGTGCAACAATACAGACAAAGCACCAACAAGGGTACATGCTTAACATGTGGGCGGGGATCATCTCATTGAATCGTTCTTTATTGAACGTAGATTAAATGGTGCCAATGTATTTGCAATTCTTGCAACAAAACTTATTAAACGGTTTATTAGAAAATGTGCCCTTTGCCCTTAGAAATTAGAGACCAGATGTGGTATATGTACGACTAGTAATTTAGTTTATCAGCAGTTATCAAACACTTTTGGTAATCGATGGATATAGGTAAATAAGTAAACAAAAAGAAGCAAATCTTTAGCATTTTTAACATTCTTGAGTTTAAGTGACTTCTGAAATGTCAACCGTTTCAATGGTTCCTTTATGCGGCACACTTCGATTTGTAAATGTATCAGAATAAATTCTTCTTGCATCCACACAATTTCGGAGTGCTTGTCTATAAGTTAGATGCATGTGAGCATTCACAATATGTAATCATGACAAATTTTATTATTTGGGTACCCTTTTGAGGCTTTATATCTCCTAAAGTACCCCTTAGGGTTTTTTTTTCTATAATAAACCTGTAGGTATAGATCCTCATGCGACAGTAATCTGCCGCAAATGCCGGTGTATTTCGTTGCAATTACACCTCGGTCTTTAAAAATGAAACTTTAGTTTACGGTACGGAACTGATATTGCAAGTAAATAAAATGGCTTAAATAGCAAGTTCTAATACAAAGACGAGAAATTAAATATATTATGTATAAAAGCGAGTAAAAAGCGCGGCAATTAATTACATCTATTTATTAGCAGACCCCAAATTGCCAGCGTTTAACAGGAGAAACCGCCACCGGCTAAACAAAAGGGGCTCGTAATATTTCTGGTTATATACAAAATAATAGTGTACACATTCCACGGTAACGGCCGTGTGCAAATCGGCTGTCAGGCCGATTCAATTACGATCTTATCTCAGAAATAGATGACAGTTATTTCCATGAAAGGGCACCGGCTATAAAGTCGGTCGCCCCTCGGTTTGCTGGGGAGATTCTCGTCCCTAACACGGCGGCGACGCTTCATATCATATCAAATAAGTTTCGCATTTTATATAATTTTTTGCTCCTTTTTTTATGAACGGTTTTCAAATTAAATTTTTATACAAGGCAAGATACACTGCGATAAGAGCGTTTTAATAGAAAAACCCAATGTATTTTTATAAGGCAAAGAAAATCCGTTACAGGGCAAAAAATAGGTAAATTGAAGCGAAATAAGAAATACTGTAAATAAAGGTTGCTTCTCTTTTATCATACATTAAGATTCCTTATAAAGAACTATGAATTTTCATTTATGAAAACAAAGTTGACCCTGCAAGAACCTTGAAAACGTGGTCAAGGTCGCAAAATAGTATCACTATTTTGCCTCTGCTTCGAAACACAACAGCTTTCATTTGAAACATTTTCTTTTAAAATGCATAGTGTTCAACATATAGCTGTCTCAAGTAAAATCGGACATCCTGATCAATTTGCACGAACAAGAATTATATTTATACTTTGCTAATTATTTTAATAGGTAGGTATTCAGTTAGAGGCGTTAAAATACCGACTTATTAAATCAAAACAATATTAGCTAGAAAAGAATTTGTTATGCTTAAAACATGACAGCGTAATACGATAATCCATTTTTTATAAGAAGCCCCCCATAGACATAATATCGGCGATTTCAAGATTTACCAGAAAGAAATCCTTCTTATAAATTATTTACCAAATGTCATTATTTTTGCATTGATTTTCGTTGTCAAATGTGGTTAATTTTATCACTATTATTAAATTAGGTCGATACTTATTCATACAGACCTACACACATTGAGACATACGCATAGGAACCAGCTACATTTTCACAAGAAAACAACTTATTTTAAATTTTTAAACAATTTTTTATAAATATTGAAAGTGCAATAATTGGAAAATGTATTACAACGAAATAAACTTTCGTTTATGCGATGGTATGGTTATCGTCATTGTTAAAAATCTATTTCACGTAGGAATCTACTGTTATGTTAGTGGACGTAGATACTTCCTTTAATAACTGCTATTCAATCTTCACATCTACTGCAAAAAGCACGCTCATTTTGAAATTCTATAGCTATTTTCGGACTCTCTTTTGCATTATCTTATTGTTTATCACTTTAAATAACTTTAATTTACTAATAACACATAAATATTCTTAAAAAATACAAAAAGTCAAGTCGGTATCAAACTCATTATAACATTCATTTCTCTAAGTAAAAATTCTTCGTTACTTTCTTACTTAATTGTCGTTAGCGCCCATAAATATAAACCACTCTGAAGGCAATTTTGTTATTAAATGTACCATAACTCAATTGTCAATCATTTCAGACCACCTAAATGTAATTCTGCAAGAAGGACAGTGTACAATAAATTATTGTGCACATCTAATTATAAAATGCTTATCATGTTTTCCTAAGTTATGGAAGACATCAAAAATATTGTGTTTTAAATCTTTAATCTTTAATAATAGAGGGTCTTAATAAATTATTAAAAAAATTCAGATATTTTTCGACATTCAAATTATTATCTGTGAAAAAAGATCCCACTAAATGGCTATCAACTATGCCCGCCCAAACATTAACTTTTTCGGGTCTCTGAGTATGACCTTCCTGGAACCAGTGAGTATTCTCAGCAGACCAATAACGATAATTGTGTCTATTAACAATGTCATTTAAATGGAAAGTAGCTTCATCCAAGAAAATGATGTTTGTTGCGAAGTTATTATCGTTTTTGCATCTTTCCCTCATCAGCTCACAAAATTCAGCTCTTCTATCAAAATCATCCTCACTTAATCTTGCAGGTATGCAACTTCTCCTGCTTAAACAAAATTTTCACTGATGAGACACATTAAAATCCATTGCCATTGGCCTAGATGATTGTGTTGGATTTTCATGCATTGAGAGCACGATATCCAAAGCTTTGTTTCCCCCGGTTGCTGCTTTAGGTCGACCTGATCTAGCGGCTCCCCTAACACTGCCTATTTCTCGAAATTTCTTTACCACTCGACACACCGTTGGCTGATTTATTGGAGGCCTATTTGGATATAATTCATTGAAAAGTTGACAAACCTGATCTTGCGATCTCTTCATTTTTCCAATTGTTTCTCGTTCAGATGGACCATAGTGTAAACAAATTAGAAATCAAACGACAGAAAATTAAACAGGAACTCAAAATTGCCACCTCTTAAGGTCGCTGTCATGAAAACACCTTTACTCAACTGGTGGGTTGGAATAATTATAATTAGGAAGTTTTTCATTTTTGAGTTGTCGTTATCTCCAAAACCCTTGCAGATAGGTGAAAATATGAAATACAAAAAATTCTAAGTTTCCCAGTACAAACCAAATATGCAATAATATACAGTGTGTCTCGCTCTACGCGTTTTGGTTTCTTAAACCATTTTTAAGAGCTGTCTAAAAAAGTTCATTTATATAATAATCTCAATTTCAATTCAAAATTATTTGGTGTTACTTACATAATATAAACACAAACTTTACATTAAGGACACAAACAAGCTCACAATGGCGAGCACAGGTTAACTAACTATATAAAATTGATCAACGGGATAAACCCAAAAAACATTTAAAAAATAAAACAAAATATACCGAACGAGAGCGACATCTAGATTGCACAAAGAGGGTTTCTATTATTTAAACAAACATTCACTACTTAAACTCGTTCACAATTCTCGCTGCCTCTCTATAGTGGGCGTTGACAGGATCGTTCAAGCACTCAATTTGATTATTTATCTCTAATTTGGCTATTTCTATGTTTTCTAAAAAATTCAGCTTATGGCCTTTATTCGCATTATGTAGCATTTTAAAGTTGTCTTTAGTATTAAAACTATGTAGATTCTCTCTTAAATGTAGGCCAAAAGCTGATCTCTTGTCATTAGGCGATTTCTGAGAGTTTAAATGTTCTTTTATTTTAATAATAAAACTACGTCCTGTCTGTCCAGCATATTTAGCTGTGCATGAGTTACAGGACCACAAATATACCCCACTTTTGTCAAGCACTTTAATTGAATCCTCTACTCTCGAGAATAAGCTACGTAAATTGTTTACCGATTTGTAAGCTATTTTAAATAGTAATCGGTAAATAATTTACGAATGAACATCATACAAGTTTTATAAAAAACAAAACAGATTCTAATTATTCTAACCATCTGTTAGAAGCAAATCATACATTTAATCCTAACTACGATATCTTGCATATTGAAAACAAAAGCATAAAATTAAATTTGCTTGAATCTTTAGAGATAAATAGGCTTAAATATAACAATACTCTCCTAATGATCCTAATTGGATTTAAATGGATCACCTCTTTTAAATCTCTTTAATTGGTTTGTAAATATTATTATTGGTTTTTCCAACAACCTAAAAATTACCTGCACTAAATTTTACACCTAAGTATATATACTTGTTAAAATACCATTTGATACTACTCTTTTGAAGAAACAACTGTGTTGCGAAACATATGTCGAGTCAAAATAAAAATCTGTGGAAAGTGTAAAATTATATTTTTTTTATTTTACCATCTATTTAAATTAACAATGGATTTCCACCAAGTAAAAGCCGAATCAATTCAACTAAAATTTAACATTAGTATCAAGTAAGCGAATATAGTTCTAATTAAATAGAAATCTGAGCAAAACTCCGATTCGACATTATTGCAGCGCTTTCATAACCTTTCTTTGCCACACCCAGTAGATATCCCATCGGGTTTGCGACGTTTAATTAAACCGAAACTCCATTACCTGCTACTGGCAATTAATGCAAATACATCGCTTGTTATAAAGGCATTTATCACGCACGTACTCATGCGTCCCACAGATTAATACGAAACTAAATTCTATATTTTATCGAAGCGATTTATCTAGAAATGCATTTGCAGAACGCAGTCCAAGGCGTTCTCGTATTATTCACGGGGGTAGTAAGAGCGAACGCCACCCCCTTTGCGTTATAATGGGAATAAACCGCGTTGTTATGCGCTGATTTCATTCCGTTATCTGATCACATTTACCCCCCAACACTGCTGCTCACTAAGCCGCTTTGCAGTTTCAATTTTGCTGACAAATATTGGTTGTTAGACTGACGTTACCGAACGAAAACAGGCCAGAAAGCGACGCCGACGGCGGCGGTGGCGAGGACGGCGACGACGCAACATGTTTTTTATGCGGCTTACTTCAGGTAGAATTTGGAGATTGTTCAAAAATTTAAAAGCAACTAAAACAGTTAATTAAAACTACTTAATAAGATTTATTGCATATGTTACAGTTTTTGTATTAAGTTGATGTACGAAAAATGCTACAGTTGTTGGCCATTTCAGTATTTTTTGGAAAAACTAACAATACATTGCAACAATAAGTTGGTTAGTAATTTTAAAACAGTTTTAAGAACATCTGTCCACGTTCATAGGCCAATACAATGTGAGTTTGTAAAGTCCGTCCGAACATATTTCGCTTGACCTAATAACTGCAATAATAGTTTTATTATATCGTAAACACTCAAAGAAACCTGTTAGATTGCCAAACCTACGTTTTTAAAGAATTTCTTGGTAAAATTGCCCATATAAAACTGTCGATGAGCGTGCCAACCAGCGAAATCTACCTGGCCCCAGCTGGCATCACTGTTTGTATTACTGAAATAAAATGATATAAAGGGTACTGCTTTGCACAGGAACGGATTTTGTAGCTAAATGAAAAGCCATAGTAATACCTTATAGTAGCAATGTTTATTATGTTTATTTTTACTATTACTTGTATATATGTAGGTATATTAATTTATTCTGAGTACAAAACAAGTGTTAAAAGTTTGCGTGCGGAAAAGGGCAACTTTTCGCACGCATTTAGGTAAAACTAATAATAGTAATGAATATACCTACTTAAAAAAATATATTTACATATACAGGGTGAGTCAACAAGGTGTTCGCCTTTGATAGCGTCTAAACTGTAAGAGAAATAAGAAAGGTTTGCAATGGAGCTTAACGTAAAAATATTTTGCGTTATACAGGATAGCTCAAAAAATTGGTACCACATTAAAAATATTTTTTTTTAAATGAAACACCCTATATATTTTTGCTGTTTCTGATTCCGCTAGAAACAATCTCTACAGTCATATTTAAGTCTTTGAATTTAATTGCGACGTTGTCAAGTAAATAATTATTTCCTGGTATTTTATGATTTTTATTTGACTTATTAAAAAAATTATAGTTGCCTATGGAATCAATAGAATTAGACAAAATTTTTACCATAAGTTCCTTAAAGCACTTGGTACGTAACCATATCACTATTTGTACTATTTATTATACGGGGTGCTCGTGTTGACTTTTCAAATTTCGCTAATTTAAATATGCATTGTGTCAGTTTTTTTAAATGTATACTGATAAGGTGTATTTTTCAAATGCCTTTATTTTTTGTTAAATATGTTATCTAACTAAATCTTCTAGTTTTTAAAATATTGTATATTTTATGAGAAGCTACACGAAAATTAGTAATTTTATTATTTTAATCAAGCATGTCATGGGCAAAATAATTAAAATGGGCATAAACATCACAACAACCTCGTTTTTTTGAATATGTTATATTTAGTAATGAGGCTACATTTCATAGAAACGGATGTGTGAACAAACATAACTTCCATTATTATGATACTAGCAACCCCTTTTTTACGCGAGAAACTAATTTTCAACATCGGTGGTCGCTTAATGTCTGGGCTGGTATAATAGGAAATAATATCATTGGTTCACATTTCTTTCGTGGAAACCTTACTGGTCAGGTGCCAACTCATTACAGTCTACTAGTGAGACATTTTTTAAACCGACGTTTCCATGACCGTTGGATCGGTAGGGGAGGCCCAGTATCTTGGTCAGCAGGTCTCCCGACCTTACCAAGCTAGGGTTTTTCTTATGGGGATATGTAAAGGAAATAGTATATAAGACCTCCCTGAGATCGTGTTCCCCAACGACTATAATCTTCAAAGATTCAAGACCAACGTGAATCGTTTCCTGCGCACACGCACCGCTCCCAGAGCGCCATAAAGGATTTATCCTGCAGTGCTGTGCCTTATCATAAAAAAAAAAAAAAAGAAAAAAAGACGGCTCTTACCACAAGAGAAAATATTATGCAAAATCGAATTCGAGAAGTGTTCCAAACCCTCACTGCAAATAACTTAAGAAATGTAAACGACTCATTTGCGAAAAGAATTCATTCATGTAATTTGAACTTTGCAGGACACATTGAACAAAATTTGTAACAAGACGGTTTTTCTTTAATTATTATCTCTAATATTTCTTTTTAGTTTGGTTTATTTTTAATATAAATGTGTAAGATGTTCGTTTTAATTATAATACATTTAATGTTAATACTTAAAGGAACAGATGATATTGTTTCGTTGACCGAATACCTATGCATTTTTTCGTTTCTAAAATTCTCTAAAGAGGACTCTTAAAAATATGTATCAGTTTTGATTTTTATACCCATTTTAATTATTTTGCCCATTGCATTCTTGATTAAAATAATAAAATTACTAATTTTCGTGTAGCTTTACATAAAATATACAATATTTCAAAAACTAGAAGATTTAGATAGATGACATAATTAACAAAAAATAAAGGCATTTGAAAAATACACCTTATCCGTTAAAAAAAGTCAGGGTGTTCCATTTAAAAAAATTGACATACCTAATGCATATTTAAATTAGCGAAATTTGCCCAAGTCAACACGAACACCCCGTACAGTAAATAGAACAAATAGTGATATGGTCACGTACCAAGTACTTTAAGGTACTTATGGTAAAAATTTTGTTTAATTCTATTGATTCCATAGGCAACTATGTTTTTTTTAATAAGTCAAATAAAAATCATAAAATACCAGGAAATAATTATTTACTTGACAACGCGCAAACAAATTCAAAAAAGTAAGATGACTGTTTCTAGCGGAATCACAAAGAGAAAAAATATATAGGGTGTTTGATTTAAAAAAAAAATTTATGTAGTACCAATATTTTGAGCCATCCTGTATTACGCAAAATATTTTTGCGTTATGCTCCATTGCAAACCCTATAACTCTTATATAAAACTTTTTCTTATATCTCTTTCAGTTTAGGCGCTATCGAAGGCGAACACCTTGTTGACATTATAAAACACATTTTATCACACACATACTACGCTTTTTTAATACTAAATGTCTTTAATATTTCTAACAGCTGTTTTATACTATGCGTCTTTCTCGAAGTACAAATCATTTTTTAACATGAACTCCTTTCTAACTGATTTTGTGCTCGATGCATTCGGTACTTTTTCAGTTTCCATAATATCTCGTACCGTCGATAATGGAACTTTCGTCACTTCACTGGTATTTTTAATGGCAATTACTTTAGGGTGGCCGCTCTTTAATAACGATTCACATACATTTTTCACGATCACTTTGGCGTCAGAAGATAAATGTTTCCTGGAATGTTTAGGGTAGCTAGATATCGCATTAGCTGAAGATTCCCAAGGTATCCACATACTTTTAATATTAACTTGTTGTACACTGTTTCAAAGTTAAATAGATAGGTACTAATCTCTTTCGAATTTTATGTTTACTGTTTATATAAGCTATATAAACAGGTACCTGTAACTAAAAAGTTTTGAGAAATATCCTAATAATTAAGTTGTTTCTAGAAAACCTTAATTAGGCAGTTTATTAATTATGATAACAAATCAAGTAATGTACCTATCTATTGTTATTATAAGTTGGCATTAAAAATAAATGTGGGTTAATACGTATCTGTTAAAGCGAAAGCGAAAGTTTACTAGTATTTCGAAAACGCATAGAGGCATTCATTTCGAAATTGAGGTGGTTGATTATGATATACAAGACTGACTTTTTGTGTTAGTTATACATTATTATTACATTAATTTTGATAACAAATCAAGTAATGTAAATGTGGGTTAAAACGTCTCTGCGAAAGCGAAAGCCGAGTTTATCAGGGGTTTTATTGCAGTCACTAAGCCAAACGAAATATGTTGGGAAGTACTTTAACTTGGAATAAATTCAGTAGTAGGTCCAGTACAGTTATTTCTTTGTTGGAAAAATACTCGGACAGGGTATTGATACTTTAAGGTATGGTCTTTTTTTTTTAAAAGTTGATACAGTGTGTCCTAAATTAAAAATATGACGTCATCGAGAATCTTTTTAAACAGCAACCCTAGTTTTTTATTAACTATTTTTTAACAACATATTAAGTTACACATCAATGTCGGAGTCTGTTCGCATATTTGGGGCTCTGCTTCTAAACATACCTTGAAATTGCTAGATTCCATTCAAAGAAGAGCCATTCACTTGATCGGTGACCATGATTTGACAAATAACCTGGAAAGCCTTGAGCATCGAAGACAGGTTGAGGACTTGTGTCTATTTTACAAATATTTTTATGGCAAATGTTCAACTGAGGTTGCCAGCTTGATTCCACCACAGAGCAGTGCATCTGCTTGATTCACCTTAGTATCTCTCGAATGACATTGTTTAATAATTCTTTCATCTGGAGAACGTCATCACTCTGGTACGACCTCGCGGAGGCCGAGTTTCCCGGCGACTATAATCTCCAAAGATTCAAGACCAACGTGAATCGTTTCCTGTGCACACGCACCGCTCACAGAGCGCCATAAGGGATTAAGCCTGCAGTGCTGTGCTTTATCCTAAAACAAAATAAAGAAATATTCCGAACTTTCTATGTTTGTTTAAAGTGTACCTACTTTTTATTTTTGATATATTTTACTTTTTGAGAGGCAATTGCTATGTTTAATATTTTAATATAGGATTAATCTTTTTTCGCAGTTATTAACCTGTCGTTTCAAGTAAAACCTATTCGGTGTATTTCTATATTAGTTTTTGACGTAATATTTATTTCTTTTTAATTGGTTTTATTCGTGGAAAATGCAACCCATCAATTATTATCAGTCCGTTTTAGTTCGTTATTCAAATGGGACACTTTATAATAAAAGGGAAATGTATAATGTAGATATTTATTTATAATACGGCATAACAAAGCTTTTAAATGCAGAAACTCGAATGGTATATCATAAAATTAAAATAAATAAAAATACAGCGTTGAAATACCCTAATTCATGTCATATGATAAGATGATAAGCGGTACTGACCAGCTAGATAAATAACAAACGAACCTAAACCCACAGAAATACTAGAATACCTTATTTATTTTACTGCTTCTACCAAGTAGCTATAATACTGGGTGTCCGGAAATGACGCTGACAATTCTTTTTGAATATGCAAAAGTTTTTTTATAAAATTGATCCCAAGTTTATTTTTACGTTAAGAAATGTTGAAATATACTTAAATTTATTTTTGACCATACTGTAAAGCTGATTACAATTTTACTAAATTAGGTACCTAGACCCCGTAGCAATTTTAAAAATTGCCACTATTGACTTTGTGGGGAATGTAGATTTACCTTGATTCGTACAGTAATATTTCCACAAAAGTGCATATTTTATAATTATTTTGTTCGAAAAATTGTTTATTAGGTTGTATCATCCTTGTTTATCGAACGTTAGTCAGAGCACAGTATAACGGAACTATACAGTAGCGACACGAGGCGATTTAGACAGACCCAAATTTCTCTGCGCAATGCGCGTAGCGGCCATCTTTTTAGTGACAAATAAGTCAGTCAGAAAGGTAAACAAAGCTTGTGTGGATTGTAGTTTGTTTAGTTTTTGTAAATTTATTGGTTTTTATCGTGCGTTTAAGTGTTTGAAGGTGCTTTGAAGTGTTTGTGCCGAACTTTTGCTGATTTTCGATGGATTCCCAAGAAAAAATAAGGAGCAGATGTGCTTTAAATTGACTTTTTCTCAGTGTAAAAGCGATTTCAACATAAAATTTCATATGTTTTCTCTGTTTTCTGTGGTTGATGGCATCAGGCGCCGCATATAGGTGGACCATGTAACTCCGTTTTTGCGTCTCGGTCAAGTCGCAGACCGTCCATTTCTACTTTTGGCGATTTTATGTTTAAACAAAGTTGTTTAGAATTATTATCTTCTTCATTTCGTTATTTAATTTAGGTTCTAGTAAAAGCCCAGACTCTCGTATCGTTTGATCTTTTGTAGTGTGTCTCTGTTCTCTTCTTTTTTGTTGGTGTTAAGTTAGCAACACTAAGTCAGCTGATTTTGCTGGAGAAGGGTGTTTGTGTTCCTTCAGAGTTATTGCGGTCTTCATTTTACTTTCTGAAAATACCTTCAGAGAAGAAGGTCGGGCCCGTCGCCGTTGGGCCATTTTTTCACCCCCCTTTTAGAGGTAAGTTTCTTTAATTTCTTTTGTTCTTTTGGTTATTTTGATTAGTTGTTTTGTGGGAATTCAGTGGGTAATTTGTTTTTTTGGTTATTTTTAGGGGCTTGGGTTGTTATTGGGTTTCACCATATGTAAGGTTAAGGAACCACATGTGCTCTAACCGGGGACATTGAGCCTACGAGCCACCTTAGGGAGTGCTTCCAGGGTTTTTTAAACAAGCTGAAGTCCACCTGCCCAGCTGGAGAAGCTGCCGCAGCAGAAGCGAGCAGGCTGGTATAGTCGCCCAGACTTCTTGATAGAACAAGAACTTCGTTGCGTATAATTCATCATTCATCCATATAATTTCATAACTTCAATTACTCGAAGTTAATTTAAATGCTCTTTTAATATAAATTAATTTAATCTACCCTTTTAAAATTTAATCAAAGAAAGTTTATTTTATTTTAAGGCTATCCTGGCAAGAGATAACACTGTTATAACCATACTTCCTTGAAAGATTTAAAAGGTTCTAGAATCTTCGTAGGTTATACCCCATATTATTTAAAATCCTTGCGTCCGGAAAGGCTGTCTTTTCCTTCATTCTTTTTCTTGTCAATACTAAACTTAAATTTTCTCTTAACATGAAAACTTAACAAACCTTTTTGTTTAATTTAATAAAAACTTAATTGTTTGTGCGGGAAAACTTTGGTTTCATTTATTGCATAGATTTTTCAGTGAAACTGATATACGGTATATTTTTCCTGGTTTGGACTTCAATCAAACCAGGTGGCGCCCAAGGCAAACCAAAGACGAAGGGAAGGTGTAAGTATATGGACCACGACCTAGTGCCTCCACATAAAGAGCTACCGTCTGCAGATAGTGACAACCTGTTGTCAATGACGAAAGGTTGCCATTGTCATAACCCCTCAGAGGCAATGACCTCTGAAATCCTAAAACTAAACCGAAAGAAGCTTAGAATCGTGACAGGCCTCTTAACCGGTCATAGTACTCTAAGGAAACACATGCACACCATGGGCATATATAACGACGAACCCATATGCAGACTTTGCAATGAGGAGGAAGAAACAGCCTACCACATTATCAAAGAGTGCTACGCACTGAGACGCTGGAGAACAACCCACCTGGGGAGTCGAATCCCCCAGGGGAATCCCCTGAAAAGATCTGATAAAGGGGTTGCTCAGCCTAATAAGGGCGACTAACCTCTTTTAATAAGAAATCGAGCAACAACGTCACAATAAGTCTCTTTAGGCTGCGGTGTAGAGGTAGTAATAACCTTGTCTTGCTGCCTGTATTAATCATCATCATCATACCTAGACCTATTGGCGATTAAAAATAACAATAAATTGTTTTAAATAAATATTTATTATTTTATTAAAAATTTGGAAAAATACTGGTCGAAAAGGAGATACAAATTAGATTATGGAATACTTGTAATTCTTTTATCTAAGAAATGAAAAATATAACCTATACCCATTTCAATAACTTACTCAAACAACTCAAAATTTTTACATAAACAAATCCGCTTTTTTTAGGAAGAATTACGAAGAAAAATTTTTACTACTGCATAATATTTACTTATTTTAACAAATTAATTTCTGTTTTATATCTTATAAATAACAAGAAGTAATAATTTAAATTTGGCAGTTATTTTTTTAAGACTAATCCTTTATGGCGCTCTGCGAGCGCTGCGTGTACGCAGGAAATGATTTACGTCGGTTTTGAATCGTTGGGTTACACGGCCTCAGGGAGGTCGTTCTAGAGTTATGGCGTTCTCCAGATGAAAGAATTTTTAAACGGTGGGTACCCGACAGAATTTCTTCCAGGTCTTTGTTGAGATATGAGACCTCTTGCTGCCTATAGAGATGTGCATTGGCAGTCGATGTTCGAGCATCCAAAGTTAAAGATGGAGCAAGTCTGCTGTCATCAGCCAAATTATATGCACTGTGGCTCAAATTAAAGAAGTACACTTTTTAATTGCGAATATTTTTTTTCATTTTGCACTGATTTAATTTATTTTTGGAGTGATAATGAACTAAAATAGTCTTAGTAAATTGTGTAATTTTTATCAAAATATTTTGAACAGAGCCGGAATGACAGGTTTTTTTCAACAAATGTGCGCTCATGTTCGTTGCAAACGGAAACTGATATATTTAAATTTCAGAGGATACGTTTTTTTGGTAGATTAACTATCAAAAATTCTCCAGTATATGTCTCATTGTGAAAGATTTAAAAATTCAAGAAATACAATTTATTTTGTTCATTGAAGTACTACAACATTGCGGTTATCATTTTGGAAATTTGAAGTCGTTTGAACCATAATCGCAGCATCCATGACCGTTATTAAAAATTAGAGTATCCATGACTGTTATTAAAATAATATGTTATTTTTGATGTTTTGTACGCTTCGTGACAGCTAATCCGTACACAATGGCAGTCTTAAGTGAAGAGGATCGAATTCTTAACAAATATTTTCGACAACAACATAATTACGATGCAAGAAAAATTGTAAAGGAGTTTCCTGAAAAAAATTGGTATGTTGGAACAGTTGGAAAGCTTCTAAGACATCTTAGAGAAGGAAGAAAACTTCAAGAACTCAAGGAAATATTACCATGATAAGAAACATTATAGAAAATGTACGACCTGAAGAAACTGTAGGTACCAGAAGAATAGCGAATAGAACAAGAATTCACAATTCTACAGTTCAAAGAATTATAAAAAAATATTGCCAACTTAAAGTCTTTAAAAAAGTTTACTGTCAAAAACTTAATACGAATGTGAAGGAGAAACGATTAGGGGGGTACCCAGCACCCCTTTGGGATGGGACTCCTCTAAACGCTCTCGATGCTAAGCCATATACTTACCCGGCACCCTATGTTTAGGTTTCATTGCATATTTTTAAAAGTAAGGAACAGTCTTTAATTACTGATCACAACATCAAAAAAGAAGAAAAACCTCTTATCATTAGGGAGATTTTCTAAAAAAATTAGTACCAAGTGTGTATTTTATCGAAATATTTTTTTCCATGTACTGAGTAACACATAGCTCTAAAAATTAATTAAACAAAATAAAAAGCCGCGTAACAATTTTAATTAGTATACTAAACCTTAACTGTTACTCTTGAAAATTGTTTTTGCTAGTTAGAATAATAATTAAATTAATTCAAAGGAATTTTGAAGTTTAATATTACCTGGTATATGAAGGGTACTTTGTTAGAGAAATTTCAGCTTCCAGTAAACTTCAAGCTCTCGGATACGTGCTTTGTAATGAACAACTAATTAATTAATCCAGTAAAGACCCTTATTTATTAAAATATTTACCTTGTTTCATAGAAATTCCACACCGAGGGGTCAGGGGAAAATGTCTAATTAAAAAACATACGCAAAATATTATTTCAGTAAAATGCTTTAATTAATTTTTTGT
Source organism: Polydrusus tereticollis (assembly GCA_963920685.1). NCBI lineage: Eukaryota > Metazoa > Arthropoda > Insecta > Coleoptera > Curculionidae > Polydrusus > Polydrusus tereticollis. The sequence continues at coordinate 28,704,105 of OY987331.1, read as the reverse complement.
TCACAATAGTATCTGCCAGGAAATTTGAAAATAAAGGATTTAAAATGGGCAATTTTTTTAATATCGGGGAAATAGATACGTTGCGTGGGTTACTTGTTTTTAAAAGAAAAAAGTTTGTCCCTTTCCTTTTCGTCAGACCCAATCCTTGGACCAAAAGGAGACACAAACACACACTCGGAGAGGTGAGCCCATCTGGCGGAAGTCCTTGTGGCCCTGAGCTTATTTGCTCAGAGTCTCAATGACTCCTTCCAGACTTCCTTCCACGCCCCCCTGCGGTCCAGTTCCACAGGGTCTCACCAAAAAGTACTTAATGTACTTTTACTCTGGAATCTAAGAGAGGGGTGTATTATTGGTTTTGCGAGGTGTATCGGGGGAGGGCTTTGGTGGGTGGGTGTTGCTGCTTGTCGCACCTAGAGAAGTTGGTGACGGGGACGTTTATGACGATACGGGGCATCGATGTCATAATTGGAAGCTTGTCTGATGAGGGGGTTTGGGTGTTCGGTGGCCGAAGCTAGAATCTTCGTGTTTCTCTCGTGGAGAAACTGGGAAAGGGGTGTGTGTTTGATGTCGCGGTGTAGGTCTACGTTACGGATGAACCATGGCATGTCCATGGCGGTGCGAATGTAACGAGTTTCAAGGGATTGGAGGCGGTTAATGTGGGTAGGGGCTGCGTGACCCCACGCCGCTGAACCATATGTGAGGGCGGGTCTGATGATGGCTTTGATGAGGTGGATTTTGTTTTTGTGGCTTAGGGTGCTGTGGCGGTTGAGGAGTGAGTATAGAAGAGAGTATGTCATTCTGGCTTTATTGAGGTTGCTTTGGATATGGGGCTGCCAGCGGAGGGTTTTGTCTAGGGAGGGTGATACCGAGATATTTCACTGAGTCTGACCAGGGAACATCGCGACCATCCAGATTGACCACGTCGAAGGGTGGTTGCCTTCTGCGGCCAAACTGGATGGTTTGGGTTTTGTCGGGGTTGAGGCGAAGTTTCCAATTCACGCAGTAATTGGAAAATTCGTTAGCTGCAGTTTGCAGCTTTCTGCTGACTTGTCGGGGACTCAGTGACCTTACGATGAAGGCGGTATCATCAGCGTAAAGGGCCAGGGTGCTATCGGGGCCAATAGGAGAGGAACCTTACAGTACATTTCAACACATAATGTAACGATACATATGCGAGATGTTGCACGTGGGGACATCTGGTGGCAATCGAGCTATCCAAGCAGACCAGAGAGGAGAGAAAACCAAACGCTGGAATAGAACCTGCGTAAGCAGGTATCTAATGCCAGGTGGCGCTGAAAGCCAACTGTCGGTTTCTGCGAACCGAAAACGCGATGTAAAAGGATTGGGTATGACAAAAAGAAAGGGGACAAACTTTTTTCTTTTAAATCGTGTTTATTAATGGCGTTGATCTGCCTGCATTCCTCCCCCCCCCACATTGGTGACATGAACTTGTCCAAAGGAAATAGTACCTCAATTCCCAAGGTATGTAGTACTATTGAAAAATAGCTGACATCAGTAGAGTACGTCAGGAGAGTTTTGAACCGAGGCTTCACCTCAGAACATTGTTTGTCGTGTTGCAGTTAGCAATTCGTTTTCTAAGACGACTTTAGTGCTTTTTATTTTCGCATTTCTCTAATTTCTCCAATTAAACTTTCAGTGACAGTATGCTTGGCAAAAGATAACCACAAAATCTAGCGTTTTCTCTCTGAAGAAAAATGAGGGACTCAGCAATCAACTGTAGTAGGATGCAAGGGTACGTCCAGACCTGTAACAAGACCCCGTGTCGTAACACCGTCTCAAGCCTTGCCGCGTGACATCGTTGCGTATCATCGTCGCGAACTTATATGCGTTCCGCTAATTTTAATAAAAACAGTCAAGATATGATGACACGCGGTAAACGACACGATGTCATAGAACGAGATTCGCGACGGTGTCTGATACGGGGTTTTGTCACAAGTGTGGACGCACCTTAACATTTTTTTAGATACTGAATCTCAGTTTCTTTAAATAAATCATTCACATCAAGTTTGTTCAAAAATTCCCTCAGCTTTTCTCCCGCTTCTAATATTTGACCAGCTAAATTATAAAATGAGTTATGATCGGATAGCTTAGACTATCTACCAAAACATTCTGGATAATCTCGGATGATTTTGTTCTCGAAGACTTATGGCTTTCACACTGAAGTTCCTTTTTGACTAAAAACATACCTATAACTAACATAAACAACGGATTTCGAGCAAAATGATTAACGGCTGACTCAATCAGTTAATTTTGTTTGAAGCCTCTGATGCAAGAAAGGACTGCCATTCCCAATTGTAATAAAACTATAAAAGAAATTGAATTACATTTTTTAAATTTTAATTCTTTCATTGCAAAATAATTCAATAAAAGTACCTGAGGATACCTGTAATTAATTCCTCTATAAATATGAGGAAAAACCAGAGTAATGCAATTATAATTCTTTTTTTTTTAAAGGAATTGAATTAATAATGCATTACATTCCCCATCCGGGGACACTCTGCCACTCTATAGGTATTTAACTTCTATCAGGATTTGAATAGAATCTACAACATTTTGAATATAAAAAGATGGTAACATGAAATTTACGTGACCATGAGAGGGGGCCGGCCCATATTTCTAAGAATTCCACCGCTTTTGCTACAGTGTCACAAAAAAATGGTTACACCTACTTTGGAATATTTTTTCGACCATCAAAATAAAAAAATTAACAAAACTATTAGTGTGTTTATCTTAAAATAGTATATTAACGTACAAGTTTTATAAAATATCATTTTAGCGAACGCGTCAATGTTAGAAAACGAGCCGCTTTTGGGGGTGCGCTAATAGCTTTTTAAAACTGTATTTTATACTATTTTTGTTTTATTGCGTTCTGATCTCGTCGTTGCCCCATCCACCCTTTATCCCAGGTTTATCACTGTTCCAAGCCACCCATTCCTCTTTATGAATAGGTGGAGCAGACGCAACTTTTTGTGGAGAAATTTTGTATACAGGGTGTACCGAAAAAGTTTTAAAAAAATTGCCTTGACTCCCTGTACTTCGGATACTACCTAATTTTATTTATCAATGGTATGAATGATTTATACTATTACATGGAACAAAGCTGTAAACTTACCCTATGCAGGGTGTTTGAGAACATGTGGGCAATATCTCTGATTCATATAGATCTGGTGAATATAACATCGTAGGTTCATTTATTTTTTTTTCTTAAGAGCCCCCTCGAGGAGATATATGCCCCTAAAGGCCGGACCTGAAAACTAGTTTTTAATTGATTGCCTTTAAATCGCCCTGTATATTTTAATTAAAATTTAGTATGATTTACACTAAGGAGAGATTCATTAAATAAGCCTAACAATAAAAGGTATAGTTTATTCTGTGGGCCAGGGATGGACTAGCTCGGGCATAAATGATCTTACATTTTTGACAGGTGTCACGCTATCGGGATTTTGATATTATTTTTGAATAGCTTACGTATTTTAACGCAAAATAGATACTCTTCGTAGATCCCGATAAGTTAAACCGTTCTCGAGAAAAAGACAATAACGATAATAACAATTATTATGATAAAAGGAAAATGATTGGATTTAATTAATTAGATAATTTATAACAAGGCTCAACGTGGGCTCCCTGAACTCTAACACATTCCCGGACACGATGTACTGAAGACTGCTGCACCCTCCAAAATACCCCGGCATTGTGTCTTATTTGGCGGGAGTGAAAAGTTATTCTATCTAGTAGTTCTTCTCGAGTCGCTACTGGAGTTGAATAAACTAAGTTTTTAAGATGTCCCCAAAGATAAAAATCTAAGGGGTTTAAGTCAGGCGACCGAGGTGGCCAAGCAACGGGTCCTCCTCGACCTATCCACTGATTTGGATACACATTATTTAAGTGCTCTCGAACAATAAGGCTAAAATGAGTAGGAGCCCAGTCATGCTTAAACTATAAGTCTCTTCTTGTTTCGAGTGGAACATCTTCTAGGAGATTTGGTAAATTATTTTGAAGGAACTCTAAACAAAGAGCGCCATTTAATCTAGCAGGTATCACAAAGGGCCCGACTAAATGAGTGCCTATTATTCCCGCCCAGACATTGATTGATGCAAATTGATGCTGATGTCTCGCCACTATCGTAGAATGGGGATTTTGGTCGGCCCAATGATGGAGATTGTGCGAATTGATTATGCCGTTTTTCGTGAACCCTGCTTCATCTGTGAAAAATATTTTTTCAACGAAATTATGGTTATTCCTGTTTTGTTCTAATAACCAGGTCACAAATTGCATTCTTCGTGGAAGATCTTCAGGTGTAAGTGCATGTACTTTTTGTAAATGAAAAGGATGCAGTAATTGTTCTTTAAGAATTCTAAATATGGTAGTTATAGAGCCACCTAATTGAACATGAAGTTTTCTTATACTGGTTGAAGGATCTTCAGCCATTGAATTTAAAACATTTTCCTCTAAGCCAATCGTTCGGGCCGTTTTTTGGACGTCACCGTCAGCAGAATTTTTTGCAAGTGTACCTACAATAATAGGGACAATGTTCTAAGTTTACGAGTATCATAGTTAATTTGCAATTATTACCTGTCTCCCTGAGACGTTGATCGATCTCTCAAAAGTTTTCCGATCTGTGACTCTCCGGTTTGGAAACTTTTCCGCATACAATCTCTTAGCTTCCAAAGCATTACAGCGAGCAAGCCCGTACATTAAGTGCATATCCGCATACTCATTAAATGTGTATTCCATTTTAACCTCGGGTAATTTAAAGTTCACAGATTAAGTTTACAGTAAATATGAGTGACAAATAATTATTTGACAACTAATCTTAAAATCATATAATGACGTGACAATTTAACGAAGCCTTCTGTTACGAAAAAACAGGAAACAGGCTCGGGTAGGATTAAACGTTTTAAAGCAGACTAATAATTAAGTGGATTTTTCTCGAGAACGGTTCAACTTATCAAAATCTACGAAGAGTATCTATTTTGCGTTAAAATACGTAAGCTATCCAAAAATAATATCAAAATCCCGATAGCGTGACACCTGTCAAAAATGTAAGATTATTTATGCCCGAGCTAGTTCATCCCTGGCACACAGAATGAACCATACCTTTTATTGTTAGGCTTATTTAATGAATCTCTCCTTAGTGTAGATCATACTAAATTTAAATTAAAATATACAGGGCGATTTAAAGGCAATCAATTAAAAACTAGTTTTCAGGACCGGCCTTTAGGGGCATATATCTCCTCGAGGGGGGACTCTTAGGAAAAAAAAGTGTATGAACTTACGATGTTATTTTCACCAGATTTATATGAATCCGAGAGATTGCCAACATGTTCTGAAACACCCTGTATATAGACGTTACCACCTATATCACTAGTCTGAAGAGTTCGAGGGAAGCGTCGTAGCACCTATAACAAGAAAAAGACTCAAAATTTGGTACTCTATAGTAACCGAATGCTAAATGATAACAAGCAAAAAGTTAGTTGCTGGATGTCACTATTGACAGCTCCTTATCGTGGACTCCTCACATTGAACTGAAACATAAGTCGAGTACGCTATTTCTCCTTAGGAACATGCTTAAATTTGTGACTTTTAATAATCCAAAATCACTGTATTTTAAACTTTTTCATTTACATGTTACTTATGGGGCTGTACTGTGGGAAAACTCATCAAATGCCACACAGACATTTAGATTGGAAAAAAGGGCTATAAGCCTCTTGGCCAATGCAGGATATAGGAAACACTGTCAGGCATTATTCAAACGATTTGGTATAATACAGCTATCTATCAGATCGCATTGGAGGTTCACTATTGCCGAAGTGACGTAACCAAAACCTTTCGAGATCCTTTTCTGCTTTTGGTCAACACCTCAGAACTTCTAACCATGCTTTCAGTTCTTGCTCTAATTTAAAGATTGTTCATGACATATCTTCCAAATATTTTAATAGACTCGATTTTATGGAGGACATAGAAATCAACAAGGAATTACTAGACAATTGCCTTTGTTTAAATACACAAGTTAACCTAGAAAGAAGTTATATTCCCTTACATAGACGCCATCTAAATTAACATTTAAAATTTAAATATCTTCCAACCTTAACAATTTTTAAATAGCCCGCTCTTTATTCTCAACAACGTCAACCATATCATTTCAACGTCAAGATAGATTTAATCTTTTTAATTTAAATAACCGTCGAATTTCGACTCGAAACCACGTTCTCACGTGGAGAGAAAAAATGACAAAAGAAAAAGAAAAATGCTAATTATTGATTGAAAAAAGTGGTTCGTCCCAGATGTTCGTCATTTACAATTGTACGTGTTAATTGTCTTATGTAATTAGTTTTGACATTGTGGTGTTAATGGCCCACTTAAAGAAAAAATATATTTTATTAATTAAGTGTTCCTGTTTCCTGACAAAGTAAGTAAAAACCAAAATGCATTTTTATATTATTTCTAAGAACTACTTTTCAACAAAAAATAGGCAACATTTAACTGATTTCACACAACTTTAGAATTACCTTTCGAAAAACGAAATGTTCAAATAAATATTTCTACAAATTGGATTTTCCTCGCTTTTAAGGAAGCACTGATGATGGCCTAAGGTTGAAAGCGCTCTGCTCTTTAGTAATTTTTAGAAGATTATACACTTAATATACAAAATTATTGTTGTTTCCTCATAACAACAATTGTTTGCTCAATATTTTATTTACTGATGGGGCCTATTTTTCAAGAGAAGCCATTATGAATTTTCGTAACAAGCATTTAAGGGCGGACGATAATCCTCATAAAAAGAGAGAAGGTCGTTTTCAGCAACAATTTTCGGTGAATGTAATCATTGGCGACTATCCTATTGGACTATACTTTTTACCATCCCGATTGAATGGAAACTTCTATACGCAGTTCTGAAGAAGTTGATGTTCTGTTAGAATATGTATCTCTACAAATAAGAATATGTGGTTCATGCACGACGGTGCCCCAGCTCATTTTAGCCTAGTTGCTCGTCAGCACCTCGACAACACCTTTCCTGATTGCTGGATTGGACCCGCAGGTTCCCAAGGTTGGCCAGCTCGCAGTCCCGACTTGAATCCTCTAAGACTATTATTTATGGAGTCACCTAAAGTCTCTTGTATACAAGACGCCTGTACTAGATGAATACGACTTAAGAATTCGAGTTATTGAAAGTTGCAACGCGATACGAAATAATGCAGCAATTTTTGAGCGTGTAAAAAAATCAATGGTGAAACGATTGCAATGGTGCATTTTATCAGAAGGTGGCCTTTTGCTTTGATTAACTGTTGCCTTTTTTTTATCATTATTTAACAAAATTATTTTATTTTTAATTACAGCCACTTTAAAACATTATTTTTGTACATGCAATAAAGTGGTTTTTACTTTTTCTCTCGAAAACGAAGCAGGATACGAAAACAATTCAAGGAAAAAAAGTTGTATTATTAGTTGATAAATACGGAAAAAAATACGAAAATTAGAAAAAGTCAGTGGCGTAATTTTTTTGCCAGTAATATTCGGTAAGGTGCTCCCAGAGACTCCACTGGACTTTATCAATTTAACCTAGTTAGGGTTAATCAAGCCCCTTATGAATCATTATGAATAACGGTGCGAAATTTCAATAAAATCGGGAAAAGGATATTTAAAACAATTAAACCTTATAACACCCTTATATCAAAAACGAGGCAACTCCGGACACATGATCATATGAACTTTTCCTCTTAGAATATCATTAAAAAAAATCACTCCCTTAAGCTATGTCCCGTGCTTCTGAAACACCATGTATAATAAATCACAGGGCGCTGTCGAGCCCTCGATGAGATTAGATTCAGAACCACCAGACAGCGATACTTGATAGATAACTGTTTTTATTCCGTGAATAAGTAAACCAAAAATATCTCTTCTAATTTTCTCTCAGTGTAATTACATTGAATGTTTTAAATGTTTTGACTTTGACTTATGAACTAAGGCTAGATTCTTCATATTTTAGCCTTAATAATTTGTGCTAGCTTTTAGAGATACCCTGTACAGCATACAACATAAACTCGCATATGTGCTATGGACTAATGCCTCTGCATAATTTATCAGCTATAAGCACCGCCCAAAAAATCAAAACGATGGAAAAAATAAATATTTAATACTAAAATCCCAATAAAAAAATATATAATGAAACATCAATTTTTATATAAAGTATTGAGGATTTCAAACGACGATCATTTTGCTTTTTCCCTTAGTCTCGACGATATGGCTGCTCAGAACAAAGATATTTTGATAAGCGTCATTAAACTGCCCATGATTGGTGCAGGGCTGTGGACCAGACCAATATTCAATAACCCATATTTAAATAAAATTGTTTATTTGTATTCTATTTTCATGAGAGCTACCTATTTTATATTCTATTTGTCGCTTACAACAGAAGTGTTAAGACTCACAGTACAGGGGTACCCATTGCAAACCATAATGTTAAGCTTCGGCGTTACCGTTAACGCCACCAAGATTGCAGTGAAAGTAATCATTTATTGGAGAAGTAACATTTGGGCCTTGTGTGACGATATTATTGAAAGAGAAAGAGAAGTGTGGAGTCGAAATGATCCAGTGGCTAATAAATTATATATTGAAAAGGTTAAATTTGGAAGAGTGTTTGGAGCCCTAGTAGCTGTATCCACGATTTTTGCAGTTTGTTTAATCAATTTGGAAGGTAATTAATTTAAATCCCCAGATTGTTTTTGGTATAAAACTATTTACATTTTTTCTAGGCGCATTCAGCAATTTTCAAATGATAAAATCCAATGAAGGAAACAATGTATCTTTGGAAACGCATTATATGTATCAGTTCTGGTTTCCAGCCAACAAATTAGAACACCTAAATTGGGTCTTTACGCTAAGTTTCTTTTATTCGTGGTCGGCCATTACATATAACATTACTGCACATATGGCTTTAATCACATTTTTAATCTATGTGTCGGCCCACTTGGTGATACTACAACATCGTATCAGAAATTATATACCGGCTGACTTTGACGAGAATCAAATGGATGAAATGATAAAGACGTTAAAAGGTTTTGTCTTGGAGCATCAAACCTTGATTGAGTAAGATGCAGATTTCATAACGAGAAAATGTTAGAATACTGATTTATGGGTTTACATACTTCAAAGAAAGTGTCTATCTGAAGAAATATAGTATAAATAGTAGGTTCTGCATGTATCGTTCGTGGTGGAATTCAATCCCTAACATATATACGTTATGCTATTAATACACTTTACAGTGTTTGTTTCTTGATAACATATTAATAGCAATTAAGAAATATTTGTAGACTGGTCGAAATTGTTAACATTATTAAAAAAGTCTCCCTGTCTCAGAGTTCGGAGTAGTTTCATCCGATTATTGGATCTCTTCAATACACTCGATGATAGTCAATTCTGCAATTTCTGTTGGCAAATCGTTATCAATAGAGGCAAGTGTTTTTCAAGTTCACAAATGTGTCCTTAATGTTAGGAAACAGTTGTGCGAGCGGAATATTATCTTCTTCGAAGTGGCAAATGTTCTAGATCCGTATAGGAGTGGACTGTATTTTTATTATTTTTAACATAGGTTGCCGAATCTATTATTTGATAATAATTATGAACGGATGTTCGCCTACCTTTTTTGAAGTTCTTGGGCTGGACGGGGCGCCCCTTGGATAATTCCCTGGAATGCAGTTGAATAGGATTGCACTACACTATTTTATTTTATATGCGGGGTTTTGATTAAAAATGGCGGTTTTTTTAAGCCGGTACTTCTCGCGGCCGGTTTCTTACCAGGAATGGTTTCTCTCTGTGGGCGCATGATCCCACGGCGGGCGAACATATATAAAATCGCGGGAACTGGTACTTATTTAAAAAAAACGAATACAGGGCAGCTGCCTATACTGCAACCTCAAGTACCATATGTCGGTTACCTTATTGGAAAAGATGGAATTGAAGCTGATCCAAAGAAAATAGAAGCCATTCAGAAATTTTTGCCTCCTAATAATTTGACAGAACTTAGATCATTTTTGGGTTTGGTAAACCAGCTTGGATCATTTTCACATGAAATATCTATAACCGCAGGACAATTAAGAGATTTCCTGAAAACAAAAAATGAATATACCTGGACAAATTCTCAGCATAAAGCATTTAAAGATGTGAAAAAGGCTTTAACACAACCGCCAATTCTTTCACATTTTGATCCAAGCAAACCTACTGCTATTCATAGGATATAAACATATACATTGAAATACATATTGTGGAGGTAGACTGCTGTTGTTTTATTTGACATTTGCTTCTGCCTAATATAAGTGGTTCTTTAATCTCACTATATTTGCACAGAACAGAATTGGAAATCGTTGTTTTGCTGTTTTTTTTTCCAGTGCACTTGTCATCTTTAAATGCATATATTTTTACAGTTAAGTTTTGATATTGAAATCGGCTAATTCGAAGCATATTTTCTTGAAAGTAGTATCGTGCCGCCGACGGAATTTTTCTAACCATCAATTTGATGCCTTGAAGTTATCTAGTCTTAGACATTTAGCAGATTCGAGAGCTTTTGCTTAAATTATGGGCCCCTATATTGGTAAGTGCATGTTGCGCATTACAAAACCATTTAAAAACAACTTGGTATACTGCCAGTCCTTCGATTTTGGGAAATTCTCTTTCCTGCTTACGGTTGCCACCTTCTTGAAACAAATTTCTATCTTCTGCTTTATCTTGAAGCAACATAGTCACTTGGCTCTTACCAACTTTAAATTATTCAGCCAATTTCCTGATACTTAAACCAGTTTTTTAACTTTCGTCGATTATTTCAATTTTTTTGCTTAACGAAAGACATTTCCTTTTTCCGGCCATATTAAAATATTGAAGTTAGTCCCAAAATACATAAAAACTGTTCAAAACAAAACTAATGTTAACAACCGACCTATCAGCATTTAAAGCAAATTTAATGGATGGAGTAATTAGTGTATGTATCTATATTTCTTAAGAATTGTCAGGTCGGGTTTTACTGCCCCTAATGTAGAGTGTTTTTAGCATATATGTTTAGTAAAAATTCCGACGATGAGTGCCCGTGGTCGTTTTAAATAGACGGGTCGGTAAAAAGGAGTATGAAATAATGGGATTCTATTTTTAAATACGGGGAATTCATAACCTGTCGTTTGAAGCAGGTGGTCACTTTATAGAGACGGTCGTATGCAGAGGGTTTAATGAATAAAAAAACCGGTCGATAGTTGCAAAGCTACATTGCCAAAGTTCTTGCGAAAAATTTTAAACCAAAGGAAATATAATTTCGAAACAAAACAGATTTAAATTATCAGAACTTTGTGGCAAAACTGAATTTTAGGATAGAACCCACTGATATGATGCTGTGATTCTAATAAAATTTATTAGAAATATTTTTTTAGAATTTCTAACCAGATTAATAGCTCCTGCAAATACATAATCATGATGGAATTTATTTTAAGTTCATTTGATGTTGCGTCGGTAACCTTAACAATAACAAAGGTAATATCACGGACATTTTGGAATATGTAGATAAATACCTGATTTTTTAGTTGGCGATATCTGAAATACTTTGGTTAGCGGTCTTCTTCATTTTGCTAGTTTTGCAAATATTCTGCTTAGCTTGGGGCTGCAACGAAGTAAACCTCGAGGTAACTTGTTTAAATAATTTTAATTAAAATAGTACACCTGCACATAGTAGTAACAAGGAATGGGATGCCCAAGAGCTTAGCAAGCAGACCAAGAGCGATACTTCCATTAATTCACTTAATAAGCTACCTCCTTTCTCTGGCTGACCCCTGAACTTGGAATTTTTGCCCAATGATATCAGAACTGGGACTGAGTGAAGTACGACAGCCGGGCTCTGGAAAACAAAAAACAAAGAGAGGATTTATTTATTATTCAGGAGAAACCGACCCAGAACATCAATACGAAACAGCTATACTCGTTTCGGACAGAATAGCCCAGTCGGATATAGACTTTATCCCTCTGAATGATAGAATGCGTTGCTGAAACTAAGAACAACTCATAGAACCCTAAATATAGTCCAGGATTTTGCTCCAACAAGCGACAAGTCAGATCAAGAAATTGAAGAATTTTACAGCAGAATAGATGAAATAATGCGACTGACAAGGAGAGATGACAATGATCATTGGAGACTTCAATGCCAAAATTGGTAGTGGTGCTGAGGGAGACAACATAGGGGCGTACGGTCTCGGCACAAGAAACAGCAAAGGAGATTGACTCGCATAATTCTGCGTAGAGAACAACCTTTTAATAGTCAAGACCTTCTTTAAACAACATCCCAGAAGGCTATATACTTGGAAATCACTTGCAGACAAGGAAGGAAGAATTGTCAGGAATCAAATTGATTTCATTCTACTCGACCTGAACTTTAAGAAGTATATGAAGTCTGTAAAAACCTACCCTGGAGCAGACATCCATAACGACCACAATCCAGTGGTGATGGACTTTAGACTCAAAAGATTTTTGAAAGTTGAAAGAGAAAAAATGGTAAGAAAAATAGACATCGCACAACTGAAAGACCCCAAAAGAAAGAAGGAGATAAGTCTCAAGATTTAGAAGGAAATTAAAACGGTAGCGAACTCGGTAGGTAGTGAGGACGTCGAAGGAACATGGAATGCTTTAAAAATGAAAATAACAAAGATCCAAGAAGAAGACATCGGATTCACAAAAACAACAGAAAACAAGAATGGATAACACCTGAAATCATGGACCTCATGAAATGAAATAGAAGAGCTACAGAACAGATATAACACCTTCAACGTCCACAAAAAAGTATAAGAAATTACAGGCAGACACAGAAAACGACAAGAAGCGATTCTAAGGGATAACAATAACGAAATAATTATGGGGACAGAAGGCCAACTCGCGAGATGGAAAGAATATATCCAAACATTTTTGACGACGATAGACCTTGTGTTTCACCACCCACAGATAATCAAGTGAATAAAAAAGGTCCAGAAATAACTAAAGAAGAAGTCAGCCATGCAATATAAGTACAGAAAAATGGAAAAGCAACCGGTCCCGACAGAATCAACGTTTATGCATGTTTTATAGATTACAGAAAAGCGTTCGATTGCGTTAACCATTAAAAAATTATCGAAATTCTGAGAACAACCGGGGTCGACGAACAGAAAAGCGTTCGATTGCGTTAACCATCAAAAGATGATCGAAATTCTGAGAACAACCAAGGTCGACGAACAGGACTTACGAGTAATATCAATACTCTATTGGAACCAGACAGCAACAGACGCAATAGCACAAACAACATCGGAAGATATGTGGATCAAAAGAGCAGTCCGACAAGGTTGCGTCTTGTCTCCGCTCCTGTTTAATTTAGATTCGGAGTATAAATTTAGAGAAGCACTAGAAGAAGTCCAAGGCGGAATCAAAATCAACGGGACAATAATCAACATCATTAGATACGCCGGCGATACCGTGCTAATAGCAAATAACGCACAAGAGCTATACAAAATATAGTAAATTCCGTAGTTCTTCACAGCGAAATGTTCGGCTTACACCTAAACGTCCCACACTGGGGCAAGGAGCCTTTAAAACTGGCATTAAATCCAATTTACCTCTTACAATATTTTTGGTCTCATAATTATTTTTGGGATGATATAGCATAAACAAAAGCAAATAAATGGATGGTAACCGGCCATAATAGTAGTACTAATAACCAGATTTCAATTTTATTGAAAAAAAAAATGAACAGAAATGTCGGTCTTGTTAACTAATAAATCGTAGGGTATCATCATCACTATCGTTCCCCTGGTCATCACTATCACCGCAGGTATCATCTTGACTGTCGTTATCCCTATTACTAGATGTATTAACGGTTGGTACTTTTAACAACTCAATAGCTTCTCTTGGCAGATGTTGCAGCTTTCTCTTCGGTGTCTTTTGTTTACTGGTGATCACCGGATCAGAAGTCAATAAGAAAAAGTTAAAAATGTCCGTGTTGGTTTTTTCTCTGCTACATTTTCTGGAGTAATACTCCCTGTACCTCTTAAAATCTTTATTTTTTGCCTTTTGTGCTTCTTCGGTCAATTGTCCTATGGGTAAAAGTGCAGAGGATATAATTTCTGAGCCACGAATTAAATATTTGTGTAATGTTGAAGGCATATTACACCAAGGGTACTTGAACACGAAGTATCTGGCTGTATCAAGCGCAAATAGACGGTATTTTTCTACATCTGTCAAATCCACTGGATACCACAATCATAATTAAATGTAGCTTTTTAATTAATTCTAAATCAATTTTTGTAATTTGAGCAGAAAGTTCTGAATTTTGAAAAAAACGTCTGGCAATTACGTGCTCCAGAACGTTTCATTATATCAAGAAGTTCTCTTCTTGTTATAAAAAGGGTATTTAAAGCCGTTCCCAAAACAAAATAATACATAAATCAGACATTATGTGGCTTAACTTATAAAACATTACTTACGACTTGCTACAAAAACATGTCTAACTGTCAAAGTAGCAAAAAGTAGCAAAAAATTTAAAGATCTTTGTATTCCTACAACTCAACTCTTAGACTTAAAAAAATGTATGTCGCTCGAACTACCTTGGAACATAACTAAAATGTTAAATAATTTTAAATTTTGTCAGACGTAAAAAAAAACTGAGATCATATTAGTTAAGCCTATTTTATCGTATATTAATCTACTTAGAAATAAATTAAAAGTAACTAAAAATTAGTTACATACCTGAAGATGAAGATTCCATAGCTCAACAATATTAATATTGATTATTTAGCACAAAATCACAAGTCGAAACTAGTTATAAAAAACTTTAAATCGCGCCGCTTATTATAATAATGCTGATAAGCTACTGCAATAGCTCTAATTCATGGCCATTGCGCGCGATGTGAAGCATAAAAATATCTTGTTTGTGCGTACTGATAGCTGGTCTTGTAAACCGCATTAAGAGAATATGCCTAATTTTTATTTGAGTTTTCTATTTAATGCCAGTTTTGGTGGTTTCTTGCCCCAGTGTGCGTCCCCAAAATCAAAACACTAGTCTTCTCTAAGATACCAATAAACGTACATCTGCCGGTCAAGGGACAAGCAATAGAACAGGTAACCTTCATAAAATATTTGGGAGCAAATATCAACAGCCAGTGTAACCCAAGGAAATAAATACTATCAAGAATCGAACAAGCTAGGAAGACACTTATGAGTATGAAAACATTTTTTAGAAGATCAGACCTTAGTCTAGGGCTCAGACCTCGGATGGTCAGATGTTATGTCTTCCCTGCCTTACTATATGGATGCGAAAGTTGGACAATGGACCCACAAACAAAAAAAATAATAGAGGCCTCTGAAATGTACGTATACAGACGGATGTTACGAATTCCATGGATACAAAAGGTCGACGAAGTACTCCAACGCATGAACAAACAAAAAGAACTGCTAAACTCCATCAAAGAAAGAAAAATGCAATACCTGGGTCATGTGATGAGAGGTGAAAGATACGAGTTACTTAGACATGTAATAGAGGGTAAAGTACAGGGTAAAAGATAAGTTGAAAGACGCCAGAACTCATGGCTAAAGAACGTCAGGAGATGGTTTGACCGCTCATCTACAGAAATCTTTCGGGCTGCAGTTTCCAAAACTACAATTGCCATTTGGATCACCAACCTTCGGAAGAAGACGGAACAATAAGAAGAAGATATCAGAAAGCGATATCTAAGCTGTCTAGTGCAACTTGCATAATCTTCTGGCATGGTCCTTCACTTCATTTCTGTTAAGGTCAATCTGCACACTCGGGATCGCCACTAGTCATTTAGGACACCTTGGTTTAGGACCAACGTAACTTTACCTTTTCCAGTCATAAAATCCTTGTACCCACACTAGGATAAATCATAAATAGTTATTTTCAGAGTCAAGCGATTGCAAGTGCTGCATTTGAGAGCCGATGGCATTTACTGAACAAAGAGGGAAATCAGTTGACGCAGATTATGATGATGCGAGCGCAAATACCTTTGCAGATGACGATTGGTCCCTTCGGTCCAATGACAACTCAGTCGTTCTTGATGGTAAGGCTCTTATGTGTGGAAACTTTAAACTAACACAAAATTAAAAACAAAAACATGATTTCAGGTAATGAAGGCAGCTTATTCATATTTGAGCATAATGAGTTAAAAGAAAAGAAAGCTCTTATTGATGACCAGCATCAAATTGGATTAGAAGGCTCTCATACATTTTTTGATGACAAATAAATTATTAAAAAATGCAATTGTTTGTTGTTACCATGTACATCTTTGGTACCCTAACACATTTTGTTTAAATTAATGCACACACAATATCCATTACCATTACTACCAGTAGCTGTGATTGTTATCAATGCCATCCTACTCTATAGAGCTTAACTAGAGATAAAATAAATGTCTCCGCCTTTGAATGTTTGTTTTTAATAAGGGTCACATTAATCAACTCATCCCGTTTAATTTACAGACGAAAATCTTTGTCGTTAATATAAACAAACCCATGCGGCATTCATGAATTAGGGTTAGCTTTCCTACATAGACACTAACTGACAGAAGCGTAATTAAGTACATCATTAATAAAGATTAGCAGTGCCTCTGTAGTTGCTTGCGCGATCCAACTTGAAGTGAGATAACACTGGAACAATAACAGATTACATTGAGTACGCAGAAATCTATTGCAATATTACAATAATTATTGTGGAAACTTTGCCTTTTTGTATTCAATACAAAAAGGGCTGCCTATACCTATAGGAGTATATATGATGATCCCAGCGGTTATGTAGGAACTCCGATAAATATGTCTCTAGCTTTTGAACCTTTCTGCATAATTCAATGAAATTTTAATGTTTTATGTAGGCCATACAGACTTATCACACCATACTACAGTGGATGTTTTACATCGTCAGGGAAGTGAGGAACTGACTTGCCACCACAGTTGTTGGGTACAAATTTTGACAAGTATTATTTTATAGAACTATCAAGCGACCTCTGTAGCCATAAGTGGGCTCACCTCGACCTATCCATCGATTACCAAAAGTATGTGATAAGTGCTGACGAACTAAACAGCTAAAATTGGGCAAGTGAAACAAACACATACATAGGTTCGCACACATGCTGAAGGTCACTCAAAGTTTTAAAACAACATGCAAACGTACAGGATGTCCAGTTTTCGATGTTTTTACGCATAGACCTTTACGAAGGATCTCCGTTATTAGTAAAGATAAAAGGATACGGGTTTCGCAGCACTTTGCTACTTTTTTGTGAAACAAAAAATGCTGCAATCAGAATTTTTCTAGTCCTTCCTGTTTTTGATATACGGGATGTTTTTAAAAATTTTACATTTTGAGACACCCCCATATTTAGCTTAACAAATGTTCTTTTTGTGGTTTTTTACGTAGAATCCAGTGACGTACTCAGATTTTTTCTACGTTCAATAGTTTTCGAGAAAAAAACAAACTTGTTTTTTTTTAAATGGGCCTATATATTTTTTAATAATATAATACACTCTATAAAAGCTTCTCAGAAATAATAATAACTTAAATTTAATTTTAATAGTAAGCACGAAATTTACCTATTTTTTGTTAGTAGGCCATGACAGGTATTTAAAAAAAGAAAATAACACAGTTATTTATGTCATATTAAAAGCTTCTTTAGTTTCGATAGGTAAATATACGGCTTTGTGTAGTATATTTATGAAAATTTATTAAATTTTTTAATTCACTTGCAGATATCCCGAAAGACGACAGCCGGATAAAAGAATTTCTCTAAGAATGAAATCGAATATAATTGAAAACGGTTCATTTTCTAAACCTCGGCCTAAAATCTACAACAAGAAAAACCGCGAGACTGATCAAATAAATATTTTAGCTTTAATTGTAACAAATCCAACTAGTTCTTGCCGAACGGTTGAAGGCTCGGTTGGAGTAGTTGAATCAAGAGTTCAAATAATCATAAAAAACACAATTTTAAGCCGTATAAATTCCACATAGTACAAAACTTACATCCTGGTGATGCACAGCGCCGTATAGAGTTCTGTAATTGGTATTTACAAAATATAAAGAGGGAAAATGATTTAGAAGGAACCGTTATACGGTCCGATGAGGCTCATTTTACCAGTGCTGGTATATTTAATCGGCACAATACGAGGTTTTGGTCTCAGGAAAATCAGCATGTAATATTTCCACTCGAACGGCAAGGCAGGTTTGGCTTTAACGTTTCATGTTTTATACTAGGAAGCAAAATAATTTGTAATATATTTGAAGGCAACCTTAATGCAAATAAATATTTGGAAATTCTGGAGAACGTTGTGCCGGAAATAATAAAAGACTCGAAAATAAAATTCATGCTATTCAATACCACACAATAGCAGATTTAAGAAACGCCACTGAAAGAGCATTTAGGGAGTTACAAACGCGGCCTTTTATTATTTTAAATTCATTAGGGCGAATAAGAACTATGCGTGAAACATGTCTAAGGCATATATTTATGAGAAAGTTCTATACATTTTCAGTTTTTGTTCCTTATGTTTTACGTAGTAAAACCATATATGTATTAGTACTATATGTCGCCTCGCCCATTTAACAAAGTAAACGTAGTGAAACCGAGGTTCTTTGTTCCGTCAGGGTCATTTCGCGCAGTGCGTATGCACAAAAAGGCGTTTGTTTTAACGGGAAAAAAATGAGGTTATCACATTTGACTTTGACAACTGGACAGAAATTTGTAAACAAACATTAAAGTTCTTGATTTGTTTAAGATTTTGTATATTATTTTGATTGAGAAAAGAAAAAGAACGCAGGTAAATATTAATAAAACTTTTATTAGACATTTTACAATTATTTTTAGAGTTCAACAGGTAAAATAATAGGTTTTTGTGGGATTCTTTGTAGTACATGCAATTTTCGGTAAAAATAGGTAGGTACCTAATTATATCAAAGCAGCAAAGGAAATTATAATATTTAGGAAATGGACTGCCCAGTTATTGTTCCCTCACGAAATTAACGTTAGTAAGTTAACAGAAAGAAACATCCGGTCTGGGTACATACCTGTAGAACGATACATCTTTGTTCAAGTTTTTACGCCTGTTTAAAATAATGTTAAATATTCTGTTTTGCCTCGGCATCGTCACAAAATGATCACACTTCACACACACAATTAGAATTTGCAGAAAAGTAAAGATAAACAGTACACAAAAATCGTTAATAATAACAAATCACCTCGATGAAACGAACTGTCAAGCAAAATAACATTTGCTAAAGATGTCTAGGTTATGTCGAGCAAAAATGAGACGTTATCACGTTGTCAGCCTCCAGTTATATGAAAGTTTGTATGATGCGTTTAAGTTTTGAAATGGAAAGAAATAATTTGAAAACACTTGGAAGTACGGACTTAATGCTTATTTTGCAATTTTTTAGCACGATTTTTGGTAATTTTGTCATGGCTCTAATTTTCTAAGGCTCACTCTTCTGTCCTGCTTTAAAGAAATAAAAGCACATTTGGCAATACCCTTACGGCGCATGCGCACAAGTCGAAATGACCCTGGAACTTCTATCTCTGTTGTTGCTTCAAGATATTCAGGGTAATAGCTATATAGTACTAATACATATTATATAAGTAAAACACAACTCGATTTATGCATTGGTATTATTCTCACTGAAATATAACTGCTAATTACATTAAGGAGTTCAAAATATATTTCTTCTACAGTAATTATCATACCAGTAATAGTTTTTTTAAATACCCGTCATGGCCTACTAACAAAAAATGTATATTTTTTAATAAAACGTAAACTTCGTGCTTAATATCAAAAATAAAAATAATGTATTATATATTTCTGAGACGCTTGTTATAAACTAAATTATATTATTAAAAAATATATAGGGTGGCCCATTTAAAAAAAAAAGCAAGTTTGTTTTTGTTCTCGGAAACTATTGAACGTAGTAAAAATCTAAGTGAGTCCCTGGATTATACGTAAGAAAACTACAAAAGGAGCATTTGTTTTCTCTTTGATAAGCTATAGGGTAACCTAATATGGGGAGTGTCCCAAAATGTAAAATTTTCAAAAACATCCCTTATATCGAAAACAAGGAGGACTAGTAAAATTATGATTGTGGCATCTTTTGTTTCACAAAAAAGTAGCTCGGTGCTGCGGAAACCGTATCCTTCTATCTTTACTAAAACGGAGATACCCACCAAAACCATCGAAAACTAGACACCCTGTACACAAACACGAGGTCAAGGTCATTTAAGGTCAAATAGGTTCGCACACGTGTGCGACAAACTTCATTTACGGCAAAAGTTATTCAAGGTCAAGATCATCTTTGTTATGGTATAGGGTACCGCATACTCTACTACGACAATTAAGCCTTTTAATTTGCACAAGCAAAAAAAGTGTAAATTCTAAGCCTCACTGAGGAAGCGATTAACCCTTACCTTAGAATTCCCTTAATAAAGAAAAATATTAGTAGTTGTTTGGTTGGATTTAGGTCAAATGAAAAACAAACGTAGGAATGAATTGATTGTATTTGCCAACGTTTCGGCCTAAAATTAGGCGATCCTCAGAGCCATCCAAATAATCACTCCAGTGTAAATTAAAAAAAAAAATAGGATACGTGCTATAATAGCCTTCTTTTGTTCAACATACAAATTATTATTGTAGAAAGGCAACCAACTTTGCATATCGGCACACTGGATTTATGATTGTAAGACGCAGACAACGGTCAATATTGAAATTTAAAAAAACCTCAAACAGACGTTGGGATTGAAGTCCCAATTGTAAACTAGTTTAGGTTAGTTCGGGTTAGTTCAGTTTAGGTTGAAGTCCCAATTGTAAACTAGTTTACAATTGGGACTTCCATCCCAACGTCTGTTTGATGTTTTTTAAATTTTAATATTGACCGTTCTCTGCGTCTTACAATCATAAATTCAGTGTGCCGATATGCAAAGTTTGTTGCCTTTCTACGGCAACAATTTTTATGTTGAACAAAAGAAGGCTATTATAGCATGTATCCTATTTTTTAAAAAAAATTTACACTGGAGTGATTATTTGGATTGCCCTGAGGATGACCTAATTTTAGGCCGAAACGTTGACAAATACAATCAATTCATTCCTACTTTTGTTTTTCATTTGACCTAAATCCAACCAAACAACTACTAAAATTACTGAGGCCACTAAACCCAATACTAAGAAAAATATTTTTTGCTTGGAGGAGCATCGATCCAAACTAGCCGTTCTTGTTTAGTTACTAAAATTGAACAGCAGCAGCATACAACAACTACAGGTCTTGGTTGTTCCATTGTCGAAGATGTTATGACTTCAATTTTTGTCCTTAGAGTGAATAACAGTTATTTTATAGAATCATAGAATCGCATTATTTAAATTAGAACACGAAATGTACTCGATTTCTTAAAAATCTTGACGAAAAACAAACCAAGCTCATTTTTAAATCCGCATTAAAACCACAAACATATTTCAGCAAATCCGAAAAATATTCCCGCAAACTTTAACTCGCTCAAATTGATAATTTATAACAAGTTTTCTCTTTTCTGAACCTCCAGAGGCGATAATCAGGAAATACGTATCCCAACTGTCCCTATCCATATTTATTAAAATCTTGCCCTGGCGGATCTAAAGTGTAAGCCGATGTACGTCGCGAGTCGCAAATTACCTTGGTCCCCAGTGAACAAGCCAAAGACGAAGTCAGTGGCGTCGCATTCAAATTTAAACAGGGCTTTGCTATTATGTTAGAACAGAATTATAGGAAAATATTATACGGGGTGGCAAAGAAGTCGCGCATAATGCTTGTAACTTTTGAATTACCTCGTATATAAAAAAGTGACCTTCATAAAAATTGTTCAGTAAATTATTCCCCACATTTCTACCTGCATGATTTTTTTCTGGCATTTCTGGTTTGGTTGCCATAGAGACTCACTTACTTTTTTTAAATGGAACACCCTGTACATGATTGCATATTTGGATTAAAATGGGAAAACTCTGAATTTTTTGTATTTGAAATTTCTATTTATTTAAAATTGTAACAAACTTTATAGTAACAAAAGAAATAGCCTAGAAAATTGAACAACTTAACATCGGAATAATAAACAAGTGAAACCTTTTCAGTGGATCAGGTGTCCAAAATGACCACCATTTTCTGCTAAGCAGAGCACCAGTCGATCTCTGAACCCGTCTACAACGTCGCCAACTCTGGAATGGCCCGAATTTAACAGATTCATTTTGATGGTTAACGTAGACTTTGTTCTTTAAAAGTCACCACAAAAATAAGTCGAGCGGGGTTAAGTCCGGGGTCGCGCTGGCCAGTCAATAGCACCTCTTTTGCCTATCCAACGTCCGGAAATTGTTCGCTTATGTATTGTCTAACATTTGCCGCATATTGCGCAAGTGTTCCATCTTGCTAGAACCATACCTGCTCGTTTATGCCATTATTTACACCCAGTAAAACCATTCTGCATGAAGGAATTATGTGATTCTTGAGGAGGTCCAGATATTTTTCGCCATTCAAATAACCATCGATGAAAAAAGGTCCCACAATATGTCTACCAACTATGCCTGCCCAAACATTAACTTTTTCGGGCCTCTGAGTATGACCCTTATGGAACCAGTGAGTATTCTCAGCAGACCAATAAGATAATTGGGTCTATTAACAATGCCATTTGAATGGAAAGTAGCTTCATCCGAGAAAATGATAATTGTTGCGAAGTTCTTTTTCCATCATCGGCTTACAAAATTAAGCTCTTCTATCAAAATCGTCCTCGTTTAACTCGTGCACCAACTTTATCTTGTAGGGATGCAATTTCTCCTGCTTAAACAAATTTGTCACTAACTGATGAGACACATTAAAATCAATTGCCATTAGCCAGGATGATTGTGTTCGATTTTCATGTATAGAGAGCATGACATCCATAGCTTTGTCTCCCCCGGTTGCTGTTTTAGGTCGACCTGATCAAGCGTCTTCCCTAACACTGCCTGTTTCTTAAAATTCGACACACCGTTGACTGATTAATTGGAGGCCTATTCGGATATAATTCGTTAAAAAGTTGACAAATCTGATCTTGCGATCTCTTAATATTTCCGTAACCGCTCATTATTAAAATTTCAACTCGTTGTTTATTTTAACTTTATTTTAACTTTAAATTTAAATTTCGTTTATTCTTTTAACCAGTTATTCACTCTCTTCCCAGAGCCTCAAGTGACCACCATCCCCATAACAAAGAAAAAATATAGGAAAAATGCTATATCTTCATTTGAGTAGTAAAAGATAAAAATCTTTACGTATCTTACTTATTTTTCCATAAAGCATTCTGTGCTTACGTTCCACCCATGCTAATTTCCGCCAAGTTGAATCTTGTTCACGGAGAGCCCTTAATCAAAAGTAATTTCCTGGCTGACCGGCCGGCGGGCCGAGGACTTTCCGTTTAGCAATTAAACTAAGGACATTATTTTACTAATTTCATTGCTATTCCATTAGAGGACTGCGTGATGCAGATAGGCTATCGTGGCCAGGCCGAAAGTCTGTCCGCTTCGCTCGGGGCAACTATTAATGGTACGGGTCCGGGAGTGTTAGCCAAAATGCGACTAATTACTCTCGATGCCGGCAACCGAGCGTGTGAAAACGATACTGGAGTCCACTAAGGCCTTTGATAAAATTAATTTGAGTTAATTTATAAATATATCCGTGACTTGAAGGCTTTTCTTCTCACAGTGGTAGCGTGTTCCTAACTACATACCTCCATAGCTAAGAGCGGCGAAAGGTGAAGGAAGGGTTATACATGGGTCACCCTAGGGTAATACAATTGACGTTTTATTGTAAACGATTTAGGTAAAATATCACCAGAACCAAACTGTGTTGTTTTTATGAATGATTACCCAGCCCCACAATAAAAAAAAAATTTTGGAACTGCTATCGAGACAACTATATAGGTACCTATGTCATTTTCGACGCTGAATCCGAATCTGAGGTCAAAAAAAAATCGTACACCCACAAAATCGACCCCCAGCGCTACAAACCACCTCCTCAACAGGGTAAAAACGACTTAATGCTCTACGAATAGTCCTTAATCTCAATAAATCGAATTAATTATAAACATTCAAGTATATAACGCATAAACACAGAGTTAACACTACTTACCATTGAAAATCACCCTCATGAGTGGGTGAAAACTACCCCTCATACAACAGGAAACTTAAACAAATGCAGTGATTGCAAAAAAAGCTTACGATGCCAGTTTCTTTGCAAAAAGTGAGTAACTGCATTAGTTCCGATGCGATGCTCAAAACCTACCTCCATAGAATGGCGGTAACCACTCATAGATTAAAAGAAAACGTCATTTTCACTCAGATTACGATATTTTACTTTGCTTAAACTATCCACATCTGCGCAGATTGCTTTGCCTCTAAACTTTTGATTAATGCCGGTTATATTTGATTAACAGAAATAGCAATAATTGGAGTGATTCGGCCTGGGCTTTCGCCATTGCATTGGGCACTCGAATTTAATATTTTCTAAAACTTTATTTTTACTCTATCGAAAAAGTGATAATTGACAAGACTTGCTTATAAACTGGGGAATCCACCACTTCCTCTCAATAGAAAGTTACATTTTATAGCGATCCTCATAAATGCATTTAATACTCTCCGTCATATTTTATTGTTTGATTGGAATAATATACATTCACACATATTGCAAAATTTATCTGCACTGTTTGTGCATCTAAAGAAACTTTGCTGATTAACATTTTTATTTGTACTAGAGGTAGTAGGTTCAGATTCATCATTTGGGATTTAACGTTTTCTATTACAAGCCTTGTGCAATAACACCAGCGCCTCGTGCGGCAAGGAGGGTGCTGTTAGGTTGGGAACGGGTATACCCTCGGAACAATTTCCTACCCCAGTTCCCTGAGGACCAACTTGCATTTAACTAGTTCCGGAATACGCGGACGATCTGGCACTCGCTCGAAGCTGTAAGGTCTCCAACATCCTTACCCATTACGCACTTCCTGACCAAGGCTTGAAAGGAAGGGCTGGCTTCAGAAAGCCTATGATAGCGACAACCTCGGCAGAGCGAACTCATAGTAGCTTATGGACTTAATTACCAAATGAGTAATCAATGAGATCCACTCGCAGGACAGCAGTGCTATCATAGGTCCAATCATAACAAAATAAGGAAAAACTTAAAATAACAGAGAAAAATAGGTAATAACAGAAACAATGAATTCCTCAATAGAGAGCCCAATTTGACGTATACTTAATCCCCAGACCTTTAATACTCGTATGCGGTTGTCAATGTGCCACCCACCGGCTGGTCAAAAAACTATGTAGTCAGAAAATTAGATGTTTTATCTGAATTTTTAGACGAGTCCTTTTATTAACTAGGTAATAGTATTTTCAGAGAATTCTTTTTAGGAATCATCTAAGCAACTGCAATTTAAATTTAGGGGTGGTGAGGACATCGTAAGCTTTTTTTGCAATCACTGCAGTTTTCTTAAGTTTCCTTTTGCGTGAGGGATAGTTTTCACCCACTTAGGGGGGTGATATTCAATGGAAAATAGTGTTAACTCTATATTTATGCGTTATATTTGAATGTTTATATTTATTTCAATTTATTGAGATTTGAGACTATTCGTGGAGCGTTCAGTCATTTTCACCCTGTTTAGGAAGTGTTTTTTAGCGCTAGAGGTTGATTTTGGGGGTGTACGATTTTTTTTGACCTCGGATTATGATTTAGCGTCGAAAATTACATACGGTTACAGTTGTCTCGATAGCAGTTCCAAAAAAATTTGTTGTGGGGCTGTATTATAATTTAACAAAATTAGAAAATATTTGTACAGGAGCAGCCAACACATGGCTCTTATTTCCCATCAAAACGAACTGCATCTATTTATGAACTAAGTAAATATATTATTTTAAATATGAAAGACCGCAAGTATTGTTTATTGTTGAGCCACATGGAGACCTTTACTAGTTTCTAGTTTTCTAGAAACGTACTTTCCTTTTGAATTTTGACCTCAACCAAGCGGGAAAATTGATCAATTTAGTTATATTGCTAATTCACCTGAGGAACGTTGGTGGTATAAAAACAATATTTAAGGAGACTAGGTTCTTTAATAATCTCGATTTGAGTTAATTTATAGATATATTCCGAACATCATAAATTTATGAATTATTACTTAGAGGCATCTTCGTCACATATTATTATATCAGTAAAGAGTATGCATTGCAACATTTAAACAATGTATACTTCACAAATGCCGAAGGCTAAATTATGACTATCTAGCCTAGGGTTGCCAAATGTCCTCCTTTCGAGAGGACAGTCCTTCTCCAAGACGTTGTATCCTCCTTTCTCCTTTTTCAGCGAAATGTTTTTTTTTCTACTATTATCATATTTAATAAAAAATAATCGTTGTCCAACCAATTAAATTGAATTAAAATTTTGCGCAGCCGCAGCAGCGTGGTGTCGAATGTTAGTTATATGATAGACATAGGGTTATAGACATTATAGTAGTCGCTTATTATTTTCTTGCTTAATTGTACACGACTTCACTAAGGCCTTTGATACGTCGAATCATTCCTTTCTTCTAACTAAATTAAAATTAGATGGGTTGAATATCTTATCATTGAGGTTTCTGGAGAGCTACACCATTAACAGCAATGTTTCCCTGTTCACATGGAGTTGAGAAGAGTAGGGAATGAAAGGTATTGGGTGATATATTGGGAGGGGAGGGGGGCTGGTGAATGTGGCTATACCTAAAGGAGCTGGTGTCGGGGGCGTTTGTGGCGGTCCGGGGCACCTATATCATAGTTTCAGGTTTGTCCGATGAGCGGGGTGGGGTGGGTGGGGGTGGCGGTGAAAATTTTCGTTCCTTCTTCGTGTAGGTATTGGACTAGGGGGGTGTGTTTGATATCACGGTGTAGATCTACGTTACGGATAAACCATGGGATTGGAGACGGTTAAAGCTGGATGGGGCTGCTTAACCCCAGGCTGCCGATCCCTATGTGAGGGTGGGGCAGATGCTTGAGTTGATGGGGAGGAGTTTGTTCTTGTGGCGTTGGTTGAGCAGTGGGTATAGTTCGCTGCAGAAGAGCCTGGCTTTGTTAGTGGTATTTTGGATATGGGGGCGCCAACGAAGGGCATTGTCGAGGGTGATGCCGAGGTATTTCATTGTGTTCCACCAGGGAACGTCGCGACCGTCCAGGTTGATCACGTCGAATGGAGGTTGCCTACTTCGAGCAAACTGGATGGTTTGGGTTTTATTTCAGACAAAGTTTTTACTTTACGCAGTAAAGTAACAATTCGTTGGCTGCTTGCATGTGGCCGCAGTGACTTTTGGACGAAGACGGTATCGTCGGCATAGAGGGCTAGGGTGTTATTGGGGGCTTTAGAGATATCGTGATTGTAGATGTTGAAGAGATCTGGGGAGAGAACAGCGCCTCAAGGGACGCCTGCGTTTAGGGTTCTGGAAATGGAGAGGGAGTGGTCTATACGGACGCGGATTTTGCGTCGGGCCAATGGCATAAGGAGGGACCTTCGCGTGGGACCAATCCTTGAAATATTGCGCACAAAACACGCTGCTTCCATGGATTTAATCAGACGACATCCGGATCAAACAATAAGACAAACGCTTAACGATGGACGGTTTATACGCGGGCGTCGTGTAGAAGAAGAAAATCGCTTAACAATAGACAAAAATCAAAAACAAACAATTCTCTGACAAATACACAAAGGTTGTATTTCACTACACAGGGCAAAGACAACAGCACATGGCTCATTGCACGAAAAGCAAGACTTTCTTTGTTGTTGAATTAGTGAATTTTTATTTTGATAACACGCGTAGAATATGCGAAGACAGAAAATCCAGCTGACAAAGTCACCCTAGAGTATGGGGTAATTCAGAATTGAGTAAGAGTGCAACGTGCACTAGCTCAACAAGAAGCTACAAATTGAGATACTTGATAGGTAGTATCATTAGACATTTCAACGTGAGGTTGGCTGGAGATGTGGAGATCAATGATAAAATTCTATGAAATATATAAGATTGAGGTGTTTTTTGTCAAATCTTATTAAATGATATGATATATCACCATAATAATTTCAATGAAATTCGTGTACACTATTATAATCTCTAATATTGCTACAAAGAATCTTCATAAGCTGTTTTTATTCCAAGTTGTCTTAAACCAAAGTTAGATTATTAAATTTATTATAATTAATTTACTTCAAACAATATCAGGAAAAAGTGAACTTGTAGAAAGTGATGTAAGTACTATAATTATAAAAGGTCCTTGTATCAATTTTTGGTTGTTATCCTCGTTATATATTCAATATGGCATAATAGTTTAACCCCTCATGATGCTTACATATGAGTAAGACGCTTTCATGATCTAAAAAGTCAAAGATAATTAAATCGCCCATATTTTATAATATACAAGAGTAGTTAAAATTTAATAAATACACCTAAAATGTGACAATACTTACCATCAAAAATGTCTCCAAGGTCATTGGACCGAATGGACCTATGGTCATAACCAGAGGTCTTTCTTGAGCTCGTTGAATTATAAGTTGAGTTAAAATTTTTCCTTTTTTATTCAATAAGTACCATTTGCTTTCGTAAGCAGCATCTGCTATACCTCGACTCTAAGGAAAATTAAATAATATTTGCCTTTTTACTTTTTGTTTGTTAATTTTTTACCTGAATTAATATTTCGTTTGCGCTCCAAGCGATGCTATATGTTTGTGTCACCAACATTGGAAAATAAAAGATCAAATAACCCATATCCGATAACTTCATCTGCAAATTATAAATCAGGTCTTAGAAAAGTTGGTCAAAAATGTTATTATCGATGAAATAATGAAGACCCTACGAAAGTAATGAGTTATAGACCGATTGGTCTAGTGTCGAATTCATCTAAGATCATTGGAAAACTAATCCTTAGTCGCTTGCAAAATTTGATTTTAATACGATCACTATTCAAAGTAGGCTATTGCGCTTCGAAAAGTTATCGCAAAGTTGACATTTTCCCCAATATGTTATAATTTGACAAAGTAACTTTTTCGGTCGTCTATCCTTATTTACAAATAAAATAAATTAAGTCATTACTTTGAAAGAAACTATAGCCTAAAAATAAATATTTTTTTCTATTGACGTTTTATAATAACCCTTTTTTCATTGTCGTTTTGATTTTTAAATAACCTGTGCACGCTGTGCCTAAAAGGAGGTTATTTAAAAATTAAAAAAGTAATTATTTACAATTAAAAACTAAACACAGAATATAATTTTACCTATTTATTATAAATATTAAAAGTACAGTTACTCATATTATTAAAATTATTGCTTGTGTAACCTAAAACAGTACGTTGAGATATTTCTCTTTGTAAAATAGATGAGGAATTTTAACTAGAAATAGAAAATGAATCTGTAACAGCAATATCAATTAAACCCATGCCACTAGTAGAGCTGGTAAAACATTCTGATTCATTAGATTTAACACGTTTATTGTTCGGAAATTTTTCTTGTGTTTTCTAAAGAATTGTCTATATACCCCTCAGCCACGGCATTTGACCGCCAACCTTCATGTCGCTTTAGCATTAATATATCCGCTCCAGAGTCCGCTAAAATAGTTGCTGAAGATCTTCGAAAGCAGTGGCCTGTATATTCATTTACCTTTGGAAGCCCCAAGAACTCAGCAATTTCCTTTGGTGCTGCTCCAATAGTATTAATGCCCACTGGAAGTCTGGAACATTTGGAATTTCTGTACGTGATAAGAAATCTTTTATGGGTTATGTGTGTTGGACGTAATTGGGCGTACTTTCGAACAATATTCAAGAACTTGTTGCCGTCAATAGAGCCTTTGCTAATTACAAAGCTTCTTGCAACATTTGTTTTAGTGTTTGGAATTGTTATTTTAACTAAAGACTCCGAAATTTCGATATTATTCATCTTTAAATATGTGAGTTCTTCTCTGCGTCATGCTCCAGAGATTTCCACAATAAGAACAACTTTGTCCAATAAATAGTTCTTGTCGTCTGCTTCTTTGACAAATCTTTCTATTTCTTCCTTGGAAAAAACTTTCGACTTTTTGGGCTTATACCCCGCAGATTTCCTTTCCAAAAATGCGATTAGGTTTGTAAATGTCTTATATCAACTTTTTTATTTAAATAAACCATCGTTCGAAGCATTGAGTAAGTACTCCACAAAGTTGATGGCCTATAGGCATCGGGTAATCGTGAAAAATATGCCAAAATGACTTTCTCTGATAAGTTCTTTACCTTTTTTGAATTTTTCGTATGTGCCCTCATACACACTCCTTGATTTTTGGGGAACAAGGTTCACCATTGCCTCATTTGCGGCATTTTCAATATCTGAGTCTTCCAAATCACTCCTTTTTTACTTAACAAATTAAAATTTTGTCTGGTGTGCCTCAAGTATCTATTTTAGGGCCTCTACTCTTTATTATTTATACTTCTGATATCCTAAAATCCCTAAAGCACTGTAAGGTCCAGGCATATGCGGATGACACACAAATTTTCCTTCATTTCGACTGCCAAGACTATATAAACGCATCAAATTTGCTAAACGAAGATTTGAATGTGTTAAACAAGCTTTCTTTAGATCACAATTTGAGGTTAAATCCATTAAAGTCATCCTTAATGCTTTTTGGGAATAAAAATAACGTTAATTTTTTAACTGATAATATCAGTATACTTATTGATGGTGTTGTGCTCCCCGTGGTTAAGACAGCGAAGAACTTGGGAATAAAACTGGATAGTGAATTAAGGTTTAGAGAGCATGTAAAGAAATTAATTCAAAGGTCATATCTGTTCTTAAAAATATTATACAACAATCGTCATATCCTTAATTTAAAATTGCGGAAACTGCTCTGTGGGAGTCTCGTTTTATCAAGCTTTAACTACTTTGACTTCATTTATGGGCCATGTCTTGATTTGGCAGATAAAAATAGAATACAAAAAGTACAGAATACATGCTCACGCCTGATTTTTGGACTTCGAAAGTTTGATCATATTTCTCACACATTCAAATATCTCAATTGGTTAGTAATGAACAATCGTAGAACTTTGCATTTAGGAAATTTCTTGTTTAAAATTCTAAAAAATCCTAGCCTGCCTCTTTCCCTGAAAATTAAATTGGTATCTCGTGATAATATCCATGCTCGCCACATTAGGTTCCCTAACAGAATGACGATGCCTCACCATCAGAGTGCCATGTTTCAAAGGTCATTTACATATCACGTGGTAAAATTGTATAACTCCTTACCTGAAGAATTGACTTTTCTTAATAGTGATAGATTTAAATCGCAATATAAAAAATATTTATTTAATTCTCAAAATGAATCACTCCGTTAGTTCAACTTTTTATTTATTTTGTTTTGTTTTTTTCTTCATAATTATTGTATTACAAATATTTTATATATCCATCGAATCTGAATGTTACATATTTCTTTTCGTTTTTTTATATTTTCTTCTTTTTCAGCCACTATGTATAATAATATATTTTCTCCTTTTCATAATATTATGCCTATAATATTATATGTGTGCATTTAGCAGCATTTATCTATATATATTATTTAATTTTAGCAAGCAGTGCGGGGTTCAGTAGAGTAGCCGCTTAGGCTAGACTGCGCCTTGCTTCTGTTTGTATTGCCTTGTATTCTTTGTAGTTATATATGTTTTCATAATAAAAAGACCTTTATTATTATTATTATTATTATTATTAATATTTGCCGCAGTTCTTTCGAATTTTTTTTTGACAAGTGTCAAATTTTTTAACATGAAATGTGTAAATGAAACACAGGTAATAAAATGTT
Organism: Polydrusus tereticollis; assembly: GCA_963920685.1. Taxonomy (NCBI): domain Eukaryota; kingdom Metazoa; phylum Arthropoda; class Insecta; order Coleoptera; family Curculionidae; genus Polydrusus; species Polydrusus tereticollis. The sequence continues at coordinate 28,672,230 of OY987331.1, read as the reverse complement.
TGGTAAACTAAATTAAGTTTTTTATTATAAAACGCCCGTAGAATAGTATACTAAAGTACATATTTTATAAAGCATCATCTTATAGCACGCGTCCATGTTAAAAAACGAGCCGCTTGCGGCGAGTTTTTTAACGGCACAAGTGCTCTAACTACTTTATAAAACACGTAATTTATACTATTTTTTCTATTTTGTATTTTTTTCAATAAGAAAATACATATTTAAAAAGAAAATCAACCCTTCAAATTTTGTAAATTTGTATGTCTAAATTCTATGTTGGTAATACTATAAATTTACTTTTATCATAGTAGCCTTGACAATAAATAATATTTTCTTTGTGTCATTGTCACGAAATTTGTTTGTTAATATTTCATAGATCTGTTCATAATTATAATTAAAAAAATATGGAGCATGATAATCTAAGTTCAACTCCCCCTGAGTTAAGGGATATTGCTAATAAAACGATAAATCAACTTTCACCAGAGAAATCCCGAAAACTTTCTTTTCTTATGGATCACAATAACAGGAAACGTCAGACGTCAACAGAATAACACATTTAAATATACCAATGCCAACTTTTAAAAAATAAAAAAGCGGAATCGTAATAGATCTGTTTCGATACTGAAAACGGTATCGTAACAGATTTCTTATGAAACAAAATTAGAAAAAAAATATTGTATACCCTTATTTCGTAACTTGTTGTATAAATAGCTATAGTAAATTTTCTAATATTTAAAAGCATCCGAACAGCACTTTTCAAAATAATTAAATGATTAAAGCCTTCCAACAATATAAAAAATTGCCGAGAAAAATGATCATAAGTAGACAACACAATAAAAATAAATGTAAAAGGTTTTACAGATCCTGTATATATACTATATACAGCAGTAAAATATTTGCGTTTGTAGGTTCTAAACAATTTTTCGTTTCTTATCAAGTAAGCACATGTCAAATAAAGCACTAAACATTGTAATAAAATTTAAATATGGCCATTTTAAGTATTTTTTAATCAGTTTATGGTTGAATTAAAAAAACGAGTGTCGTATTAAGTGATAGTGAATTTTCAAATATTGTCGAAGCTGTAAGAAACGTTTTATTAAATCTACTTCCCGAAAAATCCAAAACAAAGCACGCAAATTAATATATACTTTTTATGAAGTGTCAATAACAAAAAGTCGAGAAATATTTTGAGACTGCAATGTTAACATATTTTAGACAAACATCACAAACTTTACGGTATGGTCACATAATTCAATGCTAAAATAAACTTTATTTTTGACCGGTATATTATTAGCTTATAACGTCTTAGTTACGCGGGAATTATAAGGGTCATAACTCCCTTGGGATATTAAGAAAAATTTGACATACAATCAAACGATTGACATCTAATGTCAATTTGATTGTCATATATTGAAACATTTATTCCACTTTAAAAATGAGCAAAATGTTACTAAAATCGGTCAGAAATAAAATTATCTATGTATCACTGGAATTATAAGGGTCTCAATTACCTCGGGCAATTGCTGTCCCGGTAATTAAGACCATTATAATTCCCTAGATACATAAATAACTATTGAAAATTAAAAATGATTTTGACATTATGCGATACTAATTGCATTTCTGAAAAAAAGGTCAGGGGGATAGAAAACAAAGAAATCATTAATATTATCCAGGGAGCATATAGTGAAATGTATTCGCAATGCACGTGATGATGAATATTTATGCAAAAAGGTATGATTTTTAATATTATAGATACGCCGCTCATTTTTCCGATATTCCAAGGGACACACAAATCAGGTTGTAAGAACGATTTCAGTCTTCTTAACCACGCAAGATCGGGCGTTATACATCAGCCAAATGGAATAACCTAAAGGACCATTTTCGAACCTTCCTTGGCGGAACGAATGTTATCCTTACTGACATTGAAGTTTTCGTCTCTTTCTCAAAAAATTTACAGTCCTTTACAAAGATGCAACCGGGGAGGACATTGAAAATGGCGAAGCAGAGTGCAACGCTTGTGACTATTGTGAGATTTGAGATCTGCGAAAACTCATAGATTTGAATGTAATATTTAGGTAGTTGTTATAAGTTTTATTGATTCATAATATAAAAAATAGTAAAATAAAGGTTATAAAGTCTAACGCGCCTCTAACTCTCGACTTGGTCTGATCCCGTCGTCCTTCGTCCCTTCTCCCTTCCCAGTCATCATCGGGCCACCGGCTCAGCGGCGGAGGTTCGCGTATTTCCGCTTGTGAATCGTTTTAATTCGGTGTCGTTAGACTGTGTGACGTATGGGACAAATACAACACAAGAATTTCGTTGAATTCCGTACCCATACTAACGTGCCCGTGCGATAATATAAACATTTTCAATGTTAAAATAATTTAATGCTATTCGCAAAGAAAATTTCTAATGAACATTTCAATGGCAATCTTTATTTGAACTATTTAAGAAACCAATTGCCGCCTATATTAGAATGGTTCTATTAGTAAGGAGAAGGGTCATGACCAAGAGCAGCAGCAAGCGGAACCATTAGTCGTAGCGCCTCGCGGTCAGATATTTTATTACGATCAAGAGCACTTGTAACATGAGTTGAAAATATTTGTTTATTTACAGCAGGAAGCAAGACTTGGGTTTTCTTTTTCTCCAATGCTGCAAATTCGTCGTATTCATCTTCATCTTCAAGCGCGCAGCTATCAGAGCTCGACTAGCTTAGTTCACTTGTTGTTAAAGATGTGGATGTAGAAGCGAAGCCGGTAATTTCAGCACTCTTAGCATCCTTGTGCTGGAGCTCTTCAGCTCTTCTTTTGCGCTGTAGAACACGCTCTTGTTTCTTCTGTAGTTTTCTATTTACGGAAGTCATAATCATTTTACGCTCACTTCTTTGGTCAATGAGAAATTCTCTGTCGGCTGATATTTTTATAGATTGATCAGATTCAGCATGCGCTATATCGAACAGCTTATCTAGGTTGCTGGTAAATAATTTTTCGCGTTCTCTTTGTGACGGAGAAGATCGCCTTTTATTCTTTTTTAAAAGCAGCCAGCAAGCATGGATTTTTTCTAGTTTTCCAATGCAATGTTTTGGTTGTTTGGTGGGAATTGACGACTTCTCCCAAAGCGTCGTTACTTCATCTATTACCAAATGTGCAGCATTCCGGACGCTCTTTTTCTCTTGCAAGAGTTTGTGAAAACGCAAAAGAGCTTGTTTTACAGTTGGCAGCTGATTTAGTCGGGAGAGCGGTTCCAGATCCCGAATACCTATAAGAAATACCTCATCTCTAGAGCGAGTTAACGCAGAAGCCATTCTGATGAATTTACAGCCACACTTATTGTTTTTTTACACTGAAACTTTTAGGTTTATTGTCACTATTGTCCATTAGTTGCACTTTATAAACGTTTAAAATATTACTACTAGCTCTTCAAATATTAATATTCTTTGCCTGGAACAAAAAACAAAAAATATTTTTTTTTCTAAAAATTAAAAAAAAATTAAGTTAAAAGAGTCGTTGAGCACCGGCTTCTACTGTGACGACGAACTTTAAATTTGGTCATTGTAATATAACAGGGTTGTGTAACAAAATGGAATGGTGGCCTGGTCAAAAATTGAAAAAAAAAATTTTTGGACCACCCTAGTGCCCGTGGGATAATATAAACATTTTTAATGTTAAAAGTGCTGTTCTAACGTTAAGCCTTAGTTTACCAACAATTACGAACAAGCTGTTAAATCAAATAATTTTCTACCGACAGTGATGTTCAAAACTCTACCGCCGAAAATCTTAAGATCTTCGTTAACGCTCGAAACCAATGCAAGCAAGCGATGATCCAAAGCAAGTAAGCACACAACCAGAGGATCAAAGACAAACTCCGAATGTCCCAACGGATCAAGATCATTTTGGTCGGTAGCTAAGGACGTCAGTTAGAACGTTACCAAATCAAGCACCTTCTAACCACCTCTAACACGTTGTGATGGCTCCAATGCATCTAAAGTACAGGAAAAAGTAAAATTACTGGCGGAGCTCTTCTCTTCACATTCAACGATACATTTTCAGGGAAAAACTCCATCAAACATTCCCGCTCTAAAATCGATAATGTTCAAAATTGTTTTCCGACAGCACCATGTTAAACGAATCTTGAGGAGTCTTGACACCAAAAAAGCTTCTGCTTGTAACAAAACCCCAGTCCTCGTAATTTAGACATGGGCTGATGAATTGACACCGATATTTTGTAGGCTTTTGAACTTGTCTTACAAAAAAAGGAATATTTCCTGCTTGCTGGAAAACTGCGCGAGTCCAGCCCATACCCAAAAAAAGAAAGAAGATCTTGCCAAGCAACTATCGTCTAATGGCATTGCTTCTAGTTATATCAAAAGTTATGCAGAAGGCTATCAACAAAAAATTATTAAAGTACCTGGAAGGCTTCAACATTATTAGTGACCGCCATTATGAATTTCGTAAGTCTAGATCAACAGGAGACCTTCTCGCTTATGTTACTTACATTTGGAACAATGCAATAGAAAATGAAAGGGCGGCAGCACGGTACATTTCGGTAAAGTGAGAGCATACGGAATGCAACTTCAATCTTGTTCGTTGCTGACAAGCTTTCTTAAATACCGTTCTCTGCTAGTGGTGATGGACGAGTTTCTTTCAGACATATTTAACATAAATGCCGGAGTCCCTCAAGTTTCTATTTTGTCGCCCACCCTCTTTTTACTATGCCTTAACGATCTTCTAGAAAAACTGAAAATCCTATAAAATGACAGGACACTTGTTTCATCTTTTACTTTGGATGTTCCAATATCGACTGCCAATACACAGCTCTATAGGCAGCAAGACGTGTCACATTTTAACAAAGACCTAAAAGAAATTTTAATTTGGGGTGACAGTAACAAACTAGAATTTAACGCTAAGAAACCCCAAAAAAGTTAATATTGAAACACTGGATATAGTCATGGCGGGACACTCGATTGCCTTCGTTCATCAATTCATTTGTTAGGCGTCAATTTGGAGAGTCATATGTCTTGGCATAGTCACGTTGTGGCCATTGCCTCGCAGAAGCTTGGAATACTTTTCCGAACTAAGAACCTCTATGCACCCCAACAACTTTTGATGCTCTATAAAGTCCAAATTCGACCATCGCTGGAATACTGCTCAGTGCTCACATATAAAGAGCTCTACTCCTAAACATGCCCTGAGTTTGCTGGATTCCATTCAAAACAGAGCCACTCGCATGATCTGACAAACAACCTGGAAAGTCTTGAACATCGAACATTGAACAGGTTGCCGACTTGGGTTTATTTTACAAATATTTTCATGATAAGTGCTCAACTAAGATTGCTCGCTTGATTTCACCCAGAGCGGTGCATGGCCCTTCCTCAGGCCGTGTTTCCCACCGAGTATAATCTCCAAAGATTTAAGACTAACGTGAATCGTTTCCTGTGCACACGTACCGCTCGCAGACTGCCATAAAGGATTAATCCTGCAGTGCTGTGCCTTACCATAAAAAACATACATTTTTACCTTAATAATATTAAGTGCTACCATGGCTACATCTACAGAAGTTAAAACAAATTCCATCATAATTATATTTTTGCAGCAGTTATTAAGGTGTGTGGTGAACCTAAAAATAAACACAATAAAACAATTTAAATTAATTAATTCTTGCCTAGAAGGTTAGTTCAGGTTAGTAGAAGGTTTACAGTAATTAAAGAGGAAAAAGAAGCAAAATTATTCTTACTCAATTAGAACTCGATGCTGATGAACTATCTCAGTCAAATTCGAAATAGCTTCATCCATATGTTCCTCTTTAAAGTCCTCAGGAATATAGTTTCTTAAACGATGTTGTAATATTGATAAGTGAACAGCCGAATGTATCAATAAAATTACTATTATCATATTGCTTGTGACGTTGTATACCATGGCACTATAGGAAAGAATGCTACTTATAACGGCCACCCAGACGTAGTGCTTCAATCTATCGGCCGGAAAATAGAATTTATAGAAGTAGTGCGATTCTATGGTTGCGTTATTGGCTTCATTGTACTTTATTAGATTCTGGCTACCAAATACACCTAAAATCGATATGATATTGGAAGGACACTGTTACAATTCTTGTCCCATACAGGTTAAGGATTTTAGAGTGTTACATAAAAAATACGAAAAACGGCTGGAAATATCTTGTTTAAATTTTAAAGAGGTTGGGGGACATATTTCACAACTTTTTTGACAATTAAGACCGATCCGCACGTATGCATGTTCAACCTGCAGTTTTAACCCTGCGTTGAAATTGCGTGAAATATGGGATTTAAATTTTTGCATGCATGTTAGCGTGAGTGAAAGTTGCAGCGTTTTTCCCAATCTTTCTATTGTTTTGATTCTTAACGCCGTTGAACTGAAAAAGCCATAGATATGAAGGGTATCATAGAGAATATTAAATTTCGAGTCTGTATTCAGAGAGATATAATAATTATTCAATAATATCATTGTTGGGAGTCCAGTTTACATAAGAGAAATAGAAATCGCCACAAATTAGAATTTTATCCTCAGAAACTTTATCAAAGAGTATACAGTGCACGTCTAAAGTCCCCCCCCCCCCTGTTAACTTTTGATTGATAAATGTGATAATAATGAAATTTTGGTACGTTTAATAATAACTAAAATACTACCATTTTAGTATAAAATCTGGACTCAGATTCTTTTAAATACAATTTCTAAATGGCAGATGGGATTGAGTGATACCTCGTTGGAAAGGTATTTTCAATCTATGAACGATCCCCAAGTTTAAAAATATTTTATCGATTCATTACAAAATGGCGGCCACTTTTGTTAATGTGGGTAAATTTGATTTTTAAGCAATAGTAAAGGAACCTAAGGGCGGCTAGGCGACATTTTTAGTATTTTATAACAATCAAAAAACTACCAAAATCACAAACACTACTTAAGATGCTCAAAATGTTCACCATTCATTTCTTGGCGCATGTACAGCCTATCGCGAGATTCTTGGCAAACATTATAAAAAATTTCTTGACTAATTGATGCGCACACTTGAATTATTCTCTGGCGCAAATCGTCCAGTGACTGCGGCTGGGTTATGAATACTTTGGACTTAATAAGTCCCCACAAAAAGAAGTCGATAAGAGTTAAGTCCGACAGCACCACAACGACCAATCCAGCGCCCGGTATAGTGCTGATCAAGGTAGTTCCTAACATCTCTATTATAATGCGGCGAAGTTCCATCTTGTTGAAATATTATAGGCATATCACCAAATTCATTAAGATTTTTGCGGTATTTCAATCATATCCATCGGTCCAGTTCAATTTCCCCTGAGTAAAAAGTGGCCCAATAATATGGTTTCCCAAAATACCTGCCCAAGCGTTAAGTTTCTGAGGGAAATGGGTATTACGTTCCCTGTAAATATGAAGATTTACATCGCTCCAATACCAAACATTTTGACGGTTAACTTTCCCATTTAGAAACAAAGTACACTCATCACTAAAACAAATACTTTTAAGGTAATTTGGGTAACGGTTCAATCTTGCAACCATTAATTCACAAAACTCTAGTCTACGATCCGGATCATCTTCTGTTAATTCGTGTAACATTTTCAATTTGTAGGGATGAAATTTAGAACGTTTCAATACTCTCTGAATACTTTTGGTACTTACTTCGCATTCAGCGGCTACAAGCGATGTCGGCTGCATTGGATTAACAATTATTTCAGCCACTATCTGAATCTATTTTTCTTCTTTTAATGAGGGCCTTACAGTTCTTTTAGCATTTCCAACACTTCCAGTTGTTTGGAACTTTTAAATTTATTCCCGCAAATATTTCCTTGAAATTGGGCGATTAGAAAAACGTTCATTAAAAATGCGCTGATAGTTGCGTTGCGCCTCCCCAAAAATCAAAACTGCCTCTATTTTATCTTCCATTGGACGAAACATTTTAAATCAATTAAATAATTGACAGTCATATAAGCTAGACAACTTACTGACAAATACTTATTTGACTGGTCAAAACAAAACAGTTTTTTGTGAAGTAGCAAAGCCCACCTTGAATTCAAAATTTAAAAAAATGTGATCTGATATAATAATTATTCAATAATATCATTGTTGGGAGTCCAGTTTACATAAGAGAAATAGAAATCGCCACAAATTAGAATTTTATCCTCAGAAACTTTATCAAAGAGTATACAGTGCGCGTCTAAAGTCCCCCCCCCCCTGTTAACTTTTGATTGATAAATGTGATAATAATGAAATTTTGGTACGTTTAATAATAACTAAAATACTACCATTTTAGTATAAAATCTGGACTCAGTTTCTTTTAAATACAATTTCTAAATGACAGATGGGATTGAGTGATACCTCGTTGGAAAGGTATTTTCAATCTATGAACGATCCCCAAGTTTGAAAATATTTTATCGATTCATTACAAAATGGCGGCCACTTTTGTTAATGTGGGTAAATTTGATTTTTAAGCAATAGTAAAGGAACCTAAGGGCGGCTAGGCGACATTTTTAGTATTTTATAACAATCAAAAAACTACCAAAATCACAAACACTACTTAAGATGCTCAAAATGTTCACCATTCATTTCTTGGCGCATGTACAGCCTATCGCGAGATTCTTGGCAAACATTATAAAAAATTTCTTGACTAATTGATGCGCACACTTGAATTATTCTCGGGCGCAAATCGTCTAGTGACTGCGGCTGGGTTATGAATACTTTGGACTTAATAAGTCCCCACAAAAAGAAGTCGATAAGAGTTAAGTCCGACAGCACCACAACGACCAATCCAGCGCCCGGTATAGTGCTGATCAAGGTAGTTCCTAACATCTCTATTATAATGCGGCGAAGTTCCATCTTGTTGAAATATTATAGGCATATCACCAAATTCATTAAGATTTTTACGGTATTTCAATCATATCCATCGGTCCAGTTCAATTTCCCCTGAGTAAAAAGTGGCCCAATAATATGGTTTCCCAAAATACCTGCCCAAGCGTTAAGTTTCTGAGGGAAATGGGTATTACGTTCCCTGTAAATATGAAGATTTACATCGCTCCAATACCAAACATTTTGACGGTTAACTTTCCCATTTAGAAACAAAGTACACTCATCACTAAAACAAATACTTTTAAGGTAATTTAGGTAACGGTTCAATCTTGCAACCATTAATTCACAAAACTCTAGTCTACGATCCGGATCATCTTCTGTTAATTCGTGTAACATTTTCAATTTGTAGGGATGAAATTTAGAACGTTTCAATACTCTCTGAATACTTTTGGTACTTACTTCGCATTCAGCGGCTACAAGCGATGTCGGCTGCATTGGATTAACAATTATTTCAGCCACTATCTGAATCTATTTTTCTTCTTCTAATGAGGGCCTTACAGTTCTTTTAGCATTTCCAACACTTCCAGTTGTTTGGAACTTTTAAATTTATTCCCGCAAATATTTCCTTGAAATTGGGCGATTAGAAAAACGTTCATTAAAAATGCGCTGATAGTTACGTTGCGCCTCCCCAAAAATCAAAACTGCCTCTATTTTATCTTCCATTGGACGAAACATTTTAAATCAATTAAATAATTGACAGTCATATAAGCTAGACAACTTACTGACAAATACTTATTTGACTGGTCAAAACAAAACAGTTTTTTGTGAAGTAGCAAAGCCCACCTTGAATTCAAAATTTAAAAAAATGTGATCTATTGTAATGAAATGGCAGCTACGAAACGTACCTACTTCTTCTCCTGTCTTCGAGGTCGTGGAACACAAAAAAAGAGTCACCATTCTTTTTACCCCCACAATCCCCGAAAATAGGCAAAAACCACCATTTTGCCCCGCTTTCTTGTGGATATCAGTATTTGGAGGGGTATGATTGGAAGTGTTAAGAGGATTCAGAGACATAGAAAGGATTATGAGAGGTTAGTTTCCTTGGCCCTTTGCCCAAGGATTGTTATAACCCTGACCCTTTCGTTGCCCTTTTCTTGTCTCTAAACTCTCATCATTCCCTCCAAACACGCATTACCACGAAAGAATGGCGAAAAAGGGTGGTTTCGGGGGTAAAAAAGGTTTTGACTATTTTTATCAAAATGCGTCAAGATCTCAACTTTCACGGTTTTATTGCTTAAAAATCAAATTAAACCCTCATTGGCAAAAGTGGCCGCCATTTAAAATGAATCAGTAAAATCTTTTCAAACATGGGGATCGTTCATAGATTAAAATACCTCCATTTAAAAATATTATTTAAAATGGCACGCTACCGCCATCTTTGAAAACTGAGTCAAGAATTTATAGTAAAAAAGTAGTATTTTAGTTATTATTAAACGTACCAAAATTTCATTATTTTCACATTTGGTAATCAAAAGTTAACAGGGGGGGAGGGGGAGAGGACTTTAGACACGCAATGTATAAAGTTTGTTAAACGAAGCATATTAAAGCAGCGTCGTGACCTAGGGGAAAGTACGCATAGCACAGATCAACTTTACCGCCACTTCTAGAGTAAAGGGTGACTCACAAGTTCTCAGCATCGCTCTCCAATTCAGGCCACCTTTCTGCTTAGTACCCTCCCTTTATGGCTATCAAGGAGCCACCACCATCTAGTTTTAGACTTCCAGAACTTTCACGGTCTCGACGAAATACTTGGTAACTATCAAAATCTCATTACCGGATATGCCTCTGTTTAGCCACGTTTTAGTCAAGAACATAACATCGAAGTGTGAAGACAACAGATTAAACTTAAAGTTAAATATTTTGGTTCTCAGGCCCCTTACATTCTGGTAGTACGCTAATAAAGGTTCGAAGATAGAATACTAAATTACACAAAATCGTATCAAGATAATAGATAATTGATATGTGATGGGCTACATGCTTGGTGAAATGGATATTTATTCCATAGTAGAGGAAATTAAAGTAGTACTTGTTATATTTCGCAATTTATTTATTTCAGTTTCCTCACACGTGTTTCAACCCTTGCGGGTCATTATCGAAGGCATTATGAGACAACTTTGTGTCATTAAAATCAAAATTGACAGATGATAGGTTACTTTGGTCCTTAATTTACAGGTATTGGCCAAAGGTAGAACTAAATTACAGGTGTGATTATAGGGGTATTTACATCTAAGTAATAAAATTAAGAAAATGATATTGTGTATAATAATTATGGGTTTTTTCGTTGGTAATTATTGACAGTGTTTATTGCATATTTATCTTAAGTTATTAGGCTATTAAGTATTAGATTGGCTCCTGAAGGTATTACAATTTTATTGTTAACAACATTACATCGATTATTTAAGGCTTTTTTGATTGATAATGTTTCTAATAGGTTAAGTTTTCTACCCTTGTGTTGAATATATATCGGTTTTATTTTGTTTTTTTTTAAATGGATGTTTTATGTTCGAGAAATTTAATTCGCGAAATACAGTTCAATTAGATATACAGGTCATACAAGCCAAAAAATCTCCAAAAAACTCAAAAACTATAATCTTATCCCTATACAAGTCAATAAAAATAACCTAGGTAAATACATAGCTAATTCAAAAATTGAAAATAAATACAAATTAACACATAGCGGGGCCTACCAAATACAATGTGATGACTGTGATGCAATGTATATAGGTGAAACAGGTAGAAACTTTAAAACTAGGTTTAAAGAACATAAAACATCCATTAAAAAAAAAAAAATAAAACAGGAATAGCGGACCACTGTATAATAAATAACCACTCAATATCCAACAAAAAAAAAACCGATAAATTTATATATGTTTAACACAAGGGTAGAAAACTCAACTTATTAGAAACATTAGCAATCAAAAAGCCTTAAAAAATCAATGTAATGTTGTTAACAATAAAATTGAAATACCTTCAGGTGCCAATCTAATGTTTAATAGCCTAATAACTTAAGATAAATATGCAATAAACACTGTCAATAATTACCAACGAAAAAACCCATAATTATTATACACAATATCATTTTCTTAATTTTATTACTTATTATTAATATCACACCTGTAATTTAGTTGTACCTTTGGCCAATACCTGTAAATTAAGAACCAAAATAACCTATCATCTGTCAATTTTTATTTTAATGACATGTAGAATTTATTATTGCCTCATAATGTCTTTGATAATGACCCGCAAGGGTTGAAACACGTGTCAGGAAACTGAAATAAATTGTGAAATATAATTTAATTTCCTCCACTGAAGATAATAGATATAATAAGATAATAAAGAGGTTCATGGTTAGCTAATTTCGTCCACGGAGGATATTTGCCTTACTGGAGCTCCCTCTTCTTTACGGATTAATATTTTCCCATTATTTATCCAAACAGTATCTTACTCTCTAGAGATAGATGTTCGTTAATGAGTAATTGGGTAGATGGTCCCCCAATGGATATACTATTATTATTGCGGCTTGTAATACGGTATCGCTGATTTTACGCGAAGAATATTTGACGATTACGTGTTAAGGTAGATTTGGATTGAACGACTGAACTCTGTGTTTCTTTTCTATATTGAAGAAATAGTAGTCCATACTTTCAGTGGAGTCAAAATGATGTGAATAAAACAATGCAGTCGTCCTCCACAATTTAATAAGTGTAAAAACAAATAAGTAGTTCTCTATATGTTTCAAACGCTTAAGCGTTCATCCTCAAGGGATACTAAAAGTGTAGTAAAAAGTTAGGAACGACCAGTAAATATCCAGTAAAAGTTTACTTACCTAACATCGAGTTGAGCAAATGTGAAAGATTATTTGAAAGAAAATTGAGTTATAACATTATTGGAGGAAAAAAGGTTTCTTTACAAAAGTTTCTTAGATTTTTTTATAAAGATTAAAAATTATTATTTGGTAAAGGATAATTATTATTAACTGATATTATTTTTGAAAAATAATGAACTCTAGATTGGGACAGTGTCAGAGCAGACCGCAGCTCTCAGCTATTAAACTTTTTAACAAATTGCTGTGGGCAGTAAAAGACATGCCATTGCCAAAATTAAAAAAAAAACTATTAAGTAATTTTTAACAGAAAAAGGACTTTAAAGCATTGATGACATTTTAAGGCTCAACTATGATAAACTTTGATAATTTTAATATGTTTAACTTTGTAAAATGTCATTTTTAACGCGATAGATCGTGTCTCTAACACTTATACCTTGATAAGACGAGGTTAAACACACTTTTTTTTGTAACACAACAAATATATTTGATTTGAATAGGCGAGAATTTTTTTTTAATATGTAGATAAATGATTAAATTTTAATAAGTTTTACACTGTATTCAAAAAAATAGTTTACATGTTGAAATATATTGAAATATAATAAAATACATTTTTCCTTCAGTTTGTAACTTCCTGTTGAGTACATTTGCAATCTAAACTCCACTGGATTTGCTTTCATATCGATATCGTAGTCAATATCTATCGTTATCCCCTCTTGCAACTGCTACTAAACGTCGATTCATTTCTCTAATTAGGTTTTGGATGTCCTCTTCGTGGAAGATAATTCTTCCAGAGCTTGTTGGAACAGTTAGATAGTGAATAAAATCTTGCATGTCCCAGTTAACGTGTTCTTGCCAGAAAAGAAGTATATTTACTTGATCCGGTTTGGGAAGCTCAGGTCCAGTTTCCGGTCTTCTGGTCTCCTGGTTTTAATTAGTATTCTACTTACTGGCTCCTTCATTGATATCAACCCTTTGGGAGTTTATTTCTGATCTCCACTGCACTGGTATACCGATCTCTTAAAACTGAGACTCTAGTGAAGCGATCATCAAGGCCAGAAGTTTATAGAACGTTTCTTCTTCCCTTTCCATCATGTTGGATCTTGTAAAACGTATGGCATATCCGCCACATGACGAGCAACTGCTCTAATTGTTGTAGGACAAAGTGCAATAAAAAATAAACTTGGAATTTACCTATTTAACGATTGAGATGTCAGGTAAAACTGTTAACGAATACAGAATACGGTTCTAAGGAAATCAAAGCATTCGAAATAAATCAATAATACTAGTGTGTTTTTTCATTTTGTAAGAAAAAGTTTTTTAAAAATAAAAAAATTTGAATATAACCTGAGCTAACCACAACCGTGTTAACTACTGCAACGTGATTGTTGAAGTGAGGTTAATTTAAAGAAAGTTATGACATTAAAGACGTATTACCAGCTACGGAGGAACTCGATATTAGGTTTATAAAACCCGTACAGAATCAATTGATTTTTAGTTCTCATCACTGGGGGTTTAAAGTAATTGATGACCGACAGAACACAGAAATCTGTCAACGAATGACCAATGTAATTTAGTCATTCGTGGTTTTGTTAAAACAAAGGTCATAAATGTCTATCGGAGGGAGATAAAGAGCTGCACTGAAGAATATACTTGTCGACAAAGGAAAATTGCAGACTCAATGCTGTACGCAGTTTTTCTATTACTTGAACCAGATCCTCATGCTATTGCTCTGAAAGTTTCAATATTTTCACATTGTTAATTCTAGAGATTTGCTCGAGACCGTGGACTTTCTTAGAAAGTACACCAACACCACATTTTAGGGACTGATTTTCGACGTTTAAAATTTGGATCTTTTTAATTTGTTCCCCCCATTTTTTTAGAGACTTTTCGAAATCCGATTCTCTGGCAGAGCAAAATGACACAGAATTAAGTAAATCACTTTGTCTGCCCCTAAATAACTTCATTTCTCGCATAAAATGCTTCATCTCGTTCTGTAAATTGCCGTCAAGAGCAGTTGGTGCAGTGGGACTAGTTGGATTAGGCAGACTAGGTCAACGAATGAACCGAAGACATACGCCACGATATCAGCGATATCAAACATACAATGCTCTGAAAAACAGCCACACTCTAAAGAAGACTGTGCTAACTGGACTACTCCACAAACAAGCAAAAAACTAGAAACTGTTGTCAGAATGAATAACATAAAGAATTCGAGAGAAGTAACACAGCATTTAAAAAAGATAATAAATCCGAAAGACATCGATGGAGGATTCAAAAACATAAAGCATTTAAGATGCGGTGCTATAGTTGTGGAGTGTAATAACAGAGCGCAACAAGAAAAATTCAAGTTAGCACTAAAAGACAAAGGACCCAATATGCAGCTGAAAGACACTCAACAGTCTGGACCCGATGTTTTTAATTAGTGGTATCGAAAAGGCCTTCTCCAATGAGGAGTTTGTAAGCGAGCTTGTCCACTTAACAGGGGAAATTGAAGTCGACCTAGCTTGTACAGTGACAAATAAAATTAATGTGGTAACAAAACGTCAATGCCGTAACCCAAATAAGGAAAACTAGATCCTGCAAGCACCACCCAACATTGCACAGTGGTTCCTAAAGAAACAAAAAGTTAATATTGATCTAGTAAAAGTTTATGTAAGTGAATATCTTAACCTGACTGTATGCTACCGTTGCTGTGGTTTCGGCCATGAGGCTAAACATTGTAATAAAAAAAAAGTTGCCATAAATGTGGAGATAAACATACTGCTGAAGACTGTACAAATAGTATTCAACCAAAAGAACCAACGCAAAGTCCCGGTCTCAAATAATTTAATATTTAAAAAATATTCGGTAACATGTTTCGCCTTTAAGGCATCGTCAGACCTAAAAGATGTCAATTAACACGCATATAAGTGAGCGAATCTTACTAGTAAACCTACCTGATATACCAAAAAACAATTTAAGAAGAATAAAAATGTCAAAATATAAAAAATATAAAAAAAAATGATAAACGTTACAATTACATCATTACAAAACAGTTAGAACTTAAACTAAAAATTGTATATAAACAAATGGGTACAACAACAAACTAAAAGTGTAAGGTTCGTTAAATAAGTACTAGGCATAGTAAGCGGGGGAGATGCAGTCACCCAGAGAATAAACTCAGCCCAAAATATAACAGCCATTAACACAAAGTACGAGCGTACCAGCATCAAGGACGTCAATGTTGTCAGTCGATAAAATTGGCGGAGAAAATTTATAAGGTTAAATGTTGGTTACTAGCAGTCCGCTGTTAGTACTTTAAGTTGTTAAAAATAAAATAAGGCTCGAAATTAAAGACCTCATTAACGCAGGTAAGGACGGGGCTCATTTTAGCTTTCGTTATTTCTAGTTTTTCTAATATATCTAGTTTTTTACTCTTCTGACATTCATTCAAGACATTAACATTTTCAGATGGCGAGAACTGGTGTTTTGATTTAAGTAGATGGTTCGCAAAAGCAGACTTAGTGTTGGTTATATCAGTATTCTGGTATTTATTAAATGAGGTAAGATGTTCATGAACTCTCCTGGCGAATCTCCTGCACGATTGGCCGACATACACCGCCGGACAATCTCCGCAATGTAGCGAATAAACTTCTGATTTTGAAAGGGGGTCCACTTTATCTTTAGTAATGATCAAATGCCGCTTAAGAGTGTTACCGAAAGCTATACTACGATGTTGTGAGGTTTAAAAAATTTTGCTAGTTGTGAGGAAATGTTGCCGAAATAAGTTAAAGCTCTATAACTTTTGTGATCCCGTGTATTAGCACGTATGATATTATAGGTTAGTTTATATTTGTTTACAAACTTATAATAAAGTTTATTGATTAATGTCAAAGGATATCCATTATTTTTGGCCATGAGTTTTATTATATTGAATTCCTTAGTGAAAGCATTTCTAGACAAAGGTAACTTGAACAGTCTGTAGAAAAGAGAATTGAAGGTGGCAAACTTGTGAGAAAAGGGAGAATTTGAATTGCACTGAATAATGTTATCTGTAAGTAAAGGTTTCCTATAGACTTCAAAGTTAATTTTATTGTTATTTCTTATCAGAAGTAAATCTAGGAAAGGTAATTGTCCGTTATTTGCGATCTCACGTGTAAATTCAATATTCTGATGTAAATCATTAACGAAACTGAGAAACTCTCTCACATCTGAGTCACTGCCATTCCAAACTATACATATATCATCAACATATCTTTTATATGCAAGCAGAAACCTAGGGAATCTGCTATTCATGATGTTGTTCTCTAATTCGTTCATAAATACCTCGCTCAAAAATGGAGAAAGACAAGAACCCATTGCCAATCCTAACTTTTGCTTAAACATTCTCTGATTAAATTGAAAGAAGTTTTGTTCCAGAACTGTAGATAATAACAAGATTAGGTCTGAAATTAATAAGTTGGGTAAACCCTTCCTTCTTAGCAATCTATCAACTAAATTGATGCAATCAGCTGGGGGAATGCTAGGAAATAAATTCTTCACATCAAGTGATATCAATATAGCATCTGGTGGAAGTTCTATATTTTTTAAATAATTCGAGAACTCAAGGGAGTTTTTAGTTGAATAGACGCTTTCGAAATGTGTGGTCTTTCTAAGAATGTCATTAAGCCAAGAAGAAATTTTGTAGCATGTAGAGTCAACAACCCAGGCAGCAGACTGATGTCATATTACGTCAATATAACGTCATATTGACTTGATTTACGTCGAGGATCTAAAATATAACGTATCATAACGTTATTTTCTTACGTCGCATAACGTAATAAATAATGACGTCGTAAAAGGGCGTTAATTAACGTACTGTGTCGTCGATTTCCAACCTATCAAGTTCAAGAAGTTTTATGTACCAAACCATGACGTAAAATAACGTTATATAACGAGTCGATTTCAAAACAAAGTAGGGCAACGTTGTGAACTTCTAAACTGCCAATTTAAATAAATTACACGTTCCGTTAAGCCGAAAACACAAAATTATGGAAGCTTCCCTTATTAAAGTATGATCCTGCAACGTTCAATTTACGTCATAATTCGCAATTAGGACGTCAATGTTAGGTCCAGTATATTGTCAATGATGACGTAATTACACGTCATTATTAACGTCACTCGACGAGACTTTCTCCCGTCAGTAGGACGTCATGCAACGTCATTATAGACGTCATTTTGGTTGGTCCTGACGTTACTAAGACGTCGATACGACGTCTTTCTGCTGCCTGGGAAAGGATACCACTGGTCTTATAGGCATATTAGCTTTGTGAACTTTGGGTAATCCGTGAACGTAGGTGTCCAAACTGTCTCAAAATGAAATATAATGAGGAGGACTGTCAACATTCTGCACGACATACTAACTGTCCTGTTTTCACAAAAAAAAGTTCGAAAGATACAGAAATCAGATTAACTATAGTGATACTTTTTTTTAACAAGTGATAAAGAAAATACCAAAAATAAGAGTTCATCAAACCAACAAGATGTAAACATGATCCATTAAAATGTACAATCAATTGGAAACGCAATCGATTAATGATATCCTACAAAGTCACCCATAATGTAATATATATATATAATATCCTGTGTGCAACTTAACACTGGAAGTCGAAGGAACAACTGCGCAGTCTGGGACTTAAAGACTTTATGTTATGCTCTATGTTTTGTCGAGAAGAAGGACAGCGATTTACGTGAAAAGGGATGTAGACTATAAAGTTAGATTGAAGCTGAATAAGCTATCTGTTAGCGAATCGTTTGAGTGTGCGGCGAATGAGTGTAAAATTGGTACAACTAGCTTTAATGTTTTAGTTATAGTGATATATAGACCTCCTTCTGGTAACATAAATTTATTTTTGGTTAAAATGGAAGAAATCTTAATTACCGTGTTTGAAGAAAGTATGCCGATCTTGGTGGTAGGCGATTTTAATATCGAAATGATTAGGGAAAATAAATCTTAAACAGAATTTTTATCTACGTCTGCTTTTCTTTTTCTTTCTTTTACCTTCATTGTAATAGAATGTAATATTTTGGATACAATAAATAATTTGATAGAATGGCCGGTTGTCAATAGAAACTAGTTGAAGCTTTATTTAAATTAGCATAATACTTTACGTCGTAGAAAAATATGATTTTATTTAGGGACTTTATAATTTATTTTAAAGCATTTTCTCAAAGACGCAACATTTGAAAAATCGTTACTTTCTAAAGTTAAATATAAAAATTTTGCCAAAGTCTTATATCTATAATTATTATTATCGTCCCATACTTGTGATTAGCAGCAAGACAATTTGTATTCACTTTAAAACCTACATAAACTAACCTGATACATTTAATGACAAAATTACTAGAAATGAGATAGTCCATATCATTCTCACAAAGAATTGACCAATCCTGTGGTTTTTATTAAACGTTTTAATAATTTCCTGATTATTTTCCTTCCACATTTCCCCTTCTTGTTTAGTCAGATCATCCAATAACTCTAAAACATTGTTTTTGAAATATATTACGATAATAACTACAATTTTTGTAGACGTAACGACGACGCTTAAACTTGCGATGACTTCTGAAGCTTCGTATCTTTGAACAGCTAATCTTATGCATTCAATTGAAAGTCCAAAATGAAAACACATGTAATTAAGTCTAGCTAACAGTGAGTAAATATAGTTTACATTGATAATTAACTGATTTTTGGATATAGGTCTGTGCCAAAGCCCAGCACAAATTAGGGCCCATTTTACAGTGGTAACGAGCTTATCTTTATTTTCGTAGGTCATCTTACTGATGGAACTAGACTAGCTTGGATTACCCCGTTCTTTTATAGTTTTCTTTGGCACCTTAATATATGAATATTTTATTCTCAATGCGTTCTATATAATTTTATTTAACTTCGCTGGGCGTAATAGTATGTGTTTAATAAACGATTAGGAATGTGTTATTCTAAGCGTAGCATATCAACAAGCACATAGAAAAATCATTGCTATTAATTGAATTCAATATTGGAATACTTGAAAGCATCTTTTATGACAAACTTTTCCCAGAGCAAAGTTGCAGAATCAGGTGATTTATTGTAAATTCCAATAATTTTTTGATACATACCTAGTCGATTAAACGTTGTCAATAAATTTTCGATCCGTTTCGACGCCTAAAGCATCATCAGAGGAAAAAATCTATACTAGTTCCACATACAGCATTGAACTTAACAGTAATGGAACTTGACCAAACCAGCAAGTATTTTAACCAATTAGTCAGAGCATTTTCCTGGGCATGGGAACATTTTTCTACTTTTCTTTGTCAAAAATGCAAACTTTTTTATTTTAAACTTTACGAACACCATAGTCGTCTTTTATTGAGTTACACCCAACAATTATCCGATTTCTTAATCTTCCACATTCTCCACTAAAGTAATATAAACCAATGACTTTAGATGGCCCCATAGAAAATAATCCAGAAGGTTTAAGTCAGGGGATCGAGCAGGCCAATCCACATTTTTAAACTGATCTGCTTAAAAGATAACAACGTATTTTTAAAAAAATGTATACTCGGTAAGCCCAGTGTAGTACGCCATACTTTAATTTCGACTACATTAATAATTTATATTATATATAAATGTCAAAATTGGTTTTGTCGAAAACTTTTCTCGTCCCATATCTTCGAAACAGAGCAGCTTTTTAAAAATCAACACAGAACAAAATATCCTTAGAATAGTCCAGAGAATAACCCCTTCAATTTTTGCTGTATGTAAAATTGTTAGAAGAAAGTTATCGAATTTGAAATTTAATAAATATTAATTTTTCACTACAGGTCATAAATAAATAAATATTAAAACATTTTGTAACAGTACACTGAGCTTCAACATGACCACCACTTCTTATACAAACTATTGTACTTGTATCGTGAAAATTCCACCACGACACTGCCTATAATATCCATTTCTTGAACCCATGTTCTGATTTTTTTTCCTTTAAATGGTCTATGGTGTATGGGCAATGGACATAGAATTTTTTGTTTAATAAACAGTATAAGACAAAGTAGTGAGGAGTTCGATCTGGGGATTATGGTGGCCAAGCAAACTCCTTTTTTGTCCGTCTTGTGATGGAAATGTGTGGTTGAAAAATTCAAGGGCACAATTTGAAATGCGATAAACTATTTATTAAATTTTAATTTTTTCTATTTTGAGCAACACAATCTTACGATATCTTACTCTACAGTTGATATGAAATGTGGATTTCCTTTAACAATATTTAGTTTATTGTTTTTATTTTTTTTAACACCGTCTGTGACATAAAGTGGGTGGTTTCAGTGATATTTTTAAACTATGGCTCAAAAATATTGCTTGCATATCAACACCTACTCAAAATTATTAGCTCCCCAACCTCTTAAGCTAAAACTAGTTCAGTAAATGATAATCCTGTATCAGTTTTTTGCTTGTATGCCGTCAGTGCATGAAAAATAAATACGATAAATAGTGATTATAGTGTGTCAATTTGCACACGCCAGGATACAAAAGCTAGCTTTTAAATAGACATAATGTATTGCTTTGGAAGAAACTTAGATTTTAATTTTAATTATTTATCACAAAATTATGGTGGATGTCACGCGCCTTATGGGATTTCACACACAAAAAAAATATTTCTTAACGGATAGAAATAAATGTCTAAACCACATATCTTTAATTTTTTTAAAAAAAGGTTGGAGGAAACGATCTCTACATTACAGTAAACGATCATAGGACATGTTTTGGCCTTAGTGAAGGTCATCTTCAGCATCATATATATATATATAGTTCAGAAAATAAGCAAGGACACATGGGAACAATCTGAACTAGTGAAGCTGCAGTATAAAAAGAGAGTAACAATAGAGAAGGGGGTCTGAATGTGGTTATTTTACATTGTTTAAAATACATTGAAAAAGGAGTCGAAGACAGGATTTTTTTGATATTTCTGCATTTTTCTAAAAAGTTTTATTTGGTTATCTAATGTGATAAAGTGTTTATGCAATTTTGTATCACAAATTGATAAAATAGTAATGGGTGTAAAGCCTCGAGGAACCTGACAGCATCGAACGTTGGTTAAGGACAAGAAGGAAACATCTTTTTATAGCAGAGAATTATAAGGTTATTACAGCATTTTTTCCATTAATATAGTATATTTTGTTGTTTATTATTTAATTAAAATTAAGAGTGAAGTGAGTATTCCTTAGCGTAAGTTCTTATATAGTCACTCAACTTCGCCTTTAGTAATATTTGTTCTCTTTAATTGCAATAAAGACATTATTATTACTGTGAAAATTACTTTTATTATGATTATTATTATGTTAGTCTAATAAAGTAGCTTATAACTCACACGTGATTTACACTATTAAATCACTCTACATTTATAACATAAATAAAACTCAGGTAAACTAAGACAACAAAGCTATAATGTTCTAATATAAATATAAATGTCAAATGTCATAAATATCTCTTCACTTCTGTGGCACAATGAATGAAAAAGCTAGGTGCGCTCCTTCTCGAATTTTAGCTGGAGCTTCCCCCGTTCTATTTTAAAATCAACCCTTAAAAATCGCATAATAGTTATTTATGATGTGAGTGTTAAAAGTGATGTTTTATTTTGTGAGTGAAAAAGTTTGTGAAATAAGCGGAACGAATTGAACAATTTCACGAACAAAATAAAATTACTTTTAACACAAATATCATACAATGTTTTTTGTATAACTGTCCTATTTCGATAATAAAATAGGGGAATTTGGAATGACATTAAACTTCAAAATGCATCTGTCATTTAAATAATTACGTTCTTGTCCAATTTTTGTCTATGTAGTGTTAAAAATATTTTTAACACTAGTGTTAAAAATATTTTTAACACGCTTCCACGTAAACAATCACTTTTAACACTGCTGATTGTCATTAAAAGTGTCACTTTTAATGGCAGTTGTACAAAAAATAATTTTTACTGTCATTTTACTTGTCAATATTTTTGATTTAAAAAATATAAATTAAAATATAATAGAAGGTTTTCTATAGACAGTCGCTGAGTCCTCCCTTCTCCTATTTCACCAAAATGTCCTCCTTTTTCTACTATTATATTGTGACTAAAAGTAATCGTTGTAAAACCAATTAAATTGAATTGAAATTTCGCACAGCCACTGCAGCGGAGTGTCGAATGTTAGTTATATAATGGGTTATAGACATTATAGTCTTCTTTATGTGCCATGCTCATTCGAGCGTAGGCGACCTCTCGCATATACCTGTGATGTGTGCCTTTTTTCAGATTTTTCACAGGTATATGGGACCTACAGTTTATCGCCGGTTCCGAACGGCACTATTTGAGAGGTTGTACTAGGCAAATTACTACGTGGTGGTTTGCCATTGCCTTCCACGAGGTGACCACCGAATAAATAAAGATCGACGCATGGTCCCGGGATCGAACCGGGGACCTTCGGCTTAGTAGTCGGACACACTAACCACTAATCTGCGGTCGCCACGACATTATAGTAGTCGCTTATTATTTGGCCACTTGCCTGAACTAAGCTAACTAACCTTAGTGTAGGTAAGAGGGGAGGGGGAGGGGAGGGGAGGGTAGGGGGGAGAGAAGGAAATTTGACTGATATAATCTGACTTACTTGGTCAAATAAAACGGAAACTTATTGCGAATTCCATTGGTAAGAAAACTGTCAAATACATTACATCAAACGATTTTTGGATTTAAGGCTATGGAATTACTGAAAAATTTACATCGACATGAAAATGTAAATATTGAGTCTGGCTTTATTATTTTCTTAAACACTTCTTTAAGATATTGTAGAGAAAGACGCGAGCTGGCTCAAAACTCAACATCATACTTATTAAGTTAAAAAATGATTTATTTATGATGAAATTTTTAGAGACAATTAAAAATTTGTTCAGTCAGCTTCAAGCAATATTTATAATATATACCTATTATATTTTGGGTTACAAAATTTCGGTAATTTGCTATACTTACTATTTCTTATTAAGTCAAGAAATGCTAATTACTTTGGTAAGTAAGAAATTAAGTAAAATGCATGTAATGTTTGATGTACCTACCAGTGTTGGTCTTTGAACTGTATAAATAAAACTCGACCAGTAAAATATATTCATGACGTTATTCAACTTAATAACTTAAGGGGTGTTAGTTACTTACTACAAACTTAAGTGATATTATTGTAAATCCCAGTGTGGGCGGATTAAGGTACGGCTCCCAAAGAAACTTCATAAGATGGCTCAACAAGTAGGACGAAAGTGGAGACAAAACGAGGGGGAGCTCAAAAGCCACCTCAAAAGACCCTAGTAAGAGCTTCTATATAGGGCCATAATGCTCTATTCGGGGGCTCAACAAAGCTGACTGGGTGCTTTGAAATGTTTCAGCCTCTCTAGGTCTCAGTTACCTGCGACTTGACTTCTAGCAACAATTGTGCACTCAATATCCACCGGAGTGATTTTTTTGTCGCCCAAGAAACAGCGAAGCAAAATCTCCTGACAAAAAATATGGCCTATTCAACCGAAATCCTGCACAGATGGTTTTAAGAAACCCTGTATTGGAGAAAAACCTTGTGCTCATTCGGCTGCTAAAAGTCAAGTGAGGTCAAAAATGTCAAAAAAGCCGGGAACAACCTCAAAAAGAAGATAAATCAATCGTAGAGCACAGCTATTACCATGAACACTTGGTTAGAGATGCTGCTTAAACCGAAATGCAAAACGAAAGAGTAGACTGGGTTACATACCAGCGGTACCGCTTCCTTGATATTGAAATAAATTAAATTGGTCCTGACAACTCGGTTGGAATTTAAAGTAACTAAAATAAAACAGAGGTAGGTACCTAAATTTAGTTATTGTTTAATATTCATAGTGAAAATGTTATCTTGCTATATTTTCTTTTCCAACTAAACAATATTTGAAATATCCTGCGACAACCTACAGCTTGATATACCGGCTAATAATATTCCTGTAAACTAAGAAGAGAGCTAACCTCTAACGTTTTGAACTACAACTGACGATTTGTTGACCTTTGATAAGTCGAATTATTCCTTTCTTCTAACTAAATTAAAATTCGATAAATTGAGTATCTCGTCATTGTAATATATACTGTCGATTTCTCTAGTCACTTAAAGAGTTGTAGGTCGCATCAGTACGCCGATGACCCTTCGTCTGCCTCCCAACTTTATTCCATTTACATGTTTTAAATATAATATGTTCTCTTTCCCACTTGTAATAAATTATTATTCTTTACTCTTCAATTAGTTTGTTTTTTCTTCTTTTTGTCTTATACTTTAGAAACATAGTTAGGTACTGTAAATCCTTTATAATGGTTAGAATATAATAATATTTTGACTGTAAAAGAAAATCCGCACTAAGGGCCAATTGTATAGGTTTCGTTTAATCTAGAGTTTAAACCTAAGTTTAATCATAGGTTTAAGCTAAAGTTTAAACCATGCAACTTGTTCATTGTATACTTTCTGGTTAACATTATGGAAGTTTGACAATGATTGTTAATTTTAAAACCTTGGATTTTTCTAGTGTTTTAAGAAACGATTTTAAAGTTTTTCAACCAATTTTTCAGACCGAGAAATAGAACTTTTGATAAGGCTTGTTAAGCATTATCAGCAAGTAATTGAATCAAAAAAAGTGATGTAACAATCTGTAGGGAAAAAGAAGAGGCCTACAACAAACTTTCGGGGAATTTTAACAAAGACCTTATATGTAATATAAAGAGAACTACAAAGGCCCTCAAAGGAAAATGGGGAGAATTAAAAAAAAATACCGAAAAAAAACTTGCCCCTCAAAAAAATGTCAAAACATCCGACTTTCTCCGTCTGTGCACGTGTCTAAACGAAGCTTAAAGTTTAACTGGTGTTCACTTTATCAGTTGATAGTTAAACTTCAGATGGTCGTTACAGTTGGGTATACAAAGGATATATGACACGAAACTACTATTTAACCGTAGCTTGCAGTTTAAACGAAACCTATACAACTGCCTCTAAGAATGACAAGACAAAAGCCGTCATGATTAAGAACATTAGACGGCAACATGGTAATTTCGAAATCGAGCGCACCCGGATTCCCTGGAGCGATAATCCAAAGTATATTTGAGTCAACATAGACAAAATACTGACATTTACGCAACACACCTTAAACAAAATCAAAGAATGCACTAGCGCATTGTTTCCTAACCTGTGGTCCGCGGACCCTTGGGGGTCCGCGAGCATATGTTTGGGGGTCCGCGGTCCCATACGCATCTATCTTACTTAGAGCATTAACAAAAATAAATAAATTACCTACGCGCTTTGAAGTCTTCGTTGCGGGATTATTTTTCAGTACCTGACAAAAATAAAAATTGGATAGCAGACCCTTTCACCACAGATGTTTCTGATATAACTGGCTTGACAACGGTGCAAGAAACCCAATTAATAGAAATATCGTGTGATTCTGCCTTGAAACGTAATTTCAAAGAACGCTCCTTGTGTAATTTCTGGGTGAATATAAAAAAAGAATATAAGAAAGTCTCAGAAGAAGCACTGAAACATTTGCTGCTTTTCTCCACCACGTACCTATGTGAAAAGGCATTCTCTACTCTTGTATACATCAAAAACAAATACAGGAACAGGTTACATGTGGAATCTGATTTGAGATTGCAATTGAGTAATAATATCAACCCGAACATTTCTAACTTAGTTGCAAAAAAGCAGCACCAACCTTCTCATTAACGTTTTTCTACGAAAAAGTTTGTTTTTTGTTTTTTAATTTAATGAAGGAATACTAAAATGTAATATTGTCCGAAAATTGCACCTTTTTTTCACTCAGGGGTCCTTGGCATTATGCTTGATTTCCTTGGGGGTCCGCGGCTGAAAAAGGTTAGGAACCGCTGCACTAGTGCATTGAGTAGTTTGTAGAACCCATTGCTGTCACCTTGAAGGAGTTTTCGGAGGCCAGACCTATCTTGAGCTCTGATATCCACTCACTCCTCCTAGGCTTGCCCGCCTCGCCCCAATGCGGTTCATTCCGCAGGGTCTCACCATTAACAGCAATAATGCTCCGCTGTTCACATAACCTATATCATGGGATGTCCATGGCTCTTCGGATGTAAAGATTTACAAGAAATTGGAGACGGTTAAGGCTGGATGGGGCTGCGTAACCTCAGGCTGCTGATCCGTATATGATGGTGGGGCGGATGATTGCGTTTATGAGGAGAAGTTTATTTTTGTGTGAGGGTGCTGCGGCGGTTGAGCAATGGGCATAGTTGGCTGTAGAAGAGCCTGGCGTTGTTGGTGGTATTTTAGATATGGGGGGTTTTGTCGAGGGTGATGCCGAGGTATGTCACTGTGTTGCACCAGGGAACGTCGCGACCGTCCAAGTTGATCACGTCGAAGGGAGGTTGCCTTCTACGAGCAAACTAGATGGCTTGGGTTTTATCGGGGTTAAGGCGAAATTTTCAGTTTACGCAGTAACTGGAAAATTCGTTGGCTGCTTCTTACAGCTTGCTTGTGACTATGTACGGACTCAGTGACCTTACGGTAAAGGCGGTATCGTCGGCATAGAGGGTTAGGGTGTGATTGGGGGCTTTGGGGATATCGTGGATGTAGATGTTAAAGAGATGTGAGGAGAGAACAGCGCCTTGAGGGACGCCTGCCTCTAGGGTTATGGGGGTGGAGAGGGAGTGGCCTATACGGTCGCGCATATTGCGTCAGGCCAATGGCATACGGAGGGACCTTCGCGTTAGAACAATCCTTGAAATTATGCGTACGAGACACTCTGATTTCATGGATTCAATCAGACGATATCCTAATCAAACAATTAACAATGGACGGTTTATGAGCGTCGTATTCGGTATAGATTAATCAGAATCAGAAACACAGGACAAAGATAACAGCACATGTCTCATTGTACGAAAAGCAAGCATTTTTTTGTTGTTGAATTGGTGAATTTTTATTGTGAGAGTTATTGTAGAAGGACGCGTAGAATATGCGCAGACGATGAATGCAGCTGAAAAAGTCACCCTAGTACGTAACATGCACTAGCTTAACAAGAAGTCACAAATTGAGACATTCGATAGGTAGTATTATTTGAGATTTCAACGTGCATGAGGTTGGCTGGAAGTGTGGAGATCAACAGTAAAATTCTATGAAATAATATGTAAGATTGACGTGTTTTTTGTCAAATCTTATTAAATGATGTGATATATTACTATAATAATTTTAATATAATTTCGTGTACACTATTATAATCTCTAAAATTACTACAAAGAATCTTTATAAGCTGTTTTTATCCTAAGTTGTCTTAAACCAAAGTTAGATTAAGTATTAAATTTATAATATATAATTTACTTGAAACAATATAAGGGAAAAGTGAAGGTGTTAGCAAGTGATGTAAGTATTATAAATATAAATGGTCCTTGTACCTATCAACTTTTGGTTGTTATCCTCGTTATATCTTCAATATGGCATAATAGTTTAACCCCTCATGATGCTTACATATGAGTAAGACGCCTTCATAATCTAAAAAGTCAGAGATAATTAAATCGCCTGTATTTTATAATACACAAGAATAGTTAAGATTTAATAAAGACACTTAATAGTATATTATTAACCAAGGTTTAGACAGCCATCATTATTGACCGAGCGGCAAGTTTAAATCATGAGGAGCGTAGCGACGAGGGATTTAAGATGCGATGGCTATAAGCTGTCTAAACCGTGGTTAATAATATTTTTTCCACTACTACAAACTTTTATAAGACATTTATCTTTATAGTATTAATAATTATAAAAAATTATAGGTAGGTATAAGTATATTTTTTAATCAAGTTACCTGCGCTTTGGAATTGGCAAAATATTTTGTTGTTTTGTCAGGTGGCTTTGTTAATGTCAATTTTTGTTCATTTATGTCATCAGATTTCACGAGTTTTCCGTTTTTTTAAAAAATGAGCGAAGAAAATGTTAGTGATATTATTATGTGTACCTACACCTCCAGAATTAAGGATGGAGGCAGAAAAAATGTTGATTGTATCGATATTTTACAATTATCAATCTCTAATAATCTTATATGTATTGATAATTATCTGGTTGCCTAACCACAAGAAATCACCTTTCAGGTTATTCATGTTTATGAATTCATGTTGTAGAATCAAAAAATCAAGTTACCTGCGTTCAAATAGATTCTTAAAGATCGGTCAATAATGGATTTCAATGCCTTATTATTGACCATGGTCAATCTATCGTTAATAATCGGTCAATAATGTTATAGGTGTGGCGATGTTATAGGTTAGTAGTGGAAAAAATCATTTTAGTAAAGAAGTGACTAACTCACTTACCAACAAAAATGTCTCCAAGGTCATTGGACCAAATGGACCCATAGTCATAACCAGAGGTCTTTCTTGAGCCCGTTGAATTATAAGTTGAGTTAAAATTTTGCCTTTTTTGTTCAATAAGTACCATTTGCTTTCGTAAGCAGCATCTGCTATACCTCGACTCTAAGGAAAATCAAATAATATTTACCTTTTTACTTTTTGTTAGTTAATTTTTTACCTGAATTAATATTTCGTTTGCGCTCCAAGCGATGCTATATGTTTGTGTCACTAACATTGGAAAATAAAAGATCAAATAACCCATATCCGATAATTTCATCTACAAATTATAAATCAGGTCTCAGAAAAGTTGGTCAAAAACGTTAGTATCGATGAAATAATGAAGACTCTGGCCAAGTAGTGAGTTATAAACCGATTAGTCTACTGTCAAATTCATTTAAGATCATTGAAAAACTATTCTTCAGTCGCTTGCAAAATTTTATTTTAAAACGATCACTATTCAACGTAGGCTTTTGCGCTTCGAAAAGTTGTTATCGCAAAGTTGACATTTTCCCAATATGTTATAATTTGACAAAGAAGAACTTGGCGGTCGTCTATCTTTATTTACAAATAAAATAAAAGCAGTCATTACTTTAAAAGAAACTATAGCCTAAAAATAAATATTTTAGTAAAGTTTCTAATATTTTAAAAACATCCAAACACCACTTTTCAGAATAATTAAACGATTAAAACCTTCCAACAACATAAAAAATTGCCGGGAAAACTGGTCATAAGTAGGCAACACAACAAGAATAAATGTAAAAGGTTTTGCAGATCCTGTATATATAGTGGCAAAAAAGTCGCTCATAATGCCTGTAACCAATTTCAACCAAATCGGTGTAAGGATATTTATGACCGTTATTTTTTTTTAAACTTCAACGCCCTCCTGTATCTCAGAAACAAAGCAACTCGGGGCATATGTTCATAGAAACTTTTTTTCTTAAGTCGGCCTTACGAATCACCCTCTGAAGTTTCGTACCGTTGTTAGGAAACAACGTGTATACAACACTATATTTGCATTTGTAGGTTCTGAACAAGTAAGCACGACATGTCAAACAAAGCAGTAAATATTGTAGTAAAATTTAAATATGGCCATTTTGAGTATTTTTTAATTAGTTTATGGTTGAATTAAAAATGGATGTGGTATTAAGTGATAGTGAATTTTCAAATACACCTCCGGATATTAAATCTACTTCGCAGAAAATACAAAATATAGTACGAAAATTAATACATTGTGTCTATCACAAAAAATCAAGAAATATTCTGAAAATGTACTGTTAACATATTTTGGACAAACATCACAAACTTTAAAAGTATGGGCAAATAATTTAATGCTAAAACAAACTTTGAAAATTAAAAATGATATTGACGTTAGCCATTATGCGAAATTAATTGCATTTCTGAAAAAAAAGTCAGTGGGATACAAGAAAAGAAATAATTAACATTATCCAAGGGGCAAATAGTAAAATTTATTCGCAATACAACTGATGATAAATATTTATGCAAAAAGATATAATTTTTAATATTATTTAATACGTATGTATCAAAGTCGCACATTTACAATTTTAAATGAAAAAGCAGAAAATGCCATTGATTACATTGCATATTATAAACAGTACATCCATCCAAGAGAACAGTGCCAATATAATTTAGAACGCCGCTTGTTTTTCCGATATTCCAAGGGACGATGCAAAGACTCAAGATCTTGCATTTTACATCAGACCTAAAGGATCATTTTCGAAAATTTTCTAGGTAGAACGTTTATTTTATCTCTGACGATCCATTCATACTCGAAAGTATCGAATGTTTTACTTACAATGGCGTCAATCCCCTACCGCCGAAAATCGTACTATCTTTGTTAACGCTCGAAATCAATGCAAGCAAGTGATAAACCAAAGCGAGGAAGCACACAACCAGGAGATTAAAGATAAACTTCTCGACTGTCCTAACCGATCAAGATAATGTTTGTCGGTAGCTAAGGCCGTCAGTCTGAACTTTACCAACTCAACCACTCCACCTCTAACACGTTTTGGTGGCACCATTACCACTAAAGTACAGGAAAGAGCAAACTTACTGGCGAAACTATTCTCTTCAAATTCAACGGTTAATTTTCAGACAAAAAATTCACTAAACATTCTCGCTGTAGAATCGAGACTGTTGAGAATGTTAAACGAATCTTAAGGAGGCACCAAAAAGCTTCTGGTCTTAACAAAATTCCAGTCATCGTAATTGAAACATGCGGTAATGAATTGACACCGGTATTTTGTAGGCTTTTAAACGTATCTTACAAAAAAGGAATATTTCCTGCTTGCTGAAAAACGGCGCGAGTCTAGTCCATACCCAAAAAATGCAAGAAGGTCTTGCTAAGCAACTGTCGTCTAATCGCATTGCTTCCAGTTATATCAAAAGTTAAGCAGGAGGATATCAACGAAAAATTATTAAAGTACCTGGAAGGCTTCAACATTATCAGTGACCGCCATTATGAATTTCGAAAGTCTAGTTCAACAGGAGACCTTCTCGCTAATGTTACTCAGGTTTAGAACAACGCAATAGAAAATCAAAGGGAATCCCGGGCGGCAGCACTGGACATTTCCAAGGCATTTGACCCAGTATAGCATGGTGGGCTCCTAACTAAAATGAAAGCATACGGAATGCCGGTTCAATTTTGTTCATTGTTGTCAAGCTTTCTTAAAGACTGTTCTCTGCGAGTGGCGATGGACGAATTTCCTTCAGACACAATAAACATCAATACCGGAGTCCCTTAAGGTTCTATATTGTCGCCCACCCTCTTTTTACTATACCTTAACGATCTTTTAAAAAAACTAAAAATCCTATATAAAGCTTCTCTGATGACAGCACACTTGCTTAATCTCTTACTTTCGATGCTCGAACGTCGACTGCCAATGCACACCTCTATACGAAGCAAGAGGTCTCACATCTCCACAAAGACCTAAAAGAAAGTCTATCTTGGGGTGACAGTAATCAAGTAGAATTTAACGCTGAGAAACCCAGGCGGCAGTTATTCCTAATAAAGTTAATGTTAAAGAACAGGATATAGTCATCGCGGGACACTCGATTTCATTCGTTCCTCATTTCATTTATTGAGCGTCAATTTGGATAGTCACATATCTTGGCATAGTCACGTTGCGGCCTCGCAGAAGCTTGGAATACTTCTCGCACTCCAACAACTTTTGATGCTCTATAAAGCCCAAATTTGACTATCGCTGGAATACTGCTCACATATTTAGAGCTCTGCTCCTAAACATGCCATGAGATTGCTCGATTCCATTTAAAGAAGTGCCATTCGCTTGATCGGTGACCATGATCTGACAAACAACCTGGAAAGTCTTGAACATCGAAGGCAGGTTGCCGAGTGTATTTTACAAACATTATCATGGCAATTAACTTAGATTGCTCGCTTGATTCTACCTACAGCGGTGCATGGACCTTCCTCGGGCCATGTTCCCCAACGAGTATAATCTCCAAAGATATAATCCCAGTATAATCTCAAAGTTTCCTGCGTACACGTACCGCTCGCAGACTGCCATAAAGGATTGCCCGACCATGAAAAAAAAACATTTTTACCTTGATAATATTAAGTGCTACCATGGCTACATCTACAGAAGTTAAAACAAATTCCATCATAATTATATTTTTGCAACAGTCATTAAGGTGTGTGGTGAAACTAAAAATAAACACAAAACAATTTGGGTTAACTAATTCTTGCCTAGAAGGTTTAAAGTAATTGAAGCGAAAAAAAGAAGAAGTAAAATTATTCTTACTCAATTAGAGCTCGATGCTGATGAACTATGTCAGTCAAATTGGCAATAGCTTCATCCATATGTTCCTCTTTAAAGTCCTCAGGAATATAGTTTCTTAATCGATGTTGTAATATTGATAAGTGAACAGCTGAATGTATCAATAAAATTACTACAATCATATTACTTGTGACGTTGTATACCATGGCACTATAGGAAAGTATGCTACTTATAACGGTCACCAAGACGTAGTGCTCCAATCTATCGGCCGGAAAATAGAATTTATACAAGTAGTGCGATTCTATGGTTGCGTTATTGGCTTCATTGTATTTTATTAGATTCTGGCTACCAAATACGCCTAAAACCAACATTTGGCATGAAAAAATTGATCACACAGTCCTCCATACTGCAAGCCATGCGATTTTTGAAAAGTGCAAATTTTGCAAATTTGCGATTTTCGAAAAGTGCAAATTTTGCAAATTCCCGACATTATTCACTATTTTCAAAATATTAATAGTCCAAACTAAAAAATTATCACTTTCACTTTTATGAAACAATTTTACCAAGGTATTGAATATGCATTAAAGAAAAATAGCTTCTAACAAAACTGTTACACGTGTAAACATGCAGAGCACCGAGATTGTGATATGTACACCGCGAGTGTCTACAAACAACAAATTCATATTAATATTATAAGAGTATGGGCTAGTTTTATATACAGGGTTGGGCAAATGTTCCGGAACGGCTTAATTACAAGCGAACGAAAAGTGATATCGAATCGGGGTTTTGGGCAATCTATAGGACAAAAATTTTACTATTTGACTGGTATACCATATGTCAGTAATGTCACCAACTGTCAAGTGTCGACGATATTTTTTTATTTTTTTAAATGGAACACCCTGTATATTATCAGATATTCTAGATCTTCAATAAATTACAAATATTTTTCATAAAGCATACCATATGATTAAATTCAACTGTTTCGGAAATACGGGCAAATGAATGTAGTACATTTTATTTAAACAAAACCAAGGTAATAACTTTAAAACACAATAATATAAAATAATGGTTATTTAATTAAATGTTCAAAATGTCGTCCTTCAGCCACCTGACAGTGTCCAATCCTGTCGGAAAATTCAGAACGCACGTTTTGCAAATGTTCACGAGAAATAACATGCACAGCATCTAAAATTCTGTTTTGAAGATCCTCCAAAGTCTTAGGTTGTGTACGATATACGACAGTCTTTAAATGACCCCGGAGGTAGAAATCTAGAGGTGTTAAATCTGGAGATCTAGGAGGCCATTCAATGGACCCTCTCCTACCTATCCACCTTCCAGGAAAAGTTTGATCTAAATAATTTCTGACATGTATACCAAAATGAGCTGGCGCCCCATCTTGCTGAAACCAAATGTCATTCGCTAGTATTTGATCGTTAACCTGATCATGATATAAATTAATCAAATTTGGTATAATTCTATTTCGAAGCAGATCTAAGTAGTAAATAGATGTCAAGTTTCCATCAAGGAAGAAAGGCCCAATAATATGGTTTCCAATTATACCTGCCCACACATTTAATTTTTGGGGGTGTTGCGTACGGTGCTCAATCATCCAATGGGGATTATGGTCTGACCAGTATCGACAGTTGTGCCTATTGACGAAACCATTAAGACAGAATGTAGCCTCGTCAGAAAATAAAATACGACTTACAAAGTTAGGTTGTAGGTCTATGTAGTCCATTATTTCTTGACAAAATTGCATACGCCTATCAGGATCGTCCTCTGATAGTTCTTGAAGCAAGCTGACTTTATAAGGAAACATTTTATTTTTTTTGAGGATTCTTCTTATTGATTTTTCGCTGTTTTCATGTGCAAGAGCAAGCTTTGGAACTGACGTCTGTGGTTCTTCTTGCAGGGCAAGCAAAACATCCAGGGATTTCTCGTCATTTGTAGCAGTTTTCGGACGACCTGTTTTTGGCAAGTTTTTTACCGTACCCGTATGCTCAAAGTTATGGAATATTCTATTAGCAGTTGATTTAGAAATGGGATCTCGAACAGGAAAACTTTGATTGAAAAGGTCGGTTGCTTCTTGAAAAGATCTCCGTCTATCCCCATATCCTATCATCATAAGCAGAGTAATCCGTTCTTGTTCAGTTAGCTGAACCATAGTTTTATCAGTTATATCAGAGGTTTAGTCGATAAATAAAAAACTCGCACAACTCACTTAATACAAATAAATAAAAATTAAATAGGAAATGTGTTAGAGTGACACTTGGGAGTCATGGAAACTAAGACTTTTATTTGGAATGTCATAATAAAAGAAATATGTTGCTTGATTTTTAAACAAAATGTAATATGGGCTTTCTAGATTCATTTGCCCGTATTTCCGAAACAGTTGAATTTAATCATATGGTATGCTATATGAAAAATATTTGTAATTTATTGAAGATCTAGAATATCTGATAATATACAGGGTGTTCCATTTAAAAAAATAAAAAAATATCGTCGACACTTGACAGTTGGTGACATTACTGACATATGGTATACCAGTCAAATAGTAAAATTTTTGTCCTATAGATTGCCCAAAACCCCGATTCGATATCACTTTTCGTTCGCTTGTAATTAAGCCGTTCCGGAACATTTGCCCAACCCTGTATATTAATAAACATCTATTTCCACTATTTGCATTTTCTGTCATAGTCTCTTAATTCTTTTATTTTACTCAATAGCTGTTTTTCTTTTTGTTTCTTTTACCTTTACTAATACGATACTAAGCAGTCTAGACGGACAAGTTTAAAATAGGATTTTATTTAGTGACTTTATTTATCTTAAAGCATTTTCTCAAGTACGCATTATTTGAAAAGTTGTTACTTCCTAAAGTTAAAAATAAAAATTTTGCTAAAGTCCTATGCACAGGGTGTTTCCTAACCTCTATAAAAAAAAATGAAGTAAGTGAATCCTCACCTTATTTTAAGACAAAAATGTGGTATAAAAGTTTTTCGCATGTCGCGTCTTTTTCGAAATATAGGGTGTTAAAAAAATTAGTAAAGCAATAATAATCATTTTAACAATTGATTTAAAAACTTTTAATAATGAACTCACATGAACAAAAGTTAAATAAATTGCTCGATGAGTCAGTAAACACCCATGTACACGACGTGCTAAATTGTCTCTTACGTGTTGAAAAATTTTGGGACTGGCGCGAATCGTATTAAAACCATCAATAATACGCAGTCGAAGGTCTTCTTCAGTTTCAATAGGAGTAGTCTCAGTTGAGTCAGAGTTATTTAAGGTGACCCCAGAAATAAAAATCCAATGGATTCAGATCCGGCGAACGGGGTGGCCATGGGTGAGGTCCTCCTCTACCAATCCAACGAGCAGAATATTGTTGATCTAAATAGTTTCTAACAAGTACTGCAAAGTGAGGGGGAGCGCCGTCATGCATGAACCACATTAAAGTTCTCATTCTTAATGGCACTGCTTTCATCGTTTCTGGCAATTCATCTCTAAGGAAGTTGTAATAAACATCACTAGAAAGTCGATTTGAAAAAAAATGCGTTCCGACTAAACTATCTCCAATAATTCCTGCCCAAATATTAAAAGCAAATATATACTGATGATGTCCTTTGATGATAGCATGAGGATTATCTTTCGCCCAAATATGGTTGTTGTGAAAATTTATGATGCCTTATCTGGAAAAATTCGCTTCATCTGTAAATAGTATTTTTGCCGAAAAATGTGGTATCCTTAAAGAATTTTCTTGAAACCAGTTACAAGAATTAACTTGAGATGGAAAGTCTCTAGGCAACAAAGCTTGCACTCTTTGTACGTGATAAGGATAAAGTAAATAGTCCTTTAAGATACTCCATACTGTTTTGTAACTCACATTCCCGATTTTCCTCGTACTGAAGATTCTTCCACCATGTTTAAGACCTCTTCCTCAAGTTGTACGGTTCTAACTGTAAGTGGTCGGCCGCCTATTTTGCTTTTTGCAAAGCTACCTGTTTCCTTTAACCTGAGGTGCAATTTTGTAAATGTTTCCGAACACGGTACTCGTCTATTAGGATAACGTTCTGCATATAAACGTCTTGCCTCTAGCCCATTTCTATTTGCTAAACCGTACATAAAATGAATTTGAGCCATTTCTTGATTGGTAAACTCAGCCATTATGAACAGTATGTAATGTAGCACAAATAAATTCAAAAACAATTCAAAAGGATATTATTTGAAAGATGTTAAACAGGAGACAAATGTTACGGAGAAAACAAATGTGGTTGCCATGGAACGAAGCAAAGCCTACTCGTGTTATTTGCATTATTAATATACGCAACATAATGATAAAAATAACTAAAAAATTAAGGTACTTTTTACCCAGATCCCCGCCAATGAACTAATTGTAAAATTTAAAATTGACCCAAAGTAAAGTGCTCTAACCCCTTATATTTAACAAATATTATTAGAATATCGTTTGGCATTAATTATTAGAATGAAAAAAAAAATACAAAATTTTTTTTAACGAAAACGAAGCGACATGCGAAAAACTTTTATACCACATTTTCGTCTTAAAATAAGGAGAGGATTCACCTCCTTCATTTTCTCAGAGAGGTCAGGAAACATCCTGTATATAATTTTATTATGTTCGTCCCTTACTTGTGATTAGCAAGGAATCCGCCAATTGTATGTACTTTAAAAGCTATGATGCTCCGAACTCCCTTATCAAGGTAGTGGGCTCATTCTTAGAGAATAGAAGTTTTGCAGTATCATCAGCGAGCGCGCTTTCCGTGACAAAACGCATAGGGGTCGGAGTGCCGCAAGGCTCACTTCTATCCCGGTGTTGTACAAAATTTACACGCACGATAAACCGCGAGATAGACAGACGCAGATCTACCTGTTTGCTGATGATACCACTATAACTTCTTTTTCCAAACAGCCGTGGCTTCATATACCCCCTGCTTCACAGGCGGAGTAGACTTAGCAACAGAACTATAGTTAACCTTTACAAGGTCTTGGTCAGGCCAGTTCTTACTTATGGTGCGCCATCATGGTGCAATATAAGCAGAGCGGAGCTGAATAAGTTTCAGGTAATTCGAAATAATTCGCACTGAAAATGATCGCAAATGTCCCTATACCATGAATAGGGTTTTGCACAATGACTTTAGGATATCGACAATAAATGAGTTCTTTCTGAAAATTATAACGGACGAACGGACGTATCGACAGACGAACTAATAACAAACTCACATACAAGAACTAGACCAAACGCAACATACAAACTACCTAAAGACTGGCTCCCTGTGCGTGAGCCCAATATACAGTAGAGAAGCAATGGGAATAGCAGAGAAGCACTACCCGTCAACGTTCAAGAGACGAGGAAAAAGGCGCCAAGAAAGCAGTACAAAAATTTTGAAGAAACATTCAAAGCTTCTGCTTAATAAACAAAAACTTATACGAAAATGCCGAAAAGTAAACGATGAATGGAAAAAAGTCAAAGTTTTTACCTAACTTAAATCACACACAAGAACCAGTATATACTGTAACGGTAATTTCTAATTTGTTTCATTGTCAGTTCTCATTGTTTGGAATCTTATTTCCTTCGTATTTATTATTTTAACCTTTTATTTGACATGAAGTCATTATTGACAGATTCATATTTTTGATCCCTTCGTATAACAAACAATTCGCTTAGTTACCGACGACTATAAAAGCGCGCAAAATTCCCGGATTGACGACAATGTCGATGACAGAATTAAAAAGGCAAATAAACAATTGTGCGCAGTGTATCCCTTACTCTGCGCAAAAAGTAGACTCCAACTAAAAACAAAGACTCACATTTACAAGACAATAATAAGACCTGTTTTGACGTACGGGGTTCCAACATGGTGCACCGTAAACAGGACAAGACTTTTGAAAACTCAAAGGCTACAAAACAAAGTACTAAGATTGATAACTAACTCACAAAGACATGTACCAACAAGGATAATACATAGAGACCTAAAAATGGAGACTTTCACGGAACATGCTACAAAACTTATCACAAAATA
The DNA here is from genome assembly GCA_963920685.1 of Polydrusus tereticollis. Taxonomy (NCBI): domain Eukaryota; kingdom Metazoa; phylum Arthropoda; class Insecta; order Coleoptera; family Curculionidae; genus Polydrusus; species Polydrusus tereticollis. Next base: position 28,633,356 of record OY987331.1, on the reverse strand, counting down.
TTTTCAGAGGACAGACCTATCAACAAACCCAACAATACAGAATACAGACATCCCACATACGTTCGACGATACGTGACAAATATAAATACCTAAAGGATTGGCTCCCCCCCTAATAAGAGGCTCACATCTGCTTCACGATAAAAATATAAGCAAATAAATGGAAAAGAACATTAAACAAGCCTCTAAATTTTTAAATAAACATCCAAGAAAAATTATGTCAAGAAAACAGAGCCCAATGACCAAATGAATACAACACAAGAAACAAAAAATGCATGAAATAAAAATAAGATTTAGCAAACAACAACAAAAACCTTCCAGAATTGTAGAATATCAGCAATACACAATTTTAAAAGAAGTAAAAGCTCATAAGCTAGCCTAAGAGAACTACCAGTATAACTTCGGATTGACTCATTCAAGATCGAGCTTCGAAGGAAGTAAGAACTTAGAAACCTGATAGGTGAGATCCTTAAGGTTAAGGGTGATAAATATCTAAAATTTGTCCCCGTTCCTGCTGTTGAGTCTACTCGCGGCGACCTGACACGAGATTAGTACCCCAAAACAGCGGAGCCCCCTTTTTCTATAAATCCAGCTATAGAGAATATACGCAGTGACCTGACCTGAGTATAATTCTCCTTGATAGTAAGATAATAGAGAATTTTGATTCTTGTTGATTTATTATATTCAAAATCATTCGCTAGAATTGTCAAAAATTACATTTTTAGGTTTTATTCGTATTTGAACGTAACAAAGTCACCAGAAGAGGATAACCCTATTTGAAGTTGACGAGAGGTAACAAAGTCACCCGAAGAGGTTAATCTAATTTAAAATTGACAGAAGTTTTAAGAAGAGATCAATCTATACCAGGGAAAAGGAAAAGAAAGTTTAAACCAATATTAATGACGTTATAAACGATTTACATTAAATAAAGAAAAGAATTGTTCATCTCAGTCGTTTATCTAATCCTGATAATCTTCACTGAATACTACCCAGGTATTATAGTAGATACAGTCTTTTACTGACAAATATCTGTTATAATACCTATATAAACTAACCTGATACGTTTACTGACGATACTGTTAGAAATGTGATAACCCATAACATTCTCACAAAGAATTGACCAATCTTGTGGTTTTTATTAAACATTTCAATAATTTCCTGATTATTTTCTTTCCACATTTCCCCTTCTAGTTTAGTCACATCATCTAATAACTCTAAAACATTGTTTTTTAAATATATTACGATTATAATTACTATTTTTGTAGATGTAACGACGACGCTTAAACTTGCGATGACCTCTGAAGCCTCATATTTTTGAACAGCTAGTCTTATGCATTCAATTGAAAGTCCAAAATAAAAACACATGTAATTAAGTCGTGCTAACAGTGAGTAAATATAGTTTATATTGATAGTTAACTGATTTTTGGATATAGGTCTGTGCCAAAGCCCAGCACAAATTAGGGCCCATTTAACAGTGGTAACGAGCTTATCTTTATTTTCGTAGGTCATCTTACTGATGAAACTAAACTAGCTTGGATTACCCCGTTCTTTTATAGTTTTCTTTGGCACCTTAACATATGAATATTTTATTTTCAATGCGTTCTATATAATTTTATTTAACTTCGCTGGACGTAATAGTATGTGTTTAATAAACGATTAGAAATATGCTATACTAAGCGTATCGTATCAACAAAGTCGCAGAAAAATAATTAATATTAATTGAATTCAAAATTGGAATGTTTGAAAGCATTTTTTTATAAGAAACTTCTCCCAGAGAAAAGTTGCAAATTCATGTGATTTATTATAAATTCCATTAATTGTTTGATGCATACCTATACTACGGTCTCAAAATAATTGGCAAAACGGTTCATATAACCATAAACGGTGTGCGGCGAAAATAATCAACATTGATTCACCCACTTTTAAGTTAAATAAAAGTAATCCAAACCGCTTGGGAAGATTGTGCATAAATAGGGCATTACATGTTGCTAAGTTTTAATAGATTTCACTGAAATTTCCATAAAATTTACCGATATCGACATGTCATTAAACCGTTTCACCCTACAGTAATTTACTTAATTTGGCAACACAGGTAGGAAAAACCCATGTCTAAGGCGATCGCACGCTTTCTTATCGCCTCTAACCAACGTTCAGTGTCGTAGACAAGTTTCAATCAAGAGGATATTAGCAATTCAGTTCTACTATTATGGTGGTTATTCAAAACAGCAAATATTATAATGCAGGCGAGTTCTTCAAATGATAGTAATCAACAAGTTACAAAACGACGTCATTTAAAACCTGGGGAGCGTACAATGGTAAAAAATGTGTATGAGGGAATTCTAAGTACACACAGTGGAATATCATTCACTGATGTAGCAGAACTTTGTGCTACTTTGACTAAGACATCTTGCCGTACTGTTTATAGAACTATCAAAGACAATAGGAATACTAAAGTGTCCGATCAGAAGGAAACGAGAGAACGGAAAAAGATTTTTATTGATCAGCAAACAAAGTTAGCTATTAGTCGGAAAGTGCATGCATTTTTTTTTCGAAATGAACTTCCGAATTTAAAAAAGAATTCTGCCGAAGTTGAAAGGGATAAAAATATTATGCAAAAAATTTCACGAAGAGTTCTAATGCGTACACTACGAGAATTGAATTTTCGATTCTTAAAACGAAATTGCAAAAGTCTTTTGGTGGAAAAGGAAGGAATCGTATTGTATATATACAACAATATCGCTGTGCAGGGAAAAGAATTTACTTTACGGACGAGACATGGTTAAATGAAGGACATACTGTGAATTACATTTAGCCAGATCTCAACATTAAAGATGAACATAACGCCTTTATCAATGGACTGTCCACTGGATTGAAAGCTCCTTCAGGAAAAGGTCGTCGGTTAATTATAACCCACATCGGTAGTGATTCTGGTTTTTTTAAAGGTGGGTTAAACGTGTTTGAATCTCGTAAAACCGGTGATTATCATGAGGATATGAACTCGGGAGTGCTGGAAGATTGCTTTAAATCCATCTTACCGTGTATTGAACGTAGGTCGGTAATCGCGATGGATAATGCACCACACCACAGCCGTCGGGTGGAAGCTTTGCCAACTTCTGCGTGGCGAAAAGGAAAAATTGTTGACTGGCTCGAAGAAAAAAATATTGCATTTGGCGACAAAATGCTAAAAGTGAAGTTGCTGGATCTTACAAGACTTCACAAAAAAAAAATATACGAAATATGTAGTGGATGAAATGGCTCGTGAACGAGGTGTTACAACATTACGTTTACCGCCTTACCATTGTAAACTAAATTCAATCGAACTTATATGGGCACAGATAAAAGGCGAAGTGGCGCGTGAAAATAAAACTTTCAAATTAAAAGATGTTAAAGAACTGTTAAAACGGCAATAGTGAATATACAAGCAGCAGATTGGCATAAGTGCGTATTAAATGTCGAGGGCGTAGAACAAAAATGTAGGACTTAGATGTACGCGTTGAAGTCATGGTAGAACCTATTATTATAAATCCTGCAGATGACAGCAGTAGCGACAGTAATGAATCATCGCTGTAATGGTAATAATGAATTTAAAATTGTAACGTATTGTCATTATAACACTTTTTAATGTCGGCGTGGAATATAATTTCTCAAATTATTATCAATTAGTGTTCATTTGGTAACAATAGTTAGGAAATTTATGAACATTTATAATTAAGGATTAGGTTTTGCCCTTAATCCACTATTATATTTTTCTATTAATATGTAGTATAATGAAAACATTATGAAAATAACATATACCGTTGCTTTATTATTCTTTCTGGATTTTACACCTACGTAATTTAGTTTCTCTAATTACTTCATTAGATCACCAAATATGTAAAAGCTTAATTTATTTTTCAGTTTAATTTATAATATTATATTTATTATAGTAAATGTAAATATATTATAATAATGAACAAAAAATTCATATATTTTTTGAATTATTATTGTTTAAAATGACACGCCTCTGGAATTGGCTTTCCCCTTACATCCTGCACACCCCGGTAAAAATGAGTCACTACCAATTATTTTGGTACCGGAGTATAGTCGATTAAACGTTGTCAATACATTCTAGACCCGTTTCGACGCCTAAAGCATAATCAGAGAAAAAAATCTATGCTAGTTCCAGATACAGTATTGGACTTAAGAGTAATGGAACTCGACAAAACCAGCAAGTATTTTAAACCAATTAGTCAGAGCATTTTCCTGGACATGGGAACGTTTTTCTACTTTTCCTTGTCAAAAATGCATAAAGTATAGAATGTTTAGAAGCCAATCGTAAAACATGGAAAACTTTTTTATTTTTGACTTTACGAGCACCATAGTCGTTTCTTATTGAGTTACACCCAACAATTATCCGATTTCTTAAATCTTCCACATTCTCCACTAGAGTAGTATAAACTAATGACTTTAGATGGCCCCATACAAAATATTACAGGGGTTTTAAGTCAAGGGATCGAGCAGGCCATAAGTGAGGCCCACCTCGACCAATCCGGCAATCTCTGTATCTTACTGTGAAAAACTCACGAGCAACCACACTAAAATGCGCTGGTGCAGCATCGTGCATAAGCCACATTGCATTTCTTGTTTCCAATGGTACATCCTCCAGAAACTGAGGTAGCGTTTATTTCAAAAAGTTGCGATACACCTCGCCGGTAAGTCTTCCTGGTAGAAATACCGGTCCAATTAGCCAGTCACCTACAATTTGAACCCAAACGTTCAATGAAAACTGATGTTAAAAACGATCTTCAAGTACCTCATGTGGATTTTCTCAGCCCACACATGGTTGTTGTAAAAACTCCTTATTGCATTTCTTGCATTCATCGGTAAAAAGAATCAGCATCAGTAGTTGAGGGATTTGAACCAATGTGTGCAAGAGCCAATGACAGAATGCAATCCGTGGAGGAAAATCAGCATGAAGAAGTGCCAGAACGCGTTGTATGTGGTATGGGTGCAACAAATAGTCACTAAGGATTTTCCAAACAGTCCCAATAGGTACTTGCATTCAAAGTATTTGCAATTTTTCGAGTAGAAGTACCTGAATCTTTCTATGTCATGTCCAGCACATTCTTTTCCAATTCTACGATTCTTATTGTCATTGGCATTTCTTGCCCCCCACTTCGTTTCAATGTGCTTGTTTCATGAAGACGTTGATGAATACTTTGGAAGATTTTTCTATCAGGAACATTACGGTCAATTAAACAAAGAATGAAGCCAGATGGCTCCATCTCGTGGTGCTGGTAAAGAACACCAATTCTTAAGCATACCTGCGTCCTCTGACATGGACTTACAAAGTCACAAATATCAGATGATCTCCTGCGAAGATAGCACGTCTCAATTGCAGGGGTCCTCGCTAGGCAGCGCTATGCCCGAGCTGGACTATGCTTAAGAACTGATGTTCTTCACCAGCACCACGAGATGAAGCCATCTGGCTTCATTTTCTGTTAAATCCCGCTTTTTCTGTTTTAAAACAGACACATATGCTTTTTTCCTTTATCAGAACCTATAGCCTCACTGACGAGCTGTAATACAGCGAAAGGCGTCTGGGGATGGTTCTGGCAGAAGGAAAAGCAAATCCTTGATATTTTGTTAAGTTTTTCGGTTACTAAACCGACATGACGCCCAGCTCAGGCATAGCGCTGCCTAGCGAGGACTCCTGCAATTGTGACGTGTTGTCTTTGCAGGTGATCCTCTTATATTTGTGGCTTTGTAAGTCCATGTCAGAGGGCGCAAGTATGCTTAAGAATTGGTGTTCTTTACCAGCACCACGAGATGGAGCCATCTGGCTTCACTCTCTGCTTAATCCCGCTTTTTCTGTTTTAAAACAGACACCTATGCTTTTGTCAGAACCTATAGCCTCACTGACGAGCTGTAATACAGCGAAACGCGTCTGGGGATGAGTCTGGCAGAAAAAAGAAAAAAGAAAACCCTTGATGTTACTGAGTGTACAATCGCCTAGCTTGTAAAGAATTGCCATCAGCAAGTCCGTAAATCAAATGCATGTCAGTCATCTCGGCGTTTGTATAGCGATTCATGATAGAGGACTTCAGTCATAACTTCAGTAAAAAAGCTATTAAAGACAGGCTAGTTACACATTAAACAACGAAACAGTCTCAACAAATGCGACACATACAAAATGATGAATTACGAGACGTATTCAAATTTGAATACGATAAAGTTATTGACTAAATTTCACTTTTTTAAATTTTGAACACGATATTTTACTCCACAGTTGACATGAAATATGGATTTCCTTCAACGATATTTAGTTTACCTTTTTTAATTTTTTTGACACCAGATTTGAGATAAAGTGGGTGGTTTCAGTGATATTTTTAAACTATGGCCCAAAAATATTTCTTGAACATCATCAACTGCTAAAAATCATCAGCTTCCCAACCTCTTAAACTAAAACTAGTTAAATAATTGATATATCTGTATCAGTTTTTGGTGTTTCCCTGTATTGTTTGTACGCCGTCAGTGCATGAAAAATAAATACGATAAACAGTGGGTATAATGTGTCAATTTGCACACGCCATGATACAAAAGCTAGCTTTTAAATAAACATAATGTATTGTTTTGGAAGAAACTTAGATTTTAATTTTAATAATTTATCACAAGATTAGGGGGGATATCACGCGCCTTATGGGATTTCACACACAAAAGCAAAATTCCTTAATAGAAGAAATAAATGTCCAAACCACAAATATCTATAATTTTTTTTAATAAAGGTTGCAGAAAGCGATCTCTACAGCACAGTAAACGATCATAGGACATGTTTCGACCTTAGTGAAGGTCATCTTCAGCATCATATATACCCATAGTTCAGAAAATAAGCAACGACCCATGGGAACAATCTGAATAAGTGAATCTAAAGAGACAGCATAAAAAGTGGGTAACAATAGAGAAGGGGGTCTGAAGGTGGATATATTACACTGTTTAAAATATATTGAAGAAGGAGCCTAAGGGACGATTTTTTTGATATTCTTGCATTTTTCTAAAAAGTTTTATTTGGTTATCTAATGTTATAAAGTGTTTAGGCAATTTTGTATCACAAAGATAAAATAGTAATGGGTGTAAAAGCCTCTAAGAACCTGACAGCATCGAACGTTGCGTTGGTTAAGGACAAGACGGAAACATCTACTTATAGCAGAGAACTATAAGGTTATCATATCATTTGTTTTTTTTTCCATTAATATAGAATTAGTTTTAGTTCAAATGGTAATTATTCCTTTTTTCCTGTTTTTATATTATATTTTATTGTTTATTATTTCTTTATAATTGAAGGTGAAGTAAATATTCCTTTGCGTAAGTTCTTATACCGGGTGATGCATTGAACATGGAAATTCCCATGTAAATTTTAAGGTGGCTAAAGATTGGCTCCCCTGAACAATTTAGAGAAAAATTGAATTACAATTCTTTAAAGAGGACGATATAGTAAACCCATGTGCCAAGTTTGAATAAGTTCTAATAAGCCAATCCTAACTTATTCAATTAAATGTGATGGCAAAATAACGAAATTTCATAGTTTAGGTAATACAGCAAACACCAGCAAATTATTATTTGGCATTGACAATCCCTTCCATTTCATTAGTTAAACCTATCACTTGTAAAGGTGGATTTATAAACTCGAAAAGTTGGCGAGGTTGAGGTTCAGTTGGTGTTGGAAATAGGAGTTCAATTTAAACTAAAGGGAACACTCAGTTTTATTTATACACTGGTTCATGTTGTTCATGTAAAGCTCATGTAAGGTTCGAAAACTTCCCGGGTAGTTCGAGATAAACAATTTTTATGCTCGGAATTCGGAATATCTAACCTCACAACTTGACCATAACTTCAACCTCACCAACTTTTCGAGTTTATAAATCCAGCTTTAATTTGAGTCCAACGGCACTGTAATAGATAATTTTAAATCCTCCACTCAGAATGTCAATAGAGCTGAAGAAAGGCATAATAGAGAGAGATCTCGATATTTTACTGCACGTGGAGGAAAATAAAATTATTAGCACGAGGATTCTTGGGCAAGCCGTAGGAAAACATCAAACCACAGTGTTGCGCACTTTAAAAGAACATAAATATTTTCCTTACATTTATGAAAAACGTGAAGAGTTACGGCAAGGTGATGAAGAACGGAGAATAGTATTCTGTTTTGAGGTAATGGAAAGGGCAAATAATACTAGGGATTTTGTGGGAAATATTTGTTTTACCGATGAATATACATTCGCCCTCAACAACGAACCAAATTAATTAATGTTTTTGTGAAAATCTGTAGTCTAGGTATGTTATGTTAAATTAAAGGCTTAGTAAGAAAAACATAATGATGTCTTTAATTTTGGATATGGGATTGCCGGATTGGTAAAACGAAAATGTGTTTTTAATGTGAAATAATCTTTATTCGTTATATCCAGTTTTATGTCAATTTTTGACAACAGCTGCAACGCGTCTTTCGCTGTTAAAAATTTAATTAATTTAATTAATTTTTTTTTTTTTAATTTAGAAAATTTATTTAAATGAAATAAAATTCAAGTGAAGCCAAAACGAAGCCGAGCTGAGGTGAGAGGCTGAGGGACCGCGTGCAAATGCCCTAGCTTTATTGCCAGAGAGTAAGGGGGTGTTTTAAATAGGGCGCCACCGTTTTGCAGCCAGGTCAAAACAGAAACCTCCAAGATGGTGCTGGGGCCTTACTCTCAGCCTGGACTTCTCAACTTAGGTAAAAAAAAAGAAATAGATAAAGCAAACCACAGGGGGAGCTGCATAAGTAAAACAACAAAAATAATTAAAATTAATGCTGGCTTTTATTAAATGAAATAAGGACATATATATGGGGGTTAGTATTAAAACTAAACTTAGCTGTATAGGATGGTGACGATGATAGACCGTGACAGAAGGTCAGGTCTTGCCGGGCACGACGACAGACGTCCAATAAAGAAGACGTCCCAAGGATGATGTCCAAAAAAGACGTCACAAGATAAGAAGAGAAGAGAACAAAGAAAAAAGGAGAAAGAAATACCCTAAGGGAGCTGAAGGGTCTTTAAAATTGAAATATGAGGTTCCAACGTTGGTGTGTGCTCCAAATGGTCGGCCTCTTATGGTCTTAGTGACCCGACTTAACTCCAAACAGCGAACAACTTGGACAAAAAAATCCCACGATGTGGCTTTCTGTGGCCCCGGAAACCAAATTAAACTAAAGCAAATTTAAGCAAACTAAGGGGACACAGAAAGTGACGTTTCAAGATCCCAAATCCTGGAAAACAGATGGCTTGAATAGCCCTGGATCTAAAAACGCCTGCTGCCTCGTTGAACGCTGGAAGTTAAGTCAAGTCACTGAAGAATTGCAGGTTAAAAGTTAAAAAACGTGCCGTTAACAGGATATGAGAGAGAAGAGAAACGCCAGAGAGGGGTGGAGAGAGATAAAGCGAAAGAGCGACCCATTTCCGGCCAGAACCACAGAAAAATAAAGGTTAGGGCAGAACTACCTGCTCGCTCCGAAAGAGAGAGACCAGTTTACACACTGGCGGCGACACGGAATGAAGCCTTTAGAGCAATTCGCATTCAATTGCAGATACTCCAAGCCAAGAGAAACGAAACGGATGCACCCAAATTCAGTTTTACATAAGAAGTCAATTCGAAAATCCTACAATTCACTAAAAATATTTAAAGAAAACCCAAGTCCTAAGATATCCCTACCATTCTCGGAGCAAATGGCCATTGAAGTTTGGGTTGCCTAATATTATTGCCCAAACATACACTGCGCAACTTATTTAACGCACAATCAAAAATTTGTCTCAACTTTGATCTTATGTATTTTCGTCATTTTTTGTTCGTTTTTATTGATTTTTTTGTTAAATTGTAGGTTTTTCTATTGAGAGTGTCACTGCGTTAGTTGTTTTGGTTAAAAAAGTTCTTGTGGTATTATACCGGGTGATAAGAAAATGTTATTTTTTTTTTGGAAAATTGCAGACACCCTGTAGGGTATATTAGCTATTGCGAGTTATTCCAATTATAGCTAAATTGAAGCCTCTAGTTTTGTTTACATTTTCTTTTTTTATTTTTTTGTTTATCTCTGATACTTTATGAAATACACTGTTTTGAAACACCACGTGCTGTTATTACCTGAAATGCATTTATCGGAAACCTTAAACAGCTAGGAGGCTATGGAAAATCAAGTGACAACTGAAATGCATTTAGAAGGCTATGGAAAATAAAGTGAAATCTGTGTTATCGGTTTTTTGTTGACAGTCCAGCAAGAATTAGTTAATAATGGAACGGCAAAACAGAAATTTAACACGTGATGAATGTGTTCAGGCGGTTACATTACATGGTGAAGGGTGGAGTTACAACCGCATAGCTGGTAGGTTGGGAGTGTGGCACACAACTGTAGCGAGGGTAATTGAAAGGTTCGCAGAAACAGGAGAGCATTCCAGGCGGACCGGTCAAGGTAGACGTCGTGTTACAACTCCTAACCAGGATCGTTTTCTAAGAGTAAGCGCTGTACGACAAAGATTTACAACTGCAAGAAATTTAAGATCAGAACTTCAAGGTGCAGGTGGTCCACTCATATGTGTTCAAACTGTGCGTCGACGACTAAGAGAAGAAAATTTAAGACCCAGGATTGCTGCTCGAGGACCCGCATTAACAGTAGCTCATCGAAGAGCCAGATTAAATTTTGCTAATGAGCATGTTAATTGGTTGGAAGCAGATTGGGAACGTGTTCTCTGGACTGATGAGTCGAGGTTTAACTTGTATAACTGTGACAGACGTATCCGCGTCTACCGCAGACCAGGTGAGCGATACAGTCAATGCAATTTTTTGCACACAACTTTATATGGAGGTGGATCCGTCATGGTATGGGGTGGAATATCTTTGACGGGGCGAACACAGTTGGCAATTGTAAATGGAAATCTTAATTCTGAAAGATATATCACAGATATTCTTGAAGAACATGTTGTGCCTTATGCACCCTATATAGGGCCTAATTTTTTGCTCATGCACGACAATGCGCGTCCCCACACGGCTCGTATCGTAAGAAATTATCTTGCAGAAATTGGAATAAATTACATAGAATGGCCAGCCCGTAGCCCCGACCTAAATCCCATCGAAAATTTTTGGGACTATATTGGTCGGCGGTTACGAAGTGAAGGACGACAACCACAAAATTTACAAGAATTGGCCGAACGTCTAGTCGAATTATGGGATGGCTTAGATCAAAACGTAATAAGAAACTTCATTTTAAGTATGAATAACAGATGTCGGGAGGTCATTCGCGGAAGGGGTGGAAACACCAGATACTGATTCTTTAATGAATTTGTTTTTTTTTGTTAAGTTATTTATTGTTGTTTCCTTAATTATTAAAGCAATTCGTACATTTTAGGTTGTTTTTTTTTTAGTTTTTTTTAGCAATAATTACAGAGATAAACAAAAAATATCTATAATTCTTGCTGGACTGCCAACAAAAAACCGATAACACAGATTTCACTTTATTTTCCATAGCTTTCTAAAGTGTATTTCAGGTAATAACAGCACGTGGTGTTTCAAAACAGTGTATTTCATAAAGTATCAGAGATAAACAAAAAAATAAAAAAAGAAAATGTAAACAAAACTAGAGGCTTCAATTTAGCTATAATTGGAATAACTCGCAATAGCTAATATACCCTACAGGGTGTCTGCAATTTTCCAAAAAAAAAATAACATTTTCTTATCACCCGGTATGATACCACAACAACTTTTTTAACCAAAACAACTAACGCAGTGACACTCTCAATAGAAAAACCTATAATTTAACAAAAAAATCAATAAAAATGAACAAAAAATGACGAAAATACATAAGATCAAAGTTGAGACAAATTTTTGATTGTGCGTTAAATAAGTTGCGCAGTGTATTTTCAGAAGAAGAATATTAAACTAGAAAATGCATTAGTCGATTTGACAGGTTATCGTAACAAAGAAATATATTAATTATTGGATTACCTAATGAAACACTAAAATAAGTCCTCAGTATTCCAGGGAGATATGTGATTTAAAACAGGGGGATAATGTAGCCTGCTTCGTCAAAGACAACGAAAACAGAGGCCGTTGACCTAAGGTATGTATTTACTTTATACAGGAAAACAAACATTGCTTTAAGAAGGCAAAATGCAATTTTCTTTTAAAGACACAATACAAGTCAGACATGTGATATAAGGCATTAGATTATAATAGTTTATTTGTGACAAAATCGGATTGTCACAACTCCCCCTCTCCTAGGAAAGGAGAGGAATTTCCTAAAGGAAATTGACCGACGATAAACAAGCACAAAAAGCCTCATTAGCTAAGTAAAGCAAATCAAACAATAATTTAAGTATTCATACACAAAAAAAAGAAATAAGCAGAGACCGAAACACTCCCGGAGTGTTTATCAAATATAGTTACAAATAACGTAAGAATAAGTAATAAAGTAAGTAATAAAAATAATTAATAATAATTTCAAGCACTGTTTCGCAGCTGACAACCCATGGAGACTCCGAGAGAGGAAAGGATGTGACCCCGAGCTGTTTGTATGGTATAGAGGTCCAAAAAAAAGCGAACTCGATGGATATCGGACTTAAGTTAGCATTGCGTAGAACCAAATGTGTCTTGGCGAACCTCGTGTACTAACCTCACACAAGCAAACTCGCGGTACAACCTCGCACCCACAAGAAAGACCCAAGGAAGGCAAATACACAGCAGTACTTGAAAGGTGAAAAAAAATAAAGATAATCAATATCAACAAAAAAAAATAATAGCTGTAACCCACATGCTCCACCAGAAAAGGGAGTGTATTTTAGTACACACCAAACTAAAAGATACAAACGTGTCGATGACAACTAAATGTACCACAGCCTTCAACAGGAAAATTTAATTAGGGTGTTCCGAAAGGCGGCACTGCTCCTGGCCTGGCGTATCACACGGGACCTGCGGACGAGGTCGTAAGCAGTAGTTTCGCCCTCCCCTGTGCTGCATCGAAGTGCAGACTGAATCAGGGGTCAGACAGCCACAAAAGACGGCAAAGCGCCATTCAGGGCACCCACGGCCCCTCAGCCTCTTATGTAACAGATAAAAGAAGGCTGTATATAAATAGGACAAAATCGGTAAATATAACGTAGCTAACACTAAGCTATTAGTTGCCATAAGGAGAAAAAAAAATTAAGGGAGACAGAAGAAAGATACAAAGTAAAAAGAAAAAAGGTAAGTCAAGGTAAGTAGGTAAGTATTTGGGCAGTAGGTACAAATCCGGTAGCAACCGTATTGGCTAAAGACATGGAGACTTTGCCAAATGACCTATGCAAAAACAGACCTACAAGTGAGATAAAACAATAATGAAAAGGTACAATGACGTAAGCAAAGGTAAGGTAAGATTTGAGTCCAGGTACAAATCCAGTAACAACTGTAAAGGCCAAATACATCAAGACTCTGCCTAATGACCTGGACAACCAAAAACAAAACCCAAAAATAAAGTAATAAATCAACCAAACAAATAGGTAAGCAAAGGTAAAGTACGGTACGCAATTGGACTCTAGGTACAAATCCGGTGACAACCGTATTGGCAAAAGACATTGAGACTTTTCCAATTGACCTAGGCAAGAAAACGGACCCAAAGATAACTAATAATCAAAGCAATAGCAACAAGGTAAGCAAGGTAATAACCAAGGTAAGGTAAATAACACAATAAAAGCAAAGCAAAGGAAAAACATAAAACAAATGGCAACTAAATCAAGTCAAATCAGGTAATAATAGTCTGACTGTAATCACACTTTCAGCGAAGCTAATAACGTAAGCAAAGCAAAATAACGTCAAGGTAAGGTATTAAGTCAAATCCGGGTATAGTGGTTTACTGGGGGTAGTAGTAAAAAAAGATCCAAGGTAAATTAAAAAAACTAGAGACAAGTAATGAATTATACGAAAGTATAACAAAGAGACTCATCAAATCCGGCCCTGTTGAATGCTCATCCCATTTCACGCTAAGATGATAATTCAAAAGACACTGACATCGAAAACTAAAATGAAATCATGAATAACGGAGAAGTGAAATCAACAAAAAAAAATCAAAGGTGATTAAGAAAATATATAAAAGTAATTATTTATACCAGATTACATAAGAAATCAATTCAATCCGGTCCTGCCGAACGCTCATCTCATTTCACGCTAAGATGATAGTCCACAAGACACTGATGCAAGGAACTCAAATTAAATCATGGTAATCGAGGAGAACTATAGAAAAAGGGAAACTGAAACTGTGCAACTGGTGCTCAACTCATTTCACGCTAAGATGAGGACCAGTGAGTGAGGAAAAAGGTGCAAAATATCAATCCAAAGAAATAATTACATTGTAATACTAGGAATACTCCGTTACTAACAAAATAAAAGAAGATACACGTAACTAGCAAATAAAATAGTACAATCGCTGAAGGCTGAAGCAAGAAGTAACTTAAAGCTGATAGACTGAAGGTCTCAAGACTTCAACAAGCAACCCGACTGAAGGTCATGGTGCTACGCAGAGTTATTCTACGCCCACTGCTGCAGGGCTTAAACAAGCAACCTGACTGAAGGTCCTAGTGCTTCGGCACTTGACGGACTTTTACCGTCACTGTGTTCCCCGTGCAGGATTATTCTATGCCCACTTCTGCAGGGCTAAAACAAGCAACCGGACTGAAGGTCCTAGTGCTTCGGCACTTGACGGACTTTTACCGTCACTGTGTTCCCCGTGCAGGATTATTCTATGCCCACTTCTGCAGGGCTAGTAATAAAGCAAAGTAAAACAAGGTAAGCAAATTTAGACAAGGTAAGCAAAGTAAATCAAGGTAAGCAAAGTAAAAAGAGGGGACCCCAGTAAGAGCCAACAAGTCAAATCGGGTAACAAGTCACAATCGGGCAGTAAAACAGCAAAAATTCAAAGATAAAATGACAAAGCAAAGAGAAAAACGGTATAGTTACGAAATAAATAAAGTAGTCATGAGATATATAAAATGAAGTTATAAGATATATAAGGTAAGTTATAAGATAAAGTGACAGAGCAAAAGTAATTATTAGGTAATATATAGAAGAAAAAAAAAATGAAAACTTTGAGCTGTTTAAACGGTTATAAAATTCATTCCGAGGGACTATCAGAACCAGGTTCGGTGTACACTGGTTTAAGATCCTGTACTTGCCAAATACCCTTTTTGTTACCGAGTTCATCCTCGAAATCGTAAGTACAAGTGCCAGTTTTTCGTTTAATTTTGAAAGGACCTACAAATTCGTGGGCCAATTTCACGCTATAATAATTTACGGCATCCGATAAACTTTTGTTTTTACGCCAAACTTCTTGACCGGGAAGATAGTTTACAGGGCCTGCGCAAATTGTATTGGTGACGGTTTTTCTGACGCGACGACTCGATTCTACTGTGTATTGTCTGATACAGACGTTGAAAGGCATCAATCCTTTCCTTGACATAATTTTGGCCTTCTGTCTCTACAGATGGAAATTTTTCAGAAAAGTCTTTACCAAACAGTTTATGTTCTCTGCCAAAATTTACAAGGTAAGGCGAATAACCAGTAGTTTCGTGTCGCGCGGTACGGATTGCGCAACCGATTGCGGATAAGTTGTCCTCCCAGGTCCGGTGATTATTTTGTTGCACGTACGAACGTAACATGGTTTTAATGACTCGATTAACCCGTTCGGTATGATCCGCTCGTGGATAGTAAGATGCGGTATAAAATATCTGGACTTTTTATTTGTCACAAAGAGTTTGAAAATCTTTAGATTTCATCGCGGTTCCATTATCGCAAGTCAAATACTGAGGGGCTTCATAGACTTAAAATATTCCTTCCTCAACACACTTAACAAGTGCTTTAGCAGTGGCAGACCGACAGGGAAATAAAACCACGTACTTACTAAAATAATCGGTGACAACTAAGATGTTTGTATAACCAGAACGTGACCGCGGTAAAGGTCCTATAAAATCGAGACTAATGGCTTGCCAGGGTTCTTTTATGTCGGGGCGATTGCCCATTAAACCTGCAGGGCGTTCTTGCTCTACTTTGTTCTGAGCACACGTTTTACAAGAACGAACATATTTGGTTATATCGGATCGCATTTTCGGCCAATGATAGCGCTCAGCAACTTTCCAAAAGGTCTTAAAAACTCCCACATGGCCTGCGGCTGGAATATCATGACAACGAAATAAAATTTCCCTACGACTATCTTTAGGCACCACTACTTTCCAACAGCTGGAATTATCAGGAAAATTAGGGTTATTGGACTTAACAAATTTATAAAGAATGTCATTCTCGACTCGCCAACAAGGATACTTTTCTGGACGTTCCTCTAACCTATGAATCATGTTTATATACCATTTATCTGTTGTAGTAGAATATGAGGGTAAAGGTGGCGACTCAGCGACAGGTGAAATTGAGTCAGCGGCCACAGGTACTGACCTAGAAAGAAAATCGGGTACAACATGTTCTCTACCTTTACGATGAATTAGCTGAAAATCATAGGGTTGTAAGCGGAGAGCCCAACGAGCGAGACGGCCTTGTGGATCTTTTAGATTATGTAACCATAACAAAGAATGATGATCAGTGATGACCTTAAAATGAGTCCCTTCAAGATAGTGACGAAGTTTTTCTACACCCCAAATTACTGCAAGACACTCCTTCTCCGTGACAGTGAGTTTTATCTCTTGACGAGTGAGAGAACGATAGAGGTAACTGATTACTTTTTTGCCGTCATCGAATTGCTGACTCAAAATTGCTCCTAAGCCGAAATGAGAGGCATCAACTTGAAGAGTAAAAGTGCGATTGAAGTCTGGACATGTAAGAACAGGGGCAGTAACTAGAGCTTCTTTGATTAGGTTAAAAGATCGGTGGCAATCGTAATTCCAATCCCATTTTATGTTCTTCTTAGTTAACCTAGCAATGGGAGCCATAATAGTAGAGAAATTAGGTACGAATCGCCTGTACCAAGAGGCGGTGCCAATAAAACGTCAAATTTCGGTGATATTTTTGGGAGGAACTATATTTACAATGGCTTCTACTTTTTCTGGATCGGGTCGTAGTCCTTTCGCATCTACAATGTAACCAAGATATCTTAGTTCGGGCTTACAAAAATGACATTTCTCCTCAGATACAATCAAACCTGCCTCCTTCAATCGATCAAAAACAAGTCCCAAAATTTTTAGATGTTCTGAAAACGTCCTGGAAATAATGATTATGTCATCCAGATATACCATCACGTGATTTTCCAAATCGACACCTAGAACACGGTCTACAATCAACACCTCCTCAAAAACTTAGGAGGTGTTGCTACAATACGTTGCCAGGTCGCGGGCGCATTAGTTAAGCCGTAAGGCATGCGCAAAAAGTGATATAAGTTCCTGCCTGGAACAGTGAAAGCAGTAAGTTCACGTGAAGATTGGCTGAGAGGTACTTGCCAGAAAGCTGATTTTATGTCGATGGAGCTGATATATCGGGCATTTCTTAGGCGATCTAAAATGGCAGAAATATAAGGAATGGGATATGCGTCCTTCTTAGTCTTCTCGTTTAATTTCCGGAAATCAAGAATCGGTAGCTATCATTCTTCTTGCGTACTAAACACACTGGACTCGACCAGGGGCTTTTAGATGGTTCTATCACGCCATGTTTCAACATCTCGTCGATTTCCTAATCCATGATCTACGGAGAAACTGGGTAGTAACGTTGCTTGATTGGCTTGGTGCCCGATTCAAGTTCAATTTCATGTTCTGCAACCTTGCAAAGTCCAAGGCCAGTACCCATTTGAAATATTTTCTTCTTGACCAGTGTATTAAGAGCGGTTCTCTCCTGTTCTGATAAGGAATCGCCATCGATGATACTACAAATTTCCGTGTCTCCAGAATTATTAGAAAAATGCCAGACGTCTTGCTTTAAATCTGGAATGATCTCAATAGACCTCCAAAAGTCAATGCCTAATATGAGCCTATGTGATAACTCAGATAAGACTAAAATATCCATCATACGAGTTTTGCCTAATAAAGTTACTGGTGCTTGAAAATAACCTAAACTCGAACATGACTGCCCATTTGCAACTGTACAAGTGGTTTGTTGTTTGACAAGTTTCAGACCCAAACTTTGCAACAAAATAAAACCAGGATGTCCAACAATAGTCCGAGAAGCTCCAGAATCCAAGAGACCTAACATTTTGCAACCTAAAATCGATATTTTCAAATAAGGACGTTAGTCACCATGTGCGTGGAAGATAATAAAGTCTAACAGATTTTTAATAGAGAATGTTGTCGGTCGGTGAATGATGAGGGATGGGAGTAATCTTACGACCTATCGACTCTCCCGGGGGCCGTTTCCCGACGCAGAACATTTTGGACAATCTTTAATAGTTACATTTGGTGCTCCACAACGATAATAATGGACTTTGCGGGAGTCTGGACATTCGCGGTTCAAATGCCCTAACTTGTTACAGTTCCAGCATGTGATTGGCCTAGGATTAAAGGGTGATCGAGGTGGTGTTCTGACCTCATCAACAGAAGAAGGTATATAGTGGTTGAGAGGGCGGCTTATTTGAGTAGAAGAAGACGGAGATGATTCATCCGTAGCAATGAATGCGAAATCGGGCTCGACAAAGCCATGGCGCTTTCTTGATGGAGGGACATAGTGATCTGCGCGATATTTCTTAGCCTCTAGCTTAAGACACTCCTCTTCTAGTTCTTCCAGAGTTTGAACTACAGGTAATTGAGTGGTGTAAAATGGAGATAAGTTCCTAGAGACAATGTCTAACTGAGCTTCGGCTTGCAGCCGACCATATCGCTTGAATAACGCGGTCATACTAGAGAGATAATCCACAATGCTTTCAGTGGGATCCTGAGTTCTCTCCAAGATTTCTTTAAACAACCTAGGACGGTAATTAGGCGGTTGAAAATGACGACATAAAAGAGCTGACAAACCAGTCCAGTCTGAAAATCTATGTTTATTCGCGCAAAACCAAGTCAAAGCTTTGCCTGAAAACAGATCTATGGCAGAATCAAACAATTCGCGTTCTGAAACGCCTCGAGCTCCACGCAACTCTGGTACTCTTTCCAGAAAGTTGTGAACCGAAAATTGTTTAGGGTCGCCAGTGAATTTAAGATTCCACTTTTCGACGCGCGGAGTTTTGCTACATGAGGGTGGAAATTGAGAGACATTAGGCGCTGTTGGAGTAACATTATGCGCAGGGGGCATGGTATTATGCACGGTTGGCGTGACATTAGGTGTTGATCGCGTACTTCTCGGTGCTGAGTGCTGAGAAGAATCTGAATCGGAATCTTAAGCGAGTCCTACGTAACAAAGAACTGAGATTAGGATTTTGTTCCAAAAGAGTCTCCAATTTATCCAGCTTACTGAGGATTTGGGTTAGAAGCTGAGATCGAATTTGGCCTTCGTCATTGCTCAAGCCAGTGACAGGAATACGGTCTACACGAGAAAGCAAATGAATGAGCTGAGACTCTAATCGTTCAAACTTGGTCTTGGCTTTAGCTCCGGAAACGTTCTTAATAGAGGATTCAAGGTCTTTCAAAGTTTGCACGACGTAGGCTCGTTCCTCGTCAAAAACGCGATTGTACGCAGGATAAATTAGTTTTTTGCCCTGCTTTTCCATACGCAAGATAGGGCGAAACGCGGCACGCAACTCGTCCACGGTCTGCGTGTCATCAGCAGGCAATCCACGAACTGAAAGCTCATATACGAGCATCTCCTTTCTGAGAAACTGAACTCGCATATTTTAGTCCATTGTAAACGAATTAAATTTAACACACGAAAGCTCAGAGAATTAATCAAAATAAAATTTAAAAAAAGTCTAGTTAACGTAATAAAAGTTAAAGGCAAGAGAAAATGCTTTATGATGGAGATAAGCAAAGTGAATGATTGAAGTAAATATTAGTGATCATAAATTTGTTGATCAAAAGTAAGGTAATTTACTCGAATGGCCAAAAACAAATATATGTACTTAATAACTAGTCAAAATCAGTAAATAGGTAACTATACCTAAATAGTAAATAAGTCACAAATAAAGTGGATTATAGACAAAATCAATACTAGTCAATCCAACAGTCAATATAACAGGTAAGTCAAAAATAATCATACAGTTAAATACAGTAAATTGTAAGGTGTTAGTAAAAGAAAACCAGCAAAAATAAAAAAAAATTATACAGCTCACCTAAGGGATGATTTTAGAGGTGAAAAAAAAATTACGGTTTTGCTTTTTAAGGGCCCCACGTTGGGCGCCAAAATTGCAACGCGTCTTTCGCTGTTAAAAATTTAATTAATTTAATTAATTTTTTTTTTTTTTTAATTAGAAAATTTATTTAAATGAAATAAAATTCAAGTGAAGCCAAAACGAAGCCGAGCTGAGGTGAGAGGCTGAGGGACCGCGTGCAAATGCCCTAGCTCTATTGCCAGAGAGTAAGGGGGGGTTTGAAATAGGGCGCCACCGTTTTGCAGCCAGGTCAAAACGGAAACCTCCAAGATGGTGCTGTAGCCTCACTCTCAGCTGGACTTCTCAACTTAGGTAAAAAAAAAGAAATAGATAAAGCAAACCACAGGGGGAGCTGCATAAATAAAACAACAAAAATAATTAAAATTAATGCTGGCTTTTATTAAATGAAATAAGGACATATATATGGGGGTTAGTATTAAAACTAAACTTAGCTGTATAGGATGGTGACGATGATAGACCGTGACAGAAGGTCAGGTCTTGCCGGGTACGACGACAGACGTCCAATAAAGAAGACGTCCCAAGGATGATGTCCAAAAAAGACGTCACAAGATAAGAAGAGAAGAGAACAAAGAAGAAAGGAGAAAGAAAGACCCTAAGGGAGCTGAAGGGTCTTTAAAATTGAAATATGAGGTTCCAACGTTGATGTGTGCTCCAAATGGTCGGCCTCTTATGGTCTTAGTGACCCGACTTAACTCCAAACAGCGAACAACTTGGACAAAAAAATCCCACGATGTGGCTTTCTGTGGCCCCGGAAACCAAATTAAACTAAAGCAAATTTAAGCAAACTAAGGGGGCACAGAAAGTGACGTTTCAAGATCCCAAATCCTGGAAAACAGATGGCTTGAATAGCCCTGGATCTAAAAACGCCTGCTGCCTCGTTGAACGCTGGAAGTTAAGTCAAATCACTGAAGAATTGCAGGTTAAAAGTTAAAAAACGTGCCGTTAACAGGATATGAGAGAGAAGAGAAACGCCAGAGAGGGGTGGAGAGAGATAAAGCGAAAGAGCGACCCATTTCCGGCCAGAACCACAGAAAAATAAAGGTTGGGGCAGAACTACCTGCTCGCTCCGAAAGAGAGAGACCAGTTCACACACTGGCGGCGACACGGAATGAAGTCTTTAGAGCAATGCGCATTCAATTGCAGATACTCCAAGCCAAGAGAAACGAAACGGATGCACCCAAAATCAGTTTTACATAAGAAGTCAATTCGAAAATCCTACAATTCACTAAAAATATTTAAAGAAAACCCAAGTCCTAAGATATCCCTACCATTCTCGGAGCAAATGGCCATTGAAGTTTGGGTTGCCTAATATTATTGCCCAAACATATTTCAGAAGAAGAATATTAACCTAGAAAATTCATTAGTCGATTTGACAGGTTATCATAATAAAAATTAATTATTGGATTACCTAATGAAACACTAAAATAAGTCCTCAATAGTGTATTTCAGGGAGATATGTGATTTAAAACAGGGGGATAATGTAGCCTGCTTCGTCAAAGACAACGAAAACAGAGGCCGTTGACCTAAGGTATATATTTACTTTATACAGGAAAACAAACATTGCTTTAAGAAGGCAAAATGCAATTTTCAATAGTAATATGTTAAGTGCATGTAAAATTGCTGAAAATCATGCATGAAGGTTTGTTGCCCTAGAAACAGCTTGAATGCATTTTTATTGTTATTTACCAAAAAGTGCCCGACCGAAGGGAGGGCACCTTTTAAGGTATATAACAATAAAAATGCATGAAAGCTGTTTCTTTAGGGCAACAAATCTGAGTGCATGATTATCAAGCCATTTTACATGCACGAAATATATTTCTTAGACTATTTCCTGAATCATTTTGATAAATTGACGCGAAATTGTCAAAGCAGAAATTTCAACTTGTTGTGACAGTGACGGTTATTCTCGTAGGTAACCAACAATGAAAAACCAGAAGAGTGCAATTTTCAGCTCAATCGCGACCGAGGGCTGATTTTCACCGAAAATCAAGTGAAAAGCGCATTGTAGTTACAGTATATGAGGGAAATAGTCTTTTAAAGACACAATACAAGTCAGACATGTGATATAAGGCATTAGATTATAATAGTTTATTTGTGACAAAATCGGATTGTCACACAGCGTCATAGAAATTATTTTCTGGTGTTTGCTGTATTACCTAAACTATGAACAGTTAATTGAATAAGTTGGGATTGGCTTATTAAAATTTATTTAAACTTGGCACATCAGTTTATTATATCGGCCTCTTCAAAAAATTACCATACAATTTTTCTCTAAAATGTACAGGGGCGGGGGGGACAATATTTAACCACCTCAAAATTTAGATGGGATTTCCTGTGTTCAACTAAGTCATGCATCACCCGGTATAGTTACTTAACTTCGCCTTTTGTATTTTATTTTTCACTTTAACTACAATAAAGACATTATTATTACTATGAATATTATTATTATTATTACTATTTTAGACTAATATAGTAGCTTATTTCTCACACGTGATTTACACTATTAAATTATTCTACATATATAGCACAAATTAAACTCAGGAAAACTAATATAACAAAGCTATAATGTTCTTTTATAAGTATAAATATCAAATGTCATAAATAAGGAGCGGAAAAAATGCAAGCGAAAAACCCCAATATATGCGCATTTAAATGCATAAAATTTTCAGAATATATGCATCGAAATGAACAAAAAATGCAAATATGCATTTTTATTATATTTTTTTTTAATCTTCATTTTATTATTATACAAATTAACAATACATTCTTAATTACAGCTCTCAAATCAGTGCTTGTAGCTCTGGCCTCGAGAGTACCTAAATACTATATACAGCAGAATATACATACCATTGCTTTAACTCAAATCTAGATGATTTCTTAACCTTTTAACAAACAATCTAAAATTATTTATATTTTTAATAGGTTCAGGTAACTTATTATAAGTTCTTGATGCACCCACAATTGGTTGTGTTAATGTTACTTTAAATAAAGCCAGAACTATTTCTTTATAATTACACCCGTTCTTCAAAAATCCTATAATTTTTTACCTATTCCATTCCACCTATCCCATCCTATACCTATTCCACAGACCTATTTGAGTAAATATAAATGAAACAAAAAAAAAATCGTAATAAAAAATATTTATTCAGAATACGCACATTGATACTTACATAGCAATTTGCAAAACATAAAATCTAAAACATAAAAATCTTACTGTGACAAAATATTATTTGCGATTATAAAAAAAAATAATAATACAATTAATAATAATAGCAACTTGCACAAATACAATTCGCAGTTATAAAAACAATTTATAACTAAATGTTTTTCAAAATTTTCCAAAAGAAACTTGTGTTTTTATCTGTAAACATATGTTTAAAAGAACTTCGCTCAACATCTACAGAAGTTATCGGACAGTATTTTAGTTTTGGAATTAAGTATGTTTCTAATTTATACAAATCCAGTTCTGTTTCGAAATTAGTGAAATTGCCTATAAAAACTTCTAACATATTTTTTAGGATTTTGAAGCCTGTGTTATTTTCAATTACTGACATAAATTTTTTTATAACCGCAGCCCCAACCGTTCCTGAAACCTTTTTGCAATTTACCTCAAATATATTTATTAAAGCCACTGAATCTGTCAAAGAAACAGAGGTAGCCTCCAATTTCGTGAGTGCTCTAGGTACGAAAAAATAATTTGTTTTTATAAATATTAAATTTTCTTTCACTGTTGGGCTAGAAAAAAGAGTTTTTGCATTTATTACAGCGGCAGAAGACGAGTCGTTTAGATCTTCGATAACTTTTTTAACTAATTCAAAGTCCTCGGCATAAAATATAGCAGCGGTTAACCAAGTTCCCCAGCGAGTTATTACTGGTTGTGGTGGTAATTAAGTATTTGGACAATTTTCCTTATAAAATTGAACACGCGAAGGTGCTTTTAGAAATACTTTTTTTACTTGATTAATTAAATCATTTACCAATGAAAACTTGTCTCTTGTACATTCTGCCACCCTATTATACCATGAGCCAAACAAGTAACATGAAATAGGTTAGAATAAAATATTTTTAAATTTTGTGCTGCCTTAACCATATAGGGTGCAGCATTCGATAAAAGGAGTAGGAATTTTTCTGACGGAACACTGTCGGGCAAAAAAAAGTTGGTTAATGTTTCTTGAACAAATCTCGTTACACCTAAATTGTTGGTTTTTTTCAATTGTTTGGATGCAATTGAATAGGATCTACCATAATCATTGGTTTCCCCTAAGACTCCAATCAATGCGTGTGCAATATATCTCCCACATGAGTCAGTTGTTTCATCCACCACAAGATAAAAATAATTTTCACCCACTTTTTTTTTAATGTCATTTACAGTTTGTTTGTAAATGACATCAACACTACCTTTACGTACAGTTGACTCGTCCGGTATGTTAAATTTACAATATTTTGTCAAAAATGAACTTAAATTGGGGTTGTTCAGTTTTTTAAGTGGTATATTGGCTCCAATGAACGTCCTCATTGAACTGGGCTTGTTCGCTGTTTTTTGGTTTTTCTTCAAGACAATGTTGTATTGTTTGCTGGGAGGGTTCCCTCGTTGCAATTTTCGCACGTTGAGCTGGTGTTTTGCTGATTTGGCATTCTGACTCATAAACATATCTTCGTTTCTGTGGAAAATTCAACTTCTTCCGTTCTACCCTTAAAAATCGCAAAAAGTAATTTTTCTGTCATTTTACTTGTCAATATTTTGGATTAAAGAAATATAAATTAAAATATAATAGAAGGTTTTCTATAGACACTTGGTGTGTCATGGATCAGCGGTCAAGAGACAACGTGATTTAAAACTCCCCATCTTTATTTATCATATCCTTAAAAGTGAATAAAAATATAATAGCGCGTCTCCAAGATTGCGCAATATGTCTCGAATTCAAAGTAATTTCCCAGACAAAGACAAACGATATTTTAGTAGTTGCCCATTGATTTTAAAGTCACCGTTTCGATCTGTCAACTTTAATTTGTTTTTAAAGGTTTTTGTGCCCTGCAATTCAATTTAATCCTATAAATTGTTTCTTTCAGAGCCATTTTGTAATCGTACTTTCGTGTTGGCGGTAAGTAATTATGGATATTTGTTATTATCATCAAGTCCGAACACTAGTGACGAAAATTTTGACATTTATGAACTTAGACTTTGTTTTGACTTTTTGAATCTCGTAATTTTAATTAGATTCATATGGTTGTAGTCACGTGGAAGTAATGACGCATCGGCAAAAACTACTATTGACTGTATGGTTCATACAAAATAATTTCCCATGCACGTCATCAATTAGCTGATAATTGTAAATTTGTAAGAAAACAGGAGGAAACTAAATTATTTAACAAAAACTCTAGATTCTTTCATAAACAGCAATAAAAACTGTTCCTTTAAGAACAACAACAGTGCACATACATATCTCTGTCGATTACGTTGTTTACTAATTGTGAAACATGCCGAAGCATTTAAATAGCCGATGCAAAGAGCTAATATCTTCTCTAATGTGCTATTTGCAGGAAGAACTTAACAACAATGGCCCATTGTTACCCTTAACGGCAGTTAGAGAAGTAACATTAAAGAGTATGTTAAGGTATATATATTTTATTTCTACTTTACTAACTTTTAGCGTGTAGCAGCTGCCCTAAATTTGAATATTTCCACTGTAAGCGCAGTTTCAACAACAGCTAAGAAAAAAAATATTAGAATCACCTTACAAGAAACGTTCTTATTCAAAGAGAGTTGTAAATGTGTCAAGATTGAATATAAGTTCTATCTGTAGCACGGAATGTACGAAACAACTAAGTTGTATTCTTGAGAAACTATAATATATTACATAATGTAACTTTGACAACTTTAAGTAAGATATTAAAAGACAGACAAATGTTTGATGATTGTCTTTACTCTATAAGAAGTATCTTAAAAGAAATAGGCTTCGGATGGAAAAAAGATGAACCGAGGCGAAAGATTATTAAAAGAACTTCCTTGTACCAATAATTCGTTTTGGATTTGTCAGAATGGCACCGCACCAGTGGTCGATCTTGGCAAAATAAAAATAATAGAAGTGTTAGATCTACTAAAGTTGACGGTAAAAGATATTATGCAGTAAACAAATATATAAACTATGGGAAATTTACCTAGGTAAAACATATTTTTCTAGGTACATCATACTTCATGCTGGCAGTGAAGATGGTTTTGCTGAGGGAGCAAAGGCAACCTTTTCTTCTAAAACTAAGCTAAGTGACTATCATGAAGAAATGAATCAGTAGAATTGTTTAAAATGGTTCGAAAACCAATTATTGAAAACGTTTAGCAAAGCCATCTGTGATTGTAAGAGACAACGAGTGATTCAAGTGATTTGGAAGATGATTGAAGATCCATCTTTGTATTATTAATTTTATTATTCAAATAGCCAAATCATATATAAAAAAGTAACGATAAATAAGAATAACAATAAAATTACTAAAACTTTTGGTAAATTCATCTTGTTTTTATGATGAAAACAAAATCAGTGTATTTCCCTCACTCGATTATTTCGGTTACAACCTGGCCGATAACTGACGTCAGTCAAAGAGTATGACGTGCAACAGAAATTTTCTTGCAAAGAAATAATTTATATTGAAACACTATAATTTTCTATTATTTACTAATTTGGTTTAATTGTTGGATACAATTTTGTATGACTTACGAGTGTTATTTGCATCTAAGTGACGCAGATAATTACTAAAATATTTTCTTACTAGGTACTTATGTTATATTAAACACCTGTACCATAGATAATTATTATAACATCTTCTACTTCATTGGGGTTTGTGGTAGACTTCATTCACGAATTATTTCTATGCGTTGAACTTTCCAATTTAAAAAAAAATTGTTGAAAATATTTTGTGATTCACCTCGGTGTCTGAATTCATCTACAGAACAGAGACTTTTATATCCTTCTCAAAACCTAACTAGATACGCACCTTACCACACCAATATAGTGTAGAAATATCAAAAAGATAAGTTTTAAAATAAATAATAGACCAGAGATGAGGTAATTTTTAATGCAACATCTAAAACAACTCTAACATTTGCAATCTCCTAGGCTAATATAATGAGTCTAGTAACATTCTAAAAGGAAAAATAATTTACTAAAATTTCTAGGACACCTTAAGTCTATTTTATGCATTGGTCTTCGTTAAAACTCCACCTTTCAAAGTTAGCTCTTTATTTCCTCATAATACTAACATATGAGTAGGCAGCTTTCATTATCTGAAAAACAGGATTTAAGAGTAAAATTAGAAATCGTATCAAAGTGGAACTTCACAGCAGTGACTGATGGCGACTAGCTAAATCCTATTCGCCTAACACATACAGGGTGGCGCAATAGTGTGACAAAGTACCACATCTCCCTTACATTTGACAATTAAAACAAGAAGTTTGCATGTAGGTTGTATAAGGCAAAGAGGTCTACAATTTAAAAATGGTTTCAATTCAATTCAATCAAGGTGCTTTACAAAAGCGAGCCGCTTAAAAATTACCTTTAATTAAATAGGACACCCTATATATTTTTCCATATTTGTATTCCCCTAAAAATTCTCCATACGACGCGATAATTAGTTTTGCATTGTATTGCGATGTTGCCAGCTTATTTAAAAATTCCTCAAATCGTTAAAAAAAAACCTGGTCTTAATTAACCTACTATAACTTCCCATCTACAGCAGTTATAGTAATGAAAATTGACACGAAAGAAGATAGAGGTTCATTGAAGAGTTTAAACTTGCCCGTAATTAATTAATTTATACAGAGTGTTTGCTACAATCCTGCGAAGTTGACGAAATTTAAACTAATTTTTCTTTGATTTTTTAAATGGAACACTGTATAAGTACTCTATTGTGTACAGTTGTTGGTTCTCTGTAGCCTTTGTTAAGGTTTTCCTATTCCCATATCTTCTAGTTTTCGCGGTATCTTCTAGTTTTCGCAGTATATTCATTTTTACAAATTAAATCCTCAAAATTGCCATATAACCCATTTCTCCCCTTTTTTTGTCTAGCTACTCATGAGAAATAAATGTCAAAGTAATGCTCCTTTATCTGTGAGTAGTAAAAATTACTGTTAAACTGTTTTATAAAGTATATTTAAGTTTTAAAATCAAATAATGAATTTTACAGCCGAGAGGCTTGATATGATTTTTGTTCTGGGAGCTAGTGACAAGAATACACTATTAGCCAAAACATTGTATCAACAACGATTTCCTAAGCAACGCCAACCTGGAAGAAGGATATTTGAAAAGCTTATGAAGTGTTTTCAAACCACTGGTAGTGTGTCGTGCAATAAACATAATAGCGAAAAACGTGCTCAAACTAAGGAAAATCAATTAAATGTATTTTTAGCAGTCACTGAAAATCCGCATGTCAGGTTGATGTTGAACGAAGAACAGTTCAGCGAATACTTAAGATTATTAGTATGCACCCGTACCATGTTCAGCTACTTCAAGAATTGTTCCCTGAAAATTATCAGAGAAGATTGGAATTTTGTCTATGGGCTCAAAACAAAATAAGTGAAGAAAGGAATTTTGTTCATTTGGTGCTAATTCGAGATGAAGCTACGTTTCATAGTAATGAAAGTGTAAACAGGCACAATTTCTATTACTATGCAGCAGATAGGCCACATTTTGTAACATATGATTCTCAAACTAGATGATCCTTAAATGCTTGGAAAGGTGTTGTTGGTAATTACGTATATGGGCAAAGAGTAACCGGGGAAGTTTACTTAGACTTTTTGCAAAACCATTTACATATTTGCATTTTTATTTCTCATGGCTAACTGGAAAAAATAAGGTTTTAACGCAATAGGGAACTTGCACATATTTTTTTATTGCATAAATATGTTCAGCCACATCAAAAAATACCATATGCCAAATATAACGTCTTAAATATAACTCCTTAATTTTTTAAATATTTTTTTTGTGAACTATGGGTTTTTTGATGATGTTAGCTTACACTTAGGAGTATTATTTTTCAAATTTACTTATTATGAAGGCTTCCTGAATAAAATAAATATACCGCGAAAACTAAAAGAGATGGGTATAGGAGAACCTTAATGAAAGTTATAGAGGACTAATAACTATACACGATAGGGTGGTTAGATACAGGGTGTTTCACTCAAAAAATCAAAGAAAAATTAGTTTAAAATTTGTCAAGTTCGCAGGCCTATAGCAAACACCCTGTACGAATTAATTAATTAGGGCTAGTTTAGACTCTATAGCAAACATTTATCTTCTCTTATGTCAACTTTCATTATTATAATTGATGTAGATTGAAAATTATAGAAGGTTATAGAAGACCATGTTTTTTTAACGATTTGAGGAATTATTTAATTAAGCTGGCAAAATCGCCATAAAATGCAAAACTAATTACGGCATCATATGGAGAATTTTCAGGGAAATACAAATATGTAAAATTATATAGGGTGTCCTATTTAATTAGAGGTAATTTTTAAGCGGCTCGCTTTTGTAAAACACCTTGTATAATTGAAAATATTTTTAAATTGTAGACCACTTTGCCTTATTCAACCTACATGCAATCTTTTTGTTTTAACTATCAAATGTAAGGGAGATATGGTACTTTGACACACTATTGCGTCACTCTGTATATCATAAGACTCACTGCAAGTTTTGTGCTTGAAACTTTTATATCAATCTGTCATTCTTGGTGATTTCTCGATGCAACTATTTAGTAACTCAGATATTTACCATTAGAAAAGTCTCTAGCGTCATTGGACCAAATGGACCAATGGTCATAATTAAAGGTCTTTCGCGAGCTCGCTGAATAACTAGTTGAGATAATATTTTTCCTTTTTTGTTTAACAAGTACCATTTACTTTCATACACGGCATCACCAACAGCTTGACTCTAAAAAATTGGCTTTAACCTATCAAATTTTATTAAAAAAAACAAATTTACCTGGACATTGACTTCATTTGCACTCCACGCTATACTATATATTTGTATGACCAACATGGGTAAGTAGAATACCATCCAACCCATCTCTGATAAATTCAACTACAAATTATTGACAAAGAATATAGGAATGTAAAAAGCATTAAATATTATATAGTACGTATGACAACTGTATAATAGGATATTACCTTTATTATATTAAGGGCTGCCATTGCAACATCAACAGAAGTTAAGATAAACTCCATCATAATTATATTTTTACTACAATCATTGAGGTGTGTAGTAAATCTACAAATAATTGAATCATAACTACAATTATTTTAAACTAATTTTGGGGAAGTTCAGCCAAGCGCTTTCGGCTTAACACTGAGTCATCATCAGAGCTTAGGCTCTACAAGAGAATAGTATAAATACAGTGTCACCATTAAAGTCCGCACCATATGGAACTTTTTTTTATTAATGAGGTTAGTTAAAATTAAATTTCGGCAATCGTTTTTGATTCAAATTAGACTAAAAATTATATAATCAAATGTCACCATCTGTCATTCGGTATCTGTCAAAAATTACATTTTAATCAAAAAATGCTAAAAAATAGCATTGTTTTACCGAATTTCAAAAAATTTTATTAGAAAAAGTTGTTTCTAGTACAATTCTTGGCCTAAATACAAAGTTTTAGTTTTCTAGCTTAAAGTTGATTTTTTTGCCATTTTTTCTAATTAACTTTTTTTTTTATTTAATGTAAGTTCGCTTAATGGATATTAAACTATTTGCTTATACCATACTCAATATTTTATTTAGTTTGTATGAGCTTTTTTTTACTAGAATGCCATTTTTTTCGAAATTTAAAATTAGAGGCAAAAAAATTTGACACAGGTGGTGCAAAGTTATCCTAATTTAAAAATTTTAACAGATAGACGTCAGATGTTTCGTTTTTCAAATGACAAATACATCTAAATATTTGATAAAAATTTTATTTTATACTTAAAACTATCATTATTATTAAAAGGAACAAAAAGGAACTTTAATCATTTTAAATAGGTAACACAAAAGCAATATAAATTTCACATTTCAGTGTGACGTCCTTCTCGCTCTATACAAACACCCGTCCGTCTATAAACGTCTTTGACAGCATTTTGTAAAAAGCTTGGTCTTATATCGGCACAACACTGTCTTATCGTTTGTTCCAAATGCTCGATATTTCTAAACGGTCGATTCTTATAAACTTTCTGCTTAAGATAACCCCACAGAAAAAAGTCTAGTGGGGTTATGTCAGGCGACCTGGGTGGCCAGTGACATTCTCTATCACGCCCTATAACTCTGTTTTGAAATAATTGGTTTATGCGTTCTTTCACTGCTACAGTTTGATGTATGGGTGCACCATCAAGCTGATACCATAAGTTATGTCTATGGTGTAAGGGCATGTTATCCAAAACTTCGGTAATCTCGTTATCAAGAAAATTCAGGTACCTTTCACCAGTTAAGTTTACTCTAAAGAAGTATGGTCCAATAAGCTCATCTTTCAAAATTCCACACCAAACATTGGTTTTAAAATGATACTGGTCGCGACATTCAATTGTGAAGTTAGGATTTTCTTGGGACCACCATCGGCAATTTTGTGAGCTCACGGTACCATTCGAAGAGAAAGTGGCTTCATCTGTCCATAATATCTTGTATGGAAAAAGAATATTCTCCTCATATTGTCCCTGATACCAAAACGAAAAATCAAGTCGGATATCAAAATCGCGTTCTTTTAATGTGTTTATAAACTTGCGTTTATATGCCCGAAATCGATTTTTCTGAAGAATTTTTCTAACGCTTTCCCTCTTGCACCCTGTTGAATCACTTATCTTGGTTACACTAGTTTGACCGTGGTCAATAACAGTTAAACAAACATCAAGTTGTGCTGCTTCATCGTATTTACTTGCCGCGTGAGGTTTCTTAAAATTATTTTGAACAGATCCAGTTTCTCTAAATATTGACATTATTCTTGAAACAGTGCTATGCTGCAAATTTTTTTCTGGATGCCTCTCATTAAAAATGGCAGATACTTGCCGGTGAGGCATATTCTCTCCACAAATTAAGACAATTTCTATTTTTTCTTGAATGGACAACATTGGTGATAACACTAAAAACTATAACTTGCGAAAATATTCAAATTTATGACATTTCTTTTATTTATTCGGCACTCTAATTCGTTTTTTTTTCCATAGCCTACTTATAAAATTCAAAATTGCCTTGATACTTTATTGTGGATGAAAAGAAAATGTGTCTAAATTTTGAACTAATCTGATATCTGGGAATTTTATTATAAGTTTTTTAAACTTCTTAGGTGTATGTACTATCAAAAAAATGGAATATCTGACGTCTATCTGTTAAAATTTTTAAATTAGGATAACTTTGCAACACCTGTGTCAAATTTTTTTGCCTCTAATTTTAAATTTCGAAAAAAAATGGCATTCTAGTAAAAAAAAGCTCCTACAAACTAAATAAACTATTGAGTATGGTATAAGCAAATAGTTTAATATCCATTAAGCGAACTTACATTAAATAAAAAAAAAGTTAATTAGAAAAAATGGCAAAAAAATCAACTTTGAGCTAGAAAATTGAAACTTTGTATTTAGGCCAAGAATTGTAAGTACTAGAAACAACTTTTTCTAATAAAATTTTTTGAAATTCGGTAAAACAATGCCATTTTTCAGCATTTTTTGATTAAAATGTAATTTTTGACAGATACCGAATGACATATGGTGACATTTGATTATATATATTTTAGTCTAATTTGAAGCAAAAACGATTGCCCAAATTTAATTTTAACTAACCTCATTAATAAAAAAAAGTTCCATATGGTGCGGACTTTAATGGTGACACTGTAGAAAGGACATTTTAACAAAATTGTTTTTCTTAAAAGGAGGTGATTGACAGGTCAAAAGTTCTCCTTATGCAAAACTTAAATATCAAAATAAAGTTGTAAAATTAAGATGTAAAAACATTTTACGAAAAGTTTGGTTATTGTAAAATTCTTTAAAAAACACAAATCATAACATTACGCTGTAAATTAGCATCACAAATATCCTCGGAATACTCACACGTCAGAGGTCACCATGACGTTTAATGTTTTTACATCTTAATTTTACAGCTTTATTTTAGTATTTAAGTTTAACATAAGGAGAACTTTTGACCTGTCAATTCTATTTGTACCATTCTCTTGTAGAGCCTAAGCCCTGATGATGACTCAGTGTTAAGCCGAAAGCGCTTGGCTGAACTTCCCCAAAATTATACGCTGAATACAGATTATAGTTTAGTTTTATTGTCATACACAGCCTACAGGGTGTCCAGTTTTCGTATGTTTTACGGGTTATCTGCGTTATTAGTAAAGATTGAAGGTTGCGGTTTTCGCGGCACTGTGTTACTTTTTTGAGAAACAAACGATGCCACAAACAGAATTTTTATTGCCCCCTTAGTTTTTTAGATACGGGGTTTTTGAAAATTTTGCATTTTGGGACACCCCCCGTATTTCGGTTACGCTGCAACTTATCAAAAAGTTAAAAAATGAGCTTATTGGTTTTTTCACGTAGAATCCAGTGGCTTGGTCAGATTTTTTCTACGTTTAATTGTTTTCGAGTAAAAGAGCAAACTTGCATTTTTTAAATGGGACACCCTATATATTTTTAGCTATTATGATTCAGTTTATCACAAGCTTTTTAAAAATATATAATACTTTATAGCTGTTTTCAATGTGAAGCTCAAAATTTACATTTTTCAATAAATTTACATTTTTTTAAACGGCACAAAATTTTAAGATTAAACAATTGTCACAAGCTTCTCACAAATATAAAACACTAATTTTAAAAATATGTATGTACCTATAACAATAACTTTTATAAATATAAATAACAATTAACTCAGTTGTGTTATACGTTCAAAAATTAAAAGCTACAATTATTTGATGATTTAGGAAACTGTCTCATAAATATTGCTCAAACTGTTCTGCATTATGCCTAAGACATGTTCCACACATAGTTCTGATTCGCCTCAGTGCATTTAAAATAATAAAAGGCCGTGCCTGTAACTCCCTAAAGGCTCTTTCAGTGGCTTCTCTTAAATCTCCCATCGTTTGGTACTGGACGGTATAAATTTTATTTTTTAGGTAGCCCCACAAAAAAAATCCAAAACCGTTAAATCGGGTGACCTGGGTGACCAACTTACAGGTCTATGTGTTCCAATCCAGCGGGCAGGAAAATTATTGTTAAGATATGCTCTTACAATTTGAGCATTGTGAGCGGGAGCTCCGTCCTGTTGCAAATATAAGCAATTAAGATGAGCTGGGGCACATTCTCTACTATTTCGGGCACAATGTTTTCCCAAATTTCTAAATATTTACTAGCAGTAAGACCGCCTTCAAATATATTATATAAAATTTTACTTCCCAGTATGAAGCATGGAACGCTAAACCCAAATCTGCCTTGCCGTTCCCTTGGAAATATAACATGTTGATTTTCCTGGCACCAAAACCTAGTATTTTGCCGATTAAATATACCGGCACTGGTAAAATGACTCTCATCAGACCATATAATCGTTCTTTCAGAATGATTTTCTCTATTTACATTTTGTTAATACCAATTATAAAACTCTACGCGGCGCTCTGCGTCACCGAGATGTAAGTTTTGTACGACATAAAATTTGTATGGCTTAAACTTGTGTTTTTTTAGAATAGTTTGAACCCTTGATTTTGTAACACCGACAGAACCTTCCACTGTTCTACAAGAACTACTTTGATTTGTTTGAAGCCAAAACGTTTACTTCATCAATGTCCTGGTTTTCCTTATTGTAAATACTAGGTCGGGGTTTGGAAAATGAACCGACTTCAATTAAGTTTTATTTTATTTTTAAAAATATTATTTTATCCGGCTGTCTTCTTTCTGGGAATCTGCGAGTATTACGTTTTTATAAATTTTAAAATATGATGAAAAATATAAAGGATTCCCATACCTGTTAAAATAAACTACTAATGCTTCATCCGAATTTTTGTTACACTGAATATAACAAACGAACATATCATACTTTTCATAATTCTCGAATTTTGCATTCACAGCCATAATTTTATTAAGAAAAAACTGCTATTTATCGAAACTAAATAGAAATAAAAAACAGAAAATGGATAACCTATTCTGACAGTAAATAAAGATTTTTTCAGATAACAAGCCTGTCATCTTTTGTTTTCCTAAATACCCATCATGGCCTACTAAAAAAAAATTTAATTTTGTTGAAAAATGTAAATTTTGAGCTTCACATTGAAAACAGCTATAAAGTATTGTATATTTTTAAAAAGCTTGTGATAAACTGAATCATAATAGCTAAAAATATATAGGGTGTTCCACTTAAAAAAATGCAAGTTTGCTCTTTTTCTCGAAAACAATTAAACATAGAAAAAATGTGACTAAGCCACTGGATTCTACGTGAAAATAACTAACAAGATCATTTTTTACCTTTATAATAAGTTGCAGCGTAACCGAGATACGGGGGGTGTCCCAAAATGCAAAATTTTCAAAATCACCCCGTATCTAAAAAACTAAAGAGGCTATGAAAATTCTGTTGATGGCATCGTTTGTTTCTCAAAAAAGCAACACAGTGCCGCGAAAACCGCAACTTTCTATCTTAACTAATAACGCAGATAACCCGTAAAACATACGAAAACTGGGCAGGCACCCTGTACAATAGGGCGGAGCGAAAATAGACGCAAAACAAAATTTTTTGGAAAATGAAGTTGCCTGCATACGCAATAGGTGCCTTTTAGGATACTTAGGAACAGAAAAAATATGAGTGTCCTACGACAATTTCTTTGGCTGCCGAAATGACCTTGAAAGCTTAATAAAAAGGAATTTTCCAAAAAATAAAAAGAAATAAAAATATGCAGCTCTCTGCTTGTTTCTTTTAGCAAATTAAAAAAACAACCCAGAATTCACCACGTGGAGGTGGCGCATGTCGAGTTCCACCCTAACCCTCCCTACCCTACAGAAATTAAACGAGCTTTTATGAACCCGTCTCGTGCTTCAGAGCCAAAACCTGCTATAGAAGCTTTTGTTATTAATTTTATACACCTTTCAACTGCCTGCGAATGACAAGGAAATTTTAATACGGGTATTTCATCCGGAATCACAGAAATCATATTGGTTAAGTTTTCGTTTGATATTCCAATTGTCAAGGGGGATTCGCTTATACTGACATTCTGCCAATCAATTAGGTCGACATAATCTTCATAATCAAAATTTAGTTCATTCACTTGAAATATTCTAACGTTCTCTGTTTTGGCCGATGATTTTCTAGGTTTTAAAATTCTCCTTAAAGCCAACTCTCGAATGAATTTTCTGTCATCTGCTAACAAAAAGATTCTCCGAGTGAGCATAATATCCGTTCCTCTTTATTACAGAATCTATAACTTTTTTAAGGTCGCCAGGGAGGTATCGAGATCTTCTAATCATGTTGAAAAGGTGTCTAGCACCATCTTTACAAGACCAACTGCTTTTAATTTCGAACCAACATACGGCATACACTTTAACTATAAATTCAGTTAATATTCGAAAGTTTTCAGATGGTTCTTTGGTAGCAACATATAACCTTAGAACTCTATTGGCTGTGGTAAGCCATCTGGCGTGTGACATTCTTCCAGGGGATTTTAAAGCTAAATCTTCTCCACAAAATTCCGTTACAGATTCCTTGACATATCTCAAACATGTATTATTGATCGGTACTTAACGTTTTTACATCTATTGGAGGTAACAGTCTCAATTTGTTTAAACTCTACTACAGGTAAGTTCTCGCACGATTCTAGAGATTTGCCAATTTGTCCCGAAAACCCACTTGGTCCGGAAGTTCTTCCGTCTAAATAATTCATTAAGTGACGTAATGGTGAATCGTTCATATGAAGCAAGCAAACCAACCACTGTAACGGCTTCTTTAAATCTGATTCTAGACCTCGAATTACTCCATTTTTTGAACCTGTGTTTACCACAGTTCCGTCACAACCGATAGCCACAATTGTATTTATATCAGTATTTTTTTGTAAAAACTGAAGTATTGAAGTTTTAATTGCTTTTGCACTTCCAGATGTTGGACTTACGTGTCCGATATATCTTGATCCGTGTTCACAAACTAAAGCATAATGTTCCTCGGTAATAGTTTTTTGATATTACTTATTTCTTTTTTATTCTTTGATCAAGGTTTTGTCCCTACGCCCATCAAAACAGATTGCTTGCACGTCTGGAGTATGGTCCCCAAATGTTTTTGTTAGATTAGCGCGACTTTTAATTATTTCTCTGAAGGATCTCTTGCCTTCGAAGTAGATGAAATACTTCCTAGTTCGTTTGGCTCACGCTTATACGTAGAATGTTCCACTGTTTGAAGCTCACTTTTCTCGTGAAAAGTGTGCGAGTGCTTTTTGATTTTCCTTTGTGGTCTCAATATCTAAATTACCGATTGCCATTTTTCGGTTTATTCTTTGATCTAAAAGGAATTGTCGCTAGGCTATTGGTATTTTGTTTTTGCACTTACAAGTTGAAAAATTTTTACATTTGCACTTTGCAGATGGCAATATCAAACAGTTTTGTCTCATGCAGACCCTTTAAATATCTGTACTTTTTTATTGTAATTGTCCTTATACTTGGATTTAAGGCTCTTCTTAATTGCTCGATATTTAGCATTATACTGTTTTATTTGATTAAATATTTGCTGGTCTGATACTACGGAAATCCAACTTTTCTTCCATATTTCTTTTAGGTCTTTTACTAGCTTTATACAAACATCACTTACACTGGGTTCTTGTTTATTCTCGTTCAATTTTTCTAACCTTAGCCACGAATAATATTTAATAACATCAGCATATGTTGGTAAAACATTTTCTTTGAAGGGGGTTAATACGCCAAAAAGCTAAAAACTGCTTAAAAAAATTTATAAATGACTGAAATTCAATTTATTCACAAATCGTAACAAAAACTTAAATAAATAAAAATAAATTAAATTGCTTAAATTTAAAATGATTTCGGCAGCCGAAGATATTATTTTTGGGAACTCGGATTTTTTTCACTTATTCTAGCATGTAATAGACACATGTTAAGCATGCAGGGCAATTAAGTTTCAAAAGTTGAAAAATTCACTCCGCCCTACTGTACAAACCGACATTCCCTACTTATACAATTATTTTATTTTACTCATCTGGAAAGTAAATTACAAATAAGAAATACCTTTTTTATACATAGGCTATAAAATTATAATTTCTACATAAGAAATATTTGTAGTTGGGCATCTATATTTCAATATTTAGTTGCCCAAAATATTTTAAGCCGAGGTCCAAGAAATACTACAGGCATAGATGACAAACTTGAGCTTAAATTAACCCATTGTGCATAAGGTTATAAATGTTAAAATGAACAATTTTTTTTTGATTACACATACATATTGGGTGAAGTATAATTAAGTTTTCTAAATAAAATTTTTTGAAATTTTTATTATTAAAAAAAATACAGGATGTTCGTTTTATCGAACGTTATGCATAAGAGAACATACATACAATTTTTAATTACATAAAACTATACACCTAATAATTATGTTTTTATTTCAACAATTTTAGTGATCGGATTTCTATGTCACTTAGAACAAATTTAAAAAAATTAAGGTGTGTGATATTGAAGAAAACAGTGCTCTCTGACACTTTATGCAGATAAATTTCTGGCAAGTGGTTTATTTGATCAAACCTGACATCATAAAGTGGAGCAGGTGTTCTTTTTCCTTTTGTTGATTTTTTACCTTGACTTTTTAAAACAGTCAAAGCCAAATATCTCCTAAATTTCAATAAATCAGAAGACATTTCAAGAGGTGGATAAATTTTTTCGAATAATAACCAAGCGTTGACAACAGATACGTCAAATAAATAAGAAAATATAGGCTACCACCATTTGCGTTGCCTCATTCTAGTTCTATAGACTGCAACCAAGTCACCTATCCACTCCTTCCATGCCCTTGTTATAATTTTGAAATATTTTAGGCTGCGGTACCGCAATTTTTGATTTACGTTCCCTACAGCGCCGTGTAGTGTCTTTGATTTCGGATGATTTAAAATTCGACGCTGCAGTGACAACTTTGTTATCCTTCCATTAAAATACAATTACTTTTTCGCTGCTTGAGAATACATGAGCACCTTGTTTTTCCTTGGTTAGATTTTTTTGCTGATTTCTTAGTGCACAATCTTCTAACCTATCATCTCTAACAGTACCCGTTGCGCAATAGCCTAATAAAAACAGATGATTTAGAAGTTTGATGGAATTGAAGTAATTATCCATAGACATTTTGTAACCAGAATTAGGTGGTATTTCAGCAGATCCTTTTGAATTTAGTACAACAGTCTCTCCTAGACCGAATAAATGTGATTATTTTGTGTATTTCTCTTTTTTCCTGCATATATATCAAAGCTGATCATATATCCATTATTTGTGCACAATGTCCAATTTTTCAAACCAAACCGTATAGGTTTACCTTTTATGAATTGTTTCGCAAAATGTTTTCCATAATATGGGATCATGCTCTCGTCAATACTTATGTATTCATCTAATCCACAATAATATTTAAAATTTCGTTTATCAATTAGGGGCTGTAATTCATATAACTTATTTTCATTCAGTTTGACTGTTGTCGTTAAGGTGTAGATGTCTTAATATAAGCTTAAACCTATTGAGTCGCATGCTTTCAAATATTATTTTTGGAACATCGTTTTCGTTGGACCAGTACATCCGTTTATTTGGATATTTACCATATCCTGAAAGTAAAAGTCCTCCACATACAACAAGCAGTTCACTTCTGGCCATTCTCAAGTCCAGATTTTTCTGCTGTGCATAAATACTGGTTTGTTTCTCTATGTTGGATAGCACTTCTTTATCAAAAAACAGGTAAAAAAATTCCAAAGGCGTAGTTTTACCATATACTTCTTCCGGCGGATTTTTTTCTGTGCAATCTTTTTTAATATTGAAACTGCTTTCCTAATTAGTTCAAGATTCTGTTTTTCCCTTCTTGCAAGATGAAGGCGTGATGTCATTTGATAGCCAATTTAGAGCTGCATTTGGAAATAACGTTGCTAGTGGTATATTATCATCCAAATCATTCTCTTCCGCACTGGGTAACACAATTTATGAGTAACAAATTCACTTTCCAGCCGCAGCATAGCTGGACCTAGGTGGAAAATATCGCTCTCATGATCGTCATCACTATCGATATCGGTGTCTTCACCATCTCTGGGTGGTGTCACATATATATCACCACCCTCCATGTCACTATCTTCTAAGGTATCAAGCAGTTCGGCAAGCGATAATTTGTAAGCAAATTGCGAACAATAGACAAACATAAAATAACGATGCCGTTTCCAGAAACAAAAGTGGTCACGACGCACAACGTTCGATAAAACGAACACGAAATGTAGATACAAATTTCAAGGACAAAAAAATTTAAAAATTGCTGTTTCATAATAGGTATTAATAAGGTACTAATTTAGGTATATTATGTATTTGACCGTATACAACCTATTTATGTCAAAAATAATTGAAAATTTGTTAAGAAATCTTCTTTATCGGCCTAAATTTAGATGTTCGTTAAAACGATCGTCATGCACTAATGGGTTAAAGCTTTAGATGTAGAATTTTATAAATAAGTATATGAAGGGTGTTTCAGCAACTTTTTTTTTGGGCCAATCAGTATACAATAAAGTATTTTAATGTTATGTCGTTTGGTTAACTTTACAACTTGCGTATACGACTTTTACTAGTCTCTTGTAATTTGACTATTATTGGAGATGAGCACCAACTGATGCACCCTATATAATCAGTCCATTCTGGACGCAAAAAAGGGAGAAGACCGAAATTAAGGTTCTAAAGATATTTCCGAAATTCCAATGGACGAAATTCATTCCAAGAAAGAAAACATCCCAGAGAATTAGAACATTACAGACCAGTTAAGTTAGGTTAACATAAGAGCTCCATATCCCAATGATTACAACTCAATTAGAGAGTAAATTACACATTTACCAACTACAGGGCTTCCTTTCTAGCGGTCGTGTAAAAGATCATTTGAGTCTGAAGACATTAAAAGAAAAACCATAGAATATAATCCAAGCATAGCACTTGCATTTGTGGATTTTAAAAAGCTTGATACTGAAGAGGTATCCGCTATTCTAATAGCATTACAACAATGTAGTCGATCAACCACAACATAAAACGTACATTCTACAACTAACCAGATGAAAACTAAAATAAACTATGTTCCCAGAACTAATAACGACAGTTCTCGAGCATGGTTTCAGAATGATAGAATGTTATAGCAAAAATAAAATTGTCATCGATAGAAAGACATGCCTAAGGAACTCAACTATATATCCCAAAAATAAATAATTACAGATTTTCGGAAATCAAAATGGTGACGAATAGTAATCCAAAGTATCCACTGGATGAGTTAAATATAAACAGAGATAATCGCATCTGCCAAATATTCAGAAGGATCACTTTGTAATGAACAATAAAGGAGAATGAGAGACATTTTTAAAGAAGATTTTCCAATGATACTGGTGTGAAAAGCATTTAGCCAACGCACCCTGGCACAGAGACTGTAACTTTCATCCAACTTAATTAACCTATAGATATCAGTTGACTTAGAAATGGACTGGGTGATGATGATGATGATGATGAGGTTAACCTCATGTTAGGCTTTTTATATTTCTAGTGTATTTTTGATGTAGTTGCCTCTAAATCAGGACTTTTAGGGACTTTTTTTCTTCTCACTATTATACTAAAATGTGCGCCCTTAACAAAAGCTCTTAATATTCTTACGCAATCATATATCGATGTTTAAATATTAAGTCAGTTAATTCCAATATCGTTTTATCCATATCCTCCTCACTAAGGTCGTCAGGAATATAGCGCCTTATGCGATGCTGTAGTACTGATAAGTGTGTAGCACAATGTACACATAAGATAACTACAATCGTATTGGAGGTTACGTTATAGATTAAAGCCCCATATGATAAAACGCAACTTAAGACGGTCACTAGAAACAAATGGTCTAGTCTATTTGCCGGGAACCAAAATTTATACAGAAAATGCGATTCTATTGTAGTGTTGTGGTCTTTGTTGTATTGCTTCAAATTTAGGCTACCAATTACCCCTAAAAGTACAATAATGTAATTAAAAAAGGTATAAGCAGTAAAATAAAGAAAATATTTGGTTTCGCTTCTACAACAGTCGGGGTAGTTCAGGGATGCAGCAACATTTTATAATAATTAGTCTAATGGATATTGTAGAAAAGGAATAAGGAAATGAACCTATAAACCATATAACCCATAAAAATCGACATTCTATTATTTCTTTAATTATATATTCTGTAATAGGCGTAGACTCTAATTTAGTGGCGTAACTACCATAAGACAAGTGAGCGCAATGCGTTGGGGCCCCCAAGCTTGGGGGGCCCACTGTAGTTCTTGTCTAACTTCCGTCGAAAGTGAAGCTACGAACAAATTAGACCTTAAAGGTTTAATTAATGAATTTGCAATATATAGAGCAAGAAAAAAATTATTTTGGGGTTTAATAAATTTAGGTTGAGTTTTGTTTTAAACTCTGGAGATTTTATTACAATTTGCAAATTCGTTAATTACTAATTATTGGACTTGGTTTAAATTTAAGGTTATTTTAAAGTTTTGTTTTTCTTTGATGAAAAGAAATATCTTCTTAAGTTATATGTAAAGCAAATAAGAAAAAATCTCGCTGTTTTATTTTATTTAGTATTTGTGATTTGTGACCGAAAGGGGGGGACTTCTTATATATTTTGCGTTGGGGCCAAAAAATTCTAGTTACGCCACTGCTCTAATTCAAACTATAATGGCACAGGAGAGTCATAACTAAGCATAAAAAAGACAACGTGGTCCATCTCACTTAGAAATTATCGCCCGGGATCGGTACGCCAGGTTTATAATACAGGGTGTTACAAATTCGAGGCTAAGTACAGGGATCTCCGAAACTATAAGAGATACAAAGTCGGTTAAATGGGGGCAAAGTTCCAGAATAAGAAGCTCAAGAAAATGCCGCAATAAAAATTTAAAATTTCCGACTACCTTCGGAGATAACGAAAATTAGCAAATTCGTTTTTATTTTTTCCTGATTACATTTGTTGAAATAATTTCAAACAAATGTCACATTTACATTGCCACTTTTTCTCTTCTACAAGTTGACATAATTAGTTTTTAATTCCGACGTTTCGTTGGCGGGCCACCATCATCAACTTCATTTTTTCAAATACGGACCTGGAATTTAAATTGCATATTTTTGATCCTTATACCTCTAAAACCTAATATTTGATGTCGTCTAAATGTTATGCAGACGTTTCGTTTCCCAAAAACACATCAGAAGGGTTTTTGGATTTTTAAAAAATACTATCCTGATGAAAATAACAGTATTTATTTGAAATTGAGCAGATGCGGTGTATAAGAGAAAATTAAAATATTTTTGTCTTTAAAATACTTATTTAATAATAATAAATGTAATAAATTATGGGTAAAGGAAACAGAACAAAAACAAATTCATATTAGATAAACTTACTTAAATAACCTACACGCCACATTAAAACAGGATTAAGGCACTGATACTATCATAAAAAAATTAAGAAAAGGTAAGAATATCCTTTAAACTTATCTCAAATGTTCGAACAGATTGCCGTTTACGTTTAAACACTTTAATGCTTTGGTATTTACTTTTCTTACTGCCCTTAAAATTGATCTTTTGCGTAAAGATCGGCATGAAGTTAAAATTTGTTGACGTAACTCTGCCAAGTTTTCAACAGGGCCATTTTTATATACTTTATTTTTTATTGCACCCCATAGAAAAAAATCTAGCGGTGTCAGATCGGGCGATCTCGCTGGCCATTCCACCACACCTCTGTTTCCTATCCACTTTTCTGGGAAATCTCGATGTAAAAATGCACGCACATCTCGACCATTATGGGGAGGTGCTCCGTCATGTTGAAACCAGAGGTGTGGAAGGGTTGCCAACGGGACATCCATTAAAAAATCTTCAAATTGGTTGTTTAAAAAATTAAGATACATATTATCTGCATTTAAATTATGGTCATATAAAAATCGACCCAAGATTTTGTCCCCACACAATCCTGCCCAAACATTAATGGAAAACCTGATTTGAGGACGAAGTTCTTTATTTTCTCTGGGGTTCTCTACAGCCCAAACATGTTCGTTATTTCTATTAAATAAACCACAGTTTGTGAACTTTGACTCATCCGTCCAGATAATGCGATTTAAAAAATTTGGATTTATTGTAGCTTGATCTCTTATCCATTGGCAAAAAGTAACTCTTCTCTCGGCATCTCCAGGATGTAATGTTTGAGAAATATGAATTTTGAAGGGCTTAAAGTTATTTGATTTTAATATTCGCCAACATTTAACATGATGTAAAGTGTGCAAGTTTGCTTCCGACCTAATTTGTCTGGTGGACACAGAAGGGTTTTGGTTTACCTATAGGTAC
This sequence comes from Polydrusus tereticollis, assembly GCA_963920685.1. NCBI lineage: Eukaryota > Metazoa > Arthropoda > Insecta > Coleoptera > Curculionidae > Polydrusus > Polydrusus tereticollis. Next base: position 28,588,567 of record OY987331.1, on the reverse strand, counting down.
AATAGACAGTATTTATTAAAAATCATATTATTATAATTTATAAAAAATACTAACTTGGTTTAGAACTGCATCAATTTCCCCATTTGTGAATTTATGGGCATATTTTTTTCGTGGTTGTATGAATGACCCATATTCCTTCATATTAAACTCCAGCCTTTTAAAGTATGTGTAGTGTGGTTGAGGTTTTTCCGGATATTGCTCAAAATACATCTGAGTGGATCTATAACAATTTCTTTGGCATAAAAAGTAAATGCGAAGCATATCACTTTTTTCTTGGTTGGAGAATGGCATTTTGTGGCATTAAAATAAAAAATCCACAAACCTTATCACCGCAGTGACGCAAATGTCATTAGTTTTTTATTTTTCATGGCACTCTTGTTTGTTTTACACATACTTGCTGTTTCAAATGTTGGAATTTAATATTGATAAAAGATAAATATGGTTCAACGCCAAAATTATTCAGTCAGTGTATGAGTACACCTCAGCAATATTTGCAATTTCGTTAATTCCTTTATTTAAGTAAGTTTGTCTAATTTGTATTTGTCTTTGTTTTGATTTTCATCAGGATAGTATTTTTTAATAATCCAAAAACCCTTCTGATGCGTTTTTGGGAAACGAAACGTCTGCATAACATTTAGACGACATCAAATATTAGGTTTTAGAGGTATAAGGATCAAAAATATGCAATTTAAATTCCAGGTCCGTATTTGAAAAAATGAAGTTGATGATGGTGGCCCGCTAACGAAACGTCGGAATTAAAAACTAATTATGTCAACTTGTAGAAGAGAAAAAGTGGCAATGCAAATGTGACATTTGTTTGAAGTTATAATAATAATAATAATAATAATAAGGTTTATTTGTTATCCAAGAATTACACAATTCATTACAATTTACAATATTATTTGAGAACACAAATAAACAGTACGCCCACAAAGGAAGACCTTGTACGTGGGACATTACAGAATATTAATAATGATATCAAACTAAAAACAAAATCATACAAGAAGGATATAAGTTCAATTACAAACATATATATAAAAATGTATCACAAAACAGCTTATACCAAAAGTTATTTCAACAAATGTAATCAGAAAAAAATAAAAACGAATTTGCTAATTTTCGTATATCTCCGAAGGTAGTCGGAAATTTTAAATTTTTATTGCGGCATTTTCTTGAGCTCCTTATTCTGGAACTTTGCCCCCATTTAACCGACTTTGTATCTCTTATAGTTTCGGAGATCCCTGTACTTAGCCTCGAATTTGTAACACCCTGTATATGTCAGAAATTATACAGGGTGTCCGGTAACTTATGGGCCATAGAGCAACTGGAGATAGTAGATATAAAAATATGTCTTTTGAGCCAAATTTGCCCAAGTAAAATGTTAGAGGTTAAAGAGATACAGGGTGTTGAAAGTGAAAATTAATTTTCGAAAAATGATGATAATTTTGAAACGGTTTAAGATATCGAATTCAAAATCGGTATAACTAGGTTTTCGAGAGTAAGAAATTTGAATTTGGTGTTAATTTCAAGATCCTCTCTAGAGGGCGCTTGCTACGTGCTTCATGTTGAACTAATTCATCCATATTTTTTTAACCGTGCAGTTACTAGTATTTATACTTTAAACTATAAAAGAACCTACCTTTTTACGTAAAAAAGGTACTCTTGGTCGATCTCGATATCTCAAGCCGTTACCCAGATTCTAGGACTTGATGATAAAAAGGCAGAAAAAAAACATTGGAAACTATTAAAAATTTGTTTTAATTCACTTTAGTAAATGTTGAAAGTGTCCACCGTTTAATTCAATACATTTTCTTAAGCTTTTTAACAAATGACGTCTCACATTCAGGAAGATATTTTGATTATCTCCTATAACAATGGCGGCTTCTTGAATTTTTTTTTCAAGTTCTTCCCGTGTATACCATATACCAAATCCTTCATGTGACCCCACAGATAAAAATCTAACGGGTTAATATCTGGGCTACGCGGTGGCCAAGGAAATTCGCTACCGCGACCAATCCACCGATGTGGAAAACGCTGATTTAAATGATTTCGAACAGGAACTGCAAAGTGTGCTGAGGCACCATCTTGCATGTACCACATATTGTGTCTTATGTTCAGAGGTATATCATCCAGAAGGTAAGGTAAATCGTTTTCTAAAAACTGCAAATATTGTTCTCCATTAAGTCTCTGCGGAAGCTGATATGGGCCGATCAAGAAATTGTCGATAATGCCGCACCAAATATTTATCGAAAACTCGTGCTGAAAATGTCTTTCTTTGGGTAGTCGTGGATTTTCCAAAGCATAGTGATGATTATTTTTCCAGTTAAAAATTCCGCGTCTTGTAAAAGTTGCCTCGTCAGTAAATAATATTTTTCTCAGGAACATGGGATCTTCGTTATTCTTATTTAGTAGATTTTGACAGAATTCTGATCTGACTGGCAAATCTCCTGGCAGTAAATGTTGAACGGGCGTGAAATGGTAAGGAAATAAATTTTCTGCATTGATGACTTCTGAGACGGTCGATTTACCTATTCCTGTAGAAGCTTCCAAACGCCTAGTGCTTAATTCAGGATTTTCCGCGATACGAACCAAGATCTCTTCTTCTTGTTCGACCGTTATAGTTTTCGGTCGTCCACCAGGATTTTTGACATAAAACGAACCTGTTTCACCTAACTGATTAAATATTCTTTGAAATATTTTTCGGTCTGGAATGATTCTGGTTGGGTAGAGTTCTACATACCTTCTAAGTGCAGCACGACTATTATAATTCTCTTGTGCATAAACGCAGACCATATCACGTAAATTACGGTTAGAAAACTTATTAAGCCTGGGCATTTTTATTTGAAAAGATTACAGTACTTGGATATTGCAAAAACTTTTTATTTACGTACCTTTGACGGGAAAAAGTAGAAAATAATGACAGTTTTCACCGCAACAAATTTTGTCAAAATGCAAGGCACACTTTGTGAATTAAATATTTCTCAGCAATCAACAGAATGTGCAATGGAACATTCAGACGCTAGAATCTGGGTAACGGCTTGAGATATCGAGATCGACCAAGAGTATCTTTTTAACGTAAAAAGGTAGGTTTTTTTATAGTTTAAAGTATAAATACTAGTAACTACACGGTTAAAAAAAATATGGATGAATTAGTTCAACATGAAGCACGTAGCAAGCGCCCTCTATGGAGTATCTTGAAATTAACACCAAATTCGAATTTCTCACTCTCGAAAACCTAGTTATACCGATTTTGAATTCGATATCTTAAACCGTTTCAAAATTATCATCATTTTTCGAAAATTAATTTTCACTTTCAACACCCTGTATCTCTTTAACCTCTAACATTTTACTTGGGCAAATTTGGCTCAAAAGACATATTTTTATATCTACTATCTCCAGTTGCTCTATGGCCCATAAGTTACCGGACACCCTGTATATTAAAAATTAAAACTTATTTATGAATTCAAAAATACTTTCTTAACAGACATTAAAAAGCTCTTGACAGAGAGTTTGGTTCGGTCTATCCCGGGGTATATTGATATAGCATATTACAGTAAAACCTCTCAATAGGGACCATCCTCGGCGAATTAAATGTTGGTTGGTTACCAGGGGTGGTCGGTTAATAGAGACAAATTAAAACAACTGGTCTGCATTTTACATTGTTTATTAATAAGTATCTACATATCTGTAAATAATTTTAAATATTTCTGTTTAAATTTATTAGAACTAAATTAAATGAGATGAAGCCAATTTACCAATATACAGGGTGCCCAAGATAAGGAGGGCCTCTATGGGGATCTCGGTTATGGTAAGAGCTACAACTTTGATTAAATGGGGAAAAAGTTGCGCAATCAGAGGACTAATAATATGGCATAAAAAAAGTTTTAGTAATATTTGTAAGCTTTGAGATATTAAATAAAAACTGATATTTTGGATTTTTGATTTTATTTTTGTTTGGCGTTATTATTAAAGTTAGGACAAAACTGACAAAACTCTCTCACAGCAACTTGTTATGAACTTAAAGATTACATCGCAATTTTTTTTATACGACGTTTCATTTCCAAGCAAACACCATCAACTTCATTTTTTCTAATACGGCCCTGATTTCTTATTGTCAAATTTTGAGAGCATTTTTTATTCTTAATTCAATGATGTACCAGACAATGTTGTTTAATTACGTTTCGAGCCTTTTTAACCATCTTTATGAAATTTTCAGGGTCCGGACCTGGATCCTAGAGTGTTGCATATGCTTTTTCAACTTTTTTAATTAAAAAAATGAAAATGATGGATGTAGAAGGTAACAACGTAATCTTTTTAGTTTCATTATGAATTTAAAAAAAAATAATAAAATTACATAATAGATTTTTAATTATTTATTTAACATTGTAAAATACTGATTCCGAACCCATAATAATTAAACTTTAATTAATTGAAATAAAACTAACATTAACTCATTAAAAATTAATTTTCCAAAAGGTGTTCAAAGTGATTTCCGTCGTTCTCCAAACATAAATAGGATCTTAAAACTGTATTATTTAGGACATTAGTTAACATTTGTGGCGTTACGCTGTGAAAGGCTGCAAGCACTAGTTGTCTAAGCTCTTCTTCTGTTTCAAAATTCTGCTTATAAACACAATTCTCAATATATCCCCAAAGGAAAAAATCAAGCGGGGTTAAATCTGGGGAACGCGCCGGCCAGGGTGTTACAGAATAAGTGCTGATACTTTTTTCTGGAAATCTTGCTGAAATGTACTCTCTAACTACCCTTGAATTATGTGCAGGTGCACCATCCTGCTGGAACCAAGTGTCGCGTTGTTCTGCCAGAGGTAAATTATCCAGAGCCTCCTCTAAGTCATTTTGGAGTAAATTCAGGTAATGCTCAGATGTTAAATTATGTTGATAGAAAAAAGGTCCTATTATTCTTGTTCCCAAAATTCCAGCCCACATATTAAATCCGAAACGGTATTGGTGTCTTGATTCTTTGAATACACGTGGATTTTCCTTAGACCAGTAATGTACATTTTTTCTGTTAAAGATCCCGTTTCGATTTACCATGCTTTCATCAGACCAAATTATCTGGTAAGGAAAATTTATGTTTTCGTGGCATTTTCTGGTGTACCATTCGCAGAATGATCGACGTCTTTCTGCATCACCTGGCCTCAGTCCTTGACAAATTCTGTATTTATATGGGTGAAATTTTTGTTTGTTTAAAATAAATTGAGCAGTTGATTTCGCTACGCCTACATTTTCATCAATTTCTCTAGTTGATACTCCAGGGTTTTCAGTAACAGCTAATAATACGCTGAAAACCTTTTCCTGGTTACTATTTTTTTTTCGGGAGAGCATGGGTTTTTTAAATGCACCGTGTTCTTTAAGGTTAGTTACTAACTTACTGTAAGTCCGTTTAGCTGGTTGTCTCCTTTCCGGATATTTGTCCAAATACATCCGCTCCGCTACATTACAATTTTCTCCGCTTAAAATAAAACATGATAACATATCAAATTTTTCTTCATTTGAATAATAACCTGCCATATTTAGTTCAACTGAAGTAATGCCAAATTGTCTGACACCATACCTACTCATTTTTTTTTCCAATGCCTACTTCGCTAATTTGGGAAAAGAACAATACTTAGTTTGCAACAGCGTAGATTTGTGTTGTTTCAAAAAGAAAATAAACCCAGGAAGTTTTTATTTTTTTTTAAACAGTATCGTAAGGTTTAATTAAAAAAGCTGAAAAAGCATATGCAACACTCTAGGATCCAGGTCGAAACGTAATTAAACAACATTGTCTGGTACATCATTGAATTAAGAATAAAAAATGCTCTCAAAATTTGACAATAAGAAATCAGGGCCGTATTAGAAAAAATGAAGTTGATGGTGTTTGCTTGGAAACGAAACGTCGTATAAAAAAAATTGCGATGTAATCTTTAAGTTCATAACAAGTTGCTGTGAGAGAGTTTTGTCAGTTTTGCTCTAACTTTAATAATAACGCCAAAGAAAAATAAAATCAAAAATCCAAAATATCAGTTTTTATTTAATATCTCAAAACTTACAAATATTACTAAAACTTTTTTTATGCCATATTATTAGTCCTCTGATTGCGCAACTTTTTCCCCATTTAATCAAAGTTGTAGCTCTTACCATAACCGAGATCCCCATAGAGGCCCTCCTTATCTTGGGCACCCTGTATATCTGTATGTTTGCTTTAAAATTCTTATTTTCAATCAGAAATTAATGTTAATGCTTCACATTTTTCAATTTCATTTATTATTATTTGTTGACTTGTCAAAATTGATAACATTATTAAAAAAGTTATCTAAGTCTCTTAAACTTGCGCAGGCTTCAGATAGGCTGGATATTTTCGACACTGGAGTAAGTTCATGTTCCCCTTTCTCTGTCTCAGAGTTGGGAGTAGTTCCATCCGTTTCCTGGTTCTCTTAAATACACTCGATGATAGTCAATTCTGCACTTTCTGTTGGCAAATCGTTATCAATAGAGGCAAATTGTTTCAAGTTCACAAAGGTGTCCTTAATGATAGGAAACAGTTGTGCGAGCGGAATCTTATCTTCTTCTTCGAAGTCGTCAACATTATCTTTAATACACATAAATTCGGCTTCCATAAAGCATTTTTTTATTGTTCCTGGGGACAAATGTTCCAGGCATTGCATATCAAGGCGTTGGTTATGGCAATATTATTTTCGATTTCTTAAAGAGGACAACCATTGTTTATACATGTTAAAAGCCTCTTAATAAGGTAGCTTCTGTAGAGCATTTTAAAATTCTAAATAATGCCTTGGTCCAAAGGTTGGCAGTGTGCGGCAGTATTGGGTGGAAGAAAAATAAGTTAAATAATATCCAGTGTACTTTTGGCATGAGACGTTGCATTCTCCAGATACAATGCCACCCTTCTATTCTGCTTCCTCATCTTGGTATCAAATCTGTGAAACCATGTTGTCATGATGTCTGCTGTCATCCACGCTTTTTTGTTCGAGGCCCATTGGAGAGGTAACTTATCGATTTGTGCGCCCTTAAAATATTGAGGATTTTTGCTTCTGCCTATTATTAGTAGTTCTTCCTTCTCACCTTCCATTTTTGCACAGAGCAGAATTGTAAATCGTTGTTTTGCTGTTTTTTTCCAGTACACTTGCCATCTTTCAATGCAAATGTTTTTGTTGGCAATGCACGATAGTAGAGACCTGTCTCATCTGCATTAAATACGTTTCTTGGGGCATAATTCTTTGAAATGGTCAATAGCATTTCTTTCCAAGCAATTACGTCTTTTATATTGATATCGGCTGATTCGCCACGTATTTTCTTGAAGGTAATATCGTGCCGACGACGGACTTTTTCTAACCATCTATTTGATGCCTTGAAGTTATCTAGTCCTAGACATTGAGCAGATTCGAAAGCTTGTGCTTGAATTATGGGCCCGGATATTGGTAAGTGTTTGTTTCGCGTCTTTCAAAACCAGCTAAAAACAACTTGGTCAACTGCCAGTCCTTCGGTTTTTGAAAATTTTCTTTGTTGATCACCGTTGCCACCTTCTTGAAACAAATTTCTAACTTCTGCTTTTTTTGAAGCAACATAGTCACTTGGGTCTCACCTACTTTATATTTCCTGGTACTTAAACCAGTTTTCTTACTTTCGCTTAAATAAAGACAGTTCCTTTTTTCCCGTCATTTTCAAATATTCATGTTAGTCTCAAAACACACACAAACTGTTCAAAACAAAACTAATATTAACAATCGGCCTTTAAAGCAAAAGGAATGGATCCGCCTGCAATAAAGTAATAAGTGTATGTATCCATATTTCGTAACAATTGTGGGATCGGGTTTTACTGCCCTGTGTGTTAATAGCATTATTGTTTACTAAAAATTCCGATGATGAGTGCCTGCGGTCTTTTAACAGATGGGTCGGTGAAGAGAAGTAGAGAATAATGGGATTTCCATTTTCATAACCGACCGTTTAACGCAGGTGGTCACTTTATTGAGGCAGTGGCAAACAGAGGTTTTACTGTATAATAGATATAGAGTGCAAAAGGTGCAAAAGGTGCAGAACACTTGTGCACGGTTTGTGAGATGTTTGTCTAGAAGGAAGCATGTGAGTGGCCATATGGTTGACATCTTCGGACATAGTATGGCTTGTAGGCGATGCATTCATCTGTGTGTCAAATTCATAAAATTATAAAACTGAGAGAACTCAAGTACACTCAGTTCCAAGAAAAGTGACGCACCTAATTCTTGTTGCAACTTTGAAGCTTTGTCATTTGTGAACAAATAGACCGATTTTTATTATCTTTCCATTTGTTGGTAGGTAATTCCGTTACCTTTAAAAAAAAAATAAACTGGTAGACATTTTTTTAATGCCCCCTGGATGATAGTGGAAAAACTCAAGCCATGTTATTTTCTTAATTTTTGACTCACTCTGTGCGTTAATCAAGTACATGTATAGAAAGCGCTTACACTCTATATGAAAGTCGCTCCTTTTACGAGCATTTTGATTTTTTGTTCAATAATTTATCTCTAAAATTGTCCGAATTACAGCTTTTTTGCTGAAACCTTACGTTTATCCACAAATGTAATTTATTGTAGGGTCACATTGCCTTTAAAAAAACAATTGCCCTTGCCATGGCAATTACTCCATATTTGACCCTTTGTCGTTATGTCATTAAAAAAGTCAATGTCATTATAAAAGTTTTAGTGGCTAAAATTACATAAAATGCCTCAAATAAGTTCAGAACAAGAAGCAGCATTAGTTACTTTAGTTAACGATGGGCGTAGTAAACGTTATGCCGCTCGTGCAGTGGGTGTCCATGAAGCAACTGCTCGTAGAGCAATCCACAAGTACGAACAAACAGGAAGCACTGCTCGAAGGGTTGGTTCTAGTCGCCCTCGAAAAACTTCTCCAAGAGACGATCGCTTCTTAAAATTGAGGATATTACGTGATCGATCAAATACTGCGGTAAATGTTCAGCAAGATCTTCGCCAAATTCGGGGTGTTACGATAAGTAAGCAAACGGTGTGTCGACGTCTAAACGAAGTTAATTTGAAAGCTTGGAGACCTGCAAAATGTCCCAAATTATTGCTACAACATCGTGCTGCTAGAAGAAACTTCGTTGAAAATTATGGACAATGGAATATTCGTTAATGGTCGAATGTCTTGTTTACGAATGAATCACGGTTTTGCCTTAACATGGTGGATGTAAGGAAAAGAGTATGGAGAAGGACAGGTGAGAGGTTTAATCAGAATTTAATAACAGAATGTGAAAGGTATAATGGTGGGTCGGTTATGGTGTGGGGAGGGATTTCAATGAATGGAAAGACACCCCTCCATGTTTTTCCATTGAGGCAGTCGATGACAGCAATAATCTATATTGACATTTTACAGCAGTATGTCTTACCTCATGCAGAGTTAGTGGGCAATAATTTAATATTGATGCAGGATAATGCCCGACCACACACCGCAGCAATTGTTCGAAACTTCTTAGAGTCTACGGATATCACCAGATTACAGTGGCCTGCCAGAAGCCCCGATAAGAACCCAATAGAACATTTGTGGGACGAACTAGGGAGAAAGGTACGTTCTCGCCAGAAGCCTGCTGAAAATTTGGCAGAATTAGCATAGGCATTAATGGAAGAATGGAATCGTATACCAATGGAAACGATAAGAAAGCTAATTTCTAGTATGTCGCGTAGATTAGAAGCTCTTATAGTTGCTAGGGGAGGCAATACTCGGTATTAAGCAGTTATCCTAGTTTATAATTTTGTGTTTAATAAAAATGTTTCTAAAATTCGTATCTGTTAAAAACTGTTTCTCGATAAATTCATAAAGTTGGTAATATGCAAGGTTTCAGCAAAAAAGCTGTAATTCGGACAATTTTAGAGATAAATTAATGAACAAAAAATCAAAATGCTCGTAAAAGGAGCGACTTTCATATAGAGTGTAAGCGCTTTCTATACATGTACTTGATTAACGCACAGAGTGAGTCAAAAATTAAGAAAATAACATGGCTTGAGTTTTTCCACTATCATCCAGGGGGCATTAAAAAAATGTCTACCAGTTTATTTTTTTTTTAAAGGTAACGGAATTACCTACCAACAAATGGAAAGATAATAAAAATCGGTCCATTTGTTCAGAAATGACAAAGCTTCAAATTTGCAACAAAAATTAGGTGCGTCACTTTTCTTGGAACTGAGTGTATTTAGCTGAACTGATAACTGATGTTCGTTTTGTGGATAACATATCAATTCCACACCATAGGACAGAATTTTTCAAATATTGTTTCACATACTTGCCTGCCCACGTATACAATTGCCTTGAGGGACCTGAGTGTCTGTACATTTAAGAGCCACTTAAAGCATTTTGTGTCGGATGGATCTCCGGGTCTTTGATTAATGAGATTCTGCTAATTATTGTATTGTGATGAACCTTGATGATACTATTTTTGCTCCCTCATACCATGCTTCTCTCTGTTGTTAATTTTAGTTAACTGTTTTATTTTTCATTAGTATTTTGTAAGGGTGAGTATTAAAATACGCTTAGCGCTACTTTCCGCTTTGTATATGACAAGATTTGTAATTTGGCATTAAATATTAAAGATTATTTATTTACTATTATTGGAGCCGAGCGGTTCCGTATTCCAATCGAACCTTTGTGCATCAGTGTGTGGACTTTCGTGCTTTAAATAAACGTCCGTAAATTAGACTGTGATTTATAACAATATAAATTCATATATTTAGGTTTCTCAATGCCCCGACCATCGTATTTTCATTATTTTATAATTAATATTTCATAGTGTAAAATACTCTATTAACAACGAACACGCCATAACCAACAAAATGTTATTATCTGCCACAGCATAAAGAAAGGACCAGCAAGCACTGTCGACCCAAAATTCTGTGAAGTAAGGTTTTCGTCCACTTTGATCATATTTCTGGGTGAATAAGCAGCGATATTGCAAACGAGAGCGTAAGCACGCAACATACGATCAGTGAGACTGCCGCTTTGCATACGGAGAAAATGGCTTAAGATGTTGTCGGCACACTAATATTTTTACGCTGAGAGCGTCTGCTGGTCCTTTCTTTAAGCTGTGATTCTGCATAAAGGTAGAGTACTCTACTAACTACTGAAAAATATTTAGAACTGCTTTAGCACCACGTAAATGATAAGCTCATTTTTCTGTGTTATTGTTTAGCTTAATTTTACCAATTTATTTGGAGCCTTAAAATTTTTACTGTTGATATTTTTAAAATTTGTTTTCTTTTTTGGATCTTACTGGTTTTATAGTGATTGAAACAATAAACTGTGCTTTCAAGTATAGAAACTAGAATAAACCATAACATACCAGAAGTATTTACTGCAAGTACTGTAAGGATTGTGATAACCCATAGCGATCTCGAAAATATTGTGGCCACTTTAACTTTTTGATTAAACATTTTAACAATATCGGGGTCGTTTTCTTCCCATATTTCCGCTTCTTTTTTGGTCATCACATTCAATAACGCTAGGACATCATTTTTGAAATATATCGACATAATGACTATTATCTTCGATGCGGTAATGACCACGCTAAAACTGTCCAGAATCACGGAACCCTCATACTTTTGTATAATTAATCTCAAGCATTCCACTAGAATTCCCACGTAAAAGGCCACATAATTTAGCCTCGCTAGAACCGAATGAATGTAGTTGATTTTGTTTACTACTGGATATTTGGACACTGGGCGTTGCCATAGTCCACAAGCAATCATTCCCCATTTGAGTATGCCGACAATTTTATCTTTGTTTTCGGGCATATTGCAATCATGTGAAATCTAGAAAAAATCCAAAAATACGACGCTAGTTCGATAAGTAACTTGGCTCGCATACTAAGAGAGGACGACAGTGGTATCAGTAATTTCAAAGCTTCTTCCCTATGGCTGAAAACTCTGGTACAAGCCATTACTTGAACTCAAATATTTCCCGTGAAAGCAAAAAATGGATAAAATTGGGATTCTAATAATGGACCAAACTTAGCTTCGTCACAATACACCAGAAGAATTTGGTCCATCAGCTCGGAAGATATTGTCGTTAGTTTTTTGAGATGCCAAGTGAATTTTCCTGTTTGAATACCACAAGAAAGGAAAAGCTATCTTTACGCATTTCTTTTGAACAGAATTAAGCCAGCAATGGCAGATAGATAATGTAAATGGCCACTAGATGATGATTACCCTGGCTGGCCGCCATTGTGATCACACTTTCGCAGCATGGCAACACTGTCTAAGCTCTAAGTATTTGATATGTTTGCAGCAGGCACTGTCAATCAAAAGGCATATTTCCTACCGAACTCTACTTATTTTTTATTTTATTCTCGCTTCGTCATCGCGTGTTAAGGTTTCATTCTGTATTTATTTTTTCAGAGTTTTTCTGAATCTCTTTCGGACAACTTTGTGATTTTATGTACCCTCCTATTAATTCCTCGATGGATTATGTTGCCAGGAGGCGCCTTGCTCGCCCAAAATACCCATACAACAGTAATATTTTTCAAAATATTGATATTGTCAGTAACTTTACCTGAAGCAGCCAAGAAAAAAGCTGGAGAGTCGCATAAAGTAGACATAATATGACAGTTGAAATATAATCCAAATGGAGAAATATATTACACTACTAACTTCTCAGATACCGAGATATCTAAATACTGGGCATTAAAAGAGTATTTGAATATATTTATTATTTCTAATATATTTATTATCACAATTTAGCATTTACTGATTTCTACAAATTTGTGGGACTGGATGCCCTGAACCACAAGTGGATTGTCGGGAAGCCAATCCTTTGTACAGTTAAACTCCTCGTTAAATATATTACAAAAAATTCTCAACCACAAAACAACGAGATGTCGGTTTATGAACGACAGTTTTTTAAAAAAACACCACTTATTTCAGATGATAAGTACAAACACCTACAAGATCCGTAATTGAAAGAAAAGATAATCACTTCTGTGATATCTTTCTAAGAGCACCCTTGAAAAAGAAAATTGTTTAGACTTCTTAATCCCAACTGTATTATTTCCTAGTATTATTAGTTCATTATGATTTAATTAATAAACTTAACTGAAATACATAATTAGGGTTTTAATACCCTACTAACCTTTCAATACATTGCACTTATTGAACTTGGCACCATTTATCTATGGTTTGTAATACCTCCAATGTGAAAATTCACATAGCTTTCAATTTCTCCGATGCATGTATGTTTTTGTATTATTCGTGGAACTATGAAAAAATGTATATCACATTGCGCTCTTAATACACAAATAGCTACTTCCATTGATAATAGTTACCTGGCTAACTTCTACCTTTTATATTGTTGTTGTTTAATAAATCAAACTACCATTAAAAATAAAGTCTAGAATACACTGCGTCCATTAATTATGGAATAGGTAAAAAAGTACTCAAATTTTAAACATCCATATCTCCATCAAAATTATATCAATCCACTCAATTTTTGATTTATTAGGTAGGCCGTCCCTTGGACTACTTAGCACAAAGTATTTGACCTTACTTTATGTCTTTTTTATACAGGATGATGGCTAAGATACCAAGCCATGTAAAATGTGCTGATTTTAAAATTAATGTTTGGAAAATACGAAGCAATGAAAATGGAATTTTATTAGTGTACTGGTTACAGCTTTAAGTTAGGTACTTACTGTACAAATTACAGCGCAGTGCCGTTCGTGATATAACACTAACTTAACAGTAGTAATAACAATTTAAAGAAACAACTTAATTATAAGAATAAAAATTAATAACGCGTATTTCCTCCACGGGCATTAATGACAGCTTGACAACGATTTGGCATACTGAGAATCAGATTTCTTATAAAAACCTGATCCATATTTTCCCATATTCTTTGTAGCGTCAATCTCAGCTGAGCCAAAGTTTCTGGTGGGTTAGCTTCTGCACGAACCTCTCTACCCATTCGATCCCATAAATGCTCTATAGGGTTAAGATCTGGGCTTCGAGCTTTCCAATTCATTACGGTAATTCCCGTTTCTGCTAGATATTCCGTTACTATTCTCGCCGTATGTGGACGTGCGTTATCTTGCATAAAAATGAAGTTTTCTCCAATAAAGGGAGCAAAAGGCACAATATGCTCCTGAAGAATTTCCGTAATGTACCTGTCACTAGTTAATCGCTCTACAAATACCAATTCCATTTTTGCCTCTAGAGATATACTTCCCCAAACCATAATTGATCCACCGCCATAACTAACCCGCTCTTTAAAATTACACTGAGCATAGCGATCACCAGGTCTTCGAAACACTTTTAAACGTCTATCATTGCTGTATAGACAAAAACGGGATTCGTCACTAAATAAAACATTAGCCCATTCATCTTCACCCCATGGCAAATGCTCTTGAGCAAACTGCAATCGTTCACGTCTGTGGTGCGGTTCCAGCTTTGGTCCTATCGCTGCTTCGTACGGTTTCAGTTGGACCTCTTTTAAGCGATTAAGTATTGTTTGCTTATATAGTCGAACATTGTGAACGTTTGACAACCGTGCTTGTAGCTTGGTACTTGTTGTAAATCGCTCCCGAACACATTGCATTCTTAAAAACCGATCCTGATTAGCAGTTGTTTTCCTTGGTCGGCCTTGCCCTGCTCTTCTTTTATTCGATCCATATTCTCGATACCGTTTTAAAATTTTTGATATAGCCCCTTGCGTTTTATTCATGATTCTGGCAATATCAGACTGAGACCGGCCCTGCTCAAACAGTCCTCTTGCATAGGAACATTCTTCTGGAGACATGAATCGGATATTGGCATTCATTTAAAAAAAGAAACTAAACAAAAGGCCTTGTCAAGAACTGCCAACAAATTTATAATCTTGATAAATTGACAAGGGCAATTGGTTGACTAGCAACGTAAATCCAAATAGAAGTAAAACGTTTTCAGTCAATATAATTTGCAATATACAGATTTTTTAATTTACACGAACGGCACTGCACTGTAATTTGTACAGTAAGTACCTAACATAAAGTTATAACCAGTACACTAGTAAAATTCCATTTTCATTGCTTCGTATTTTCCAAACATTAATTTTAAAATCAGCACATTTTACACGGCTTGGTATCTTATCCATGATCCTGTATAAAAAAGACATAAAGTGAGGTCAAACACATTGTTCTAAGTAGTTCAAGGGACAGCCTACCTAATTAACTGAAAATTGAATGGATTGATGAAGATATTGATTTTAAAATTCGAGTACTTTTTTACCTATTCCATTTTTTATTTTTTTATTTTTTTTTTAATTGACACGAACGGCACTGCGCTGTAATTTGTACAGTAAGTACCTAACATAAAGCTGTAACCAGTACACTAATAAAATTCCATTTTCATTGCTTCGTATTTTCCAAACATTAATTTTAAAATCAGCACATTTTACATGGCTTGGTATCTTAGCCATCATCCTGTATAAAAAAGACA
This sequence comes from Polydrusus tereticollis, assembly GCA_963920685.1. Lineage (NCBI taxonomy): Eukaryota > Metazoa > Arthropoda > Insecta > Coleoptera > Curculionidae > Polydrusus > Polydrusus tereticollis. The sequence goes on along the minus strand of OY987331.1, from coordinate 28,573,100 downwards.
TAAAGTAAGGTCAAATACTTTGTGCTAAGTAGTCCAAGGGACGGCCTACCTAATAAATCAAAAATTGAGTGGATTGATATAATTTTGATGGAGATATCGATGTTTAAAATTTGAGTACTTTTTTACCTATTCCATAATTAATGGACGCAGTGTATATTTGTTTATTTACTGAAAAATTTACTTTCGTTTAGTACATTGGAGATATTTCATACCTGACGGCACAAAGTAAGTTGTATTTCTAGTTTTTTAAAATTTACTTTATATAGGGGATATTTTAAAAAATTAGAAATAAAAATTACCATTATTTTGAGAAATTTACTGCAGAAACATTTCGTAAGAAATTATGGTAAGACTCTATTAGCTGGATTAACATAATGATTTAGAATCTAGACATTTTGTTTCATTTGTGGTCCATATCGATAACATTAGCGCAAGCTTTTAAGATGGCTGGCTGGTGGTGTTTTAATTTTAATACGGTATGGTTCAGACTTCAGAAACGTGAAAGCATTAAAAGCTATAGCTAAATGTATTTTGGAAATCTGCTTTCCAATATGGCCTGCTATAAAACATCAATTGAAGAAACGAGCGCTGACAAAATTCGTCAATTTTATGTCGTTTTGACTAAACACGAATTTTGTAAATTACTCTCGTGGTTGATAAAGATACATCAAAAAATGTGAGCGTAATACCATGGGTGGTCTCGGTTTCCCTACACTTTTTGATGCAAAGAACTAGACAAGAGGCGTTCAAAGGTTAGGAAAATTGTAATTATCACATGCATACCACTGTAATCATTAAACAAATAACTCAATTCCGACAAGAAATTAATTCGGACTCAATTCATTCAAACATACAGAAAAATGTATTAACTGAATTAACTTTAACCATCAAAATATTTTGCTGGAATGAAAAACAATATCTAAACTGCAACACGACGAGCCACTGCAGCCCACCAGTACGTGGTTCAGCTTACTGTCCCTCGAACAACACTGTTTCAAAATTTTTTCATCTGGAGAACGTCATCACTCTGGAACGACCTCCCGGAGATCGTGTTCCCCAACGACTATAATCTTCAAAGATTCAAGACCAACGTGAATCGTTTCCTGTGCACACGCACCGCTCCCAGAGCGCCATAAAGGATTTATCCTGCAGTGATGTGCCTTAAAAAAAAAACGGCCAAAATTTAGAGAATTCAGCATTGCCATGCAAAAATGTAATCACAATGGCATGGCGGATAGCTTAGGGTAGTCAAAAAGCTATCTAGGCAATATCCGTCCAGTTTTAGTTCCTAAGTTCGTGGCACCGATCGCTTAGCAAAAATTGACCGGAATTCGCCTTCACCCTATTCACCTGATTTGGCACCATCAGACTACCGTCTGCAACTTTCCTGGGTGGAGAAAAATGTGGGTACAATTAAAAAGCAACCTAGGCGATCAATGGCTATTGGGAACCTGGATAAATGTTGGGCCAAGTGTATTGAAATTTGGGAGGATTATGTCGAAGAATAAAAGATGATTTAAAAAAAAAAACTCAGACTATTAGTGTATGGAACCAAGTTTCTTATCGTGCCAATTGGTTAAACCTAATAAAAGTATGAAAACCTGTGTTTAAAGTTCAATAGATCTATATTGTCTTACGTAAATGTATGCTGATTATGTCGTGTACACCAAACTGTAAGTTTGAAAGCGTTAGGTCTTCTTATATAGTTTTCTTAGGCAGCTTTAGAACTAAATATTTGATTTTCGTTGTTACCTAATTAAATTCTTTGGAACTCCGCGTCGTTTAAAGTCAATTATGTGTTTAATAAATAATCAGAAAGAAATTATACCGAGTTATCCAAAGAATTGTTTGAGTTGTAGCAACGCTGTGATAAAGGGTCCAATATTAATCATGCTGTAAATATATTATCTAGGTGCATCAGTCGCAGTCAGTAAAACTGATAACTATGGGCTAACCACAACCTGGTTAAATAAAAATTTGTAATTACATGATCAATTTATAAGACCCTTTAAAGAAATGAACTTTTTCTTGCTCTAACAAATATTAGGTTTTCAGAATTGAATAAAATAATATTTCCTCAAAAAATTGTACTAAATTAATTTTAGAACAACTTTTTAAATTACTCTGTAGGTTCATGACAAATCTGTTTGTATAGGATTGTGTACATACACATTTAATGTGATAAATACTGGTGTTATTATTTTAATTCGCTTTATAAACTGTCACACAACAGCTATTAAATCGGCATAATTTATTGTTATGGCAGTCAAATTTAGATATTAATTATTCGGTAAATAATATGTAAGGTTAATTTTCTCTTGGATGTGTTGGACAAAATTGTAAGAAAAAGTAAGGAAAATCATTTTAAGGAAACAAATATTTTTATAATATATATATATATATATATATGTTACGCCCCAAAATCGAAAACGCTCAGTGAGCGAAAAAAATTACCACAACGCGTTGTGGGCGAAGCTAAACGACCAAACACCGAGATCAAATTATTTTTCGCTTTATGGTCATCAATAATCAACCACAACGCGTCGTGTGCTTTTAGGGAACGACCAGAGCGCATTCTGGATGATTTAAGTCGCCCATACACAGAATTTGTTCAGTTCTAACCTGTCTTGTCCATTGGTTCGATGTATTACTGGTACTTAGTTTAATTTAGTTTGACTTTGAGCATTGCTATAGCAGGTAACACGTTGCTTATAAGCTTAAGTAGGCATATTTTATTTATTATGTCTACTAGCGTTATTGAGAATAATAATACAAAGAAAGTCACGAAAGACATGTTAATGAAAAATTGACATCTATTGTTGAAAATAGAAGGGGTAAGATTTGTTCGGAGTAAAAAGAATCGCTCCTTACACGAAGGAATTTGAAAAAGTCCCCATGAGGCCATGTTCGGCAGGAAACAAAGAATTGGACTAGCAGATTCTAATTTAGAGAAGGAAATATATGAAAACTCGGCAACAGAAGAAGATTTGGAGCAGGTATTAAATGACATAAAGGAGGTAGATGAAGAAGCTGACAAGAACAGTACAATAGTATGTGCCATAGTTGAAGATACTGAAATTCTTAAAATCTGTGGGAAATGTAATCTAAACGTTCATATGAAGTGTAGTATTGAAACAGAACATCAAGTTATATGCAGCCGCTATAGCAGATTCGAATATATTAAAGATTAACGCGGAATAGCCAGATCCGGATTGGAAAAATAAGCAAAAAAGATGTGAGCGTCCTCTGTGCGAAAAACTACCTCCTGCTGAACTAGGTCAAAATGTTCTAGTTAGAGTCCCAGATGTTGACAGAGGTAGGCTAACACTAAAAATGTTTTGGCTATGGTTTTAAGTATACATGAATCTGGTATGTATCAGCTGGGCACTAAAGAAGGTATACTAGAACTAATGTATGGTCGAAATAAATTTACTTTTGCGGATTCAAACTTCATGGACCGTTCGGAAGTTCCAACCACTTCACTAAGTTTAAAAGCTTCAGCTTTAACGTCGGGATCCAAGCAAGGGCTTGTGTCATGTCCCTGCAAGCGCTACTGTAATACTGAAAAGGGCACTTGCCGCTATAAGCAAGTAATCTGCAACTCCAAGTGTCACAACAGTAGCTATTGCAAGAACAAAAATAATTTGTTATAACACTTTTTAAAGTATATATCATATTACTATTAAAAGAAAAGTTCTTATTTTATTTGTTCAAAAATTAGAAGTATTAGTTGATGTTCTTTATATTGTAGGTTACATTTTGGTGCCATGGTTGTATCTAAAGTAATATATCTTTGTCAGTTCTTAAGTTTTACGTTTCTTTTCGTAACTACAAAAAATATAAAATGTTTTGTGATATTCCAAGTTTGCCAAACGTGTTGCCATTTTGTAATAAGTAAACATAACGCATGATGGCCGTTTTTCAAATGACATAATGCGTTCTGGTCGTTTCTTAAAAGCACATGACGCGTTGTGGTTGATTATTGATGACCATAAAGCGAAAATAATTTGATTTCGGTGTTTGGTCGTTTAGCTTCGCCCACAACGCGTTGTGGTAATTTTTTTCGCTCACTGAGCGTTTTCGATTTTGGGGCGTAACATATATAAACATCTCTGAAAAGAAAAGCTTAATGTTATTTTGTTCTCAGCATACCATACCGGGTGATGCATGGCTTGGCATTGACAAGTGACAACAGTATCATTGAAGGCGCTTTAACTATAGCTAAATATGAGCTATTCCATTAAGGAAAAAGTAACTATGATTAATTGGTATATGTTGTTTATAATATGTTTTTTTTTTATTTTTCCATACTCTACCACATAGGAGCGAATAATACCAGATATTTCTAATCAAAGTTGCAATAATAACAATAACATGTCTCTTACTGAACGTTAAATATTAGTTTGAAAGTCTAAATTAGTAGAAATCCATGCGACATTTCATTCCATAAATATACACGAAGCATTTAATATATACCCTTGTAAGACACTTGATGCTTTTCACAATCACAAATGGTTGAAGTAATAAACCATGCCTTTTTGCCTCCTCCCTTTAAGTTTCACTTAACATTTCAAGTTGATCAAGTACCGAAGAAAGAAACTAAATTATATTACGAACTACATTCAATGTAACAGAATCATAAATAAAAACTGGATAGTCAAGTCCCAAAGTTTCAAAAGTACGTTAATTTCAGCCATCGCCACCGTCACGCACCTTCGAAATACGCATCACAATTGCACCAAACAACAATGTATTTGTTCCTTTGCAGCCTGAAAAACGTGGAATAAGCTGACATGTAATTTACTTCGGAGAATACCTGGTTTACATATCCAAAGTGCAATTTAATTCGCTCAATTCTGGTAGAATAAATTTATTTTATAATCCCTGTATAATAAACACTACCAAATTATTATTGCTATAACTAAACGGTGTATTATTATTATAAATAAATTTCAATTAATTTTATAAAATATTTATTAAAACAGTAAACAAAATAAATTTTTTTCAACTAAGTCGTTTAATAGCGGCAAGAAAGAAATTTCTCTCTGTGTACACTTTATCTAAGATTAAATTAATATACAGACTGTCCACGGATAGGGTTTACAATAGCACAAATGGATGAAAAATTTCATTTTTCGGGAAAAAGTCATTCTTGATAAAAAGTTTTGCTTGTAAAAAAAATGCAACTCACGAAGAGAAAATTTTGATTTTTTATACAGGGTTCGAAAAAACTTCAAAAACATGATTTTTCTGCAAGAGTAAACTACCTTTATTTTTCATTTTTGACCAAAATGCCAATTAGAAAACTTATTTAGAATAACGTTTGTAATTTAAATCCGAGATTTAAAATAAATCTTCGATTTTTTTAGTTTTTTCAATTTTTAGAGGTAAATGAAAATTTTGCTGCTCAATAAAAATATTAATATTAAATTTTATTAACCTCTATTTTCATAATGGGTGGTGTGTATCTTATTTTAAAATTTTAAATGCATTTCTACCATCTTTTGTAAAAACAAGGAATTTTTTTACCTTTTTATTACTTTGCTTTTACGTATGGGGCAAATTTGAAGTTGTCAAATAGAATTTGATGTGTTTTGAAAATGTTGACCTTAGAACAAAGGGTTTATTTAGTTCAATGTTACGGTGCGGGCAAATGTTCTTACAACTTTGTGATAGAGAAATTTAATCAATGATATCCTAACGTTTACGTCTCAAAAATGGGACTTCATAAATTATTAAGAAAATTTCAGCAAATTACTTCAGTTTCCAATTTAAAAAAAACTATGATCAGAATGACGCAGTTTCTCTAATCGTATTGCAGTCTGTTGCTGACAATCCTACCCTTTCATTAAGGAACCGAGCTCAAGAACTTGATGTAGTAAAAAAATCTCACATTCGGAATATTTTAAAGGCAAACAAAATATTCCCATTTAAGCCAACTTTTAATCAAACGTTGGAAGAAGGAGACGAAGCCAAACGTTTGGATTTTTGTCTTTGGGTCGGAGACAAAATTGTAAGTGGAAACAGTAATTTTTATGAATGTATCAAGTTCTCCGATGAATCGACATTTTCAACAAACGGGAAAGTGTCTTCTGCGCATATTAGATACTAGAGCAAAAATAATCCCCGTTTTAGAATTCCTGCTAGAAGACAATATCACAAAAAAGTAAATGTCCGGTGTGCGATCTCATATTATGACATTATTGGCCCATACTTTTTTGAAAACACGTGTAACCGTAGGAGTTACCTTGAAATGTTGGAAACATTCTTTTCTGACAACCTAGAAGAATTGCTTCTCCAATTTAGGAACAAAATGTACTTTCAACAAGATGGATGCCCTGCGAATTTCGCAATTGAAGTGAGATAATGAAATAATGGATTGATAATACATTTGGCCACAGATGGATTGGTCGGAATGGTCCGGTTCTGTGGCCACCAAGGAGTCCCGATTTAACTATTTCAGATGCCTATCTTTGGGGGCGCCTCAAACAATTAGTGTACTCAGTGCCGGATTAACCTATACGCTAAATACGCTGTAGCGTAGGGCGGCACTCGGCGGTGGGGCGGCATGGACTGATGCGAAAAAAATATTGTCTCTTTCAGGCGGCGGCGGAATGACGATCTGTCTTGAGCCCAAAAGTGGAATCAGTTCCTCCTACCTGACCTAATATAAATAATACGTCATCAGGGGTGCGGGGAAAAGATTTTCTCGTCCTGGTAGAATAAATGAGAATCGTATTCGCGGGCTGCTAAGGCAAACATATGAGGAATGATGAAATGCTTTGAAAGTTGTCTATTTTACAGGTGTTTTACTATCGGACACCATTGACTGTGTGATGAGATCATTACAAAGTTTGCCGAACAGAAAGCGCGAAAGAAAAATCTTTAGACATTTATATATGTAATGATGATTTTTTTCGTTGTAAGTGTAAAAAAACATGTTAGTCGAGCATAGACAACAAAAACCAAAGAATGTCATTAGTCAATGACCTATGCAAATTTGATGTATAAATAAATAAGTAGATTCAATAACAAAACATCTTGTTTCTTCAATGGAAATACACCTTTTCCCGTTCCTCGAATTAGCCAATCCGAAAAGAGAACACTCAGACATGATATACCAAGGCCTTGGTAACCTCAATATATCGATAAGGTAGACCAGAAATTCGGGAAAATGCCAGCCTTGCGTGGGCGGCAAGCCCATTTTAGCGTATAGGCGTCACTCGGTATAATCCGGCACTGAGTGTACTCTCCCGTCCAATTGAGAACGACGGACAGCTTCTAAAACAGCGAATTGTTGAAGCTGTTCAAACAATTTCCATTGAAGAAATTCGAAGAAGTTTTGACCACATTCGTTTACAGCTGGAAAAATGTGATATGTGGGGGGGGTGTTTGAATAGCAAATTATAAAATTATTATTTGTTGTTATTTCAAGACTTTGTTGTGATATTTCCGGGGTCATTTCATTTGTGAAATTGAAAATACATATTTCTGGTAACACCACAAATCAGAAACTTTTTGATGCCCCTCTGTAAGATGTAAAGTCATTAATAATGTATGTATTTCGACCGCTAATATTATCCAAAAAAAATTTTCATTTACCTCTAAAAATTGAAAAAACTAAAAAAATCAAAGATTTATTTTAAATCTCAGATTTAAATTACAAACGTTATTCTAAATAAGTTTTCTAATTGGCATTTTGGTCAAAAATGAAAAATAAACGTAGTTTACTCTTGGAGAAACATCATGTTTTTAAAGTTTTTCCGAACCCTGTATAAAAAATCAAAATTTTCCCTTCGTTAATTGCATTTTTTTTACAAGCAAAACTTTTTATCAAGAATGACTTTTTCCCGAAAAATGAAATTTTTCATCCATTTTGTGCGTAAACTCTATCCGTGGACAGTCTGTATATTAAGTTTTTAACACCCTGTATACTTTATGGTCACTGATTATAATTTCTGAAGATAAATAATGCTGTTTATCAGGAATCACTTTTTCTCCAAATCAAAAACAATAAATTTTTGTTAATAATACGGTTCCCCAGGGAGGACACACGGTACACAAGACAACAAAAAATTGTATTAAAACATTCAAACCACACGAATTACATCGCCCTCTACCTTTCGGTTTTTAAATAATTGTATCAAGTTACAAATCGCTTAAGGCAAGTAAACATTATGAGAAAAATTAAGTTAGCGAATCCCAAAGCCGCTCACGTAGTTAACTGGGTCTTAAGAGTGGTCTGATAAATTTAAAAAAGTACCATAAAGTCGTTAGAGAGATGAGCCGCTGGCAAATTAAGCGGAAAATATGTGCCAAGTTTTTTTTTATTTGTTACGACATTGCTTTTAAGGATAATTCCTTTAAACATCCAGGACAGAACTAAGCGTAATGGAATTTAGATTTAAAAGAGCAATTTAAGATTGGGGTTAGCCATCAAAAATGGGGAGCGGATCCAAATGTATGTTTGTTATTTTATAAAGCATATATTAGGTCAAATTTAGATTATGCAGGGATACTGTATGGGTCAGCTGCTGAGACCCACTTAAATAAACTTGAACAAGTAAAAAACAAGTGTCTAAGACAAAGTATTGGCCTCTTAAAAAGTACTCCGATAAATATTCTTGAAGCAGAAGCCATAGAACCACCTCTAACTCAAAGACGGAACTTTATTAGCGACAAATTTCTATTAAAATTAATATTTAAGGATAGTACATTAATTGACAAAATAAATAAACTTACCATACTTGGTCTCACACACCGTTATTGGAGAGTTAAAAAACTCCCTTTACTTGTAGAGAGTTACTCGTGGATAGCCCAAATTAAAGATAATATATATTCCTCTAGACTATTGCCTTACTTTCAACTTGATTACGCTTACATTAACGATATACCAAAAATACTTTTATCAGAACACACCCAGGATAATCCTAGCACCGTGAAAAGCAAATTTTTAGAAGATTTAAATACAAAGTGGTCAAATTATGAGCAAATTTTTACAGACGGCTCAGTTTTAGACAATAGAACAGGGTGTGCTTTCTACCATGCAGGTAAACAAATCTCCAGAAAATACCGATTACCCAACGGCAGTTCAATATACTCTGCAGAACTTTGGGCTATCCTCGAGGCACTTAAATACTCCTTAGAATATACAGAAAATAGTTTGTTTATGATATTTTCTGATAGTAAGAGTGTGTTGAATAAAATAACAAATTGTATAAATATTCCGCCTGCCAACTACCTAGTAAAAGATATCTTAAGTACTTATCATCTTTTGGAAAACTCAAATAAAACCATTGTTCTTGTGTGGGTGAGAGCACACATAGGAATTGGAGGAAATGAGATCGCAGACAAACTGGCCAAAGAAGCAACAATATTAACTCCTATAAACCAGATGAAAATACCACATTCAGACATACTGAGACAAGCAAAAGAGAGAATGAAAAATAGTTGGCAGACGCAATATAATAATTCAGAAAAGGGCTTAGTTTATAAAGATATGTTCCCTAGGATACAACAAAAACCATGGTTTTACACTGTCACAAATAGAAGTTTTATAAGAGTAATTTCTAGAATAAGAAGCAATCATGCTCTATACCCTAAATATAAAAGAAAGATAGGTTTACTGAACCATGACAATTGTGAGTGTGGTGAGGTGGGTGATTTGGAGCACCATATTCTAACGTGCTCCAGATTAACCCATCCCAGGATTACCTTGTTTAATGGATTGAGCGGTTTAGTTGATCAGCCATTTAACATAATTGCATTAAATAATGTTAAAATCTATTATATTTTATACAAATACATAATACAGGCGCAAATTAAAATATGAATGCTGAAGAACCCATTAAGTAATAAATAAAACACTGGAAACAACCGTTCCAGTGCTTATTCAAAAAAAAAAAAAGAAAAAAAAAAAATATGTGGGAGAGACAGATAAGAAAAAAAAAAACAACAGCAACAAAAAAAAAGAAAAATACAGGGTGTTATGGAAATGACTTATTATATTTTAAGGGGCCACTCCTGAGGTGGTCTAGAGTTACACTTGATAGTTTTTTTTTCTAAAATCGGAAGTATTTTGAATTTTGTAAAATACCTTAAAACCGGACTATGTGCGCCTTCCATGATAGTTCAATGCCCCTGAACACATGTGTTTTTGACAAGACAAACTGCTGGAATGGTAATTGTTTAGTTTAGTGCAATTAATGTTGAATTTTGTGCTAAAATTTCGTATATAGACTAATTGAGGGTAGCTGATCACAATTTTCCTTTTGCGTTTTTACGGCAAATGCACTGGTTTTGAGAAAAAAATGTTAAAGTTTTTCACTTACAGGTTAGGGTATTCTTTCCTTTCAATTTCCTAGATTTTATGGTTTTCCCTTCAAAATATGTGATAAAACTTTCACCAAACTATCTGTTCATAAAATAAGAGCAACATTTTAGCAAAAAAACAATGGAAAAGGCACAAATTTAATTAAATTCGTTGTTAATACGCCGACAAAGTAGAACCGTCTCTTTTCAGATTCATTGCACTCACGTTGCCAGATTGTTCTTCTTTTTCTTGTAATTATTAATGGCTTCCATCCAGGAGAATGATATGCTAGCTCGAGCCAATAGGATTCATTCAATTAATAAAAATGAATTGACAAGTATAGGCAATTTATAATACACTAACAATCTGACAACATGGGTGCAGTTTGCTTCTGCTTTTTTGGCCAGCTGTCAGTGAGCCCCCGTCTTTTTCCAGATAACGTAGAGTTTTCTGTTCGCTTACAAGTTATCCCGTTTTTCAGAGTTTCCTTGTGGCATATTTCGTTTATTTCAACTCAGAAGTGTATACTATGACTCCGACAAGTAATATTTTATTGGAAATAAGCAACATTTTAGGATTACATGCAAAATAACATACCGGTGAGTTAGAAAAACTTTAACATTTTTTTTCTCAAAACCAGTGCATTTGCCGCCTAAACGCAAAAGGAAAATTGTGATCAGCTACCCTTAATTAGCCTATATACGAAATTTTAGCGAAAAATTCAACATTTCCACTAAAGTAAACAATTACCCAAATCAGCTGTTTGGGTCATTGGCGTGTAGGTGTTTTGGACCTAAATTTTTGAAGGCATTTTTCTCGAATTTCTAGCTTCGAGCGCCATTTATAGCAATTTTTCCCCAATTCGTCTCGACCTATATATTTACGGGTTAAAAAATAATAAGTCATTTCCATAACACCCTGTATATAAAAAAAAAATAAATACATCAAAAAAATAGAAAAAAAAAGAAAAAAGGAAAGAAGAAAAAAAAAGTAGTATCGTAAGTAGTAAGTAAGACGAATCTGTAAAATATAGAATATATTGTAATAGACCACAGCTGGTGAACTTCATGTAGTTGAAAAGTGTAAGCAGTGATAATAATTACCAAAGAAAGAAAAAAAAAATTAATTTATAATGTTTAACAAGAGGATGCTGGCCATTTGGTTTTAACCAGTGCCATACACCAAAACACACACACAAGATTGGGGTTATTTTTATGCGGTTAAATTTTTGATTCATCTCCGATCAGTTGACAGTGCGTGTCGTTTGTACAAAAGAAAATTTAATTTCAACACGCAAATGAGGTTTGTCAGTAACGAGCTGGTTGTATAAATACTCTGAACTGTTAAACTGCAGTTCAAAGTTGGTGCAACCACAGTATTTTATATTGATCAAGGTGAGCTCAAGTTAAGATTAGATTATGTATAAGATTTTTTGGGTCTTGTGGATGATGTGATAAATGGTAGGATCCGTTCCTGGCGAGCGTGTAGGACGTGCATGCACGCAGGCGCTAAATTTTAGGGGCGCAAAATCGACGGTCATTCAGTATTCTTTATTACAAATTAAAAAAGAAAAATTATCTTATTTTATCATTTCAATATGTCTATAGTATTTTACGTTACAAGTCCGGTAGGTGACTTATTACAGTACGAGTTGTTTTACGGACGAGGCGACGTAGGAGCCGAGTCTGGAATATAAACGAGTGCTGTAATAACACCTAACGGACGTGTATCGTATGGTATTTTATTTCATCCTGTCATTATATCCCTTTTCAAAAAAATAAATAGGTATATTAAAATTTTAAAAAATACTTCGCAATATTATATCATGCTACCTACCCTAAATGCAATTGAGCCATTGGTTTCCATAGTTAATTATAAATTTTGTTTGCTTGTCACTGTCAAATAGATAAAGTCATAATATTCGTGTGGGCAATTATGGAGGTTTCGGGTATAATTTTAAATAAGGCTGCCGAAGCAACAGAAAAATTAATCCCGACAAAATCATCAAATAGATATAGCAAAGAATATGGATTATTTTGCCAATGGAAGCAATTTCATAAAGTGACAAACATACAAGAAGATGTTCTTTTAGCTTATTTTCTAGATGAAGTAAGTATGACCTACAGGATTTTTTAAATATATTTTATATATGAGCAATATTTATTAATTTATTTTAATTTTATAGTCAAAGAGAATAAATGGCAATTCCTTATGGGCAAAATATTCGATGCTAAAGGCAATGTTACTTGTCAAAGAAAACGTCAACATCAGTAAGTTTCCGAAAATTATCGCATTCTTAAAAAAATGTAGTGTTGGACATCAACCGACGCAGTCAAAGGTATTGACAAGAGAAGAAGTAAATTTATTTCTCAAGAAAGCATCCGATGATAACTATTTGTTGGTTAAAGTTATTGCAATGATTGGGATTGCAGGAGGTTGTCGGCGGGAAGAATTGTATTCTATGACTCTCAATGACATTCAAGACACAGGAACACAACTGGTAATCACGATTCCGCAAACGAAAACTAATATAAAACGTGTTTTTACTGTCATTAATGAAATAGAAGGAATTAATTTTCTTGAAATATACCGGAAATATCTTGCTCTACGGCCTAAAAATTTTGAAGAAAGTTTTTTATTTCTCGGGTACCGAAATGGTAAATGCATCCAACAAAGAGTAGGAATTCACACTGTAGGTTCAATGGCCAAAAAAATTGCAGAATATTTGAAACTTGAAAATCCTGAAAAGTATACCGGTCACTGTTTCAGACGGACCTCGGCGACTCTTCTTGCAAATGCAGGTGTAGACTCATCTGTATTAAAACGGCATGGTGGTTGGAAAAGTTCTGCGGTAGCAGAAAAATATGTTGAAGATGCACTTGAAGGAAAAACCAAAATTGCAAGAATGATTCAAGGAGGTGAGAATTTTGTACAAGTGTTGCAACAAACTAAGAACACAGAAATAAATAACATTATTTCTGATGGGAATGTTCCTTGCACATCAGGAATAAATATTAGTAATAATACAAATTGTACTATAACGGTGAATTTTAACAAATAGATTGAACTTTCTTATATAAATAATAAATAGGTGTAAATGTTTTGTTCATCTGTATTAAAACGGCATGGTGGTTGGAAAAGTTCTGCGGTAGCAGAAAAATATGTTGAAGATGCACTTGAAGGAAAAACCAAAATTGCAAGAATGATTCAAGGAGGTGAGAATTTTGTACAAGTGTTGCAACAAACTAAGAACACAGAAATAAATAACATTATTTCTGATGGGAATGTTCCTTGCACATCAGGAATAAATATTAGTAATAATACAAATTGTACTATAACGGTGAATTTTAACAAATAGATTGAACTTTCTTATATAAATAATAAATAGGTGTAAATGTTTTGTTCATTACTTACTTTTATTACTTAGTTAGCTCTTAATATATTTTAATTGTACTAAATTATAGTGTTTATTTAATTAAATTAATATAAACTAACTTTTAAGAAATACATGCAGGCTCGTAGGTCCAAATAAAATAAAAATTACTAATTTTAGTTAAATAAAATTTTTCAAAAATTGTAACAGGAAATCTATTCTATAGTTGTGTAATATTTTACATTTACTAAAGTTGGTAGAAAATAATATCTACTATTACAAGTAGAAGCATTCAAACAGTATTAATTGGTATCGCTAGATATAGGTCCAAGTAAAATAAAATCTACCAATTTTAGTTAAATAAAATATTTAAAGAATTGTAACAGGGAATATATTCTATGGTTGTGTAATATTTTACAATTACTAAAGTTGGTAGAAAAAAATACTATTACAAGTAGAAGCACCCAAACAGTTTTAATTGGTATCACTAAATATAGACCATATAAAATAAAAATTACTAATTTTAGTTAAGCAAAACCTTTAAAACAATGTAATTAAATGCCTATATTATAGTTACATAACATTTTTCATTTACTAAAGTTGGTTAAAGAGTATAATTTATGCTACATGCTACCTACCTATATATAGCAGTGAACGATTCTCTAATAAATACTTGTCGGGTGGCGGAACGCATTTTTATAGTAGGCCATGACTTTTTATTTTCTTTGAATTATGACAGTTACCTACTTTTATTATAACCCTTAAAAAACCTATATAGTTATCATATTCTTAGTGCTGATGAATATGGCAAAAATAGTGTACTCTGCTTGTACATTTTGTACAGAGTTTAAAGATATTAGTAATTGTCATCGTCAGTTAACCTACTTAGTTGATTTACTTCGTAATTGCACTTTAGACGCGGATGATAAAATGTTGTTTCGAAAAATTCAGGAGGCTCTTTTGGACCTTTCTATTAAATTTCGGTTCCTTCCTAACAAGAAGAAAAATCAAATAGTTTCAAAATATTATATATATTATATGAAACATTTGCATTTGCTAGACAATGAATTCCATCCAAGATATTCACCATTAAGAAGAGAAGAATTTCTCAAAGAATTTGAAGAGCATTTGAAAATTGTGGTAATAAATAATAATTGATTTATTTCATTTAAAAAAGTGTTTTTGATGTATTAAATAATTGCTAAATATGTGTATTTAAATATTTTATTTCTTATAATTTTAAGTGACAACTTGTCAAAAATCGAAAGTAAAAAGTCGTAGTTTCCAAAAACAAAGCATGGTTGCTAGGCAACACATTACAGTATCTGATACTGTAATGTTCCATTTACCGGCCGCATATGAGTACAGGGTAAGTAGATTTACTGGACAGGATGAAATAAAAAATTTTACCAGGCGTTTGCCTTAATAATACCACAAATGTGTTATCTCCGTAGTTTCCTTGTTGGACACTACATGCCCCGACTTTTAAATTTATTTGTTCGATTTTAATCTGGCATGATGTTTTAAGAAAAATTAATATAGTAAGTAAAATACTAGAAGATCCGAATAGAAACTTAAATGACTACCATAAAGAAATTGAAAATCTGAATCTTTATTTTAACGAAAAACGGTCAGACAAAAATTTTGATTTGCTCATCAATAAAGCTAAAGGAGAAGCAGAAAAAAACGATGTAGAGCAGGTATTCCAAATAGTACGGCAACGAAAAATTAAGCAACAATTTTCATATAAGTAAGGACGAATCTGCAGCAGATCCAAAGCAAAAATTTAAAATCAATTTTTATTTTCTAATTTTAGATACAACCAAGTCTTTACAAAGGCGGTTTGAGGGTATAAACAAATTTCAAAATTTATTTGGGTTCTTATGTAATTTTGAAAATTTAGAATCTGACTTAATTAAAAAATCATGTGTAAATTTAGATACCGCATTGCAAGTTGAGATTAATGGAGTAATATCTAAAGACATTGACGGCTTAGATTTACATAATGAAATTTTAACATATAAAATTATTAATCCTAAAAATACCACTGATTCATCCTTTCCCATAGACATTTTAAATTATATAACTAAAAAAAAATCTACAGTCTCTTTTTCCAAATTTATTTATAGTCTTAAGGTTATACCTTACATTACCCATTTCAGTAGCTTCAGGTGAAAGAAGTTTTTCTAAGTTAAAACTAATAAAGAATTATTTAAGGTCATCTATAAGTCAAGAACGTCTATCAGATTTGGCCATTATTTCGATTGAAAATAATATTTCTGAGGCTCTTGATCATAATCAGATGATCAACGAGCTTGCATCCGTGAAAGCCAGACGTGTTTTGTTTTAGGTATATCATTCCTTTTTTGTTTTGTTTATTACAAAAATGGTATTTTTTCATTTTTCATTAAAATATTTCTGTAACCTACCATATAAGTACTAGGTATAATATTGTTTTGTGTTTTTGTTATTGTTTATTTTATTTACGTTAATTTTATTCTCCTTTAATTTTCTTGTCAATGTACTGCTTTTAGTTCCTGCTATTTATTATATTTCATAAACAATCAAGTAAATAATCGTAATGACATATTGATTATAAGTACTGTTTATATAGTTTTTTTGTTTCTTTAGGGCATATTTTTCTTTTTATATACTTACCAAATATTTTATGTGATTTTGTTTGTTTTGGTATTTATAATAAATATTTTTTCTAATTATTTCTTATCAGTTTTCTTACATTTCAAATCATTGCCCGTTTTTTGCGAAATACCTATATTAAAAAAAAATAGGACCATTTTTTTTAACTAGGGGCGCACCAAAGAAACCCGCACGTAGGCGCCAGACACCCCAGGAACGGGCCTGGGTAGGATGTCACAGATATTCAGGGAATTAATTACTTCACTAAATAAAAAGGTTTGCAAGGATTTTCGGCTCTTAATTTAATTTATTACTTCGCCATAATTTGCATGAAGAAAATCCCCATGCAATAGTACAGACAAAGCAGCAACAAAGGTTCATGGTTAACACGTGGGCGAGGATTATAGGGAATCATCTCATTGGACCATTCTTTATTGAAGGCAGATTAAATGGTGCCATGTATATGCAATTCTTGCAACAAAACTTAAACGGTTTATTAGAAAATGTACCCTTAAAAGTTAGAAAGCACGACGGTGCACCGCCCTATTTTAGCAATTTAGTTCGTCAGTACTTATGAAATACTTTTGGTAATCGATGGGAAGGTTGAGGTGGGCCTATCTTATGACCACCGAGGTCGCGCGACATGACTCCATTAGATTTTTGTTAATGGGGAAATTAAGAGAGGCTTGTATATTCGACGCCAGTTCACACCAGGGAAGATCTGCCGTTTCAATGAAATTCGAGACAATCCTGAAATGTTAAAAATCGTGTTTTATACAAGATTACAAGAAATCCAGTTATCATGAAAAAAATTAAATTACAGAAAAATTAAAACAACTGCTCCGCATTTTACAGTGTTTGTTTATTAATAATGTAAGTAAGTAAGTAATTACATAATGTGTAAATAATTTTAAATATTTTTATTTAAATTTACCAGAACTAAAATTAAGTGAGATAAAGCCAATTTACCAATATGTATATACTGCACGTGCATACATTATTTAATAATCTAAAAACATTTCGTAAAAATTCTCGCACACGTGTATAACAATTTTCAATTATGCATATTTTGAAATATAAATTTGTTATACAGGGTAACTCATGTAGTAGATATGACATTATGGATGATTTTTTTAAATGGAAACCCCTATATTTTAGTTCAGATCTGTAATCTCCAAGAGCAGCTGATTTCAAAAACATAACACACTTAGGACCTAAAATTGATAGTTTCGTAGCTACATCGATCCTAGCTACATCGATCCTGTCAACGCCCACTATGGAGAGGAAGCGAAAATTGTGAACGAGTTTAAGTAGTGAATGTTTGTTTAAATAATAGAACCTCTCTTTGTGCAATCTAGATGTCGCTCTGGTTCCGTATATTTTGTTTTATTTTTTAAATGTTTTATTTTTAAATGTTTTTTGGGTTAATTAACCTGTGCTCTCCATTGTGAGCTTGTTTGTGTCCGTAATGTAAAGTTTGTGTTTATGTTATTTAAGTAACACCAAATAATTGTCAATTAAAATTGAGATTATTATATAAATAAACATTTTAGACAGCTCTTGAAAATGGTAATAAGAAACCGAAACGCGTAGAGCGAGATATTAAATATTTGTGAAGAATTTCGGATTTTTCTTTCCTCTTTAATATGAATAATCTTCACCCCGGAGATATCTATGATTCAATTAGTATACGGTTTTAAGTTCAATATACCTCCTATTTGCCTGCCATGTGCCGCTACTGTCTGTTCGAATTGTAAATAATCTATTCTAATTTTTATTACGAATTTTCTAATGTTAATTTTACCAAAAATTGTAAGAATAAAAAACTTTTTCTTAATTTGATTTAAATATTGTAAAAAGAAAATTGGGTCCCTGGGACCCATTAATAGTTATTAAGTCACAAAAATTGGACAGTAGTAGTTACGGGTTAAAGAGGAATTACTAGAGTATTTAAAATCCGTTTTCAGCTCTGAAAATTTACACCTGTCAAAATTTTAATTTTGGCCCAACGAGTTTGGTGGTAGGTCCGTTTCTGACGATGTAAAGCATCTACTGTTAGTATGGTTTAATGAGTCTGTATATTAAAGGATTTACAGGCCTTTCAGATCCATTATTTATAAATCGTTTTCCATGTTCTTCTTACCTTAGTTTTCTACTTTTTTTTTCTTTTAGGTCTTCCGTACCAGCTCCTTTGCATTTCCGCTCACCTTTGATTCCCTTATCTGCCCAGATTATCTACGCTACTTCTTTGCCAGTTTGCTGACTTTCACCGCTTCGCTAAGTTTTGGATAGTTATAGAGTTTATAGATTTCCGTGTTCATCCGTCTGTGGTAAGCGGTTAGCCCAAAAAATAAACTATAGCTTTTCTTCTATGATGTCTTTGATAATTATATAGCTTAGTTTATAATTAAATCGCGCTTCGAAACTGCAAATATAAAACTTTAATATCGCAATTTCAACCGTACACCCTTTTATAAATTGCGCCAACTTTAAATTAGGCTTTGAATTACTTTTACAATGAATTGCTTTATTCCGGGTAAAATTAAGTCATTAACACTTTTCCAATTTGGCCCCCTCTCAGGTTCCATAATAACAAACCCACTGTGGTCCAATTAAAATGTGTGCGGCGTAAAAGAGAATTACTTTGACGTAAAATAATTAGCTAGAAAAGAAAAATCGGTGATTATATTTGATCCGGGACGGCAAAAGAGAGGGAGAGAGAGGGAAGGGCGGCGCAAATTGCCAATCTTGTTAGGAGTTGTTAATTGGCAAGCTTACGGCTCTATTCGTATGCAATGCGGGTACTCTGTATACTTCTCTGGGTCGTCTCAAAGCCTGTTGTTTCGTTTAATATCGTAGATTGTATGCTTTATAAGACTGTCGCACAATGTGACATTGTTTAATGAAACAATTGGCCCCTAAATTTAATTATGGTGACCATTGTTGGCGTAATTTAATTTTCAACATTTTATAAAGATGTCAACTATATCGTTGGAACATAAACTAACTATACTACTTAATGCAAAAAAAAAACCGATGCAAGTCATACCCTTCGAGTGACGTCAGTTATCGACAGTGCTGCCAGCTTGTAATCAAAATATCCGAGTGAGGGAATTACACATTTTTTTTTTTCATGAAAACAAGATAAATATGCAAAAACTTCCCATAGTTTATATATTTGTTTAATGCAAAATACCTTTTCATCTTGCCAAGATCGACCAATGGTACCATTCTGAAAAATCCATGTTTCATCCAAAAAAACGAATTTGTACAAGCATGCATCTGTTTCTTTAATATATTCTTTTAAAAATACCAATCGTTTGAAAGCTACATGGGAAAGTTCCATTAGCCCTCGCCTCGGTTCATCTTTTTTCCATCCGAAACCTATTTTCTTTAAGAGACTTCTTAAAGGCTTAGGACAACGATCAAACTGTTGTCTGTCTTTTAATTTCTTACTTAAAGTTGTCAAAGTTACATGATGTTCTAAAAAAAGTTACAGCTTAAGCATAACAAATGTAAAATATTAGTTTTTGAATAATACAACATACTTGTTTCATACATTCCATAAATAGTGTCACGGATAGAACTTACATCCAATCTTGACACATTTACAATTCTCTTTAAATAAGAACGTTTCCTTTTAGGTGGCTTCAATAATTTATTTTGCTTAACTGTTGTTGAAACTGCGCTTACAGTAGACATATTCAAATTTAGGGCAGCTGCTACACGCTAAAAATTAGTAAAGTAGATATAAAAGAAAGACCTCAACACACTGTTTAAATTTACTTCTCTAACTGCTGTCAACGGTAACAATGGGTCATTATTATATGGAAAAGTGCCAATATTATTCCGATACCGAAAATCAATTCTCCAATGGAAATGTCACATTATCGTCCACTCAGTATTTTGCCTACTCTGTCCAAGGTGCTTGAAAGGGTCTTGAATGATCAGCTAAACGAATATGTTACAGTCAATCGTATACTGCCTGCAACCCAGTCCGGTTTTCGTGCTCAGCATAGTACCTCGACAGCACGACTGCATGTTTGTGATGATATATTTGGAGCTTTGGATCAAAATAGGATTACTGCTCTAGTGCTGTTGGACTATAGCAGGGTATTTGATACTCTGGATCACTTAATTCTTTCCTCCAAACTTAAATATTTTGGCTTGCATGTTACATCTCTTGACCTTATATATAATTACTTAATTGGTAGAAGGCAAAGGGACTCACTAGGTTCGGCTGTCTCAGAATGTTTGCAGACTAACAGGGAAGTAAAGTTCCGCAAGGTAGTATTTTGGGGCCCCTTTTATTTTTTGCGATTTCTCAAATTTTTTCTTAAAGTATGCTCCTTTCATCAATATGCGCATGATATGCAGGTTTGTTTATGCTTCATTTTCGCGTTCGGAAGCATTCATGTATAGGAAGGTAATTAATGCTGATTTGGCAATTATATCTGAGATATCGGGTTTTCACAGACTGGTACTGAACAGTTCGAAGTCTAAATTGTTGATTTTTGGTTCACCTTCATTAGATAACTTTGAGATACAAATTGAAGGTTCTGCCTTGGTATCTACAGTCTGTGAAAAAAATTTAGGAATATTCTTGGATACTCAACTTAGATTTGAGACCCACATATCGAAATTATTGCAAAGAGCCTATTATAAATTAAAATTACTTTACATGCATAAAGACATTTTGGCAACTGAGGTGAAGCTTCGACTTAGCGAGTCTTTAATATTGTCTCTAATTTCATATGGTGATGTTCTCTACTGGCCGGCTCTTACCCAGAGGGATAAAAATAGTTTACAAAAACTTCAAAATTCTTGCCTAAGATTTTGTTTCAGTGCTAGAAAATTTGGATGGTTGAAACTGGATGAGCGATTTTTTCTTCATTTATCTACACTTGTCCATAAAATTATAAGCAGCAGAGCCCCTGCATATCTTTGTGATAAACTGATCATAAATGCTGGTATACACGGACGAGCAACGCGCCATGGTCAAAGATTTATTATCCCTTAGCATAGAACAGCTAAATTCCAGGGTTCTTTCAGTTACAACGCTGTTAAGGTGTCTGTATAATGCTCAACCTGTCAGTGTAACGTCCCTCGCCGTAACAAGCTTTAAGAAGGCTGTAAAAAGCTTTATTTTAAATAAAAGAATTTGAGTTTTCTATACATATGCAATAGGATTGAACGTAGAATATATATTTTTTCTTCTTAAGTTCACCATCACTACCCATCACATGTTTCATATTAATTTTATAATTAAAATATTATTTTTGTATCTGAGATGATATAACTATATAGATAAGATAACTATAGGTATTTATTTAGGTTGGACGGTTAGATGGAGTAGCAGTTGCTAGATCTCGCCGTCATATTCGTTAATTTTGTATAAAAATGTATTTTCTTTTTTTTGCTTGAGTGAGCTGGCAAGCTCTAGGTTAGCAATTATTTCAAGAAGATTGAAAAGGCCATTCCACTGAACCCAAAAATGGTGGAACCTCAAGATATTCGTGTTGTTCAAAAAGAGATTTATAAGTAACTGCAAATGCTTGTCCTCTAGTTCAAGTTAGAAACTTGTGTTGAGAGTTGTCAATCCTTTAATCCAGAACTACACCTACGTCACAATTAATTATGAATAAGATAAATCAAGCGAATGATGGACAAGCACACTGCGAATAATATTCCTGTTATTCCTTGGTTTCGGTTATAAACTGGGGCCAGCAATGTTATTAATTAGTTAATTAGTGAGAAGCATTTTGACTGACAGCTCGAACGTAGATCCGAGACAAGGTTATGCACGTCCGACCGCATTTTCATAACATGTCTATTTGGCATTCCAGCGCGGTTATTCCTGAATGTGAAATGTATGGTTTCTAAACGCAATGTACTAATTTTATGGTATTGTGGATTATTGCGGTTGTATCTGAAAAACGTATCGATATCCAGAGAGGGAAATGCCAGAAGTATTGATGATATGGATTGTTACTTAAATATACAGGGCGTACTTTTAAAGTTATTGTCTTGGAAAGAACAAGCTTAAAAACATATACAGGGTTGTGATTTAATAAAGGATGAATTTAATACAAATTAAATGGGGACGGGTTCGAAAAAGGCTCGAACCCGTCGATTTTGTTTTTGGATTGCGCATATTTTGACATAAAATGTAGGTAAGTATACAGGATATCCTACAAAAGCGTGTCAGATAAAATATTTTTCCTTAAATGGAAATCCCTATATATTATTTCATTTTCGGATTCTCCGGATAATTCTAGACATTTTAACTAACCTATCTTTAACTGTTCACCAAATATTTACTTTCAAATAATAAAATAACACTTTATTGCAGCTAAATTACATTTTCTAAAATCTTAAAAATTATTTTAGCAAATGCTGGAAGTGTCCGCAATTAACAGCTCTGCAGTACCCCAGACGATCAATAAATTCCTGCTGTACCTTTTCTACGGTTTCTGGAGAAATATTCCTAATTACTTTACGAATGCTCTCTTTAAGAATATCAAGCGTGCGTGGCTTATCTTTATACACTATATTTTTAACATAACCACAAAGAAAGTAGTCCAGTGGAGTAAGGTCAGGTGACCTAGGTGGCCACTCTATTAATCTATGTCTGCTAGTGATGAAAAATAAATATCTACCCGTTACTAAGTAATAAGCCCAATACCCAACGTATCTGTTTCCTAATATTTAAAATACCCGTTACTTTTGTAAATATTTATATTCATATTTTAGAAATACTGCCGCGTATCGCGTTCGCGATATTGAGATGGTCGGCAGTCGGCATCGGCTCGCAGTGTCGGTCGTCGGAGTCGGTACAAATTTGTTTTGGTTGGTAGTTATTAATTATAAACATAATACCATAGACACATATTATACTTAGGTAGTTATTTATTTTCTTTGTTGTGTTATGTGTTACTTTTACCCTCTTATCGTGTTAAGTAATAAATGCAGAGAGAAAAGAAATGTATGAGCATTATTACCATCTAACACTTTCAGAATTAAATATCGAGCGAATATACCCGTAAGGTAGATTAGCTACGAATACCAATATCACTGTTACTCATTCTATTCTCATGTAAAAAGATACTAAAAAGTATCTAACTAATAAATTTACCCGAAAGTGAAGGTAACAGTAACAGGTATAAAGTAACGGGTACTAATATTAAAAGTAAGTACCGATAACAGATATTTAAAAGTAACGGAAGTTTATACCACTAATATCTGCCTATCCACCGGTTTGGGAGAACATTATTTAGAAATCTTCTAACAATCGCAGCATTTTGGGGCGAAGCTCCATGCTGTTGAAACCATAACGCTTGGTTTGGCTTGTCTGGATCATTTTCATCAGAATATAGTGTCGCTAGTGCTGGAATCAAGTCGTTTTCTAAAAAGTCACGATAACGTTCTCCCGTCCAAGCTTCTTCAAAGAAGTATGGTCCTATTACTTTGTTATTATTATTATTACTATACATTCACCTTTTCATAATTCTGAGAATGACTTTCCCTTAACCAGTGTGGATTTTCTGGCGCTCAGTATCTAAAATTATACCTATTTACTTCTCCATTCAAGCAAACGTTGCTTTGTCTGAAAAGCATGTCTGTTTTACTAGTCTAGGGTAATTATCAGTTCGCTCGGTCATGGTCTGGCAAAACTCGTTTCTGCGGTCTGGATCATCTTGAAATAGCTCTTGAACTAATCGAATTTTATATAGGTGCTACTTTTCCTTCTTTAAAAATTTTGTTACAGTCGAACTATGAATCGTGTTATCAAAAGCCAGCTGAGTACTTCAGAGGTTCGAATTTTCGTGTAATGTCATTAGGAACGCCTTTCAGGTTTGCCAAGATCCTTAACAGTGCTAATCTCTCTCCACTTAGCCTCAATTCTACTGATTGTAGATTAACTTACAGGTTCTCTGTTCGGATATTTATTGTTGAACATTATTCGAACTTCGTTGTGTATTCTAGTTTTCTCACCACATCCAAGCATAGTAAAATATTTTGATTCTCTGTGTCTGGGTTAAACGCATTGTAAATATTTTCGATTAACAATACAGCGACACTTTGTCAAATATTTACAAACAGAGGTGTAATATATTTTGTGGAGAGTTGAAGATAGGTTTAGGACATTATACATGAAACATATCTAGAATTTTTCGGAGAATCCGAAATTGCAATAATATAGAGGGATTTCAATTTAAGGAAAAAATATTTTTTCTGGGACATTCTGTATAACTACATTTTATATTAAAATATGCGCAACCCAAAAACAAAATCGACAGGTCCGACCGTTTTTCCGAGCACGCCCTCATTTAATCTGTATTGAATTTATGCGTTATTAAATCACAACCCTGTATACTTCCTATCAGAATTTTTTTTTTAGTAAATCCATTCCAGATTAATACATTTGAGGAATTCAAACCCAAACTATGGATGGAAAAACCCCGGAATTAAAGGTGAAGATTCCTTAAAGACATTCCATATCAGGCATAATAATCAGGATTGTATCAATACCAAAATGTATATACCCTGTTAAAAATTTTAACAAATTGCAGGTGATTAAGAAAATTGCTTTAATATAAATTAAATTCACAAACCAAGTTATATTTTTTTATGACTTAAAATATAATGCTTATTTAAATTAAACTTCAGATAGCCGCAATACGGATTTTAAATCTGGCAAAATTAACAGAGAAATTTACCTCTTACAGTTCCTTTTTTAAAAATATTTGCCTCCTAAACGCCGAAAAAACGGTCTAAGAGTCTTAACGCACAGTTAAAAGCGGTATAGCTGGCAAAAGAAACCACTTTGTCTCTGTTTTAAAAAATATTTATCTTTCGAATAACGCCCAAAAGTGTACAGGATTCGAAAACATGTATATTTGTAGCTTAACAGTCTTTCTTGTACGTTACAATAATATGTAAATTAAGTTTATTTAAACGACGGCAGTAAAAACTCCAGTATATCTAATATTTCTGGTAATTTACGATTATTACGTAAAAATAATGGCTTCCACTGTGATGGCAACGGATTAATAGACTGGACCAAAGAGTAATATAACCAATAAGAGGCGAAAGAAAGCCAGTCCGGCAAAACAAAATTTGTATGCGCATGCGCGAAGTTAGTAGTATATCAGTCAAATTTGATGTGTCATATTTTGTTATCAATCACTGTCAATCGTGTTTTGACGTAAACAAAGTGATAATTTTTGTGGTTTTCTTGTTTTATTTTTTCCATCGGTGTTTTTAGTGAGTTTTTTTTAATAATTCCAGTATTTTTTAATAATTCCAAAACTTATTATTGTTTTGTGACTTGTCGGTGGTTAAAATCTATTTGCTTAAATGTCGGAAACGAAGCTTAAAGGTGGTACATCGTGTGCTTACCGTGGGTGTCCCAACAGAACCGGCAAAGGAATTTCATTTTTCAGATTTCCGACGGATACAGGGAGGTATGTTAAGAAAGAGTTAATCTATTTATATTAAATATAAGTAGTAAGCATTTAGACAAATTGATCATTTAAAAAAATCCTTTTAAATAGACAATGAATAGAAACAAGATTACCAACCAAACCAACAATTTTGTATTAAAGCAAAGTTGGGTTTATACAACATTATTTTATCGTGTTTAACTTTGTAGTAGTTTGTTTTCTTTAATGATCTTAAAGTGAACTGAAAGTCAGCATGTTTTTTTACGTATATAGGGACTAGGCATTTGGCTATATGAATAAGATAAAATAGGGTTACACAAAACAGGCCTAAGTTTAAATACTATTTGCATTAAAAGATATTGAATATTCAATTAATTTAATCATATTTTTAGATGTAAAGCCTGGCTTGTTGCCTGTAACAGGACCGTTTTTTTTTTCGTGTAGACCGTATTCGGATATAAATTTTTATCCTATAAATGTATCCTATTTTTTACTGTGTAGCTGGTGGTATCAAGGTCACAGAATTTGGGTACATCAACATCAAAGAAGCCGACAAAGCTTTTGCCTCTTATTAGTTGGGTTACTCTTTGACTGGACCTTAATTGGTTTACCACCGACAACGTCGACAAAAGAAGGGGACACCACATCGATATAACTAGGATTCTCTCATCACCTCTCAGAAAGTGAAGTACGGTTCTTCTCCATTTTGACGGAAAAGTCGTATTGCAACACAAAAATGTGTTCTTTTCCAGGAAAATCATAACATTCTCTCACAGTTATTCTAATCAAAAAAGTAGACTTCTTTTTCTACTAGTTTATAGCAACTTTCATTCTAACATGTTTGTTCATTAGGATGTATTAAAATCTCACATAATATCTCAAAGTTCCAGTGTGTTCTCATGTTAATATATTTCTTACTCAATAAGTGCAGTAGACTCTTAAGTTAAAAGTTTTTAGAGTGCTTCAGTTGTTAAAGTGCAGCAAATAGATGGTATTTATTTATAATACTGAGTTTAATATAATCTATGCAGATATAAATGAACCAGCCTTATACTAACAGAACACGTCGGTCTGAACATCAACGAAGACAAAACAAAATATATAATGACGACAAGAACAGAACATAAAGATAGAGTTGGACAGAATGATACAATAAACCAGTATACCTTTGCTCAGGACTTTAAATACCTGGGAGTCACAATTACCTCAAATAACAACATAACACAGGAAATTAATAACAGAATTCAGAATGCTTATCGCTGCTGTTTTACTGAGGCGTGTAATGAAATCCAAAAACATATCATTGACGACAAACATAACAATCTACCATGCAATTATAAGACCCATCATGACGTATGCTTGTGAGTCCTGGACATTAACAAAGCAGAACGAAATCCGGCTTAGAATTGCGAAAAGAAAAATCTTGAGGGGTATATACGGAGCTAGGAAAGACAACACTACACAACAATACCGCTCTAGAAGAAACAGAGAACTGCAAGAGCTCTATAACCAACCAGATGTGGTCAAAATAATAAAATTGGAAAGGCTCAGGTGAGCTAAAGGTAGACGCTTGATCAAACTAGCTGGGAAGACCTAGAGCACTCTGGAGTCACAATGTTGTATTCTGACCTGAGAACCATCATTGAGGTCGATCCTGCAGACGAAATTATTATGGATCGAGCCATGGCAAATCGCGAAATCAGTCAAGACCCACCCTGGGTTGTACAGCTACAGAGATAGAGAGAGAGAGAGAGAGAGAGAGAGAGAGCCTTGAACTATGGCAAATAGTAAATAATTGTTCTTGCCAGGCTATTCTATTTAGGATACTGAACACTATTAACGCGGTTTATGTAAGACAAAGCTGTTGTGTTGTCTACACGACATAACACTCTTCTGCAAGTGGCTAATATGTTGCTTGGACTCTTGAAGTTTTTGAAAATTAATTACATTTACCATTTTTAATGATAAAAAGTAAAATAGAGACCTATGGAGAATTGAACCAAAAATAAACCCTTTAATCGGAAAAGATAAAAAGGTAATGAATGATAGAAATGGGAATATTAACAATGGCAGGATCCCGCCGCTTAATAAATGGCCCTGTATTGGTAAAACATGCATGTGAGCCATCTACTGTTCAATATTTCACGAGTTAAATGCCGCTGTTATGAGATAATGGTCATTAAAAGCCCACGTACTATTTCCTGCATAATTTGTTATTGTGTGATTCGTTTTATTTTCATTAGTATTGGGAAAGCGACCGTGATAATTTAATCGCTAAGTAGTTGTGCGTAGTTGACTCTATTCAAGGGTGCCAGCAAAGTGAACATTATTTTAAAGGTATTTTGTTAACTTTCTTTAAACTAATTTAAACTACTCGTATACCGGGTGACAACGAAATGTTCCGTTGTCGCCTGGTATATAGTCCGCCTTACGAGTCTGTTGCAACGACGGCTGAGAAGCAGGGGGGGGGGGGGGGTAAAACAGTCACTGTCGTTGCTATTATATACTAATGTTATACGAATGGATAACATTTCAAATCATTGTATGGTACATTGCAAACTAAAAATACCTCGACAGAAGCCCAAGCCTTTTTTAAAAACGTATCGAGATTTTTCAAATTTCACTTATGACGATTTTCTGGCAGACCTTGACAGCATTCAGTGGGATTATTTATTTGGTTTTGATGAGGTTGATGACATGGTTCAATTCTTTACTAGCAATGTTCTGCAATTATTTGATCGTCATGCGCCATTCAGGACGGCTAGAATAAGTAGACCCCTGGCTGACCGATAATCTTAAATTAATGATTAAGCTAAAAAATAAGGCACTCACTAAATACAAGAAATATAAAACTCAAAATGCGTGGAATGAATCTAAGACGCTAAGAAATCTTGTGAACATGTCAATTAAATCGGAAAAAAGGGCATACTTACAACATTCTTTTCGAACAGATCCAAAAAATTTTTGGCGCACGCTTAAATCCTTAAACGTCACGCAAAATAGGTCCTCTGATGTGTCGTTCGTAGATGGTGGCCATGCGGATGAATTTAACTCCGGTTCTACCTCCCTAAAACAAAAATTTTAGGGAGGTAGAACCGGAGAAAATAGAAAGAACTATTTATAAAATTAAAACACAGGCCTCTGGTCCTGATGGAATCAATTTGAGAATGATTTTGTATTTAATTCCTGCGCTTTCAAGCCATATTACTTATAATATTAATAAGTGTCTGTCCACCTGTAAATTTCCAACAATCTGGAAAAATGCAAATGTGATTCCCATTCCTAAAATTTCCAACCCAGCCCTACCGTCACATTTTAGACCCATCAGTATTCTTCCCACCATGTCCAAAATTTTAGAAAAAATAATTGCTGAACAATTTGGTAGCTTTATAAATCAAAATAACATCTTACCACCAACTCAGTCGGGTTTTAGAAGCAATCATAGTACCTACTGCACTGCTAAATGTCACTGATGATATATTTCGAGCTTGCGACCGCGGGAAAAATACATGTTTAGTTCTTTTAGAATATAGTAAAGCGTTTGACACCTTAGATCACAATTTATTAAACATTAAACTTAAACACTTTGGTGTAGGCGATAGGGCACTAGAATTTTTTAAGAATTATTTCAAGGATAGATGCCAACGTGTGGTTTTTAGGGGTGGATTTTCGCAGTACCTACCTAGTAGGAAAGGGGTCGCACAGGGTAGTAGTATTATTGGTCCAATGATGTTTTCGATCTACACGTCTGATTTTCCTAAAATGTTAAAATATTGCTCTTCTCATCAGTACGCAGACGATACTCAAATATATTACTCTTTTTATTATTCAGGAATTGACAACGCCTTTGAAAAAATCAACTCTGATTTAACTGCACTTAGTAGTATTTCAGCAATGCACGGTTTATTACTTAATGAAAATAAAACGCAGGTAATATTTTTTGGGAAGGAGAGGTTAGGGATTTGTAATGATCAGCATCGCAAGCTTAGAATAATTAACAATAATATTTTAAATCCCTTTAACAGGTGTAAAAATCTTGGACATTCTGCGTTTTGAAAACCAGGTCTCTAAGCTTCTACAGACTGGTTACGCCAAGCTTAAAGTACTTTATATTCATAAAGATATCTTTGATACTCCCATCAAACTTCAACTTACAAAATCTCTAGTTTTGTCACACCTCTCCTATTGTAATAATGTTTACGGCTGTTCAACGGCTCCAGAATTCTTGCATAAGATTCTGTTACAATATTCGCAAGTTTGACCATATATCTGACCGTTTTAACTGCTCCAATGGGTTTAATTTGGAAGAACGATACAGGATACAGCTTCTAGGTCTTGTCATTAAGATTATCACCTCACAGTAAATTTCATATCTCTTTGAAAAATTATCTAGAGGATCCGACATCCATTTGCGCAACACACGCCACCGAGATCAGTTCAGCGTTTCAAGACATAGTACAGCTTAGTTTCAGCGGTGTTTCAGCTACACCGCTAGTAAAAATTTCAATAAACTTCCTGACGTTGTCAGAAGAGCTTCCACCCAGTCCGTTTTTAAATCTAAAGTAAGGCGGTTTATTGCTCAATCAAGAGATCTAACATGGATTAACATACATAAGGTATATTATTTATTGAAATTGTTTATATAGTTTTTTAAGTTTTGTTACATATAAGTTATTTACTATTTTTTTTTATCTTTTTATTGGTTTATACAGGGTGACTCGGATCTAAATGTACATACATCACCAGGAGATAGTGGACATCTTGGGGTTCTAAATAATCTATCTTTAGTGGGTCCATCTTTCCTCGTTACTTGGATACAGAGTGTTTTATAAAGTTTGGCTCATTTTTGTTGTTGCCATAATTCTTTTAGCACCCGGTATAAAATGTTCATATTCGGTGGAAATATTTTGAGTAGCTATCGCTTCAAAATGCCGTATGAAAATTTTCTTGAAATTCAGGTCCGGACTTTAAAAACAAGACTGATTTCATTTTTTTAAATTTTTGTCAATTTTATTTTTTATTTGAAAAACACATAAAAAACTAATTCTAATGACGTACTTATCAAAATCCCCGCACTCGCCGCTCAGCCATAATAAATTGCTCTTCTTTAGATGTTGACACATAATATACAAAATAATAACTGTTTTTATAACGACAATAATACCAATAATAAGAAATAAACCAAAGTAATAAAATAGCGGCGTGTTATAATTTGAAAATTTTCAATTCAATTTGACTCCATGGCTCGGCACCTCAGAACAACAAAATATTGGGGGGCAACAAAACATATTAAGTCATTGTCAGTTGTAACCTGTCAGATTTTTGGGCATTACGAGGATATTTTCGTTAAACATCTACTTCTCGTTTAAAATGCCCCATCAATTTTCAAACCAAGAATACGCTGATATAATATTTGTATATGGATTTTGCGATGGTAATGGGCGAGCCGCTTCTCGAGAGTATGAATTAAGGTTTCCTGGAAGAAGATGTCCAAACCATCAAACATTTTCAAATGTATTTTCTTTGTTCGTGAACAAGGACATTTTCCGACACAAAATAATATTGATCAGCCTGTACGACACCCAGTTCAACAGGAAGAAGAAATTTTAAATTTGATTGAAGAAAATCCAAAAACATCCACAAGGAAAATTGCTAGACGTCTGCATATAACGCAAAAATTAACCCATTCAACAATAAAAAATGAAGGCTGATATCCTTATCATATCCAAGAGGTACAAAGGTTGGAACCAGGTGATTATGCTAACCATTTGGTTTTTTGTCAGTGGATTAGGAGGCACCAAAGAGATATTCACCGGACTTTGTGGACCGATGAAGCTCAGTTTACCAGAGATAGAGTCAACAATTCCAGAAATTGTCATCTATGGTCTCTAGAAAATCCAAATGCTATTAGGCAGTCGCACTCGCCACATAGATTTTCCATAAATGTTTGGGCAGGTATAATCAATGGTAAATTGATTGGCCCACACATCTTTGAAGAAAGATTAGATGGAAACCAATATTTACACTTTTTGGAAAACATTTTGCCAAATCTTCTCCAAAATGAGAATGTTAATTTAAGAGGAATGTATTTCCAACACGATGGAGCCCCTCCACATTATACAAGAATTGTTTCCGAACTTTTAAACAATAGATATCTCAACAGATGGATAGGTCGTGGGGGGCCCCATTCTTGGCCAGCAAGATCTCCCGACTTTAACCCGCTGGACTTCTTTTTTTGGGGGTATATGAAAAATTTAGTTTACGAGGAAGAAATTAATACACGGGACCAACGCCCAACCTTGCAACGCATTATTCATTCATTTTAGGAAATAAAAAATAGACCAGGTGTAATCAGAAGTGCTGTTTCAAATTTAAATATCAGAGGAAGAAAATGTGAAGAAGTTAATGGTGGGCATTTTGAAAATATTCTCAAATAATTAATTATGTTTTTGTTATTTTTGTTATTATTGGTATTATTGTCGTTATAAAAACAGTTATTATTTTGTATGTGTTTCAACATCTAAAGGAGAGCAATTTATTATGGCTGAGCGGCGAGTGCGGGGATTTTGATAAGTATGTCATTAGAATTAGTTTTTTATGTGTTTTTTAAATAAAAAATAAAATTGACAAAAATATGATATACAGAGTGTTGAATTTAAAATAATGAAATCAGTCTTGTTTTTAAAGTCCGGACCTGAATTTCTTTCAAAAAATTTTTATACGGCATTTTGAAGCGATAGCTACTCAAAATATTTCCACCGAATATGAACATTTTATACCGGGTGCTAAAAGAATTATGGCAAAAACAAAAATGAGCCAAACCTTATAAAACACTCTGTATCTAAGTAACGAGGAAAGATGGACCCACTAAAGATAGATTTTTTAGAACCCCCAAGATGTCCACTATCTCCTGGTGATGTATGTACATTTAGATCCGAGTCACCCTGTATAGCTAAAATTATAGCTTAATTTTTTATTTTACTAGGGGTTTGTATAAGAGCAACAATTTTGGATACCGCCCTCATATTTACTATTTTTTTTTGTAAAATTTACTAGATATTCTTAATAAAGACATATCATTATTATTATTAATATTATTATTATTATTATTATTATTGTTATTAATATTATTATTATTATGATTTTCTGACAGGTCGCGAGACCTGTCATGCACTCCCTCTACGGGGAACATTCACTCATCGCAGATATCACCGATATCAAAAGGATTGAGCTCTGTGGGGGCCCTTTCCGTTTTATTGGGCCCGTGGGGTTCTTCTTTGATTACCCATATACTTTTTGACTGTTCGGCTTGTTGAAAGTAGCACTGCTTTCTGCATATCCTTGTAGAGATCTTGAGGTACGTCTAGTGTTTTAAAGTTTTCCAAAAGCTTGTTTGGGATTACTCCTGTTGTTGAAACAATAATCGGCATGGTTTCGATGCTGTCCATATTCCACTGTGTTCTTATTTGCTCCTGGAGGTCTCGATACTTCGCTATTTTCTCAGCATGCTTCACTAGAAGGTTGTTGTTATTTGGTATAGCTACATCTATCAGAGTCGTTTTCCTGACCCTCTTGTCTACCACTACAACGTCCGGTCTGTTGTGGGCCACCGTCTGATCAGTAAGAATAGTCCGGTCCCAGTACATCTTATAGTGGTTGCTTTCTAAGATTGTCTGCGGTGTATATTTATAATATGGGATCTTCTTATTTTGGACAAGCTGTAGTTTCACCGCTAACTCCTGGTGTAGGATCTTGGCCACTGCATCATACCTCTCCTTGTATTCTGTTGCAGAAAACATCTGGCATCCTCCCGTAATGTGTTGGATCGTTTCTGCCGTTTGACATCCATATCTGCATTTGTCTGCCTGTATTATTATTATTATTATTATTATTATCTGAAATAATTAATGGCGCCACTTCATCCATCCATTGGTAATTTGCCCAAAATCTATTCTCAATGTCTATGACATGGTTACAATACTTTTCCCAGTCTTATTTCGATATGGACGCAATGCCCGTTTCAATTCATTCCTCGAATACCTTTATTATGAACTTTCCCGTAGTATTATTATGCGTTCTTTTAAAATGTTTTAATTTCGCCCGCACCATTTCTATGAGATTTAGTTCACATAGATACATGACGAATTAAAGTGTCTGCGTTACTGAAATTTTTAATATGCATCATAATTCTGATGCATGTAAATTACTCTAAAGTGATTAAGAAAGCTTAAAGAATTTAGTCAACATTGACAAATACTTCCCTAATTTGTCTATAGATAACTTTAGCTTTGATACAGGGTGTCCGGGAAAATGTGGGAAATCTCTCGGATTCAGATATATGTGCCCCTGGAGGACGCCACTGGAAATCGGTTTTTCTTGAATAACTTTCACAGTACTAAATTTAATGTGATGGGCACTAGTAAGAACTTCTTAAAATAGTGTCCTTCCAACATATTTAGCTTTCTTAGTTTAACAGGGGATGACTAAACTTTTCAACTAAATGGTTACATTTTTAATATCCTTAAAGACTTTAAAAAAATAAATCTAGGTAGCTTAAACCTTATACTAGAAAAAAGGTACTCTTGTTTATTGTCGATAAAATGAACCGCTTTCGAGGAAAAGAATGATAAACGAATTCTTGGTTTATTTTAAATAAAAAAGACCATGATTTCTATTTTGTTTCTCGTCAACAAAGTGTGATACGAAAATTATTCAAATAACAGAAAAGTTTCACTTTAAGTTGTTTAATCCGAAAAATAATAAAATTTAAAAGAACGCAGTGATGTAATAGGAGGCACCTTAAGGAAATTATTGAAAAACTGCATAAGAGGGTTTAACATGGCTCCGTGAAGGCTAACACACTCGCGGGCACGACGAATTGAGGACTGCTGTACCCGCCACAATAACCCAGCCTTGGTCCTTATCACATCACAATGAAACGTGATTCTCTGTAGAAGTTCCTTCCTAGTGCCGACCGGAGTGAAATACACCAAGTTTTCAGGTGTCCCCATAGGTAAAAATCCAACGACGTTAGGTCGGGAGTTCGAGGAGGCCAGGTAGTAGGTATTCCTCTACCTATCTAACGGTTTGGATAGAGGTTATTCAGGTGCTTCCGCACACCAGCGCTGAAATGAGGTGATGCCCCATCGTACATGAAGTACATGTTTCGCTGGGTTTCAAGTGGTAAGTGCTCTATTAAATCATCCTGAAAAGCGTTCTGGAGGAACTCCAAATAAAGTTGTCCATTCAAGCGTTCCGACAATACGAATGTTACAATAAAAAAATTCCAATAATACCTGTCCAGATATTAATTGATTGGGACTGATGTTGGTGATGCAAAACAATTATGACATGAGGATTTTGATCAGCCCATACATCTGTGTTGTATAAATTGGTGATCCATCCCATTATCGGTGAACCTTGCTTCATCCGTGAAAAGAATAATGCTAATGAAGTTTACATTATTTCGTTGCTGATCTAATAATTTTAAGGAATCATATTAAACAGGAAAGAAAAATCCAAAATTCTTCACAAATATTTAATAATTCGCTCTACGCGTTTCGGTTTTTTAAACCATTTTCAAGAGCTATCTAAAAAGTTTATTCATATAATAATCTCAGGTATAAATCAAAATAATTTGGTGTTACTTACATAATATAGACAAAACTTTACATTAAGGACACAAACAAGCCCACAATGGCGAGCACAGGTTTACTAACTATATAAAACGGGATAAACCCAAAAAACATTTAAAAATAAAACACTTAAAAAATAAAACAAAATACACCGAACCATAGCGACATCTAGATTGTACAAAGAGAGGTTCCATTATTTAAACAATCATTCACTACTTAAATTCGTTTATAATTCTCGCCGCTTCTCTATAGTGGGCGTTGACAGGATCGTTCAAACACTCAATTTGATTATTTATCTCTAATTTCGCTATTTCAATATTTTCTAAAAAATTCAACTTTAGGCCTTTATTCGCATTATGTAGCATTTTAAAGTTGTCTTTAGTATTAAAACTATGTAAATTTTCTCTTAAATGTAGGCCAAAAGCTGATCTCTTGTCATTAGGCGATTTCTGAGAGTTTAAATGTTCTTTTATTCTAACATTAAAACTACGTCCTGTCTGACCAGCATATTTAGCCGTGCAAGAGTTACAGGACAACAAATACACCCCACTCTTGTCAAGCACGTTAATTCTCTCTGAGAGTGGGTAATGTATTGAAGTCTTTAAACAACAATTTTAAAATAGCTTACAAATCGGTAAACAATTTACGTAGCTTATTCTCGAGAGTAAAGGATTCAATTAACGTGCTTGACAAGAGTGGGGTGTATTTGTTGTCCTGTAACTCTTGCACGGCTAAATATGCTGGTCAGACAGGACGTAGTTTTAATGTTAGAATAAAAGAACATTTAAACTCTCAGAAATCGCCTAATGACAAGAGATCAGCTTTTGGCCTACATTTAAGAGAAAATTTACATAGTTTTAATACTAAAGACAACTTTAAAATGCTACATAATGCGAATAAAGGCCTAAAGTTGAATTTTTTAGAAAATATTGAAATAGCGAAATTAGAGATAAATAATCAAATTGAGTTTTTGAACGATCCTGTCAACGCCCACTATAGAGAAGCGGCGAGAATTATAAACGAATTTAAGTAGTGAATGATTGTTTAA
The DNA here is from genome assembly GCA_963920685.1 of Polydrusus tereticollis. Lineage (NCBI taxonomy): Eukaryota > Metazoa > Arthropoda > Insecta > Coleoptera > Curculionidae > Polydrusus > Polydrusus tereticollis. The sequence continues at coordinate 28,536,649 of OY987331.1, read as the reverse complement.
ATAATGGAACCTCTCTTTGTACAATCTAGATGTCGCTATGGTTCGGTGTATTTTGTTTTATTTTTTAAGTGTTTTATTTTTAAATGTTTTTTGGGTTTATCCCGTTTTATATAGTTAGTAAACCTGTGCTCGCCATTGTGGGCTTGTTTGTGTCCTTAATGTAAAGTTTTGTCTATATTATGTAAGTAACACCAAATTATTTTGATTTATACCTGAGATTATTATATGAATAAACTTTTTAGATAGCTCTTGAAAATGGTTTAAGAAACCGAAACGCGTAGAGCGAATTATTAAATATTTGTGAAGAATTTTGGATTTTTCTTTCCTGTTTAATATGAGTAATCTTCACCCCGGAGATATCTATGATTCAATTTAAGGAATCAGTTCAAGTAGTTTTTGTAAATGATATGGGCGATTGGGCGTCCTTCAGGTACACATATCTCCGTAGGGTAAGAAAAAAATGTATAGGAACTTGTCATCTTACTTTTTCATGTTTTATCTGAATCCGACAGATTTACCACATTTTCCTGGACACCCTGTATAATGTACTTGTTTTACAAACAGCTAAGTAAGTTTACATATAATTATTAATTATTTTAGATCAAATAATATCATTCTAAACTCCGCCAATGCCTGTAAAATTTCTGAAAATTTATTGATGGCAAGCACCTTTCCAGAAATTCAATATTATATACGATAGAAAGAGACAAAACCAGTATCAAGGCACGGGTGATAATTTGTTGCCCCTGAATCCGCGCTGTATTAGACGTCTATTGTTAAATTTCCCAAATAAATGATTAATTAATATTTCTTAAATATTAACGCTTTTAGAATATAATCAATTATATTAAGCGATGTAAGTGGGAAATAAACGAGATATATTATGTTAGAGAGTGTATACACTATACAGGGATATATATACATCTAATTGTTTTATGTATTATATTTGAATTTTTTGGAAATTTGAACAGAGTACAGTAAAACTTCTCAATAGCGGCCACTAAAAATTTCATTACAAATTGACCGTTTGAGGGGGTGACCGTTTTTGAAGGGGAAGGAAAAAAATAAATTACATATCTACATATAACATATGTGTCATGTGAATAAAATTCAACTTCATTAATTAATAAAAGGCTAATTACAAACACATACGTTATTATGTAATATGAACTGTAAATATATAGACATAACTATTTATTTTATAACTCCTACATAATATGTATACATAATAATGTTTAAAAATGTGCACTACATACGAAAAAAAATTATGCTTTGTGAAAAAAGATTCAATGGAAGTCTGTTTCATATTTTTAATTTTAATTTTTGCTGCTTCATTTTCACATTTCATTAGGATATTTGAAATATCAATGGCCAAATTGCCATTTTCTTTGCCTAATAAAAACTTTTGTACGTCTCTTATTTTTTCACAAACTTCACTCATGCTTTTTAAAGACGAACTAAAAACCTCCTGGTTTTCTTTACTTTCACAGTCTTCATTTTCGGTAGTTTCAGATTGGCTGGTAAACTCCTGAATTATTTCCTGCATCTCCATACTGGGATTTTCCGTTGAAATGTTTGAGTCGATTTGAAGATAATTTTCCAGGTTTGGATTTCCTGGGATACCGGAAAACAACTGACTTAGTGGAATATCGTCTTCTTCTTCAAAAATCTCATTATCTTGGAGAGTTTCTATAAATCCAGCTTTTTGGAAACATTTTTTAATCGTTTTAGATGAAACATTTTTCCATGCTGCAACAATCCATACCATAGCACTTGACAAATTTATGGTATTTTCTGCTTTTTCAAACGCATCCTCGGTGGCGGTGTTAGTAAAAGTTAAAAGTCTTTTTATCAAATATTTTCTGTATATCATTTTAAAATTTTGTATGATGCCTTGATCTAATGGCTGGCAGTAAGATGTAGTGTTTGGAGGCAGAAAAACAATTCGAACATTTTCCAGTTGTATTTTCGGGTGAGAACTTGTGTTATCCAAAAATAAAAGTACTTTTCTTCTTTGTTTTTTCATTTTGGTGTCAAATTTTTTTAGCCAGGAAATCATTATCTCTGTTGTCATCCAAACTTTTTTATTGGAGACCCATTCTAATGGTAATTTGTCTATATGTGCTCCTTTGAAACATCGCGGATTTTTCCTATAACTAATGGGGTCTCCTTCTCACCATCCATGCTACTGCAAAAAAGAATTGTCACTCGTTGCTTAGCTGATTTTCTTCCAGCACATTTGTCATTCTTTAAGGCAAAAGTTTTGTTTGGCATTGCGAGATAATAAAGGCCTGTTTCGTCTGCATTAAAAATATCTTTATCATCATAATCCTTGATAATTAATTTTAACTTAGTGAACCAATCTTGAACACTCACTTCATCCACATCAGCAGTCTCACCAGAAATTGTTTTAAAATTGATGTCATGTCTTTTGCAGAATCTATCTAACCAGCCATTTGATGCCTTAAAATCATAATTTTTCAAATTTTCTGACACTTCCAGAGCTTTTTCCTTTAGTAGTGGTTCGGATATTGGAATGTTTTTGTTTCTTGCTTTGCAAAACCATTCATAAACCATTTGGTCAATCGTAAGTCCGTCTGTTTTTGGAAACTTCCGTTTTTGATCTGCATTAACTCCTCCTTCTTCATAAAGTTTTTTCAGTTCAATTTTACTTTTTAGAATATCATTTACTTGCGTTCTTCCAACACCAAACTTTTCCGCTATCTTTCAAGCACTGATACCATATTTTTCACTATCCGCGATGATTTCGAACTTTTGTTTAAAAGATAAACGTTTACGTTTCAGAGACATGATCGACTATTGTGTTGTTAAAATGCAACTGAATAAAATTTTACCTTTTATGAAAACATCTTAAGATTTAACAAATTATATTTGTACGTACTTAAAAACCCATTTACATAATTAGGTTTTATCATTCTCCGGTATTTCCAATAGTACCAGTAATAAAGTACCGGCTGGGTGCAAACATTCCCAGAAGGGTCGAGACGACCGCAATTAAGGGTAAAAATTCAAGGTAATTTTCTTAAAAGTTACGGATTCATGTGACCGTGGCCGTTTTAGAAGTGTTTCGGTATTCGAGGGGTCTTTTATTATTAAAAATGCTATAAGATTTATTTTAAGAAGCCAAAACTGACCGTTCAGAGGGGTGACCGTTTTTAACGGGTGGCCGAAATGAGAAGTTTTACTGTATTAAAGTAACAATGTTTATTTTTTGGATCACATCCCTAAATTTCTTTTGTAGCCGTAGACGCATGCACTGGACTATACTTTACCGTGACTTTGGTTCATTTCTCATTAAAAAAAACTGTTCTTCTTTTTTAATAAAGTTGACATGCCATCATGTCATAAGCATAGAAAATATAATTGCACAAACTGCATCTGATTGTCGCCAGTTAAACAAAAATACTTTTTTGATTTAAGAAATTATCATAACTTTTCAGTAAAAAAAAACTTAAAGTGCACCCGATTTACTGTTAAATTAGGCACCATTATAACACGAGACACGCTATATCGACTTTCTATTTGTTACCTGCAACAGCAAACAAGGGCCAAGAACAAACAAGAATATATTTCCGCATAATGCTTAATGCCTCACGGTCAATTTGCATATTATTCGAGTCTTGGTCAGTCTCGTGCACAACACAGCGTTGCTTTTAATTGTTCCCATTTCTGCCCCCCTCGCTACACCCCCTTTCCTTGTTTGGCGACAATCTGCTCGACCGGAAACCAAGCCGTTCTTTGTTGGACACGCAAGCTTGACCTTATCAACTTATAACACGTATTAGTCTGGTTAAGAAACAGACAAAAACAAAAGGTTGTTGCGAAATTCTTATAATTTTATGAAACTTTGATTATCTGATTGAAATGCCCAACAATAAACAAATTTTGTTTGATTTACACGAAAATTAACATGATTTAACCGATACGTTTTTAGGCACTTAAAGTTGCCATATAAAATATTGTTTATATACACGTACGACAGAATCGAATCTAGAAAGCCCATTTGCATTTGTTTGTAAATAAAACTAACATTTATGTGGGTGTATTTAATAAAAAAGGGAAATCGCCTTGCCTTATTAAGAACAATGACAATAACACACTTTTCTCTATCTGATTTGTGCTTTAAACTTATTACTTATTAACTTCTTTGCATGGAAATGCAGTACCTAAATATCTATTTGTCCTACGTATATATCAATACGTTTCCCATGTTATGTATAACTGCAATTAATGATTTACCTAGTTGAGACTACTGGCTAATCTTATAAGATGTGTTCTGCTATTGCGGATTTCAATGTCAGAATATCAAAAATATGGGGCCTTTTGTAATAGTATAGCGTTACACTAAATATGTCATGTCTTACAGCTGCATGTGACAACAACCCGCACGATATGCATTTTCAAAGTAAAATTACTTCTACCAGCTTAAGGGGCTACACACATGAAAACTGTTCATAAATATTAAAATATTATTTTTTATAATCCATAATATTATATGCCAGGTTTCGCGACTCGCTAAAATTCAGTTCATATCAGTTTTTAGATAGATTTGAAGCTATAATGCATTTTTGTTTATTAATATCATCATACATAACTTTATGACACTCACTTATTTAAATTGTTAACAATTTTGTGTGGTATGATTCACAATTTATCATTACTACCATAACAGAAGGTAACAAAAAAGCAGAGTAAGAATTTCGGAGAAATAGATATAGCAAAACACTTTTTCTGTGTCTACAGGATCTGATCAAAATAATGTTGTTACCTCTGATTTTTATTTAACCACAAATAGTATTATCACAGAAGGTTTCATTTCCAAAAAAGCACTATAACGATGCTTTACTAAAAATAGAACCTTTTAAGCAATTGTATTGTGTTGTATTACATATAATGGGGTCATTAGCCCTTCGTCTCATTGACCTAAAGGAATCTATTGTGGACCCCTTGCTTTGCATAGTTATAATTTTTACGTAGGGCGAATTTACATTACTTATATCTTTACATAAGTATGAATTGGTACAAGTAGAGGTTAGGGATATACTTATACCACCTTCTTTTTTTTAATATTTATTTATAAAGCCTACAGCGGTCGAATGCAAAAAATATAACAACAAACAAGGGGTTTACCCTACGGAGCTTTGTAGTCACAATTATAGGTAGGACACAATATGCTTACACATTAACTTATAGTTATATTATAAAATCATATAAAAAAAAATAAAAACAGTAACTACACACACAGAAATGGAATGCAGGATGTCGTGAGAGGTATCAACCTTGATGAAATTAGAAAAAAAAATTGACAGTTAACAAACCACTAAATGGAAGGGAATTGAAGAGAACTTAAGAAATAATTATCGAAATTATGGCTGTAAAATCTTTAAAGGGCTATAATTGCGGTAAGGAGTGCTACTCTGTTCATTCAGGTTTTGAGCGGATTAAGATTCGGAGAGGGCAATCTCCAAGTTTCCCAAAATGTCCAATCTATTTCCTTTATTGAGATTATGTAATACTTAAAAGTTAGATTGGATGTCAAATTGGTGCTTGGACACTTTGGGATGGGTTCCAAAAATCGATTTGTGGTCGAGTGGGAGTCGACTTCAGCGCAAGTGTACCTTAATCCTCGTGCGAAAGGATTGACCTGTTTGTCCCAAATATTCCGCAAGACAGGAATCGCAGGAAAGCAGAAAGACTCCACTTTTCTATAAGCTTGTTAAACGTCTCATCCTTGTACAGTTTCATCTGTATAGAAGATTGCATACTTACATACATGACTAACTAACCTGAACTAATAAACTAAAGAAGAAATAATGCACATTTAAATCTAAGTAGTTATTGTTAATTTGTTAAAGTTTTTGGACAATGTTAACGTTTTCAACCTAAGCATGAAGCTACTCCACTCAAAGTCAATCATACAAAGTTACAATTTTAACTTGCATGATGGATCAACCTAGATATTCTAACAATTACTTATTTTAAGCTATCAAAACTTATTGTTTCTTCTTCACTTTTAAAATTCAAACTGGCAGGAATTCGCTTACTGTCTAGATGTTAATGACCTTAATGACCTTAAACTACTGTAGGCAACATTTTCTTAATGATTATTGAAAAACTGTTCATCAATCCTTGTTTAAGACAAGTATTTTTTATAATACTACTGCGCTGTTAAGAGTTCTCAAAAGCACAAAATTGTTTAACTAAATATAGTCCATATCCGACAATAGTAAGTGTTCGAATGAGACCAAGACGATAACCAGTCTTATTGTTGATCTTGTTTATGTAATTTTCCATTCGAAATAAAAATAATAACAAAGTCATTCGTCATGTCCTGTGCCGTCTTCTTCAAAGAGAAAAAGTCAGATTCTTCTAAAGTGTCTAAAGAAGTCTTCTAAAGATGATAATCAAGAAAATCAGTGAAATAATGTGAAGTTCTAGAACTACGCAAAAAATGTTCTCCAGCCTTGCTGATTAAGTCTTGCTTACGGGTTTTCCTTACTTAGTCTACATTTCTAGGTCTTGGCCTCGACCCTGCAAATTGTGCAAGACCAATCCCAATATTGCAAGGTCAAGACTGATTTCGCTTATCGCTTACGATAAAAAGCAATTATTTCTAAAACAAAAATCATTTAGTTTTTTATTGTCGTCTAAATCGATTCATTTAAAGGGTTGATTTATCTTTATTAATGAAAAAGCCCTGGCTAAACAAATGATTAAATCGGGCATGATATTGGCCGTTTGCGACAGTCGTTCCAGACATGCAGAGCCATTCCGGAGGTAACCAGATAATGTGTGCGGCTGGAACTAATGACCGGAGAGTCCGGTGATTTATCCGGGGCCGCAGATTCCGGTATCTCTGTTTATAGCCGGCGCGCCGCTACAGCGACACACTTTGATATATTCGAGGGCCTTATTAGCTCTAATTCCGTGCTAACTCAATTACAACTGCTACCCCAGGTATAATTTATGCCGCAACTATCTCAATAAACACTACATCGTAACCCTTTCTTTGTGCTTTGTCTTTGATTTATTAGACTCATCGATTCCAATTATTCGATTAAGATTATGAACGATTACCTTAGCTTGCTACCTATTTTAAACACAGTTATATTCATTAAAGATGGGTATACTAAACTCGGTACACTGTAAATCGGTCTTGATTCATTTTGACTTTTCAAAAAAAATATATGGTTGGCAAGCCCATCACTGCCAGAATTTATAAAATGCCTCGTCATTTAACAGAAATTAAAAAGGTCATAGTAGCTAGCTAATCGGGAACTAGCAAGTCTTTATGAAGAAGGTGAAAACACAATTTTAAGAGGTAAGGAACGTTGGGATCATTAGGGGCCTTTAAGAAGAAAAGTCTGCAATGGAAGTGCTACAGCTGCTGTTGAATGGTTTCACATCAGAGACATCCTAATAGACGCGTATTTATCAGAGTTTTCAACAAATTGTGCGAGACCGGCAAGCTTCCCAGTACTAACATAACATTTGAACGAGCTACTTGATAAGTTTTAGAAGAAGTAGAAAATATTCCTGAATTTAATAGAAGAAGATGCAACGACCAGCTCACGAAGAATTGATACTCAATTGGGGATTTCACAAAAAAGAGTAATAAAGACACTCCACGAGCACGGCTTATATCCATACCATGTACAGAAAGTACAGCACCCAAATTGTGGTGTCATATGTTCGATAGTTATTTAATTGGCTTTTTCATTTTGAAGGATCGCCTCATAGGAGACAACTACTAGAGGATGTTCCTGTAAACATTAGAATACAAATGTACTATTATCAAGGGTTTGCTTTTTCTTTCTGCCAGAACCATCCTCAGACGCGTTTCCTTGTTCCCTGTATTACAACTCGTCAGTGAGGCTATAGGTTCTGACAAAAGGAAAAGACATGGGTGTCTGTTTTAAAACAGAAAAAGCGGGATTAAACAAAGAATAAAGCCAGATGGCTCCATCTCGTGGTGCTGATAAAGAACACCAATTCTTAAGCATACCTGCGCCCTCTGACATGGACCACAAATATTAGAGGATCTCCTGCAAAGACAGCACGTCACAATTGCAGGAGTCCTCGCTAGGCAGCGCTATGCCCGAGCTAGGCGTCATGTCGGTTTAGTAACCGAAAAACTTAACAAAATATCGAGGGTTTGCTTTTTCCTTCTGCCAGAACCATCCCCAGACGCGTTTTGCTGTATTACAGCTCGTCAGTGAGGCTATAGATTCAAACAGTTTATGAGGCTGATTTATAAATGAAGTGTATATAGTAAAAGTGAACACTCGGGATGCACTAATTCGACGTATTAGACATACTGCAACCAATATAAAAAAAGAAAGACATGAAGCAATCAGGAGAACCAACAGACGCTCTTCGTACACGAAGCAAAAAGTGTTTAGAGGTCAATGGCGGTTCTTTTTGAACATTTATTGACACGCTAACCGCCGCATGCCATTTTTGGTGAATTACAGTATAGAAACGGTGACTTTTTCAGAAATATGGAAAATTTCTTGCGTAATCCTGTTGCCTAGTGAGCTAAAGGATTTGCTTCCGGTAAGCATCTTACCAACCCTATCTAAAATAATCGAAAGGCAACTTACTAGCATAAGATTTAAAATAGGAGTTAAAGAAGTCATAAAACTTTTTATCTAGTTTATGCTTGTAATTGTGATTGATTTATATAATACCCTAATAGGGTTCAACCTACAGTACAGAATGTTTTTATCTTTTTTTTTGCTAAATGATGGATAGATAAAAAATGTCTATATTTTATTAGGTTAAGTAAAGAAGCCTTCGCCTTTTGTAATTAATGTTAAAAAATTACAATAAAGACTTTATTTATTTATTTATTTAATATTCTTACTGCATACTTTTGTAACAAAAATATCTTAGCGAGCTCAACTAACCTTAACAAAAAAAAATGTACATAATTACACTTATTGCTAATAGTCTATTGAAAGTAAATCCCCTTTAAAACGAAGTAATTACCTTAAATGACCATCTTTTTTGCATCTACCCTTGCAGTGCTAATTAAACTTATTGGATACTTTCTCCCCTTTAATATCGACGGTGATATTGTAAAATTCAGGGGATTCTTTTTGCCGATCCTAATTAAAGGAAGCCTAATGAGCTGCCTAATCGCGTCTTGCTATAATCCTTAGGCTTTTAAAAGGATCCAGTCACTGTCATTGGAGAAAATTTATTCGGTACTTATAGTGAATTATAATTTTATTTATTACTGATAAATTCAATTCTTGGACTAACTTAAGGGAGAAAAGCAATCACAAATTGGTTCTTAATTTTATTCTAACACTCTATTACAACTAGGTGCGTCGACTTATCGAGTAGATGATGTTATTATTAGCTTAATGTTGCAAGAATATCTCTCTCAGTTATTGTCAATAAGCTTTCACATTCCGGTTATTTACTAGTTTGTCTTTAAACAATATATGTGATTGATAGGCTGCTATCCACCACTGCTTAGTATTGATAACAGTATTCGTTTATGACTTATTAATTATGGCCACAACGTAACTATGCCAATATATCTTACAATCCAAATTGGTTAATAAATTAATTGATAAAGCAAATGGAATTAAGGGTCCTGCCATTTACTATAGTACAAAATGAAAAATAAGTCACGCATAATGCCTGTAACTTTTGAATTACCTTGTACGCGAAATAGTGACCTTTATGAAAGTTGTTCAGTAAATTATTCCCCACATTTCTACCTGCATCAATTTTTTTTGTCATTTCTGGTTGGTTGCCATAAAGACTAACTTATTTTTTTTAAATGGACCATCTTGCATATGATTGCATGTTTGGATTCTATTGGGAAAACTCTGAATTTTTTGTATTTCAAATTTTCACCTGTCTGCAAGCATTTCCGAGGTAATGACAGCTCAAAAATGAAAAGCTTCCTAATTATGATTATTCCTACCTAATACCCACCAGTAATATGTATTGTAAAACTAAAAAAAAAAATTAAACAAAAAATGGAAATATTGGAAATGTCTAGGTATAAATAAAATACTTACAAATAGACTCTACGCTCTACTTAAATATTTGATTAGGAAGATAATTTTACAAACACTATTTTCTGGCTTTTTGTGTTGCGAAACCTGATATATATTTATCAAAAGAAATGGATTCTGCAATAAGCCTTTCTATATGGATAATATGGCAGTATTAGATAATCTTTCTTGGGATATGGACGATCTTAAATAATTTTTTATAAGTTTCAATTTTGAAAAAGATCTTTCACAAGAAGCATTGGTGGCGGGAATTGTAAGAAAAACTTGTAATGTTGTAGCAAAATTGGGATACTTTGCCAGTAGCTCAAACTTATGTAGGTTTTGGTACATTTCCAATGCAGATTGACACTGGAAATCAAAAGGTTCTTGCGCTTGAAATTTAAAACTTTCTGCTTCCTGAATAAATTTGTTACAATTGAAGTCGTTTGGATATTTGGCGCACCAATCTTTAATGAATTTTTCAGTATCAGAAAGACTCATTTTGGAAAGAATTGCTCCATTAAGGAAACTGAAATCACTGCAAATCTCATGTAAACCTTTATATCTGTTACTTAACTGCGTTATTATTAAATCGATGACTTGAAATAATAGTTGTTTTTGTTTTGTTTTTGCGTCTAAATAAAAATCATTAGCAAACTCACCGCTCTTTTTTTTTTTCTCTTTCGAACTTCCGTGCATTCAGTTGAAATATTGCAATTTTGACAAATCTGCAGAGCATTTTTTTTCAGATTTTCCAAAAACACCATCTCTATTTGCTTTGATTTCTTCCAATAACCCTTTAATGTATTTGCATGCTGTATCTAATGTTAACTCCTTTTTCTAAAGAAAGAGATTTACTTTATTAATTTTATCTAATAAAGACGACCAAAAAACTAAAAGAATAACAAAGTCGAAATTTTTAAGATTTTTTTGAAAATTTTTTGCCCCAATTACTGTTTAACAAGAATATATTGAAACATCAGTCATCTCTTCTAAAATATCCAAAACCAATTTAAATTGAGTGATAAGTGCGTTCCACGCTAATGCTTTGGATGACCACCTTGTAGCATTTTAAATTAATATTTATTGTATTTCTTAATTTACTCCAGCGTACCGTGGAATGCGCAAAAAAATTAAATAAATTTTGAATAATTCCAAAAAAGGTTAATATTTCGGGACTAACTGAAGCACTGTGTAATGCCACTAAATTTAATCTATGTGCAGAGCATGGGACAAATCTTGCAGTAGGATTTTCTTGCAATATCCTATCTTCTATGCCTTTATGTTGACCTGCCATCTGCCTTCTATTCTAATAGAAGTTTTTATATTTTGGCCAGATGGATCTATTCTAATAAACATTTTCATATTTATAATTATTTACAATAATTTTATTTATGACTTTTGCGCCCATAGGTATGGGCTTACTCTGCCTATACCTAGTTACGGCCCTGAAAACATTGGCAGGTATTTAATTCAAAATAGAAAAACTAGGTTTCCCGCCATTCAAAGATCTTATATTGCATTTAAGCGACTAGAAGATTGAGGACGCAGTAGGTACCGAAAACCTTCGAAATAAGAAGAAAGTTCGAAGACAAACAGAACCAATGACGATATGGCCGCTCTGTTTCAAGAGGATGCGTCCACATGTCGCGTAGGTGATGTTTTACTCGCTTTATGTTGCAAGGCTATTTCTGCCAATAACCTTTTACATCCGGATCTGATATTTATAATATAAATAAAACAAAGCAGTCCTCCTCCACAGTTTAATAAAAATGATGATAGATGAAAAGGCTCCCTACATGTTTCGAGCTCTTAAGCACTCATCATCAGGGGATACTATAAAGGAAAGTACAAAGTTAAAACGACCAATGAATAAAAAAGAAAATTTTTAAGGACTTACCTAACATCGAGTTTTGTAGAAAAAGCGTTGTCTCAAATTAATGAGTACAACTCATAGTAACTTGAAAGTTAAAGACTTGGTATGTGAGATGTTTAATTGTCTTAAGAAATAAATTAAGTTCTGGTTAAATGTGAGATTAAGATCTGAGAAGAAACATTGTGAGTGGATAATGGAAAAGTTTAAAATTTATGAAAGAGAAGAATTTTTTTTTTTAATTATAGCTGTGCGTTTAGAATTAAATTTGGTTAAAAGATTAATGGATAAATTGATTGTTTCATTTGACGAAAGTTCGTTATTTAGTTAGCTAATGTGGTAGTATGGAGCTATGCCCCATATTTTGGAGAAGTTGTACAGGGTAATCATTTTTATAATCATGATTATTTAATTGTTTAAAAAAAAATTATGTTTTAGAAAATTTTTAGAATTTTTAGTAATTTAAAGAGTACAACCTGTTCTCAGACACTACAGCGGAACTGTCGCAACGTGAAGGCTGAAGTGAGGTTACTTTGAAAAGAGAAATGACTTAAACGACATATAACCAAGTTCAATTATAAGAAATATTAAAATATTAAAATACAAAATGATTGTTGAAATGAAGGTGTAGGATTTAACTGGCTTGATGTTAAGTTTACAAAATCAATACAGGATCGATCAATCAATAGTATTTGTCATCACTGGACGTATACAGTACTTAAAGCTGGATTTATAAACTCGATTATTTACCTCATCCATTATAAAAGCGGGTTGATTTTCACCTGATTATTCAGCGATTATCTCCCGCTCTCCGGTGAAAATCACCCTTGTCAAAAGTGAAAATCTCACCCGTCAGAAATCCAGCGATAATCTCCCGCTCTCCGGTGAAAATCACCCTTGTCAAAAGTGAAAATCTCACCCGTCAGAAATCGTTAGTTTTTTATTTGGTAAATAATCTTCAAAATACATTTCGGGATTGGGAAATAATCAGAAAATCATTCTCAGATTCGCAGAAATCGCTCTCGGGCAAGCCCTCGAGCAATTTCCACGGCAAAAAATCTTCGGAATGATTTTCGATAATTTCCCTATCCCTTAATATATTACTACAGAAAAGTTGGTGAGGTTGAAGTTATGATCAAGTTTGTGAGGTTAGATATTCCGAACTCCAAGCACAAAAATTGGTTATCTCGAACTACCCGGGAAGCTTTCGAACCTTACATGAGCTTTACATCAACAACATGAACGAGTGTATAAATGGAACTGAGTGTTCCTTTTAGGTTAAATTGAACTCCTATTTCCAACACCAACTGAACCTCAACCTCGCCAACTTTTCGAGTTTATAAATCCAGCTTTAGAATTGGCAGAAAATAAACATATGTCAACAAATTAAATGATCCAATTGTATGGTTATGTTATGTTGGAAGGGGTTGTAAATGTCTCTTGGGGGGCCGATGAAGCGCTGTATTGAACTAAAAATACACTTTTCAGGGATGGTGATAACACTAAACTTAACTGTCACAGTAACTATGGGAATATTATGGATTTTTAAATTAATTCAACAGAATATTGGAGAAATATGAATTTATTTGGTCATTTACACAATCTATGTTTGGGTTTTTGATTATTTTCTTTATTTCCATTATTTCAAGAAGGTCTACTTTTGTTACAGAAATGAATAAATTTAGTGTTTGTATCTGGATTAAAGTTATGTTTATTTGTAGATACATGCCTAGAAAAGTTGGACTTGATTTTAGAAGTAGATAAGTTATGATTAGAATCTCTTACTATCTCTTTACAGTGATCATTTATGCGGATTTTGAATTTCCTCCCTGTTTGTCCCACGTAAGAAGTATTTATAAGTTGTTTTTAAACAGTGTCTGTGATTGAGAGGCTGCTATCCATTCATGCCTTCCATTGGTAACGGTTTTTGTGTACGATCAGCCACAGCACTGCAGAAAAAATCCTTTATGTCGCATTGCGGCCTGTGAGTGTTCACGTTGGACTTAAATCTTTGCAAATTATAAATCTCACTTATCGTCACATTTAACAGACAGTCACACGGTCTGACAGGACGTAAACAGACATAATTTATCGAAAAACAGATAACAACTTGTAATATACGATGCGAAAGAGACAAAACGCGGCAGCAAGTAATATATTCATTTCAAAAGTCATATTTCGGCGGTCGCGGGCGCCTTCCTGCGCCCCAAAAACAAGAGCGGTGCCTGGAGCATCACGAGATGCGAGAGTAATCTGACGAGAAGTCTGTTAATGTTTCCCTCGGCGGTCGTTACGCGGTGCTCTTATCGTCTACTAAGCCACTGATTGCTTCATTTCAGACAATTGCCTGTTTATATTCAAAGGACCGCAACCGCGATACTTATGTGCCGATAACACGCCGCTTTCCTCTTCCTTTTCGGATGGGCATTTGTATCATTTTGTATCATTTTATTATGATTTTTGGTACGAACTGGGATTTGCATGATTCTGTTTAAATGACTCATCAAACGGTTTTACACTATCTTGTTATTTTGTTCCATTTCCTATTATGTTGTCGACCTTTTGCTGGACACTATACAGGGTGCGTCAATAAGATGTTCTTCGATAGCAAACAAATTACAAGGGGCACAAAAAAACTTATAGCGTTTACTAACAGAGACAACGTAAAAATGATTCACAGCAGTGGCGACTCGTGAACTGTACTAGTGGGTGTGCACAGATATAAAACAATAACACCACAGACGAAAATTTTTTGGACCATGCTCAAATCGAACATTCTTTTAAAATTTCATTCCTACCTAAAGAACGATATAGTTCTTGCAAAACAATTTCCGATGAGCGTCATGAATCAGCTGTAAATCCGTAAGAAAACACGAGGAAATTAAATGTGGGCAAAATATAATAAAAATTCATGCGATATTAAATGTAGTACAAGCTTAAAGTGTTCTTCTTTGATAAGAACCCATTTAAAGCAAATATTTTGTTAATTTAAGTTTGTAAAACCTAATATAATGTCAATTTTATTGGCCGACAGTTGGCAATAGAACTGTCAACGGTGCAGTGGCGCCAGCTCGTTGGTTAGCCTGTTTTGACGTCTTGCTTACGTTTCGTGAAAAACTAACCTTAATTGTTCTGTAGTTTCGCGTGTTTTTGTGCATCTATTTTTTAACAAAAACTCCAGATCTTTTCATATATAGCATTAAAAAGTGCACATACATACAGTGTGGCCCAAATTGGGCCTACATGTATGGGGATCTTGGAAACTATAGAAGATAGAGAAACGGTAAAATGGGGAAAGTTTTTGACAATTATATTTCTAACTGAAAACCGTTTAGTACGCGGCCCTATCTTTTTTGGTTTTTGAAATATGTTGAAAATACCAAAAAGATGTATTTTCGAAAATATGCTGTAGATTTCTTATTATTCACTATTTTGGCAATCTGTAAAAACATTTTTAAAGCAACTTTTTAAGTAGATTTCAGTTCTGCAATTTAATTTTAAACACGACGTTTCAGTTATTTTATACCATCATCAGGTTCATTTTTTCTTACGGGCGCCATATTGTATTTTATACTTAAAAGGTAGCTTATGACGTCCGCTTTTCAACGATGTATTATTTGTTGGAAAATAAATGAAATTGACTTGAATAATAAAGAAAATGAATTTTCGCAACACGTCAAATTTGACAACTGCACTATAACTCCCTAAATTGAATACCAATTAAAAGGTTTACGTTTTGTAGTATTCACAAAACACTGCTTGCATTGTTTCAATCAACAATATTACAATAACCTATGAATCAAAAATAAAATCCAGTAGCCTATGACCAACCACTACCGTTTGAAAATGTAACAAAAATATTACTTGACAGAACGAGTAAAAGTATAATAGTTTTTATTATTATTATCTAATAATAACGATTTATTTGTGTATTCTAAATTTAAAAGAAAATGGCATTGCGTTTTTCTCACGAAGAAAAATTTGATTTGCTAGAATGTTACATTCATTGCAACAGAAATGCAAACCTTGCATTAGAAAGGTATTTTGAAAATTTTCCTGAAAGACCGCAGCCAAGTGTCAAACTTTTTCCAAAAATTGTTATGAACCTGAGAAACCATGGAAGTTTTGAAAACCCGCGGCCCAAGAGTTACGAAAAAGCAGGTAATAACGAGCGTGACGAAAATGTCAGAGCCTATTTTAATGCCGCTCCGACATCATCTACAAGAGCGTCGGCAAGAGACTTACCAACCCCGCGAAGTACCATACAAAGAGTCCTTAAGGAAAATAAATATCGACCATACAAGCCAACTATAGTTCAAGGTTTACGAGAAACGGATTATCCAAGAAGAATGCAGTTTTCAAATTGGTATGTGAACCAATGTGAACAAAATCATGATTTCAGTCGTCTTGTAATTTGGACCGATGAATCACATTTTACCAACTGCGGGGTATTTAATAGACATAACCATCATTTTTGGGCAACAGAAAACCCTCACCAATTGGCTCAACGAAGACTGCAAACCCTATTTGGTTTTAATGTATGGTGTGGTATGTATGGTAAGTAATGTCACCTAGCTTGTTAAATACATAGCAGGTATTAAGTAACCCAGCTTTACTTTACTCCTTACATTTTAGACAACAGACTTATAGGACCATTCTTTTATAATCATACGTTGAATGGCCAAAGATACTTGGAGCTGTTAGAAGATCAAATATTACCGGCAATTAGAGCAAAAGTTCCTCAAGATCAATTGAATAATATTTGGTTTCAACAAGACGGTTGTCCCGCACATAATGTTCGGGAAGTTCAAACTCTCTTAAGACAGATATTTGATGACAAATTAATTTCAAACGGCGGACCAGTTAATTGGCCTGCTAGATGCCCTGATATAACTCCTCTCGATTTTTATTTATGGGGTTATGTAAAAAATGAAGTATATGAGTTTGAACCCCCGGAATCTGTACAAGAATTAGAAGAGAGAGTGAGGAATGTGTTTACGAGCATAAATGGCAACACGCTTCGCAGGGTCATCAATACTGTGTTAAAAAAGTGTCAAAAATGTATTAATAAAAACGGCCAACATTTCGAATAAGTATAGTAAGTTAGATATTTTTTCTTATTTTCTTTTCAAAACAATAATTATTATTCATTGCGTTTTTAGTTTTCTTTATTTGAAATGTTAATATGAGATTTTTAACCATAAGGAAAAAATAAAATAATGTATTATAATATTATGATATTTTAAACAAATTTAACCCTGCCTAATGTGTTCTTCTCAAATTTGACGTGTTGCGAAAATTAATTTTATTTATTTTTCAAGTCAATTTCATTTATTTTCCAACAAATAATACATCGTTGAAAAGCGGACGTCATAAGCTACCTTTAAGGTATAAAATACAATATGGCGCCCATAAGAAAAAATGAACCTGATGATGGTATAAAATAACTGAAACGTCGTGTTCAAAATTAAATTGCAGAACTGAAATGTACTTAAAAAGTTGCTTTAAAAATCTTTTTACAGATTGCCAAAATAGTGAATAATAAGAAATCTACAACATATTTTCGAAAATACATCTTTTTGGTTTTTTCAACATATTTCAAAAACCAAAAAAGATAGGGCCGCGTACTAAAGGGGTTTCAGTTAAAAATATAATTGTCAAAAACTTTCCCCATTTAACCGTTTCTCTATCTTCTATAGTTTCCAAGATCCCCATACATGTAGGCCCAATTTGGGCCACACTGTATATCTGTCGATTACGTTGTGTACTATTTGTGAAAAATGCCGAAGCATTTAAATAGCCGGTGCAAACAGCTAATAGCTTCTCTAATAAACTATTTTCAGGAAGAACTTAAGAACAATTGCCCATTGTTGCCCTTGACAGCAGTTAGAGAAGTAACTTTACCTACGTTTTTAGCGTGTAGCAGCTGCCCTAAATTTGAAAATCTCCACTGTAAGCTCAGTTTCAACAGCAGTTAAGGAAAGTAAATTATTAGAATCACCTAAGAAGAAACGTTCTCATTTCAAGGGGTTTAAGCTCGTATGTTAAACTGATGAATATTAAAATAAGTAAACAAATACGAATTTATTTCTGTTGTTTACAAAATTAACAAAGTGAGAACATAGAGAAAGGAAACTTAAAATTATAGAAATTTCTGAAATTGGCCACCAATTATGCTTCAAGCATAAATTCATATGTTTCTGCACATTTTCGAAAGCGTTGAGCAGCAACTCTGGAGAAATGTGACCACATTCTTGGATAATCCTTATATATTCTAAATTTTCTGCTGGTGTTTTAAAAATATTGTTCCTCAAATGAGGAAAAATGAAGTAATCCATAACCGTCAAACTAGGTGATATGGGTGGGAATTCAATATCTGTTCGAAAATTGATCAATCTGTCTAGTTAATAGTTTCGGCAGATGTATAGGCGGTGGCAACGTAGTTCATCGTCAAATAATTGCTCCACAAATGGCTTCAAAATATTGTTCCTATGCCGCTGTACTGTAACTATGTCATGGAAAAAAAGAGGACCAACATCCCCGCATGCGTGCATTCTGAGAATTACCATAAACAATGAGGTTTCTAATAAATTTTAAGAAAAAGCACTGACAGTAATTCCTGCGTCTTTAAAAATCTGCGGCTATTATTTTTTGGAATACCTACTTGCACTTTTTTTTTTGTATATTTATTTACATACATTTACATATTATTCCTAAATAATATATTTACATAATTGGTTTGGTATCAGTAGCAAAACTAAATAATAGACACCTAGGTGCGAAACACCCGTCTGTGTCGAGATCTAAAAGTAGACTTATGTTTATAGTATTTTCGAGTATTTTATATATATTTTTTTTTTATTTACTTAAAATGTACCTCTATGTTACACACATTACTGAAACACGCGTACAATCCTCAATGATTAAATGACTCAATCAAACAATATTAAAAACTTTTCTTTATTTCGGTAAACATATTGATTACACGTTTACTAAAGGTTTTTATGTTTGTTATAGATGTTATGTTCTTGGGGAGTAAATTAAATGATTTTGGTGCTAAGTAATCTATAAATTGCATTTGTTAGATTTTTTGGCAATTTAAGTTTATTATTAGATTTAGTCCTTGTTCCAATATTGTGATCAACACGTTTTACATCGATATACAAAATTGCATATACAATTAATATATAAATTGTTAATATTTACAGTATCTTCCGAAAACAATAAGTTGGTGGGAAATCTTTTATTTTTTTTAAATATAATTTTCAGAATATATTTTTGTGTTATATTTAACTTATTAAGTATTGTGGCGTACGTAGCACCCTAAACAATTATCCCGTATCGTATTAGCGACTTCACAAAAGCTCTATAAACCATCACCAATGTTTTTTTCATTAAGGAATTCTCTTAATATATAGAATTTGTGTATAAGCTTACGTATTTTATTAGAAATATAGTTAATATGTTGGCCCCACTTTAAAAAGTGGTCAACCAGTACACCAAGATATTTTGTGTGAGTTACCCCAGGAATTTTATCAGTACCGATAAAAATATCTGTAAAATTGGGCTTGCCAGCTCTTGTTATATAATTTGTTTTATTTAAATTGAGTGATAGTTTATATGTTTTCAACCAATCCCTAACTAATCTAAAACCATTTATTGCGTTATTTTTAGCTTCTTCCCAATCTTTACCAGTAAATAGTATAGCCGTGTCATCCGCGTAATATATAACTGTACCACCTACATTTTCTGTTAAAAGAGCATTAAGATAGGTGAGAAAGAGGATCGGACCCTGAACGGTTTTTTGAGGAACACCAATTCTGATCACCTGCCTCTCACTTAATGTATTATTTACACTAATCATTTGTGGTCTATCTTGTAGATAATTTTTTATTAAATTAAGCACAGTTCCTCTTACGCCGTAATGGGACAACACAGTTAAAAGTTGGTTGTGTGGCACTGTATCAAAGGCTTTAGCAAGGTCAATGAATATCCCCAAGCATTTTGTACCTAGGTTTAGATTTTTTGTTACCTCCGAAGTGAATGCATACAAGGCGTCCCCAGTACTATATCCCTCTAAAAAGCCGAATTGATTCTCTGATAGAACCTTATTTTTTGTAAAGAATGTTACTAGACGATGTTTCATACATTTTTCGAGTATCTTTGCAAAATGAGTTATTAAGCTGACAGGCCGATAATTTTTTATTTTTGAATGCTCACCGCTCTTATAGATTGGACAAACTAAAGTTGTTTTGAAATTTTGTGGAACAATACCTTTTTTAAAGATGGTGTTTATGATATGTTTTAGTGGGATTAAAATGTTTTGGTGTGTCTTTTTAATTATATTTAACGCCACCCGATCAAAACCAGGAGAATTATTATTTTTTAATGATGAAATATGTCTAATTATTTCATTATGGCATACTGGCCATAAATACATAGATTGTGCGATTGAATTCTTTAGATCACATGGCTTGCGTGGTGTAGGAATTTTCTTTTCCATTTCAATTCCGATGTTAATAAAGTAATTATTAATGCAGTTACTCATTTCATGATTAGGTATCAACAAAAGATTGCCCATTGTCATTCAATATCTTAATTTTATAACTTTTTTTTGTTATACTTTCGCAAGTGACGTCTTTTATGATTTCATACATTTTTTTAATATTGTTTTTGTTTTTTGTGATTTCAGCCCGATAAAAATCATTTTTTTGTTTAGAGATTAGTTTTTTTCAAAGTGTTCCTGTATTGTTTATACTGATTTTCTAATGCTACACTATAATTTTTTAATAATTTTCTTTTTAATTTGTCTCTTTGTTTATAAGGA
Organism: Polydrusus tereticollis; assembly: GCA_963920685.1. NCBI lineage: Eukaryota > Metazoa > Arthropoda > Insecta > Coleoptera > Curculionidae > Polydrusus > Polydrusus tereticollis. Next base: position 28,515,912 of record OY987331.1, on the reverse strand, counting down.
AAGAAATTCAACTGTTTTTTAAGAATAGTCCGGCATGTTCCATAAGATCTTCCGCTTCTTGAGATAGGTGTCTTACATATTTTGTTGACTCCGTTTTCCTAAACAGAGCCACGGTTTTTTTCAGACAATGATAAAAATCTACAGAAGTAAAAGCGACGTTAGGAAAATTTTGGCATCGCAAACGCAGATTGTATTCCAATATTTTCTCTAACCCCATTTCGGAAATACGCTTCAACCATACATGTTTTGTGCTATTCCCTAAAATCCATTGTGTGAATGATTCAATAAATTGGATAAATTAGCGATGAATCAAACTGTTAAAGATGATGGAATAACTAGTTGATTGATAATGCTGGTGCTTACTGACACCCAACAGGTATTAGGCTCTACCGCTAAGCAGTACGGCCTTAGATGCAAAGCATACTCTGATAAAAGTGTCTGATATCATTATGGAAGCAGACAGAGGCTTGAACACTTGTCTGGTGTTGCTTGACTTTAGCAAGTCATTTGACACCTTGGGGCATGATCTGCTGTGCGATAAGATGTACTATTTTGGTTTGTCGAGAGAGGTGGTTGCCTTTTTTAAAAGTTACTTGGGTCAACGAAAACAGAGAGTAATTTTTAATGGGATGATCTCGGACTTGTTAATGGTGGGTAGGGGCGTTCCACAGGGTAGTATCCTGGGACCCCTTTTATATTTGCTTTATACTTCGGATATTAATACATTCTTGAAGCATTGCAACATGCATTTATATGCCGATGATTCCCAGATTTACTTGTCTTTTTCCCTTGCTGACTCTATTGCAGCCGCACAAAGGATGAATGAGGATCTCGCCATTATTTCCAGGGTATTCAGAGCGCACTAGCTTAAATTAAATGAATCTAAGACAGAGGTTTTGTTGTTTGGCAAAAACAGTAATTTTTTTCAACAAAATAATGCATTTGCACTTGATTTGAATGGTACTAAGCTTACTTTTACAAACAGTTGTCGTAATCTGGGAGTGCAGTTTGATACAGATTTGAGATTTTTGGGTCACGTTAATAACTTACTACAAAAATGTTACTTTAAACTTAAGGTGTTATATATGCATAGAGATGTTTTGAGTACCGATATTAAGTTAAGATTGTGCGATTCTTTAATTCTATCACTTATTTCTTATTGTGATATTGTTTACTGGCCTGCCTTGCGTCAGCAAGGCCGACATTCTCTGCAAAAACTGCAAAATGCATGTGTTCGTTTCTCCTACAATTTACGTAAGTTTGACCATATTTCAGACTGTTTTAGAGAGTCCCACTGGCTAAATTTGGATTAGCGGTTTCAAGTACACATGGCATGTCTGATTTATAAAATTAACAAAACTCAAAAGCCCTTATATTTATCGGAAAAGTTGATACGGAGGGTTGATGTACATAATCGTTTAACAAGATCATCCTTGCACTACAGTGTTCCCAGACATTTTTCTGCTATATCTCAGCGATCATTTTCTTACAATTCTGTAAGAATCTTCAATAGTATCCCAGAGGACATAAAGAGATCCCCTAGCGTTCAGTCCTTCAAAAGTAACCTAGTTGGGCATGTTCTGGGAGGGCGTGTGTGACTTTGTGCGCATAGTACTTGAATAAATTTGTCTCTACAACATAGTATGTAGAGTGTCATTTATTCATTTTATTAAAATCGTTTTATCCTTTTGTATAATATACCATTAATAGTTTTCGTAATTTTATAGTACTAAATTTATTTTATTAAGAATTTTTTTCTTTTTTTTTATGGTTGCGTGGAAGAGCATTCATTTGAACGTCGCCATCGCTCTATAACTTTTTGTATTATTTATTTAATTTATCAATAAAGACATTTTGTATTGAATTGTTGTATTGTATTGTTGTATTGTATTGTTGTATTGTATTGTTGTATTGTATTGTTGTATTGTATTGTATTGTTGTATTGTATTGTTGTATTGTATTGTTGTATTGTATTGTTGTATTGTATTGTTGTATTGTATTGTTGTATTGTATTGTTGTATTGTATTGTTGTATTGTATTGTTGTATTGTATTGTTGTATTGTTGTATTGTATTGTTGTATTGTTGTATTGTATTGTTGTATTGTATTGTATTGATTACACTCGCACGGTATATGCCATCCTGTTATATTAATTAATATTGTTGTTATATATTTTAAAAATTATCAGAAATAATGAAAACTATATATCCTAGGTTGTGTTCATTTTAGCATTTAACTGACAAATAAAGCCGCCAAAGTCTGACTCACATATACAATAGCTGCCATCGGCGTGGCCTCATTGTTCAGTTTCATGAAAAAAGATAAACACTTACAAAAATATAAGAAAACAGAATCATTAGGTCACAGATTTACTGTCATTGTCAAAGTTGTTACGAACTCTTGTAGATCGCCTTCGGCTAAACTCCACCTTATTCCATAATTTACTCTAGTCTGTCCTTGTTTCATTGTTCACTACGTCTAACCTCCAGCGGTGTGTTTTAAATTATTTTTTCTTTGAAAAAGAAGGCAGCATTGAAAGCTGAAAGGATTTATATTGCCACTTGTTCTATAATAGCTATTTATACACAGTGTGTAAAAAGTCCCTGAATTATTTAGAAAATGGCGCACAATAAGATAAAAAAGTATAAAAGTTGTAGACCTTAATTATACAGGATGCCTCAAACAGCCATGGTAAACAAAACTTTGGTGTATTTTAATGGAATGACCCCTTTTTAATCACGTTTTCTGATTCCTCTAAACATTCTAAACAACAATTATGAAACATGTTATATGGCTAAACCCATTAGTTTAAGATATAAAGGTGGATTTATAAACTCGAAAAGTTGGTGAGGTTGAAGTTATGGTCAAGTTGTGAGGTTAGATATTCCGAATTCCGAGCATATAAATTGATTATCTCGAACTACCCGGGAAGTTTTCGAAACTTACATGAGCTTTACATGAACAACATGAATGAGTGTATAAATAGAACTGAGTGTTCCCTTTAGTTTAAATTGATCTCCTATTTCCAACACCAACTGAACCTCAACCTCGCCAACTTTTCGAGTTTATAAATCCAGCTATAATTTGAGTTGAATGACATGAATACAACAGGTAAGATATTACCTACATTTTGCATTTTTGCAAGCTGGTACCAGAATGTTTTGTTTTACTGTCATATTAATTTCTGAAAATGTCTCTCAACGAAAGTTAACGTATAACTTTACTAATGATCAGAGGTTTTGGAGACCGACAAAGATCATTTACCGAAACAAAGCAATTTTTGAATGTAACTTTTCCAAACCGACAGCCTATATGAAAATCTACAGTTGTGAGAACAGTTCAAAGATTCGAGGAAATCGGGTGTTGCAGAGATAAAGTTCGTTCTAGAAGACCAAAATCGGCAACTAGTGATGAAAAAAAAATTATAGACAATACTTCATTTTGTTCAGGATCCACATTTGTCGTTGAGAAAAGCTGCTACCCAAGTTGATGTATGTTTTAAATCAGTTGAAATTATTTTTAAAAACAGTTATTTTTACCCCTATAAAATAAGTTTAGTCCAGGAATTATCAGAAGACGATTTCGAACGTAGAATGGAATTTTGCGAAGTAACGATGTAAAAATAGGAAGCAAATAACAATTTTTTTAATCAAATAGTTTTTTCGGATGAGGCACCATTCATGTTAAACGGGAATGTAAATCGACAAAATTGTCGTTACTGGGCTGATCAGAACCCACATTGGATGAGAGAAACACACACTCAACACCCCCAGAAAGTAAATGTGTTGGCCGGTATTATTGGCAATAGATTAGTGGGACCTTCCTTTCTTTATAAAGGGGAATTTGAATGCAGAATATTATCTCCACATGCTGCAAAATCGAATCGTGCCAGCAATAACCAATACAGTAGGATCACTATTACGACATACGTGGTTTCAGCAGGACGGAGCTCCTTCTCATTTTGGGCGAGCAGTAAGAGTTTACTTAAATAATTCTTTTCCCAACCGCTGAATAGGGCGAATAGGGGCCCCATGAATAGCCCGCTAGGTCGCCAGACTTAGCACCCCTTGATTATTTTCTCTGGGGACAACTAAAAAATGAGTGTATGAGACAAAACCTGCAGATCTGAACGAATTGTGAAGAAGTATTATTGAAGAATGTGAATCTATTAACCAAGAAATGTTACAAGAGGTCATCGACAAATTTTATTATAACCTAGCCCATTGTCAAACTGTATTTTTATTTTTGTTCAAACTGGGGTTTATTTTCGTTCTTGTAAATTTGTTATATGCTTGTATTCAATTTAAAAAAAAATCAAGGGTTTGCTTTTTCCTTCTGCCAGAACCATCCTCAGATGCGTTTCGCTGTATTACAGCTCGTCAGTGAGACTATAGGTTCTGACAAAAGGAAAAAGCATAGGTGTCTGTTTTAAAACAGAAAAAACGGGATGAGACGGAGAATGAAACCAGATGGCTCCATCTCGTGGTGCTGGTAAAGAACACCAATTCTTAAGCATACCTGCGCCCTCTGACATGGACTTACAAAGCCACAAATATCAGAGGATCTCCTGCAAAGACATTAAGTCACAATTGCAAGAGTCCTCGCTAGGCAGCGCTATACCCAAGCTGGGCGTCGGTTTAGTAACCGAAAAACTTAACAACTTGTATTTAATTTAATTGTTATTAAATTTTTGGCAAGACTTACGTGGGTACGCGCTGTGTATAACAAGTTGCAAATGGGCGTGTTTTTTGTACTAGATGTGAAGATTGAACCATATAAAATAACTATATATTTATTTTATTAGTAGTTATGTCATATAAAGAAATAAAAATAACATACCGACCTACTCTGGTGCGGATCCAGGGGGGATAATGGGGGTAATGACCCACTCCCCCTTTTAAAAATATGATACTACCTAACGTTATCGTGAATAAAGAATGTTTGATTTACATTTTCTCAAACCTACCTTTTCGCATAGAAATAAAAAGAAAATGAAAGTAAAATTAAACAATTTATTATACATCTGTTCAATGCAAATATTAGATAGTACACAAAACCGAAATTTAGGCGTGGTCTTCAAAAGTTTTCGCCTGCGGCGCTCCTCAACATTTTTTCCTGGGTCCACGCCTGTACCGAACTGCCGACCCTGGCTAGCAACTTACGAGCCGCCACCCCTTAACTAAATATATGAAATTGTCTGGATATGTTTAGTTTACGGGATTATTTCTGTCAGTGTATTTTTATTAAGTCGCGTAATTTATAAGTGCATTCACAAATTAATAATATTGCTTTAAGTTTTCTTAATATAAACATTCTTGGAATTTTATTGCGCAGTTTAATAAAATAATTTATTCTTAACACAAAGTAAAATCATTTATTTTTGCCAGTCTAAACCCCTTCATTTTCATAGTTATTTCGAAATGAAAGTCTTTATGGCGTACACCCCATTTTTGTTACCTTAATTAAAATTCCTCGCAGGAGAAAATTTTAATTAGTCATAAAGCACAAATCTGTTTATTCTATATTTTCTAAATGAGAGGGCTTGCATGACTATAATAAGTGGGGAAATTGGCTTTTCCAATTTATACGACCCGACATAAAGAGTTAAATGAGCAGTGTTACCACCTAAATCACAGTTTTAACACACGCCATATACAGTTAAATAAATAAAAATAAATGAGCCAACCCTAAATTTAATGTATAATATACTAAAGGTCGTTATACCGTATGCCAGTACTGGTCTAATTATTATCTTGTAAATGTTTGTCTTGGTCCTGTTATCTGTTCTTATTTATCAAAGGGTACATTATATTATTTCCCAAAAAAATTAACACGTAAAAGGGTGAGAAATCTATGTACACAAATCAGGTAGAGGTTCAGAATGTAAATAATAGACTAGATGTCCTACTCATGCTAAAGAATCAAAATAACGCTTTTTCAGAAGTGTATAAATCTGTTAAGAAAGAGTATGATTCCCTACTAGTAAACAGTAGATGTAAAACATATGAAGATTAAATTAACAAATCAGACAACAAAGCAAAATGCCTATGGTCCCTATATAATGCAATCGTAGGGAAAACAGGGTCACAGGACACAATGATTTCTGGAAATGCTTAGGAAACCAGTAATACCAACCAATAAGCTGAATGTATTTTTTAACAGAAGGGTACCGCTTTTACTTAATAACCTAAAAGACATGGATGGAAAACTACAATAACAGAAAATAATATGTCTATATTTTTTAGCCCAGTTACCAAAAATGAAATTACAGAACTTTCCAAGAAAATAAAACACAAATATAGTTATGAAGATGATGAAATACCCATAAGTATAATTACACTGAGCTTGCCATATTGTATATATTATAATAAATAATTTATTACGTGAAGGTATTTTTCCAGAACAGTTCACAACAGCGAGCTTGTGTCGTTCACGGGAAATTGTGGGCTGCTTTCGAGCGGCCAGCATGGATACATGCAGGGCAGATCAACTCAGACAGCAACGTTTCAACTCACGCACGGCATCCTTGAACAAACGGATGCTAGTAGGGCAGCTTTCTGGACGTCTTGAAGGCGTATAACTGCCTGAATTGAGAATTTATGTTAAAGAAACTAGATTTGTATTGAATCAGAGGCAATGCATTAACGTGGTTTGAAGCATACCTAAAAGGTAGAATACCCCTACCAGAAGTCTGTAATTTGAAAGGACAATATTAACTATAAGTCGGAAAGTTTGCAAAGTACAATAGGAATCCCACAGGGTAGTATTTTAGAACCAATTCTGTTCACCATTTTTACCAATGATCTAAGCTACGAAATAGCTAATCATAATTCATTGCTTACTTCCTACGCAGATGATACCAACCTGTTTGTCACAGCAATAGACTGAACTGAGCTGACTGACAACACAAAAACAAATTTGTTACGGTTCAGAACAAAATGAAGCAAGCCAGAAAAACCAGAAACAGTTCAGATTAATAATACAGATTTTAACCTTTAAACTAAAACAAAATCCTAGGCGTTTAAATAGATTAATTTTTAGTCATGGAAGAGTAACGTCAAAGTACGTATCGGCTGGTGCCCTGAAGATTCTTTATTTTGCCAACTTTGAGGCTGCAGCAAGATATGGGATTATATTTTGGGGCTGGAAACTCAAGAGTTTAAGATGTTTTTGTTATACAGAAACGATTTATTAGTATAATGTAGAAAATGTCACATAGGGAAAGTTGTAGAAATGTTTTAAAGATAAACTTATTTTAACAATATGTGGCCTATATATGATTGCTACTATTATGTCCTTTCTAATGAACAGGGGCTTCGTATGGTTCCCTTCTTCAATTAACTGCCTAATGAACTTAAAAATGAACAAAATGTGAATGTGTTCAAAAGAAGATTAAGGATACTTTAAGTGCAACTTGAACCATACAGCCTAAGAGACCAGCGGCGTAGCCAGCATTTTGAGTCGAAGGGGGGGCAAACTATCGGAGGGGCGCAGACCGCGGAGCAAAAGCGACGCAGGCAAAACATTTTCGGGACCACGCCCAAATTTCGTAGGAATTCCCCTTTATGCTCCCTAGAGAACAGGGGTCTGGCTCCAAATGAAGTTAGAATCCCCTATATCAAAAAAAATATATTTAATGTGATAGGACGCTCTCAAAACCGGTTTTATTAAGTTTATTCCCATTGTTCTTTTTTACTAAACGTAAAATAAGACCGATCTTGTTTTTTAAGAAGGGGTGCGGGTGGCGATCGTCCCCCTGTGGCTACGCCACTGTAAAAGACTACACGGAGAGTTAATGCTCCCACTTTGGTGACGTTATTTCTTTATATGTTGATAAAATCTATGTAATTAGAAATAAAGAAGCTAATTATCATTATTATTATTATTATTATTATTATTATTATTACATTTACACAATTGATTGAGTTTGTGCGCAGGCACTGACATTACTATTCGAGGCTGTATCGAGGTGGCGGTTAATGCCGTATCGTCAGCAAGCAGATAGAGTTATGTTGGTGCGTGCTTGGGGATATCGCTAGGGTATATATTGTACAGAACGGGCGCAAGGAGGGAGTCCTGCTGGACCCCGTCCCTAACAGACCTAACACTGGGCGCTGCGTTTTCTGACGACACCGCGAATGACCTGTACTCGAGAAATGAAACTACAATTTTGATCAAGTAATTTGGCATACCTAATCTTATCAATTTTACTATAAGTCCATCGTGAAATATGCTGTGCTAAGGCAAAAGAGTGAACCAAAATTAGAAAGAATCGGTACTTAGCTCAAAAAATGTAAAACTGGATTAACCGTTTTTTGCATGTTTGAATATGTCCGATAGTGTAGAACGCAATAAAAATTAAATTTTAAAATTAAAAACGTTTGTTTCTTTAATTTTTTTAAGTGTCCCTTTTGCCGAACTTTTTTTTCACATTTATCTGCTTTCTCAGTTTATTTACCGGTATATTAAACTAAACGTGAATATTAAACATAATCAATAATTTGATTTAACCAGTTATTGATACAAATTCATCCGATAAACAAACAAGAGCATATTTTACAGCAGGAGCTTAAACCTGAACGTGCTCGTGATGATCGGAATAGGTCGTAGCGGGACTATACGGGATAAAGCAGGAACCCTAACTTTTAATTCCTGTCTGGCCACAAACGACACGTAAACCCCATAGAGTGGTGGTCTGTTTAACGGGAAACTGCCATATAACGCGTTTGGAATTACTATTAGCGCCATTACGGCCGATACAGCTTGGATTTAAACAAGCCAATGACGATATAATATAGGAAGTTTTGCTTGCGACGTTATCATATTATACTGTCTATTTAAAAATAGCAGGAAGCAGAAACGCATTCCGATATACAGGGTGGTCCAACGAAAATTTAACACCTCGATTTTCCTGCTTTAAATTGAAAATGTGGAAAATCGCTCGGACCCGTCGATTTCTGATTCGAGGGGGAATAACTTTTCCGCTTTTTTCGTCTCCAAAACTTTAACCCCCTAACGGGGGTGAGCACAACCCCCTGATTTTGAATAGGGACGAGGGGTGTTGCGATACCTCATTTGGAAGATCTTATCGAGTACTATCTGACCCTAAAATTTCGCTTCAAAATTTTCATCTTTAACGAAATGACAGCTCAAATAGTGAAAGACTACTTACTTTTGTGATTAGTTTATGAAATGCTGAAAATGGCCACCATTCACTTCCATGCAGTAAAATAAATTTTGCTTAAAACGTTCACGTACATTACTCAACATTTCTGGTGTAATTTAACGGCATTCATTAATGATCCGAATTCGCAAATCATCCAGTGACCAGATTAGGTGATCTGGGTGGCCACTCAATATGTCCCCTTCTTCCAATCCAGGCCTGAGGAAAATTTTCATCTAAGAACTGACGCACAGGTTGAGCGAAATGAGGTGGTGCGCCACCTTGTTGAAAAATGATCGTTACATGGTCTTCTTCATTCTCCAATACTTGAACGAGGGCTGGATAAATAGCGTTCTCTAATAGTTCTAAATAAATTTGGCCAGTGAGATGACCGGGTATAAAAAAGGGCCGATTATGTGATTTCCATAAATACCCGCCCAAACATTTAGCTTTTGGGGATGCACTTCACGACATAATCTTGGATTTTCATCTGACCAATACCAACAATTATGCCTGTTTACAATGCCATTAAGGTAAAATGAACACTCATCCGAGAAACAGATATTGAACATGTAGTTAGGATTATTGTTAATAATTGCACTTACCACTTCACAGAACTGGAGTCGGCGATCGAAATCATCCTCATTCAGTTCCTGAACCAGTCGTATCTTAAAAGGATGGAACTTATGTTGTTTAAGGATTCTCATGATTGTTGTGCGTGAAACACCAGATACATCGGACAATTTCCTAGTACTAAGGGTCGGTCCATTGCTACTTGACCTAAGACAACTACTTCCCTCGCTTCGTCTCTTTCATACACCCTCTTTTTGTTTCCGACCGAACCAATAGCGTCAAATTTGGCAACCAGTTGCACAACGTAAGCAGCGGATACATTTTTTTCAGCATGTCGTTTATTAAATAAAGCCGCTGTTACTCGCGCAGGGTCGTTATTTCTAAAAAATAATTTTATCATTTCCACCCTGTCTTCTACGGAATACACCATTTTAATTCTACTACAAAGTTACAATCGCTTTGACACAGTTTTAACGTTCTTAAAAATTCACGATAGACTAAGGTAAATCAAAAACATGGTCCGTCTACTTTTTGGACAGAAAAATTAACAAATAAATAAATAATTAAAATGCGTCTGATAAGAGTAATATCCTTGAGGTAAATTCCACATTCTCTACTCATACACCAGCGTTCTTTACTGCATGCAAGTGAATGGTGGCCATTTTCAGCATTTAATAAACTAATCACAAAAGTAAGTAGTCTTCCACTAATTTCGCTTTCATTTCGTTAAGGATGAAAATTTTGAAGCGAAATTTTAGTGTCAGATAGTACTCGATAAGATCTTCAAAATGAGGTATCGCAATACCCCTCATCCCTATTTAAAATCAGGGGGTTGTGCGCAACCCCCTTAGGGGGTTGAAGCTACGGAGATAAAAAAAGCGGAAAAGTTATTCCCCCTCGAATCAGAAATCGACGGGTCCGAGCGATTTTCCACATTTTCATTTTAAAGCAGGAAAATGGAGGTGTTAAGTTTTTGTTGGACCACCCTGTATTAGTGACGTGTGTGAGTCGGACGAACATGGAAATATTTTAAGCCGGAACAAGAGAACCTTCCCCCCCCCCCTTGTTTTCGAGCAGGCTGAACACGATGGCGCCGTTAAAATTTCTCTTTGAGGTTGCGCAACCCCCCAAAATGGCCAAAAACCACCCCCAAGAGGGGATAAACGCGCTACAAGAGGTTACCCTACCGAAAAAAATACTTTCCCCCCGTTTGCGAGGAAGCTGAGCACGGTGCTGATGTTAGTTATCGGTTCCAACCCCTTTAACGGCCAATACTGGCCCCCGAAAGGAGTGATTTTTTTTTTTCTTATCACCGGTAAAATAGATTTCCCTTCCGTTTTCGAGGATGCTGAGCACGGTGCTGGTGTTAGATAACGAGGGCGACCCCTTCCAACCTCTCCACCGGCCAATACTCGCCCTCGGAAGGGGTGAAATTTTTTTTTCTAATCAGCGGCAAATATTATTTTTTAGTTTAGAATGGCCATTCGATGCCGCACCGGAATATTTAAATTAGTTTAAATAAAAAAATGCGCTATTAGTAAATTTTCGGCAGGAAAAAACGTTTCACTTGGGTTCGTTACAGCAAGTTTTGCAGGAAGAATTTGAGTATGGACTTTTTATTAATTAAATGAGGAACAATTTTATTTTAAAAGTTAATTTAATAAGCATAAACTTTTAGTAATTGTTCAAAATGATCTCCGTTAACATAAGTACAAAGATTAATACGAGGATTTTGGATGTGACACTCCAAAAAAGTATAAAAAAAAAATACATTTTCCACTGCTAATACACTGACCACATTTCATCCTCAAAGATGACAGCAAACCCTTTTTTATTCAGAATAATTTAAATATTCCGGTGCGGCATCGAACACTAGAAACCGAAATATCTGAAAAACGGCTTACTTTAGCGGATTTTCACAGGAGTACCTTTTTTGTTTTAAAATGTTCAAAAAATTAGTTTCTTAACAAAAAAGGGAAAAAAACTACACTGATAAAAAAGTTATGGCCATTCTAAACCATAAGAAGTGCATTGTGAAGCGCCCTCCAATGGCCACAGTGAAAAGGTGTCCGTATTCGGGTTTCGCATCCCAAAAAAAACACCGGGTACCAAGTTTTAAAGTAATACGTTAAAAAATGTTCATTAATTTTAAAAAATTCGATTTTTATTTTTTAATTTTACTACCCTGTATCTTGGAAACGGAGCAATTTGCTCAAATTTTGTACAGACCTTTCAGAGGCACCCTGTATATTATTTTATGTATTGATAGTGTTCTACCCGACGTAAATTTGATTTAGGCAGTTGTGATCCAGGTAAAATGTATTTGATTTGGTATTAGAAAGTTTCATCCATCAAAGGAGTGTGCAATTTATAATTAAAATGTGACATAAGCTCATTTTCCCAAAAAGCAGACTTAAGCACTTTTACCCCGGGACCACAGAGATAACGAGGGCAAAAAATTATTGACAACATACGTTTTGATAACTAGACTTTTAGAGAATGCGAAAATCAGAATGAAACAAACTTATACATCCAATGCACTTTTGCTTAGCGATTTAAGGTTAAACATTATTTAAAAAAAAAGTCACCTCCTTCATTGCCATCACAGCTTGATAATGCTAAACAAACTTCCAAGTCAAAGTAAAGAGTTTGGAAAATTGATTGAGGATTTATTGCTAAATTTAACTGTAACTCAAGCCGATGGAAATGATTAGGGTAGGTATGACAATTTTAAAACCGGTAAATGACAAAATTGCTGTTAATTCTTTCGCGAATGGGCTTTACAATTCTAAGTTTAAAACAATACTGAAGTCTCGGAATTCTACTAATTTAAATGACACTATTAGAGGTGCTAAAAATCAAGAATTGTCAATTGGTAATTCAAGAGAATTATTTCGAATTCGCCAGATTCAGATTAACTCTTATCACAGGGAACCATCAAATAGGGGAAATTTTCAAAATATTAGATTTACTGAGGGATCTCTCCAAAATGTCCCAAGAAACAATTTTAGCCACAGCCAAACTTTCCGTCCGTGTGATCGTAATTTTGATATAAAAATGAAAAGAAATGCCCTGAAAACACAAATAATCACAATCCCTCCGCGTATAAGCGTTGTAATGTCAATAAGTACAACACTCAAAGATGGAGTACGGATCTGTATGCTCGTAGGTTGCAAAAGCATTTGTTGTTATCTTATGAATATTTCTTAGATGCTTACTCATATTATAGTTTTGTCCTATCCTCTTTGTTATAGTAAAGGTTTTGACTTGTTATTTTATAGTATCGTCTGTCAGCAGGCAACACTATGTATTTCGGGTTGCCATCTAACCCACCGATGTGGCAACACCGAGGATTGGCTTGGGGGATTTAGACAATCGCACTAGACGAGACTTAGCGCCACCGTACTGATTGAAAGTTAAAGGGAATCAGATATGGACGCACAAATGAATTAGGGAAGGAAGGAAAAAATTACGATTTTTACACACAGTCCTCGGAGACGCTATATCTGAGCTAACAGTATGCTATACATGGTAATACTGAAGGTAAGTATAACCTTACTAAAGATAGAACCCAAAAAAGTATTAAACTTCCCCCTATGCATCCCACAAAACCAAAATTCTGGCTCTGCCCCGTCATTTATTATGATATTTAGAAAATATTCCGTGGAAAGCCCAAAAGCTTTGTTCAACCGTGTTAAACTATAATCCCGAAATAATCAAAAGACAAACTTGTAAAGTTTTATGGACTCAATCGCATTATAACTAAATTTTACCGACTTGTGTAATACTTTTTAAGCAGTCAAGAAGCCATGCAAACGGCCCAAGCTAACCATAAACGGATTAAGTCTCAAGTTGTAAATCTTTGTTGGGAGATCTTGAGCAACATTCCGCTTGTAAAACAGAGTTAAGGAACTGCTATAAGCTCATAAAAACATCAAACTCTCGTTCCGAACGTATCCCCGACGTTATAGGGGAACGACACGACCATAAGAATGAGATTTTTATGGTATTTCAAAGAGAGGTTTAGGAGTAGGTTTATTATTTTTATATAGCTTGTCAGTCATCATATTATTAAGGTAAAAAATGATTTAGTGTTTATTCTTGCTTAAAGCATCTCAGCTATTTAAATAGGGCGTCAATTAATATTAACTGGTTAACTATCAAAGTTTGAAATTGTTTTTAGCGACATTAAGCGATAAAAGAATTTATTACATTTCATCAGTAATTAATACGATTAATCCGGAAGGCTTGGATCTATCAAATTTTATGTTTAGTGCATCGTCTGTTTGAATGAGATTATTATAAACCATCGTTACATGCAATGCCGTAACTAGCCGCTATGCTTCAAGCATAAATTCTCTCTTCATATTTTCGAAAGTGTTGACCAGCATCTCTGGAGAAATGTTACTACATTCTTGGATAATCCTTTCTTGTAACTGCTCTAAATTTTCAACTGGTGGTTTAACAATATTGTTCTTCAAATGAGGAAAAATGAAATAATCCATATCGACCAAACAAGGTGATCTGGGTGCGAATTCAATATAGTTCATCGTCAAGTAACTGCTTTACAAATGGATTCCAAATATTGTCCCTATATATCGCTGTGCTGTAATTGTGGGTAGAAAAAAATGGGACGAACAATTTTATTTTTCTTCGGGAGGGCGCAATGTGAATTTTTGCTATTCAGCATACGTGTAGTCTGAGAATTGACGTAACCGGTGAGGTGGAACCCGACTTCATCAGAAAAAGATGTCAGGCCTAATAAATCATTTCTTTTAAAAAAATTTTGGGTAAACCACTGATAGTAATTCATCCTTCTTTCAAAATCGACAAATCGTATTTCTTGCATTTTATAAGGAAACAAATTTTACTGTTTTTTAAGAATAGCCCTGCATGTTCAATAAAATCTTCCCACTTCTTGAGACGTCTTAGGCCGAGCGCCCACCACAGATGTGCACTGCAAGTGAAGATATATGAGGTGCGCATGAGGTTGGTATGAAGTGCAGCGTACCATGTTTTTATAATATGGAATGACGCATACAGAAGCCGTTCGAAAGAAGTGAGTCGCCTCACTATGCAGTGCCGCACGGCATGCGTACTAAAAAATAGGACCTGTTTTATTTTCACCTGACGCGCGCCGAATTATAGCTTTTTAGGTTGTGTCGTGCAGTGTTCCGTATTAGGCAATCCAACGATGTGTCAAATTACGATTTGCCTGCCACGGCCATCTTGAATTCGTTCCACAGAACTCAAAAATATTCAACGAACAATTCAGTATGGCCGTTGAAGGCAAATATGTGGCAAATATTCACACGGATTCAATGCTTAGTTTACAGTCGAGTCCTGTGCTGTGTGTAGATATACACTTGCCATTGTTAACATCTCCAATAACATCATCAACTTTAAGTGTTATAAAATATAAATAACAGAAAAAAAAAACACAAATTGAACAACAATAACTTAATAAAACACACAAAACCAAAATCGCTGCTTAAACTGACACTGACGTTTACACAAAAATAAAGGTTATTTTCTCTGGCGTTTGCCGTCGACGGCCATATTGGAAGCACTTTGTCACCCCAATATGACCGTGGCAGGCAAACAGATTAGCATTGACGTTCCCAGGACGGTTTACTCCTGGACAATTATTTTAGTGTTTACAAGTTTAATAAAAATGCGTGATCATCAACAATTTAACCCATTAGCGCCTGAATTTTCGATTTTTCGATTTTTTAGTTTTTAATGTTAAATTATTTCTTTAGAGGGGCCTTCTAACAAAAAAGTATTAGGATGAAATCCCATTTAACTTATATTTTTTGAAATATAGTCCGTTACCATATTGTAACACTATAGGCGCATGTACTCCCAATTATACATACAATCTAATAGTACCTATAATAGGCAAAATAGGTGATATATTTTTTTTAAAATGAACAAGTGAAATAATAAATATAATAAGTATGGTATATTACATAGTATCTAGACATTTTATAAACTGAAAATAAAATCTAGCTTACAAAGAAATATATTATATACACTAGCGGGTGTGAAATGGGACGAAGCAGTCAATAAGTAGGCTAATTTCGCATTTTGAACACATTGTTCTTACGACCGATGTACAGGAAGTGTTATTACATCTTCTTCTTTTCTTTCCCTCCGTGTGTTTAACACGTTGACTGCCACCATGGTATCAAAAAAACCGTTCGTTCTGGCCAAACTTTTTTTTTTGTTATTTTGGTATTAGATGACTATTTTGATAACAAAGCCGTTGTTTTTTTCGAGAAAAAATATGTGTTTTTTATATATCTTGATGGGAAGCAGCATGTGCTGCACTCGGCCCCATGGTATAAATTTTTTATTTTTAGCCACGTGAAGCCAAAGTGGTTACTCATTTCCTATAGCGTAACCTTGAGTTTTGAATGCAGCGAACATGTCCGAGGGGAAGGCAACACTGTTTAGACGACATATGATTTTCGTAAAACGTGTTAGAACCTATTATATTTTCTTTGCGTGTTAGAATAAAGGCGATTGCTGTAAGGGAGTATACGTGATTATTTATTTTGGTGTATTTCCTTCGGAAATGAGCTACGAAAAAGATCAACGGCATCTAGAGTCTTTATGGCAGGTAAATGATTTCACGCATATCCTTACAATATATGCTTTATAAGGTTATATTTTAGGATGTATTGTCTGACGAAGATGATGAAATGTTTGGAGAAGCAGGCTCGTCAGATGACTATGTTCCATCTAGTAGTGACGAATCATCAGATGATGAATTACCCCTGGCAAAACGTTTTAAATTGTCAAATATCGTAAAAAACATTCGCAGTTCGCAAAGTATCGATATTCCTAGCACTTCCACTGCCACCAATGATATGCATAAACAGGACCACACATCAGATATAATCGAAGCCGTTATACAGGAGTATGCAAGTAATAGCAGCGGTCATGGGGATAATGTTAGTGCAGAGGAAAACATCGAAGAAGGAAATCTAATGTGGAGTATTGTAACAGGTTTGAACCTAAGACAATTTACATTTAGCAATCCTAACTGCGGTATCAATTTACGACTGTATGGGGATTACTATAATAAAAGCCCGCTCGATTTTTATAAATTATTTTTGACAGGAGATATTCTTACTATGATGGTGACCGAAACTAACAGATATGCTGCTCAATGTAAGGAAAATGAGACCGCCCCTAAAGCCAGAATTCAGACTTGGTGTGATACGGATATAAATGAAATGCAAAAGTTTCTTGGTTTGCTCTTTTGGATGGGCCTATGCCAATATCCAAGTATTGAATCCTATTGGTCTCAAAGTATAATTTACGAAAATAAGATACGTTCTGTCATGTCGCGGAACCGATTTCAAATATTACTAAAAATGTGGCATTTTCATAATAATGAGGAAATAACAGGTCACAGATTGCAAAAAATTTTGCCATTGCTAGACAAACTTATTGAAAATTTCCAAGGCGCTCTCACACCGAAGGAAGCTGTCTGCATTGACGAAACACTTGTCCCGTTTAGAGGACGCTTGACCTTCAAACAATTTATTAAGAATAAAAGACACAAGTTTGGCATAAAACTTTATAAACTTTGTGTTGAAAAAGGATATACCTATAACTTGACGGTGTATTGTGGGCAGGACAAAGTCGAAGGTCAATCCTCCTCTCAAAATATAGTTCTCACTCTTGCAAAAGATTTACTAAACGCAGGACGCACAATCTACACCGATAATTATTATACAAGCGTTTCATTAGCCCATGCTTTATTAGACAAACAGACTCACTTAGTAGGTACATTGAGGGCCAATCGAAAAATGAATCCAAAAGACGTTGTGCAGAAGGTACTAAAGAAGGGTCAGACAGTTGCTGCAGAAAGCAATACCGGCGTCGTAGTCCAGAAATGGAAAGATAAGCGCGATGTCCTAACTTTAAGCACTAAGCATACTTCTGATTTAGTAAAAATTTCATACGGTCGTAAAGAAACAGAAAAGCCACCTATGGTTGTAGACTACAATAATCATAAAGCTTTTATAGATTTATCTGATCAGTTAAAAGCATATGCTACTTCGTTACGAAGGGGTGTAAAGTGGTATCGAAAATTGGCAGTAGAACTTCTTGTTGGTACATCGTTAGTAAATGCATTCATTTTGCACCAAAATGTAACTAATAACAAGATGACAATAACAAAATTCAAAGAGCTTGTCGCCATGGAACTACTACAACTTGAAGACAGAAATTCTGGAATTGTTGTAGACGAAAGCCCGTCGGCTCAACATACTTTGGAGGATCTTGGTCGGAATGGTAGGCGGAGATGTGTTGTTTGTTACAAAAAACTTAGTGATGAACATGGACGAGAACACGCTCAAAAGAAAACACCATTTACAAAATTGAGATGCACTGAATGTAAAAAACATTACTGTTTGGAATGTTTTTTCAATGTGCATAGATGTACCAAGTAAATATTTGTTTCAACAATACGCGTTCTATTATTTGTTTATTTGTAAAATTTAATTCATCTTTTTTTTTAATATTACTTTAAAATTACTGTTTGAAATGTTTTTTCTATGTGCATAGATGTACCAAATAAATATTTGTTTCAACAATACGCGTTTTATTATTTATTTATTTGCATATTATAAGTAATCTTTAATTTAATATGGTGTCTGACATTTCAGCCATGTGAAGCCACTAGCGGTCTTCAATAGTACAGGCCAAATACAGTTTGTAACTCATACAGCCATATTATAACGCTTCCATATGAAATACACGGCGCTGAATAACCAACGTGGCTTCACGGCGCAAAAACAAATCGACTCGCAAGAGATGCCACCGTGGTTTCACACGGCCATATTGTTAAAAAGTTTGAGAAGCTACTTGTGCATCTCATGGCAGTCAACGTGTTAACTAGATGGCCAGTATTGTCAAATCTAAGATCCGCAGATACTCGACTTCCCACAGATGCTGAAGGTGAAGCGGTCTTCCAGCCCCTTTGCTTAGAATTCCATATTTTTTTAAATAAATATTGGCAATTTCCCTTTTGAATGTTAATTGCGAAATTTTGCATCTCCTAGCTTTGTTGTATAACACCCAGCTGTTTTGTAGAGCGGCATCAAGTAACCATGTAAAAATGGGCCAATACCATTTTTTGCCACGTATGCCTATTCTATAACATGCTATATTCTGGTCCATTTGGTCCGTACCTCCCATAAAATTATTAAATTTTAAAATTAGCTGCGGTCTCGAAATTTGAATACTGCGCTTATGTTTCTGTGAAAATCTTTTCACCTGCGTAACCTTCCTTGGTACCACAGAATCTCGATATCATGGTTACAACAGGGTTGTCCATCCACCTGACATATATTAGGCCATCATTTTTTTCAATAGCTTTCTCAAAATACCCCCTTTCCTTTCGTTGAAATAAACTTTTCGCAGTTAAGGGGCATCCTCTAGGAATACGGTTTTCGCGATAAATCCTCCTGGATAAATCGACCTCTACAAATTCATCCTGGATTTGATCGTAATTAACACCAATTCTTTCATTGTTTGCTAGACTTATTTCTGCATTTGCTCGTAGCTGCGTGGATGAAAGGTTATCAACTAGCCTGCAAATTTAAAACTGAGTATTAGCAATAAAACACCTTGTCCGTGTGCATATTTACGTTTCCCATACAGCTAGGGCGACAAGGAAAAGGAGTGTTCCGTTGTTCATTCCGTTCCCTATGACGTGAGGGCGACTTGTCGCCCTGGCCGTATAGGCGAAACGTAAAAATGCTGCCCGTGTCGCACATAATAGCCATGTAAACATATAGATTTCAGCAGTACTTACCCGCCTTCATCCTCATCCGCGGAATCTTTGTCAGTATCCACATTTGGTTCCTGAGGCTCTACAAAATGTCTCCGTCAATATCCTCACTATATGCCATTTCAATCGCTTCTGCAAGTGAAAACCCCTTTCTGAGAATAAAACATAAAATTTAGGTATGCTAAGCGCCTAGCGTAACCATATGGTTACACCCATATGGAAGCTACTGCCAGTACCCTACTTTCATATAAAATATTACAAATCATACGAAAAAATATTTAGTTGTTCTTAAACAATAGTTCTAAAACTATAAATTCTATAAAATCTAAGCGCTTTCCATTATACAATACTTACTCTAAGCGAATGTCCATAGTTTTTTCGTAATCGATAATCCTATAAAAACGCGCGAACCTTACTCTTCGACTAACCTCTCAACACTAAATCATAGAAAAATGAAACAAAGTTTCTTTTTTCTATGCACTAAATTCGCTTAAATTTTCACGTTGGTCAGCTCTTGGGAAATCAGTTGACATATGCGCGCCATCTCATTAGCTTGCCAAACACCCACGAAACCATCCGAATCCTAAGTAAGTTTGGTGTTACCATATGGTCACTCAGGGCGCTAATGGGTTAATATTGACTTCGGGCAGCATGTAGAATCATGCAGAATGCTAAAACATCTTCATCATCGGACGATGACATTTTGACAATGGCCTTAACCTTTATTCCTCTACACACTGCATGCAATTCGTACACTGTTTTGATATACGCTTCATGCACACTTCACCTCAAGCAATTTACTGCTCTCGTGGGCTCTTCCTTACATATTTTGTTGGCGTATTTTGCATTATTTCACCAACGTTTGCAACAAGTTCTTCTGCTCTTACAAATATTCTTCCAGCTCCTTTCTTATGTTGTATAGAACCTGTTTCCCTAAACAGAGTTATGGTTCTTCTCAGGCAATGATAAAAATCCCCAGCAGTAGAAGCGACGCTAGGAAAATTGTCGCGGAAATCGTCCATGCACAAACACTGATTGTATTGCCACTCACCATTTACTCTAACCTTGTTTCGAGAATACGCTTCAAACATTAACTTTTTGTGCTATTCCGTAAAACCCATTGCGTGAATTATTCAAGGAATTGGATAAATAGGCGATGAATAAAGTTACTTGTAATGACTGTTAAAGATGACGGATTAGTTGATTGATTGACAATGCTCGTATTTACTGACACCCAACAGGCATTAAGCTCTACCTCTAAGCAGAACGACCTTAGATGCAAAGCACCCCACTTGACATATTTTGAGAAAAAACGTTATTTTTACGTGAAAATGGTAATGTTATTTCCCTTTACCAAAAACTTCGTTTTAAAAACGTGATCTTTTTTTAATACTATTATTTTAATGTAATTTTTGTTCACGTTGTAATTTGTGTTACATTTTTACATCAATTTTTTGTAAATAGAAGTAACGTTACTTATAAAACATTTAATTTGCGTTATGTTTATAACGTCGAAATAAGTGACCTATTTTTCACTTTATCTTAACATTTTTAAATTTCGCGCCTAAAACCCAGCGATCGGCGATTGTCGAGTGTATAGTGGAAGGAGCAGTTTTTGATGAAAATTTTGGATAGCACCGAATCTCTTTTAAGTTTTGTGAGTTTTCGTTTATTATAAGCGTAAGTTGTTCTTAATTTTATGGTTTAGTCTTTATGAAATAACTGTTGTTTATTCTTTATATATTTCACCAGTTCTTTTGTTTTTTACCACAAACGTTTCAAGGGCAAAATGGCGTTTCGTGAATTTTATTTTCACTACAAAAAAAATGCTAAAAGGATCCTTTTAATGTAACAAAAATACCAGCCTTTTGAAGTTAATTCCAAATATAAAACAAGATACGCCACCCTATTTTTTCCTTTAATTGAATAGTTCTCTAGATTCTACACTTATAACCTCTACAAAAATTATTATTGTAGTTCTTTATTACTATTGTGGGCCCTTAAAAATGTTTCCTATGTAATGTAATATCTCGTGTAATTAGGTTGTTGGAACAATATTTAAAAAATGTTTCGTTTTTAATTTAGAAATAGCGCAAGTTCAGTTTGGAGGAACTACTGAGTACTCGTTGGAAAAAATAATACTGGACCACTTCAGGTATGCTGCGAACCGTTGAAGAAACAAAAAAATGAAAACTTATACTATATAGCTACTAGATTTTAAATTAAAATAAGTTAAAATTCGTAATTTGTATACGATAACCTAAGGCAACCTGAAAAAATAAAAGTTCATAACTTGAATGTTCTGTTGTTTATTTATAAGTACCCAAATAATAATGTATGAAATAATACGCTACTTTCCTGAGGAAAAATTCAGTTAAAAATATGTTACAAAAACGCAGAATTGTACCATAATATAATACGTTATAAAAACGTTAAAATTAGTAACGTTATTTTTACCAACGTCAGAACACCGTAACATTAAGCGTGTTTTACACATTGAAAACGCGTTTATTCGTATTCTAACGTTTTTCAGTCTGACGTAAAATTATACATGAAATTCACGTTTTCTTGCCAAGTGGGACACCTATGTTTTAATACGTTTTAACTTGCTGAAACTTCTGTTACATGGTGCAGTAGTAACTTGTAATGAATGGATGGAAATAGATCTGCCAATTGATTCGTATTGTCTCGTATAAAAAGGAACAGGGGTTGCTTCCGCTTGGCTCCTTGACGTGTTCTTATGGCCTAACTGGGTACTTCCTTCAAGAGGAAATAATCAAACACAGGCTACAACACAGTGGCACCATATATTCCATAAACGTTACATCGTCGGATAAGGTAGTCCAGCATATCTCAAGGGCAGCGAAGAGGGTCGTGCCGAAATGGTATCAAGTTAGTACGTAGGGTGTGAGCTTATGCAGCTGAAGGTGTCGTCTCCGACATTTGCTGAAGTTCTTATACATGACAAGTGCTGATGTTTATTGACTCTCAAACTGCCAGGGAGTGACCACTTCACTTTTTAGATCACCCCTGTAACCCCGGAAGTCATACTGGCAAACTACATTAGTCATGAAATAAATTGTTTTATTTTCAAGTAATTCGAGCTGGAGTCGGAATGCCTACCCTCTCGTAAGAATATTAGGCTTGAAGATAGGCAACCAACCATACATTATGTATCGAAGTTAAAACCCAGGGTCAGCAGCCACGTACCTGCTGCTAAATTTAAAGTGTGGTTATGGTTATGTCGAATACTCATTATCGACAGTAAAGATTTTGTAATCCGTGATATCGATCTGTTGTTTTTGAAGTGTTTGTGATTATTCTTGAAAGAAAAGAAAGGAATTAGTGTAGAATAAGTCAGAATGACTGTTGTCTGTCGAAAAACAAAATCTTTCGATTTGGTTTTTTAAGATTAGGATCTCTTAAAATTTAAATAAAATTTTCATTCATTGGATGAACAAATTAAATTAAAAAACAATGGTCAGCCGACCCCTAAAATGTTGAATTTAATTAACACGGGAGAGAGCCAAGGGGAGTCAACTAAAATTTGATTTATTTGATTTGGTAAATAAAGCATCTATATACCTATTTGACTCGATTGTCACCCCCCACCTATCTGTGTCAAACGAGGAGGATAATTTTCGGGTCTAAAGCGCGTTAAAACTTGTTCTCGTAATACAATTTACCACGAACGACTGTCAAGTTGGTAACAATAATTATTGGTAAGTAGATACTTAATAGAAAACAAAATTCTAAAAAAAATCTGCAAAAAACCATCTGAATTTTGTGCCGTAACTACACTATTTGGCAACATCTAAATTCACTATATATAGAATTAATTTAACAAGTTTGAAAAACTTTTTTTCATTGTGTATTTTTTTCAGATTTTTGATTAAAAAAAAATTGTAACTCTATTTTTATTTTATTAGTACTTAGTTAGTGTTATCTAAAGAAATAATAATAATATACCAAACTAGGCGCGGATCCACGGGGGGTCATGAAGGGTCTTGATAAAAAAAAAATGTGAAATTTACTACATATCATTATCATGAATAAAGAATGTGATTTACATTTTCTCAAACCTACCTATTTGCATAAAAATAAAAAAAATGGGTGTGAAATTAAATAACTTATCATACAATCTATTCAATGGAAATATTAGAATAGTAGACAAAAAAACGAAATTTTAAAAGTATGATTAGAGTTCAATAGTAAAAGCCAGTGCTATTAGTGTTTTGCCAGTTACTAATTTTTGGATAATTGCTTGCATACCTTGACATTTTGCGGCGAGGTAAATAATTTACATTCAGTCGTTCATTCAGCAAAAAGTTTCCAGTCCCATTAGCTGTCAACATGCCAGGGCATATTTAGTAAACTCTCAAGGACCTGCTAATTTGGGATAGGCCATTTCAGCTGGTTTAGTAAATTAGGTTAAAGGGCACCCGGATATTTCGGTCGCCATTATCTCGCCCCTAACTACTATTACACATCGTATAGGTACGCGCTAAAACTGGCTGGCTATTTAAGCTCTATTGGGGGCTCGAGGAACATAATAATTTTCTTTAAGTGCAGAGATAGTTTCGGTACAAAAATTATTTTTATTTCTTGGTTTAGTGTATCTATTATACAGTGCGTTCTATGGCCAAAAGTTAAATAAAGCACTAAACAGTTGAAGGCATGCCTCACTTTAGGCTAATTTATACTGTATAGTAAATTTATAATTAACAAGTGGTAATCAGAATCTGAAGTTAAAAGATTTAAAATTTGTTGATGAAATTATACAGGAAGTTTCAGACGTACGGTACGTAACTTAAGGGCCTAATTCCTCATGATATTTTAGGATAAAAAGGGTCGTATGAAGATGTGTCCGGAGTTACCCCGTTATTGATATACAGGGTGTTAAACTTAAAAAAATAAGTTTTTTTATCATTTTTTTAAATATTATTTTCCCGATTTCGTTAAAATTTAATAACATTATTCATAATGATAAGGGGCTTAATTAGCCTAACCAGATTAAATTTATTAAGTTCAATGGCGTCCCGGAAGCACCTTAACGAATATTATTGACAAAAAGATGTACGCCACTGACTTTTTTCTAATTTTGATTTTTTTCTTTGGATTTATCAACTAATGATACAATTTTTTCCACTACTAACCTATAACATCGCCATTATTGACCGATTATTAACGTTAGAAATAGTTTTTTTCCACCTTATAAGTTATTATTGACCATGGTCAATAATAAGGCATTGAAATCCATTATTGACCGATCTTCAAGAATCTATTTGAAGGCAGGTAACTTGATTTTTTGATTCTACAACATGAATTCATAAACATGAATGTGGTTAGGCAGCCAGATAATTATCAATACATATTAGATTACTTGATATTGTAAAATATCGATACAATCAACATTTTTTCTGCTTCCATCCTTAATTCTGGAGGTGTACACATAATAATATAACTAACATTTATTCGCTCATTTTTAAAAAAAACGGAAAACTCGTGAAATCTGATGACATAAATGAACAAAAATTGACATTAGCAAAGCCGCCTGACAAAACAACAAAATATTTTGCCAATTCCAAAGCGCAGGTAACTTGATTAAAAAATATACTTATACCTACCTATAATTTTTTATAATTATTAATACTATAAAGATAAATGTCTTATAAAAATTTGTAGTAGTGGAAAAAATATTATATTAACCACGGTTTAGACAGCTTATAGCCCTCGCGTCTTAAATCCCTCGTCGCTCCGCTCCTCGTGATTTAAACTTGCCGCTCGGGCAATAATGATGGCTGTCTAAACCTTGGTTAATAATATACTATTTCCACTACTAACCTATAACATCGCCGATTTTTGACCGATTATTAACGTCAGAAATCGTTTTTCTCTACCTTATAAGTTATTATCGACCATGGTCAATAATAAGGCATTGAAATCCATTATTGACCGATCTTCAAGAATCTATCTGAACGCAGGTAACTTGGTTTTATGATTCTACAACATGAATTCATAAACATGAATAACCTGAAAGCTGATTTCTTGTGGTTAGGCAACCAGATAATTATCAATACATATTAGATTATTGGAGATGCTTGATATTGTAAAATATCGCTTTAATCAATAACAAATATAGGGTATAAGAGACAATAATTCGCCATATTCATTAGGAGGACAGATTCGGGTCGTAATAACAAAGCCACCTGACAAAACAACAAAATATTTTGCCAATTCCAAAGCGCAGGTAGCTTGATTAAAAAATATACTTACACCTACCTATAATTTTTTATAATTATTTATAATTATTAATACTATAAAGATAAATGTCTTATAAACTTTGTAGTAGTGGAAAAAATACTATATTAACCACGGTTTAGACAGCTTATAGCCCTCGGGCAATAATGATGGCTGTCTAAACCTTGGTTAATAATATACTATTTTTTTTGTTCCCTAAATTGCTTTCGTATCTTGCTTCGTTTTCGAGAGAATATTGTATAGTATTTGGTTACAAAAGAAACAAACTCATTTAAGGTACAACATTTCTTTAATACAATTGACAATTAACGCGTTTTTTTAAGGCTTTTGCACGTAACATTGAATAATTTTAAAGTAGAAATATTTGGTAATTAAATATTCGAATATTGAAACATTTAAATATGTAATTATTTAAATATTTAAATATTTAAATACTCTAATAATCCAAAATATGAATAATTTAAAAAAAAGTACTTATATCGGTATTTGAGTATTTGGATATTCGAGTGGTCGAGTTATTCGAGTTTAGTTCCTAGTACTAGTATATGTGTCATCCAGAATTACTCCTAGTTCTTTTGGCTATATTAAAATAGTTATTATTAATTTCTATTGTTTGTGATTCTTCCACCCGGGATCTACTTATTTTAAATATCAGTGTGTTGGTTTTCTTTCTGTTTAAAACTAGTTTGTTTTTTGCAAACCAATTCTGCTTTCATGATATAATTTTTTGTTTTTTCTTCAATATCTAATATGTTTTTATGGCTTATTAAAACATTTTTGTGTCTTCCTCATAAATTTTTAACTTACAACAAGATGTATAGCTCTCAGATATTTCTGTTATATTATTTAAATCTACAGTGTATCTACAAGTAGAATTTGGAACAGGAAAAACTTCTAAATTGATAGATTTAGAAGGAAAAGTCATTTTTATTAAAAAAAAAGTCTGTTTGTGATGAAACCACAATTTCGACTACTAGACGACTACTAAACAGGATAGGTACATCAAAAATAACTATCTTAGTTGTATGAATTTCGATTAATATAAATTTACGTTAAAGCAAGCAGCTATTGTTCCTTTATTATATAATTGAATTCCCGATAATAGTTCCTAATTTGCTGTATTTGGATCTTTGCATTGACTTTGCTTATTTTATGTTTCAAGAGATCTTAAGTTATTATTGAGATTGATGATTGAAGCTCATAATTGTAAGATCGGGACTCCTAGGTGGGCACTGATTTGAACCATTTATTCTAATCCATTTGTTCCCAAACTGATAATTTAGTCAATCACGACCAACTTATCGTGGAACAAGCGGACCAGCCGTCTTGTTAGAAGTATAATTTTGTTTGATCAGCTAAAGGTGTATCTTGCTGATTTATTATTTTCCATAAAATAATAATATGGTCCAATGATTCCTTTGTGAGAAATAGCACACAATTCATTTTTCGTGAATATTGTCTTGAATAGAAAATTAGGGTTGTCATGGCTCGAATAACGACGGTTTAGCGAACTATTACATTTGTATTAAAAGTAGCCTCGTCCGAAAATATAATATTTTCAACAAAACTTCTTGAATTTGAGAGATTCACGCACATTACCAATTTTAAAAGATCTATTTCCTAAAGACAATTTTGAGAAACGTGTAGCCACATCCACTGTCATTACAGTTACATCATCTTCGTTATACTGTTTCCCCTTCTTTTATTCACAACACTACCAGCTCTCATAAATTTCATTACAATTTTTTTAAATCCCATATCCGTGAGAGGATCATCAGGTCATACCTCATGGAATTGTCTATATAACTGCCATATAGCCTGTTTCCTGTCCTAAACCATAACATCGGACAATATAAATGCTTTGTTCTAACGTAAGCATTTTCTAGTTTTACTATTATGCATATTTACGAGAATATTACGACACAACTATCAACAATTTGAAATATGGAAAGAACCACGTTGAGAAAAAATGCTTATTAGACTTCTTTGCAGAATTCATATTAGTCACATTTTCAAAATATTTACAGTGAATTGAAAAAAAATCAAAATCCAAATAACTGTAAATGTTATTTTTGATGTACCCTGTAAAGTAATCGCAAATCTGGTATTCGAAATTGTAATCAACACAAGCAGACGTTTTTATAAAGAATTACTTTTTCTTCTGAACCTATGAATATAATTTTTTTTTTCCTTTTCCAAACTCTATCCGTGGACCCACTGTATAATAAAAATAATTGATCCTAAAACACTATCCTGTGGAACTGCGACATCAACTGAAACTTTATTTAATAAAGCTTTATGATTATTTTCTGTTATTAATATACTTTGTTTTGTTGTTTTGTCTAACTCCATATTATGAGTCCAAAAATAGTCCTAGCGGAAATATAATATCCTCTTCTAATGATTCTAAAATGTATTAGATAAATTGAGATACTGCAGTTTGTGTAGATTTGCCTTTTATGTTAATTAATGTTTAACAAGTCATTAGACACAAAAAATTGAAGCAAACATTATGCAGACATTATATTTTCGAATATTTTGGAAAATGACGAAAGCAAGGTTATTAGTCTGTAATTGCCAATCATTGATCATCGCCTTTTTTATAAACCAGTACTACAACTGCTTAATTAAGATTGTCAGGAAATATACAATAAAGATTTAACAAATCATGCTAAAACAGTTATTCTCTGGGCTATAGGCCCCAGAGTGCTGAATTATGAAGTAGTCGATCTTATTTTGTCTGACACAGTTACAAGAAATACAACCTCAGATTGCAGAAATTACCGGGAAAGAAGGAGTCTTTATTTCTAACTGGTTTCTAGCACTTTAGCTATCGTCAGTACGGGATAGATACCAGATGAAAGATGTGATGTTGTAAAATACCCATTCAGGTGTTTGGATCATCTCTTGATCTCATTCTTTAATATGCTTTAAAAAGAGACAAATATAGGTCAGCTTGTTCATGAAAGAGTGTGTATGATAGAAGTACTATTGTAATTGTAAAAAAGGATTACACAAGAAAAGTTGATGACATTTGCAATATAGCTTTGTGATTGCTGTGGCCTCCTGCTTCATTTTCACCCATTTAAGATCTAACGTCTGTGGTGCCGACTTACTTACTAACTCTGCAAATTCTTGCAATCCCTAAAACAAGTTAAGTGTACTTATCCCAATGCAGAGATACTGAAAAATCATCTCTTGCTATACAGCGCATAGATACACAGATTATTTTTTATCCCTCTATATAAAAATAATTACCCAGTCAAACGTGGAAGAGACGGAACTGCAGTAAGAAAACACTTTTGCTCGTTAGTGTTTCTTTGCTTATTGTTATTAATATTGCCGTTATAAACCTAAATTTATTGCTTTAATTTTGAAACGTTTCTTCCCTATCTCCGCTTTGGTTTGCCATTAAAATTGTTTTTGTACTGTTTTATGTCTTTCGATATTTTCTCATATTTTTTTATTGAACTGGAGTTTCTGTGTTGTAAGACATTGAATGAAATTACCCTTCCAAGATATTCTGGTGCCGCTTCTATTTCAATATACAAGGTAATGAAAGTTGATGCTTGAGCGATAAAGACTATAAAAGACCGTGCATACAAGGTTGAAAAATTAAGAACTTAAAAATGCGAAAATCTACATTATTCATTATTAGTTTCTTGATTTTGTTGAAAACAGTTTTGAACAGAGTCAGACTTAGACTATTATCAAACCGTACTTAGTCACAATAATTTAATAAAACGTTTCATCGTGGGTAACCCTCTCAGCCACTTATTAACCCAAATATTCACGAACTTTTTAGAAAATAAGATTACACCATCTTAGAACAAGAAAACAATTCTTCCATTAATTTTTTGGATCTCACCATTGAGAGGGAAAATAATAAACACGTTTTCTCAGTCTTTCACAAATTATCTCCTACAGACACTACCATTCATAATTCCTCTTGCCACCCAGTACAACATAAATTAGCTGCTTTCCATAGTAGATCCATAGACTAGTATCCCCTCCTCTAAATAGACTCGAATTTCAGAAAGAATTAAACCCAATTAAACAAATTGCTACTAATAATGGATCCTCAACAAAGTTAATAACAAAAACTTTAAAGAAAAAATCATATAAAAAGGCCATTGATCTAGTTTTTTCGAACATAAAAACCCTCCCTAACCAATACAAACTGATTACCTCCGTCGGCCAACTATTGGAAAATTCATAAAAAATCTTAACATCAACATTACATATAAAACTAACAATTCTCTAAGCAAGTTCTTTAAATATAGCGAAAGCAAAAGTGACAAGAATAACAATTCAGGTGTCTATAAATTAACTTGTTGCGATTTTCCTAAATCGTACATAGGTCAAACCGGTAGAAATTTCAACACAAGATTAAAAGAACACTATAATAGCTTTGACAAAAACAAAAAAGACTCTAATTACGCCAATCATTTACTAGAAAACCAGCACAATTTCGATAAAAATTTTAAAATTTTACATATAGAAAATAAAGGCCCAAAACTTAACTTCTAAGAATATTTGGAAATAAACAAGCTTAAAAATTCCAACCTACTACTTAATGACCAGATAGATCTTAACAATTCTCCTTTGTTAAATTTATTCTATTAACCAACTGTTATCCTTTTTACACCTTTTCTGTAATAGATCTTGAGTATCCTTGAATTCAATAATGGTATTTAGATTTGTAATAATTATTTACCGTAAAAACCCAGATTTATTACTACTATACCAAGTTACCTGTCTTTAATTACCTTTACTACAAACATCAATTTTGTATCATTCATACACTTTATTTTAAAAAAGCTACTGTGTAGCGAAACATGTCAAGTTATTTGATGTAAGCTATCAGTAAAACTCATGTTTTTCTGTTTACCCGTAATTAATAAAACGTATTAGAACGTAAAGAATTCTATATGAGTAAAACACCTTCTATTTTTCTTAGCTTATAATCCAAAGACATTAGTTATAATCGATATCTAAAGAATAACAAATTTTAATAAAAGCAATCCTCCAAATCTTCATAATTATTTTGCTCGTTTGGTATTAAATTGGTAATTTTTTCAGACAACGGAGGATGCAATTTAAAATTAAAATACACGTTAAACCATAATAAATCATCAAGCGTAATTAAAATTTCGTTAGGCGGGCTTTAAATTCGGATTAACTTTTAAAAATCCAATAAACATGGTAAATTGCCTCCGATTTTAAACCTACAAAAAATACCCCATAATTATATCTCTTCCAACATTCCTCTGAAATCACACGAAAACTTGAAATTAAAACATTTAGGTACACGCACAAAGGTGGGTAAAAAAGTCTATTTTCAGTTGCCCTGAAAACAAAAAAAACTATTTGTTTTTTAAAAACTTTGTTTTGTTTATATAGGGTGATCTATTAAGGGTTGCGGGAGGCTAAATCTCGAAAACTGTTGGTCAAAAACTTTCAGGCAAAAAATTTATCCTTCGCGAGCAAAGATTATTATCATCAAATTTTTCAGATACGCGATCATGCTTCCTTAGGCCAAAGAGGAAACGGCAACAACCATTCCGAATTATTTGTAGTCGTTGTTTACCTTCATATGTAGGCCACGGGTAATAAAGCGTTATGCAATACGAGAGCGTTGACATGATGTAAGCCTTACATAATTCCTTACGGACTTTAAAATTCAAAATATTTTTGTTTGCATAAGGTCATATATGATTTCTTACTCAAATTGGAGATATGATGGTTATATCTCAATCGTGAATCGAACATCAATCCCAAGTTTTCCGAGATAATGACAGCTTAAAAATGAAAAAAAATCCTAATTATAATTATTTCTACCTAATACCCACCAGTTGAGTCAAGGTGTTTCATGACAGCGACCTAAGATGTCAATTTTGAGTTCCTGTTTAATTTTCTGTTGTCTGATTTCTAATTTGTTTACACTATATGGTTCTTCTGAATGAGAAACAACGAGTTGAAATTTTAATAATGAGCGGTAACGTAAATATGAAGAGATCGCAAGATCAGGTTTGTCATTTTTTCAATGAGTTATATCCAAATAGGCCTCCAATAAATCAGTCAACGGTGTGTTGAGTGTTAAAGAAATTTCGAGAAACATGCAGTGTTAGGGAAGCCGCTAGATCAGGTCGACCTAAAACAGCAACCGGGGGAGACAAAGCTTCGGATATCATGCTCTCAATACATTAAAATCCAACACAATCATCCAGGCCAACGGCAATGAATTTTAATGTCTCTCATCAGTCAGTGAAAAATTTGTTTAAGCAGGAGAAGTTGCATCCCTACAAGATAAATTTGGTGCACGAGTTAAAAGAGGACGATTTTGATAGAAGAGCTGAATTTTGTGAGCTGATGATGGAAAGATGCAAAAACGATAATAACTTCACAACAAATTTAGTTTTCTCGGATGAAGCTACTCCATTGAATGGCATTGTTAATAGACACAATTATCGTTATTGGTCTGCTGAGAATAATTACTGGCTTCAGGAAGGTCATACTCAGAGGCCCGAAAAAGTTATTACTTGGGCGTGCATAGTTGGTAGACATTTTGTGGGACCTTTCTTTATAGATGGTAATTTGAATGGCGAAAAATATCTGGACCTCCAAAAAAACTCTGAAGTTTGGGCTCGGCTTAGCTGAAATAAGGGTATTGCAAGTACTGCTGTCCTCCTTCTCACCCTTATAACACAAGGCCGAATAAAGTTGAAAAATGTCACTGACCAAATCCCGTTTTATATTACACGTGTGTGTTTTTGGGTTACACGTGCTTTTGAACATTTTTCCTTAATGTACGACGTAATATTTCAGGGTTTATGGACCCTTAACGCCTGAACACATTCGCTTAGGGCATAAATTTTCTTAAACTCTTTTTTTAAGGTTAAATTATATGGCGTTAACAAATGAATCGAAGTTTTTTTATGTGTGCGCATACAGGGTGTCCCTTTTATGCATTATCCAAAGTCCTAAGCTTTTTTTTTATAAGAATAATAATAATAATAAATCCTTATCTATATCTTACTATTTTGTTAGAGAAGATTCCCCTTGGCATACAAATAGTTATTTGTGATACATAGATAATTTTATTTCTGACCGATTTTAGTAACATTTTGTTCATTTTTAAAGTGGAATAAATGTTTCAATAGATTTTTTTTTTTTTTTTTTTTTTTGAAAATTTATTTATTAACACAGTATAACAATAATTACAATATACATATCCCTATTCCTCTAGACAGTGTTTTTAAACACTGGTATTGAGGAGAATTATTTTTATAATAACAGTACGATTTCTTATAAACTAAACATTTTTTATGTAAACGTTCTAAGACACATTGAGAAACTCCTTTAGGTGTTTGACAAACCTACCGTAATTTCTAATACTTTTTATATTCTCTGGTAAACTATCATATTCTCGCGATGCCTGATATATAGGATTATTTAATCCTTTATTACTTCTGACATTATTGTGGAATACATTTTCTCGTGATCTAGTATTGTGGGTATGGATATCTCTTGAAAATATTATGTTAATATTTGATTTTTGTGTTTTATTTATTATCCTGTGTATAAGTTTGCCCTGTTCAAATTTTAATACCTTATGTAATTGCCATACTCTTAAATTCTCATACAGATCCACAGTGTGAGTCAGTGGATCATAATTAAATAGAACTTTTAGTATTTTGTTTTGTAGTACTTGCATAGAATTGTAGTTTGTAGTCCCACATGTGCCCCATACGGGGATCAGATATCGAAAACGTGATAATACGAAGGCATTGTAAACATTTAGTTTGCTTTTATGCGAGAGATAGTTTCTGTTTTTATATAAGGCACTCACCATCGGAAGTACTTTACCAGATATATAATTTATATGTTCTGACCAACTTAGCAGATTATCCATTATTAATCCTAAATATTTTATTTTTGCTACATGCTCAATTTGTATATTATTTATTTTTAAATTTGGTAATGTTACAGACTTATTTTTTTGTTTAAAAAGCATATATTTCGTTTTATCTGCGTTAATTTTTAATTTATTACTTAAGAGCCAGTCTGTATACCTTCTAAGATCTAAATTCACTATATTTTCCATTTCATTCGCATTTTCAAAATCATACATCAATACGGTATCATCTGCAAATGTATAATAATTAGCGACCAATCCAGCACATTGTAAATTTAACACATAAAGGGAATAAAATAGAGGTCCAAGAACCGAACCTTGGGGCACCCCGCACTCATTTATTTTGGTTTCACTTATAAAGGAATCTAGTTTGACATATTGTTTCCTATTTGATAAGTATGACTTAATAATACTATACATTTTGTCCCTAAATCCCATTTTATATAGTTTGTCTAATAATGTATCTATATCAACTACATCAAATGCCTTTTGGAGGTCCACAAATACTGCAATAACTATTTTACCCATATCTAACTTTGACGAGATGTTATCTGTCAGATCAACAGTTGCACTAAGAGTGTTACTCTGCTTGATGAACCCATATTGGAATTCATCCATAGTTATATATTTACTTATAAAGGACATCATTCTATTTTTTATTACAGTTTCCAAAATCTTTGCAAAAACACTAATTACACTAATAGGGCGATAGTTGCTCATACAGGATTTGGGACCCGCCTTGAATATGGGAGTCACTCTATTGATTTTTAATTCATCTGGAAAGGAAGCTGTTTCAAAGCACTTATTTATCAATTTGGTTAGAATTGAGATTAGCCCATTTTTTAGATTAAGTATATCATGAACGGTAATCCGATCATGCCCCGGAGCAGAGGATTTTTTTTAGATCCAATATAATATTCGCAACCTCCTCTTCAGTGCAGAACTCTAAAAATAAAGTTTTATCGCAGTGGATCGCAGATGACAATCAAATTGACATTAGATGTCAATCGTTTGATTTTATGTCAAATTTTTCTTAATATCCCAAGGGAGTTATGACCCTTATAATTCCCGCGTAACTAAGACGTTATAAGCTAATACTATACCGGTCAGAAATAAAATTGGTTAAGATATTGAAACAAATTCCAAGAAGTTTCATGTTTCGTTGTAAATATTAAAATTTGTTATTGCTTACAAGGCCGAAAAGTACCGTTTTGCATGAAGAAGCAGTTAGACAAGCCTGCCAGTCCTCTGTTAATACTACCATGAGTACTATTGTACATAGGAAATTCTGATTTACGGCTAAATGATGCCCAATAGAAATACGTACCTTTGAATTAATTTAAATTCAACTAGCGAAAAGCCATGTTTGTATGGAGAAACGTAATTATGTCATTCGCCTGAAACCGATTTGAAAAGCCTCTCAGTTTGTTAAATAATCAAAACGAGCGTAATTCATCAATTGATAAATTCGAAGTAAAGACTTTAACGCGATAAAGAGATTGTGCAGAATGAATGGCACAATTAAACCCGTAATTGAATAATTAGTACAAAAGCTTTGCATTAAGCAAATTTTACTGTAATGAATTTTAAAGGAATTATGACAAATTCACAAACAATGAAACAATCAGGCAAGTTTAAGCTTTTCCGTAGAATTCTGTTCATATTTGGAGAACTTTCGGACAATAGAATTAATTAATACATAGTATGAAATTAGCTGCGTAATTCTATTGTTGGGCAAACATGGGTTAGACCCCGCTTAAATTATTAAAATTATTATGGTCACTTTGCTGTTGATATAGGTCCTACTTGTGTTTCTGTATCTCTATTTACATTATTATATGGACTAGACTTTCAAAATAAATCAACACTAACCTCTCAAGAATGCATTTAGTTTCTTGGCAGGTATTTATCCATTACATGATTTTAAATATTTAATTAACAAGTGTTTGGAATAAAGCAGGTTCTTGATCATCCCAACAAACGTCTCTTCTCTTCAAGTCCATTTAACCGAACATCCTCGCGGTTATTTTCTTAATACAAGTTGTATTACTTTATTTAAATAAAGAAAGGTTTGCTTCGTACCTTAGACAAAGAAGCTTATTTTATAATTTCAAAAAAACTTGAAAAGTGAAATGCACTCTCTCTGAATATCTTTCAACGGTTAAAATTAGTCACAGCAGTGCCATATTACTATTTAAGTGTTTTCATCACTTTTAGAAGCCCAAACATTTTTTGATTTTCTTTTGTGATGCAGTGTTCCAGTAGAGGTGCCAATCCGAGGATAAATTATATAAATATTTTATATTACATTGCCTCCACTGAAAGTATGGACTATTTTTTCAACTTTATATAAATATCTTTCCAACCCCAGTTGGGCTGGCTCAAATGAAATTTTATCTGGGTTAGATTGAAAGAAATTCCAGACAAGAAAATTCTGAAAATAGCAACGAAGAAGATATTCCTCTTTCTGCAAGTATCAGGTCATTTTAGTTTGCCACCTCGAACAGGTTCCAGATTTACAAGCATCCTTCGCCACAAGATAGTAAAATAACCAGGTTATCAGATATTAGAGGGTGGCCGCAGAGGTAAGCGAGATACTTCGTATATGAATTCTATGACTAACTTTAAGCAAAAATGACTCTATTCACTTTTCCCGAACTCCTAACGGTTCTTGAAACATCGGGGTTTGAAGTTGAACTAAATAACTAGAGAGCTTAGGAAAAAACTATTTTAATAAAAGCGTAATAACATTCACAGTTATAGTTCTCCATATTGTTATTCACCTATACAACTTTCCCTTTGAATAGGTAAGTGTCCAAGACCCCGATATTTCAAGAACCGTTTGGAAAATAAAAATCTTTTTATGGAAGAACAATTTGGTTCTATAAAAAAGCAAAAAATCTACAATAGGGGCTGTGGGGAAGGTTATGTGACTACATAGTCGAGGGCTTTGAGGGGGGACTTTTTGTTGGGTCGACCTCCTGCGATCTCTCAAGGCCTTCGACTTTGTGTTCTATGACATTAGCGTTGAGAAACTTAGATTCTATGGAGTGGTAATTGATAATGTGAAATTGCTGAAGGGCTATTTAACAGATAGACGGCAGGTAACCTCGCTTCAAGGGGAGCTCTCAGACATGCGGCTTGTGTGTGATGGGGTGGCGCAGGGGTCTATACTGGGACCCTTGTTGTTCTTCACATATGTCAATAAAATAACAACTGCTTTGTTACTTTATATACTGATGACACAAACTTTGTCGTACGAACTAACAGACTAGAGAGGAGTGAGTGCACTGAATCTGTAAGTGACTGGTTTGGGATCAACCATCTTAATTTTGATTTAGCGTCAACATATCGCGCGACAATACATCGAACGACAATTCACCGCCGACAATTCATCGCAGAGACAATTCATCGCTACGACAATTTATCGTGCGACAATTTATCGCCGTATTGTTATATATATATTGTAACAATTAAAACAGAAGATATATAGACTTATATTGGTTAAACAGCGCTAACACGGCATCTAATCCAACTTTTTGGTTCCAATTCGCCTTTTTCAAGTTCACCGGGGAATATTAATTCAGGAAACCTGAACCAACCTCTTAAGAGGATTAGGTAATTATAGTATTCAGTAATTATAGTACTCAACATGACCCAAAATGAAAAATGTAGAAATTATATCTGTAAAATCATTAACAGAAGAATTTGCGATGAATTGACGCGCGATGAAGTGTCGTAGCGATGAATTGTCGCGCGCTCAATTGTCGGCGATGAAAAGTCGCGCGGTGAAATGTCGTACGATGAATTGACGGAACACCCTTAATTTGAACCTGAGCAAGACTAAAAATATAATATTTACATTGAGGCGAGATGATACCATGATAACCCTGAAAAAATAAAATTCCTAGGAATAAACTTAGACCAGAAACTTACTTTTCAAAAGTGTGTGGGCATTGTCTAGGAAAAGATTACATCTGGATTGTATGTGCTCAGAAATTTGACTAGAACGGTAGAGAAAAGGGTATGCCTTATGGCATACTACTGTTTAGTGTACTCTGTAGGTGTGTATGGGTTGCTCGTCTGGGGGCATGCTGCTAGGGTATTCAGGCTCCAGATGAGGGCGGTTCGGACCATTGTGCAGGCTGGGCACAGGGATGATGCGAGGCCGCTTTTCAGGAGCTCGGGACTCTTAACATTTCATCTCAGTACAGGGTGTCCAGTTTTCGTATGTTTTACGGGTTATCTGCGTTATTAGTAAAGATAGGAGGTTGCGGTTTTCGCGGCACTGTGTTACTTTTTTGAGAAACAAACGATACCATCAACAGAATTTTCATAGCCCCCTTAGTTTTTTAGATAGATTTTGAAAATTTTGCATTTTGGGACACATCTCGGTTACGCTGCAACTTATCAAAAAGGTAAAAAATGAACTTGTTAATTTTTTTCAGGTAGAATCCAGTTGCTTAGTTAGATATTTTCTATGTTTAATTGTTTTTGAGAAAAAGAGCAAACTTGCATTTTTTTAAATGGGACACCCTATATATTCTTAGCTATTATGATTCAGTTTATCACAAGCTTTTTAAAAATATATAATACTTTATAGCTGTTTTCAAAGTGAAGCTCAAAATTTACATTTTTCAACAAATTTAAATTTTTTTTTAGTAGGCCATGACGGGTATTTAGAAAAACAAAAGTTGACAGGCTTGTTATCTGAAAAAATCTTTATTTACTGTCACAATAGGTTATCCATTTTCTGTTCTTTATTTCTATTCAGTTTCTATAATAGCAGTTTTTTCTTAATTATGGCTGCGAATGCAAAATTCGAGAATTATGAAAAGTACGATATGTTCGTTTGTTATATTCAGTGTGACGAAAATTCGGATGAAGCATTAGAAATTTATTTTAACAGGTATGGGCATCTTTTTATATTTTTCATCATATTTTAAAATTTATAAAAACGTAATATTCGCAGATTCTCAGAAAGAAGCCGGATAAAAGGATATTTTTAAAAATAAAATCAAACTTAATTGAAGTGGGTTCATTTTCCAAACCCCGACCTAGTATTTACAATAAGGAAAACCAGGACATTGATGAAGTAAACGTTTTGGCTTCAATTGAAACAAATCAAAGTAGTTATTGTAGAACAGTGTACAGTACTCTACTCTACTCTACTCCCACCTACTCTACCCTACACTACCTTTCTTCAACAAAATGTTTTCCAAAACGTTAATGTTTTTTAACCCCCGGCATCTTAAAAAAAACCTTGTTGTGGCCACCCTGTATTGAAATTTCTAACTCTGTAACTGCAAACAAAGCAAGCATTGCATTAACTACTAACTGTGCGAATCAGATGGCATGCCATGCGGCGTAATTAAATTGGATTCTGCACACAGTTTTAGTTGATAAATTAGCGCTGGACGTCCGCTTTATGAAATCAATCACGCTGGCACCATATTGACCAGCGGCTGCCAACGACTACTTAATTGCCTTAATTTCCACAAGCGATGCTGATGCCAATGTTTATTTTTAAATTTTCCACCTGTCCACCAGCGCGAATAAAATTTTTAATCGATACAGTATGTCAGCGATACAAAGTCGCACAGATACCTTAAGGTCGAATAATTACAAATAAATTCAGTGTAAGCAGGACGAGATTTAGGGATGGCCAACAGGGACTGAAGCCTTGGGGAAAATTCAAATGTTTTGCAAATTTTTTCTGAAAAAAAAATGGAAAAATATTTCAAAAGCAATTACAGAAAATTTTGAATTCCGCTTATATTTTGCCAATATAAGATAGTTTTTCAATTTTATTATAACAAGTATCAAAATTCATAAATTCACAATAATTGAGAATCTATCGGACGTGAACTGTAGGTACTCAATCGAGAGATCATGTTCGGTGTTTGTAACGCCTCGACTTTGTCGCTTGAATGAAGAGTCGACATGATTTACTCCGAGAGCTGGATTTCATGGAAATCATTACTGATTTTGCAACGAAAGAATCTAGGAAAGTACCCCTCGTCTAGTAAACCAACCTGAATACGAAAATCGCAAAAAAAAAGTTGTAACACGTTTAACACGTAAGGTTTTCTTGTTACATTAAACAAATCGCATTTAATATTGATTGAAAAAATGATTTTAGAAGTCTTTTAACCGTGTATATCGACTATATTTATAATGTATATTAGGTTAATATCTACGAAAAAAGCAAACATCAAAAATATTAATTTCAAACACACTAATTCTATTTTTTCCGTTTTTGAGGGGCATAGATCTTCTTTCTTCAAGAACCAACAGTAATATTAATCATCCATCATGGCTGGATCCCATGGTCCTTGGTACAGCGTTTCCATTGTCGTTATATCTTAATAGAATTTTTCACCCTGCTGGTCGCTGCCAGCGCCCAAATTCTCAGGAAAAAATGGTAAATGGGAATGGAAAAAGTGAATTTTTAATGACATTCGGCAACACAGCAATCTGTAGGAGTCTAAGGTTATATATTTTCTTGTCTTGCGAGAGGCTTATAAATTTCTTGTCTTGCTCAAAGACATCACACATTTTCGAATATTTCTATTTTTCCTTAATTCTTGCAAGAGTTTCTTGCGTATCCCAGCTAAACGTAGCAACAGTGTTTTTGCAGTACGTCTGCAACAGTGTATTTATTCACTAATTTTTGGCCCAGGGGGTGAGACAGGCTAAATTTAAAAACGATCAAAATACATGTTTGTAAAATTTGTATTGAGTGAGTATCAAAATAATTTCAACATTTACTTGCAAGATCCCTTGCTTAAATAGGGTAGAGGGAGGAGCGAAAGTTTACTAAAGTGTTATATTTTGAAGGCAGGTAAGGTAGGTAAACCAAAACCAAAAAACCACGTTTTATCCAGATAAACTATTGAACGTTTTTCGGATCTAAACTTTTTTATTTCCCCAAGGTACAGAAATCTCATTTTTCTTAATCTTTCGGACTCCATAATAATTTCTCTTGTTTATTGTCTTATGATTAAATCCCATCTCTTGCAAGGCGCGGTGAAGACTTGTCCTGCTACATGATATCATTGTATCGTCAGTTGTTGACCGTGTTTCCAAAGAATCTAACGTGGGCACAACATTTTCTCGATACATTTGGTATGTTTTCCTGCGAATAACATCTTTGTCACAATCATCTACGCACTTCATTTTTCCGATATCTTTGCGAACTTTTCTTATAAAATGTCGTTTTAGCACAATATCTCGTACCGTCGACAATGGAACTTTCGTCATTTCACTAGTATTTTTAATGGCAATTACTTTAGGGTGGCCGCTCTTTAATAATGATTCACATACATTTTTCACGATCACTTTGGCATCAGAAGATAAATGCTTCCTGGAAGGTTTAGAGTATCTAGGTCTCCACATACTTTTAATATTAACTTGTTGCACACTGTTTCAAAGTAAAATAGATAGGTACTAATATATTTCGAATATTATGTTTACTATTTATATAAGCTATATAAACAGGTACCTGTAACTAAAAAGTTTTGAGAAATATCCTAATAATTAAGTTGTTTCTAGAAATCGTTTATTAATTTTGATAACAAATCAAGTAATGTACCTATCTATTGTTATTATAAACTGGCATTAAAAGTAAATGAGGGTTAATACTTCTCTGCGAAAGCGAAAGCCGAGTTTATGAGGGATTTTATTGCAGTCATTAAGCCAAACGAAATATGCTGGGAAGTACTTTAGTTTATTTCATTACAAGTTTAGGAATAAGGTTATCTGTTATTGGAAAATCCACATAGATCGACAGAAGATGCAAGATATTATGACGGATTATTCTTCGCTCTTATAAAATATTGCCTGCGTTAACGAGGCTCAGAAAAATAGCCGTGTGATGTTGTCAGGAAACGTTCCAAAGAGAAAAACAGTTTTTTTAGAAAAACACTGTAGTCTGACGAAGGCCCCTTTACTACTTCGGGCGTTTATAATCGAAAAAACGTTCGGTTTTGGGCTACACAGAACCCCACGTGTTTAGGAAAATACAGTTTCAAAGCCCAAGATTATTTTATACATGGTGTGGCATCCTAAATAACAAAAGTATTATTTGTGAAGTTGACTGGCGAAAGATACCTTGAAATAAGATATAGCTCCACCACACAACGTTTGCCTGTAGTGAACTATTTAAATAAAAAAAAATGTAACATGGATTAGTCATAATGGATCCATTCGATGGTCCCCAAACAGTCCAGATTTAACGCTCCTTGATTCACATCTGTGGGGATTTTTGAAAAGTAAAGTTCATGAACATCTTGGTGAAAATATTGAAGAAATGCGTAAAAGACTTCTGATAATGATAAATTTAAACTTTTTTTATTACTCTTTAAATACAAATACTATAGGGGTATCAATATAACCCAAATAAATACCTATTTACCTGTTATTTCGTATTGTAACTAAATAACCCAAAACGTATATCACAGCGTAATGGTCCTCGTATGTCCTCTACCTTCCCGTTCGTCCTACATCCACGAAAATAAATCTGTCAGCCTGTAAGGTCGCATCCCTACAGTCGTACAGCTTATGTGTCGAATTATCCCAGTCGTTGCACTATAAATAACACTGCTAGCGTAAATGTCTGCTTGTTAAACACAGGTAGCAGTTAGCTGCAGTTTTGGATCATAACGGGATTAAGCTAGTCCGGTAATTTATGGCACTGATCAAACTTACAGCTAAACACTGCAGCAGTCGGCCTACTATGCTGCCAGCAGATGTATGTACTGCTTATAGTGGATATACTTTCCATATACTATATGCCCCGAAAGGTAAAGGGTCCACAGTCATGTCAACTACCTTGATTATGCTAGTCCTAGACAGACAATTTCTTTATGAACTGATGATGAAATTTTAGTGATTTCTATGACGGAAACTTCAGGTCAATTTGACGTTCTGCGTGAATTTATTTATGTTCTATTTTTTCATTTGTTCAGCTTTAAAACTTTCTACAAATGACAGACTGCTAATACCGTTTAATTAATATTAAACGCAACTAATTGAACCAAAACACAAAACGTTGAGAAAACACGTGGCTCACGTTAGAATTACTATGCACTATTGTACGAATCCTAGAATATTCCACAGGGTGTTTTAAATTTTGGGAAAAAAACACAACATGTTTGTTACACCCGGCATACCATTAAAATTATTTTCCTAACAAAAATTGCGAGCACAGAAATATTCCTAAAGGATAAACCTATCATGTGCAAAAAAAATCAATTAAATCGGACAATAGGTTTAGAAGATATATAACATTAAAATTCTTGGAAATTTTTATAGGTGCGTTAATATTGCTGTTCAGTATTTGAGTTTATTTTTTTTCCAATTCTTGGTTCATTGTATTTATACCTTATTACAAGTTTTAACAGAAAACCCGGAATTTCAGCCTCAGTACGTATTTTAACGTTTACTTTAGAAAATTGCTTAAATT
Organism: Polydrusus tereticollis; assembly: GCA_963920685.1. Classification (NCBI taxonomy): domain Eukaryota; kingdom Metazoa; phylum Arthropoda; class Insecta; order Coleoptera; family Curculionidae; genus Polydrusus; species Polydrusus tereticollis. The sequence goes on along the minus strand of OY987331.1, from coordinate 28,472,721 downwards.
TCACGATTCCAAACGCTTTTAAATTTGTTAAAAAAGCTAAAAGAAACAGGCGACAAAATTCTTTAATATTTTTTTGAGAAATGACAAATCTGTTTACACCAATCCAACTTATTTCTTCTGAAATCAAGCAAGTCGGCTTGAACTGTACATAATAGGCCTTTTTGTTGATGTATCAGGATCTCTTTTAATCCACGCCGACTATCAATTGTGGGATTTTTACCTGTATCATTATTTATAAACTTTTAAATCTTTTTATTTGCCCAAATCAAACGCAGGTGCCGGATTTTTATCTACGTCACAGACTAAGCTGATTTAACTTGATTTATAGCATTTTAGCTTCAGTTTTCTAACAAAGGAATATGTTCACAAAAAATATTTATTTTTTATTCATAATCATTAGAAGCCAGCACCCGCAGTTGATAAACATGTAGCATCCCTATACCGAATTTCATTTCCGTCTGTTTGCGAAGGAATGGAGGTAAGTCGGGCAAGAGTCCTATTTACACTTAATGAATATTCCGTGGCATTTTTATTAAAAATGTACTAAAACAGCTATAATTTTTGACGCAAGTTCATTATTATATTACTTACCTACAAATAGGAAATACCTATAGGTATATTAAACAACGAAAGAAATTTATCCTTTACTGATACCACATATGAATTCTCCAAGACCGCTACACGGTATCCTAAACAAAATAAACAGTTCCAACACATGTTGAAAAACAAACGATCTATTCTGTATTGTCTTCGTCTAATTTTCGTTTAACTATTTTAACTTTGTCAGTCATTTTTTTTTTCAGCAATTATCTTTCTCATCTGTTTGTAATAGTGTTCAGTTAATATTTCAAATCTTTAAACTTCCTACCCCTGTTAGCATTAACGCTTGCTTCAAGATAAGGCTTAATGCGACCAAAGCTCAGGAAAAAACAAACTTACTGGCGGAACTATTCTCTTCATATTCAACGGTTAATTTTCGGGGAGAAATTCCACCGAACTTTCCCCCTGTAGAATCGAGTATGCCCGAGATTGTTTTCCGGCATCGCCATGCTAAGCGAATCTTGAAGAGTCTTGACACGAAACAAGCTTTTATTCCTGACGAAATTCCAGTCATCGTAGACATGAACTGATAAATTGACATCGGTATTTTGAGGTTATTTAACTTGTCTTTCAAGAAAGGAATATTTCCTTCATGCTGGAAAACTGTGCGAGTCCAGCTCTTACCAAAAAAGGCAAGAAGACCTTGCCAAACAACTATCGTCTAGTGGCATTACTTTCAGTTATGTCAAAAGTTATAAAGAAGGCTATCAACGAGAAATTATTAAAGTACCTGAAAGCCTTCAACATTATTACTAATCGCCAGTATGGATTCCGTAAGTCTAGATCAACAGGAGACCTCTCGCTTATGTTACTCACATTTGGAACAAAGCGATAGAACATCATGGGGAGTCCCGGGCGATAGCACTGGACATTTCTAGGCCTTTGACCGAGTATGACATGAGGGGCTCCTAACAAAAGTGAGAGCATAAGAATGCCGGTTTAATTTTGTTCATGGCTGTCAAGCTTTCTTAAAGACCGTTTTCTGCGAGTGGCGGAGGACGGATTTCTTTCAGACACATTTAACATCAACGCCGAAATCCCTCAAGGTTCCATATTGTCGCCCACCCTCTTTTTACTATACATTAATGGTCTTTTGGAAAAAAAACTAAAAATCCTATAGCTGATGACAGCACGCTTCTTTTATCTTTTACTTTGTCTTGGGGTGACGGTAACCAAGTAGAATTCAACGCTGAAAAAACCCAGGCGGCAGTTTTTTTCTAAAAACCGGATATAGTCATGGCCGGACACACGATTCCCTTGGCTTCATCAATTCACTTATTGGGCTTCAATTTGGATGGTCATAAGTCTTAGCATAGTCACGTTGCGGCCATTGCTAGGGCAGCCTCGCAGAGGCTTGAAATACTTTTCCGAACTAAGAACCTCTATACACCCCAACAACTTTTGATGCTCTATAAAGCCAAAATTCGACCATCGTTGGAGTACAGTTCGCATATTTGGGGCTCTGCTCCTAAACATACCCTGAAATTGCTGGATTCCATTTAAAGAAGAGCCATTTACTTAATTGGCAACCATGACCTGACAAATAACTTGAACACGAAGGCAGGTTGACGACTTGAGTCTATTTTACAAATATTTTCATGGCAAGTGCTCAACAGAAGTTGCCCCGTTGATTCCACCCAGAGCGGTGCATAGCGCAAATACAAGACGAACCACTGCAACCCACCCATACGTGGTTTAGCTTAGTGTCGAACGACGCTGTTTATAAATTCTTTATTTTGGAGAACGTCAACACTCTGGAACGACCTCTCCAACGAGTATAATCTCCAAAGATTCAAGACCAACGTGAATCGTTTTCTGCGCACACGCACCGCTCGTAGAGCGCTCTAAAGGAGTAATCCTGCGGTGCTGTGTCTTATCATAAAAGAAAAAAAAAGTGACTTTGGGAGAAAACAAAAAAGAAGTGACTGTTAATGCCTCTTTAACAGTTGTTGCGGGCTTATTTTTCGAAGGCATAGAAAAGGGGTTAGTGACTTGAATTACAGGAACTTGATTCCAAATTCTTCTTGCATCCACACAATTGCGGAATGCTTGTCCATAAATTAGATGCATGTGAGCATAAACGAGATGCATTAATGCCAACCTTTAGTATTTTAATGCGAATTATTAGTTATGTTGTTATTCGATTAGTTAGGTTAGGTCAAGTTAGAGCCGAAAAGGTAAATCGCTGGGGCTCTGTATCTCCGTTAAGAGACACAAGAGTTATTTTGACCTCCTCTATATGCTCCCGAGAGTATACCATATACTTACCGGACACCCTGTCAATTGGTCAGTTTCAATGTCGACCTATCGAAAGTATCTATACAAATGTCCCAGTGCAGGCAACACTAGTGACTGAAGAACATTTTAGAGAAATCATACACTTAAAGAACGAACGCTCCTGCCCACCAATGTTATAACAGTTCAACTAGAATAGTTGCTTAATAATTATTACTTTCAAAAAAAGGATAGATTCTGCTGTCAAGTGGACCAGTTAGCGCTAACATTCACATGGAATGAGTTGAAAATCAGACACCCACCGCAGCTGTAAAGATTTTACTTTCTCATCTCCTTGTATATATTAATTATTGGCTAATTGAAACGCTGTTGACTTTAACCCATATCTATATTTAATTTATATAATTTACAAGTTGCCCGGTGAACCGATGTCACATATCAGCAGTATTATTTCCTGTCTCGTTGTAACCTACTTATTGCTAAACAATGTCTACTATACCTTACCGTCCTATAAAAATTAAAAGAACCAAACATAAATAAACCTTTTTTTTAAATCGACCGGAAAGCAACCACTTTCTACTCAATTTTTTAACCGGAAAATGTCATTTTATCGGTCTAGACCAGAAAGTCATAAAAGAGGGACCGGTAAAGTACTTTACCGGTCCCTCTTTTTACTTTACCGGGCCCTTTTTTTACATTCCGATCAATATTTGAGAAAACGAACCAAACCCATAATAAGTAGGCTTTGACTTGATTGTTTCTTTCATGGCGTTTCATGGCAACGAACTGTCAAATTTGATACTGCTTATTAAAAATTGTGTTTAAAAGTTAAAAGTTAGATTATATTATGGAAATGAATGTGGATGAAGGTGAAATTCCTCTTGAAATAACTGAAGCGGCTGCTAGAGCTACTCACGATTTGTTGCCGCATAAGTCCAGGGACAAGTATGAAAAAACGTTTGCCGTTTTCAAATGTTGGTGTAAAGAAAAAAATGTCAGAAATATTTCTGAGGATGTTTTGTTAGCCTATTTTGCTGAAAAATCCGAAAAATTAAAATCATCTACATTGTGGAGTGTGTACTCGATGATTAAATTGATGTTAAATTTAAAAGAAAATTTGGATATAAGCAGATATTATAAACTTATAGCATTTATCAAAAGGAAGTCGGTTGGATACATACCCAAGAAATCGAGGGTACTAACCAGAGTAGATATTGACAAATTCCTGCTGGAAGCTCCTGATAATGAATATCTTTTAATCAAAGTAAGTAGGACTTAAATATGTATTTTTTTCATTTTCTTCTCTCCTTATATTTTTTAACAATAATTATTAAAAACGGCTATTTATTTTAATTATTTCTTATTTTTTTTTAGCTTTTACTAATATTGGGATCGGCTGGGGCCTGTCGCCGTGAAGAATTAGTTAATATGACAATTGACGATGTTGAAGATAATCAATCGATGCTGGTGATAAAAATTCCAAATACAAAGACAAATCATCCCAGGTCATTTATAGTTGTTGACGAACAAAACTTAAATGTATATAGAACATATGTTTCTTTACGTCCATCCAATGTCCCACATCGAAGGTTATTTATTTTTTACAATAAAGGAAAGTGCTCTATTCAACCAGTAGGTTTGCATTCTGTAGGAAAAGCGCCATCAAAAATAGCATCCTATTTGGGATTATCAAACCCAGAGCAATTTACAGGGCACTGTTTCCGACGTAGTTCGGCCACATTGTTAGTGGAAGGTGGAGGCGACATCCTTAATTTAAAACGACACGGCGGCTGGAAGTCATCACAAGTTGCCGAAGGCTATATTGAACAGTCTCTACAAAATAAGATTGACATAGCCAGCAAAATTCAGGAAGCAGGAGGGTCAAAAGTACATATTACATCACAAACAACCCATAAAGATGTATCAAAAAATGAAGCAGGAGGGTCAAAAGTACATATTACATCACAAACAACCCATAAAAATGTATCAAAAAATTTTCCATCAAGTCTACAATTTAATAACGTACAAAATTGTACTTTTAACATAACAGTTCAAAAATAGATATTATTAATTATTAGAATAATTCTAATTTTAATTATTTATTAAGTACCTATTATCAAATAATATTTATTATAACTATTATAAATAAAAAAAATTCCTGACTATAGAGTTTTCAATCTGTTTAAAACTATATTAATGTAGTAAGCCATTATCTAAATTTTCTTGTACGCCACTGGTCTTGCGTCGATTTAAAAAAAAATATTGTACGTTACACAACCGGAAAGTACGTTTACAGGACTCGCAGGCTTCCAGGACTCGCCTGGCGGCTCGCCCTGGAAATTGCCTGTGTTATACCCCGCGACCTGGTCATATTGGCTGTGCACGAAAGGGAGCGAAACTGCAGCGTGGTAAACGGTTTTGTTGTAATTTTGAGGTTTATTGTAGCGCTGTATTATGAGTTATTCGGGTCTTGAGATAAGAAAAAAACACTTGAAAGGTTTTAAACTACTCTATTTTTAATCTAAATATTCATAACAGTTAACAATTATGGTAGCAACAAATGTACGATAGTCATACAGGAGTTATTCAACTATTTCTGGCAATATTCGGTGGTAAAACTATAATTTAATACGGTTATGTCAACATCATTGGTACAATTCGGTTATAAAATATATTTAAAGTTGTAAAGGTTCAAAACATTGTTCAGGGCAATTTTTACTTACAGAAGTAAAAGATGATTATATAAGCTAGCATATCTCTCTCTTGCTCTACTCGTGTTCTTCTCTCTAAAGATCGAATGGTTTTTTAACGTCTGCGGGTTAATTAGGTCATTGGCTCTCTTTTACGTTAAAAATATGATTTTCACTTGCAAATGTTTCAGTTTATTTAGCACTAAAGAGTTTGAAAGTTTTTAAATAGATATTTGTCACTAGGGTTCTGGAATTTCGACTGGTATTTGATTTTTATGGAATTGTCTTTAATAATTAGATTAATTATTACTTTTAAAATTATTTGACTAATCCGGGGTCTTAGTCTGGATAAATAAGAATGATTCGAATGGTGTTCTTTTGACTTGATTGTTAAAATTCTTAAGAAACTTACTGATTTTTCGGAGTTCACGGCACTAATTTAACTTTACTTTATTTCACTGACTTTTCTTATTAATCTGGAACTATGTGACGTGCCTTAGTTAGGTCTTGTTGTTTCTTCAATTATTCTGTTCGAACTCTCCGAAATGACGGCATGTTAGAGTTTTTATATTTTCGCAATTTTGCAGGGGAAAATTGGGGATATTCGTCCAACCTATCCGAGTCAGTTTTTGGAAGTTTTGGAGCTTATTCTCCGCCTCTAAGAGGTGTATCGTAGTGGCTGTCAGATTTGATTAATAGGCGATGTGATCACCGATGACATCGCTTTTTACCAAGAATTATTGTGAAATACGACAAGATTTTAATAAAAACGATAAATTTTTATTACCTTTTTCCGTTCTCAGCGTCTATTTTAAAAGGTGAATATCCGTAGATGAGATGACCTCGTTTTTGTGGGAGGGCATTTTATTTCTCGGTTCTCGGGGATTGATTGCTTTGTCCAATGAGAGAGTACTACGTTTTGGATAAGTTATATTCTGGGTTGACTTTTAGCTTGCGATTCTTTTATGGGCGTGGAGAGTTATGCGCACTGATATGTTAATTTTTCATTAATTCTGGACGTTCGTGACTAACGTATCTCGTGAAGCAATTTGACTTAGAAAAAGATGACGAACATTATTTTACTTTGAGAGTTTTTAATTCTTTCTCATTGTTTTATTTTATGTGAAATATTTTTATTTAGAAATTCTATCGTGACTCCGCGGTCCATCACAATCGTCCATCCTTACAATAAAACAAGATAGTTTTTTACTATTTTGTTTTAACTGACAAAATAAAAATTTTCATTTGAAATTCAAAAGTATCTTCTAACTACTAATAGGAAACAATTAACCATGAGTATGAGATAAGGTTTGATTTTTTTTTATATATATATTTATTATATAAGTGGCGTACAATGGCTTACAATTTTTCCTCTTTTTGTAAACATAGGTATGCTAGGTTAAATTGCTATAATTCTTAATTTAATTGAAATGGGTCCCTAATAAAAATATTCTTTTTATGACACATTATTCTTTTAGAGTGTAATTTACATTATTATACGAATTCATGATTATCCTACATGTTATGGTTATACGAGTAACTCTTATAGTAGGTATATCTAATTAAATAGTATGATTCCTTGTTTATTTTTAGACCTTAAAATTTATATTTGGGGTTATATGTAATAAAGGCTAAAAACTTGTGTTAGTACAATTTTCTTAATTTTAATGTACCTTTTGGCATAGTTTACCTTGATTCACTCACTAAGATTGAGTTCACTTTTCACTCGTTTCGCGGGTGACATCACTGATGTGTCCATTTGTTCTCTGGCTTCACTTCCTTGGTGTTCTCTGACACTTTCTGGCACAGTGTCTTGCTGTGGACGTGGTCGTCCGTCTGGTTGGGGTATTCTCATCGCTAGGGATGTTGGGGTGATCTGGGCAGCTGGTAGCACTGTCCCTGGGATGATTCGATGTTGGACTGGCATTCCAATAGGAATCAATGGAGCTGGTCCTCGTGGTGCTTGGGTGGTCAGCAGTGTACTGACGTGGTGAGTGTGGCCAGGTGGAAACGCTGTCGACTGACCTTGGGTTGGTTGTGTGACTGTACAGGTAGTGACAGTCTGGTGCTGTGGAGCTCTAGTTGGTAGGATGTTGTGGTGCTGTGTCTTCCAAGTGATGATTTGCAATCGTCGGCAGAAATTGCATTGACAGGGTAGGAGGATCTCCGCCAAAAGATTATGCTGGATGGCTCGTTGCGTCAATCGTCTCAGGTATTCGAAATGTACAAGGTGAATGTGCATTAAGTTTAGGCTTCGTAATTTTCGGAAAACTTCACAAGTGGGAGGAGCCGCGCCTCCTAGTCGTTCGTGAACATTTAGTAGTTCCGTTAGAGTACCTTCTAGCAGTGGAATTGCGAGGCTGAAGTGTGATAAACTTCCGACGAACATTAGAAAATTTTCAATTGCGTAGTTAATCATTTCGGTTGTATGAATTTTCGTAGACTGAAGTCCCATTTGGCTGACTGTGGTTTGCTATTACATAGTAAGTTTCTGTAGTTTATATTTTGATAGATGATTCTAGTATTTGCGTTCGTTTTTCTTGACGGTCCTGCTTCTGGGCTTTTCATCTCCATATACTGGTTTTCTTCTGGATTCGCCTTAGGTGGGGGCTGTGGAGGTCGTGAATACATATAACTTGGATTTTCTAAGTCTGTGGTAGGTGGCGTCCATCTTATAAATCGTCCAGTTGTAGGTTCTCTGGGTCGCAACTCTAATTCTTCTGTGATGCAATTCTGGGTACTGGGGCGTACTGGTTGTGTTCTTAGTTTCACAAGGTTTAATATGTTGAAAGTGACGCTTATTGAGGCGACAGTTGCAATTAAAATTATCGTTATTATCAAAGGTGTAGGGACAAATGTTTCTGCGGCTGGTTCCTGTGTTTCTTCTGCGTCACAGTATACATAGTACAGCAATATGTCCGATTCACTGACAATATTAGTTTCGTTATCTAAGTGTTTTAGGTAAACTAGATAGTTTTCTCCACAATTTAATATTATTTGTGCTGTATTTGATTTTGGAAATGACATGGTGATTTTTATAAAAGTGTTCATACTAATCCATCTGAGGTCGGTTGATTCCTTAAAGCTAGTTTCTGTGAAATTCCATTCTATTTTCGTTAGAATTTGGTGTCCAATCTTTGCTTGAGTGGTAAACCTGGGTTGCCATCCCTCATTTTCTTTAAAGAGGGTGGTGGTATGTCTTGATTCTCCTATTATAATCACTGAAAGTGATAGAATAGTGTTTTAAAAAATTTTCTCTTCTCTTTTTTTTTTGTATATATTTTTCTTTCTCTTTTTTCTTTTCCCTTATACTTACATTAGAATTTATAATTTATATCTTTCCTTAATATTATCATTATTTTTTCTTAGTTGCTATGTGATTTCTTAAACAGTAGTTACGGTCCTGTTTTCGTTGTCTTCCCGTCTTTCTATATATCTGTCATCATTTGGTTGTTCTGGCTTGTTTTCGGGTGCATCTCTTCTTGGGGGTCGATGTTTATTTAGAAGTAGTAAAGTCAAAGGTCCCATAAAAGCTGCGAATAGGGCAATTGTGCATCCCTTTACTTGATGTATGGAAAGTGCATGTAGGAAGGTTCCTAATAAAAATTTTAATACTCTAAATATGAAATACAATCCTAGAAATCCTGATGTCCAATCTCCGATGAAAAGAAAGTAACCATATATTTTTTTCAAAAAGGAATTTGCTAGTTGTTCCATCTCTGCCTTGTTAAATAGAGATAATGTGGAATATCCTTGTGATTCAACATGTTGTCCAGCCATTTTTCGTGTAATTATGTTGTCTAGAGCAGCTCGTTTTAAACCAAATAGCATAGCTTGTTGTGCGCTTCGTATTTCGTTGCTTGAATAGATTCCTCCATGTCCAATAGGTTGGATTGGTTTTATTTGTAATTGGTTTTCTTCCTCTGGTTTTAATTGTATCGGCCTTACATTATAGGTGGGTAAGGGATCGAATCCTATCCATTCGGAGTTTAGATAATATAATGTTGGTATTATTGAATTGCATTCTGTTTCTTGTCCTTTTGAAATCAAAATTCTACTTAGTGGTGACATGAACATGCTTATATTATCGTGTCTGACTGGTAATTCTAGGAAGCAATGCTTTGTTCGGCGTACCTGTACAATTACGGGTAAACATTTTTAATTTCGCATAGTGTCTTACTTCCCTAATGTACCTTGTATTTTTTTTTTTAAATTAATCCTAAAAGATCGAAACTGACGGATAGTATGTTTTTCTTTTTATGTGTGTGATGCATTGTTTATTTCTGAGCTACTACATAGTACTTTTCAATCAATTTGTAAAATTTATTTGCCGATATTTTTCATCAGTACAGCAACGTATAGATTCTCGGAAAGGGTCTGCTAATCGCATAGCGGTCTTTGTTTAGTCTGATACAGGCTCGTGGGTGGCGTCGGCTTGTCTGAGTTGGCATCATTCCTTGCCGGTATATTATGTAAACAGGTGCCTTGATCTGTCTAAAAGGCGTTGTCCTCTTTAGTAGCTTGCATTCTTGAAATTCTTTGTCGTGTGATCTGGTTTTTTAGAAGTTTGTGAATATTCTAAAATTAGATTGTCCTGTCTGCGTTGGTACATTTTTGTCTAGGCAGGGGATTGTTTCTTCTTTTCGTTTCTCATTTTCTACTTCGTTCTTATAGACGATATACAGGGTGGGTGGTTTCTACTGATAAGTTTCTTAGTTTTTCGTTTGTGATTTTTTTTTTTCTTCTTTGATTTTCTTAACTTACGAGTTATATATATGTCTGTCTAAGCGTATATGTTTTCCTTACTTAAATCTAGGTTGATTATTTATGCAATTTCCATTATATACTAATTTTCTTATTTTAGTTTTGCGAATATTCGCCGTAAAAATCAGGTTTTCTGATTATTCGTCCACTTCGAGTTCGTAGTAACTTTTCCTCTGCTGATGTATCATCATTCTCAATTTCAGATTCGGGGTCGAAATTCATGAAGGCAGGGGGTACTTCGTCATCGCTTTCGGAAAATGGGGGTAGTTCATCGTCCAATTGATTTATGCGGTTTTCAAGTTCTATATCAAATAAATCATTATCATCAGGATTTTGTATTTTTACTTCGGTGATAGGGGTTTCTTCCAAATTTTGTTCAGGCGTTTCGTCATTTGGAACGTCCTCAAGGTTTTGTTCTCGTTTTTCTTCTGTTGGTATAACGTTGGGTAGTTTTTCTTGAATAGGTATAATGTAATGTAAGTGAGCGGGCTGTGGCTCTTTGGTTTTTCTTGTTTCGACTCTCGGTTCCTCTTCGGTTTCCTCTAGAAGTTGTTCGAAGTGTTTTTCTGGGCAGCGACATATCTTTAGTCTGTTTGAATGAACCACGTGTTCTCTTTTTCCATTTATTTCTTTAATTTTGTAGGTAACTGGTCCTTTTACTTCTATTACTCGATACGGTCCTGTATAGTAAGGTCGTAGTTTAGTTGCTAAGTTTGGTTTTCCTGATATTGCAGGAGTATAAAGATATACTCTGTCTCCTTCTTTATATTGTCTTGGCTTTGTTTTCTGGTTGTATCGATTGCATTGCTTTTCCGCGGTAATTTCCAGATTTTCTTTGGCTTGATTAAGGGCATAAGTCATCTTTTGTCGCATTTCCGTGGCATAATTTTCATCGAGATCGTATTTACATCGTTTTGGTTTAAGACTTAAGTGTTGTGGTAATTCCATGTCTCGGCCATACATAAGATAAAACGGACTTTCTTTAGTGGATTCTTGAACATTATTCCGGTAAGCCATAAGTGCAAATGGTAAGTATTCATCCCAAGAATTGTTTTCGTTGGTGACATAGTGTCGTAAGTTTGTCTTTAAAGTTGCATGCGAGCGCTCCAAGGCTCCATTTGATTGTGGGTGGAAAGCAGTTGTATTGATTTTATCTACATTTAGAATTTTACATATCTCAGCGAATAATTGTCCTACGAATTGTTTTCCTTGATCTGTCAGAATTTGTCTGGGTACTCCGTGTCTCGTTATAATGTTTTCTACGAAGGCCCGCGCTACGGTGCTAGCGTGTATATCAGGTAATGCAACAGCTTCAGCAAATCTGGTGAGATAGTCCATACAAGTCAGTATATATTTATTTCCAGATCTTGTCCTATTTAAAGGTCCCACTATATCTAAACTAATCCGTCCAAAGGTTACATATGGTACTGGTATTTTCTTCATTTCATCGGGTGGTTGATACGTCTTTTTGTTTATGCTGCATGAATGACATTGTTGGCAGAAACGTTTAATATCACTTGTCATTCCGTCCCATATAAAATCTCGTTTTATTAGTTCTAAAGTCTTTTTCTGTCCTCCGTGACAAACCATTGGTGAGTTATGGTATAAATCCAAAATTTCGGGTATCATGCTTCTAGGCGCAACGACTTTATCGGTTCTTTCGCAATCCTTTCTAGTAGCATATAGGATTCCATCATTGTCTTGGTAAAAATATCCAGAATCATCAGGTAAATTTTTAATAATTTCCTGTAGTTTTTTATCTTCTTGTTGTTGTCGTAATATATCCGCGCGTGTCCATATTATGTTGGTCATAGGGCTTCCTTCTTTGTGAATATCTACTCTCGCTATTTTTTCTGGTGTTCTGTCCTTGTGTAGCTCTAGTGTTGGTTCCTCGTTGGTGCTCTCGCGTAGTCTGGTAAGTGCGTCTGCGTTTGCATTCTTCTTTCCAGGGCGGTAATCAATGGTAAAACTGTATTCCATTAGAAACATGGCCCATTTTGATAAACGTGAACTGCTATCTTTTATATTCAGAATGTATTTAAGTGGTTTGTGGTCACTATATATGAAAAAATGTGTGCCTGTGATATAATATCTGAATTTTTTCACCCCTTCTATGATAGCAAGACATTCCCGTTCGATGACAGAATATCTTCTTTCAGCGCTCAAAAGTGATCTACTGTGGTAATATATTGGGTGTTCCATGTCTTCATATTTTTGACATAATATTACTGATATACTAGTATTGCTTGCGTCGGTGCAAAGGATAAATGGTCGATTAAAATCGGGATATTTTAATATGGGTGGTGTTATTAAAGCTGTCTTTAAAGTTTCAAAAGCTTCTTGTTGTTTGTCTGTCCAAATGAATCGCGTATTTTTCTTTGTTAAAGCTGTCAAGGGCTGTGAAATTTCTGAAAATCGGGGTACAAAACGTCTATAGAACCCGCATAATCCTAAGAAAGCTCGAATCTCCTTTACTTTTCTTGGTACAGGATAGGTCTCAACTATTTTGGTTTTTTCCGGATCTGTACTACATCCTTTTTCACTTATTACATGGCCCAGATATTTTGTCTCTTTCTTCAAGAAATGACATTTTGTTGGTTTGAATTGTAGGTTGCTTTGTCGCATTACCTCGAAAACTTTTCTTATTTTTGATAGGTGTTCTGGTACTGAATCTTTTGAGTAGATTATGATGTCATCTAGGTAGACTAGTATGTCGGTACCTATTAAACCGGAAAAAATGCTGGAAACAAAACGTTGGTATGTACTAGGACTATTTGCTAAACCCATTGGCAATCTTTTGAATTGATAAGTTTTTTCAGTTGTAACGAAAGCACTTTTTTCTCTGTCTCTCTCATCTAGTTCTATTTGAAAATACCCACTTGCCATATCAAGTGTAGAAAACAAACTTGATCCAGTAAGACTATCTAGGGTCTCTTGTATGTTTGGGAGAGGCCAGTAAATCGGCTTCGTAATACTGTTGAGCATTCGGTAATCTACTACAATCCTGTATTGAGGCTCTTCTCCAGGGTGTAAGTGTTTTTCTACTAATATAACAGGGGCTCCCCATCCACTCTCCGATTCTTCTATAATACCATCTGACTCTAATTTTCGTAACTCATTGTCTAAAATCTTTTTTCTATGGAAAGGAATTCTATACGGTTTCATACAAATTGGTGGCACATCCTCTGTGATTATTCGATGCTTTACTTTAGTAGTGCAAGATAATTTCTGAGTGGTTGCTTTAAATACGTCAATATATTCTTGGACTAATGCTCTAAGTTGCCATTCGCCCGGTGTAGTAGGTGTCAATAAGTGTAGATTTTCCAATATTTCATTATTGTCTCGCGTGCTTATTTTTCTTATCCTGTGTATATGTTTTTCGGTTGGTAGCGTTTTTTCCGTTTCAGCAGCGTAAGCATAAGCTATGATAGTTTTCTTTGGTAATGTTACTTCATACGGATTGGTATTCATAATCCTAACAGGTACTTCCTTTTTATTTTTACATGCTATCCTGGCAATTAAAATTCCTGATGGATTCTCGTCATGTGGTTCTATTATGATATTCTCAGTTACTCCGGCCCTGTATTTGTGAATTAGCGCTTGACAGAGGACTTGAGTTCGGGGAGGTATTTTGATACTTCCATATAATCGTACCGTACTACATATTGAAGGGTCATTGCTCCTGACGTCATAGTCTGGCGTTTGTGTCAACGAATTTCTATCCGTGGAGTTTCCGTTTGTCTGCTCATTTGTTTCTGATTTGCTTTGGAACATTTTGTTATCTTTCTGTCCTTCTGTGGTATGTTGGGAAACTGTATTCTTCTGGGAAATTTTTGTTTTCTCCCGTGTAACTCCTATATCTTCCTGAAGTGTTATCTTTTGTAAGACTTCTGTACTTCTTTGTTGTGGAACTTCTTTAGTTTTGTGTTCCGGTTTCCTTTGTGAAACTCTTGTAGTTTTCTCTTGTGAAACTTTTTTCTTTTTCTTTTCCGTTTCTCTTTGTAAAACTTCTTTTTCTGTACTTCTATGTTGCATAACTTCTTTCGTTTTGTGCTCAGGTTTCCTTGGCGAAACTTTTGAGGCTTCCTGTTGTGATACTTTTTCCTTTGTATTTTCTATTTCCTTTTGTAAAACTTCTTCATGTTCCTGACTTTTTCTATGTTCTTTTGGCGTGTTTTGGGAATCTGCAGCTTCCTTTTCTTTGTCTGTCTCACTTGTCGTAGGGTCTGTTGGTTCCTGAAAGTCAAGATGGCGGCCAACCATCTGAATTTCTAAGTCCGTCGTTATTGGCCGTAACAAAGAACTTTTTGTACAAGTGTTTCCTGACAACGCTTTTCCCATGTCAAAATGACATTGTATATTTTGTTTGAGTAGGGTAAGGACTTCCTTTACTTCATTTCTAAGTAGCTTTACTTCTTTTTCAATACTGTTTTCCGCATCTTGGTGCATCTTTTTTCTATGTATTTCTTGTTTCACTGTGGTAATAGCTAGGTTATGGTCAATTTCTTCTTCTAGAGCAATAACTTCATTAAATATGTACATTAAATTTTCTCCCCAATCTATCTTCACATTGTGGTTCGCTAGGAAATCTAACCCTAGTAATATGTCAGCGTCAAAACTCACAGACTCGGTTATCAAAAATCTTTGCATAACTGTAGTATGAGTCCCTATCTTTACAGGAATATGAACACTGCCATATTGAGGTATTGTCTTTCCTTGGATATCTTTCAAGTTACTATCTATTTTTGTATTTATATTAAACCCCTGGGCAATTTCAGGCGTGAGGAGGCATACTGAGGCGCCACTGTCTATAAATGCCCGTACTTTCTTGTTATTTATTTCTAGAGTAATTGTATTTTTATTTATATTTTTACATTCACACATTCTCCTCACGTTATCTGATAAATTTACCATTGGGACTCGTTGGCAGCCGCACTTTGGGGTCGCAAGGTGACTGCGTTGGCATTTAAATTTTCCGTATCTTTTCTCGGAATATCACGATTCAAAGAGCTATTTTCTGGATAATCACAATAGGTATGCCTGTTATAATAGTTCTGTGGTTCTTTATTTCTGTCGTTTATATCTCTCGGACTCTCTTGCTGTGGGAACTCGTTTCTTTTACTCTCGCGTCTAGGTGGCTCATAGGATCGGAATCTATCTCGTGGTTGTCGTGTATATATTTCATTTCTTCTTTGCTGGAACTGTGATATTTTTGGGCAATTTATTTTAAAATGTCCCGGTTCCTTACAATTGAAACAGCGCCTAATATTGGGTTCAGTTTTATTCCTACAATTTTATTATCTATGTCATGTCCTTTCATTTTACAGTGCGTACAGTATTTGTTTTGGAAACCTGGGTGTAGTCTTTTTCTACATACTTCAAAATCATGTCCCTTTATTTTACAGAAACTGCAAAATCTATGCTGGTATTGTTGGCTTTTCATTTTCCTACAATTTTCTATAGTATGTCCCGTTATGTTACAAAATTTGCAAAAGATATTTCCTGAATGTTCTTCCAATTTCCTACAATTTTCATAATCATGTCCCCTTAATTGACAAAAATTGCAATATTTCTCATATGGATGTTTAATTTTTATTTTATTTAAATTGTCGATCATTTCCTGCAATTCTGCTGTATACAACGCATCCGCAATTGTCTTTGCTTGTGCCGATAATACCTTGTCTCTTATGGTTGGTAACAGACCTAACACGAAATGCCTAAGTAAGTTTTCTTCGAATTGTCTCTCTAATGCAGCAGCAGCTGTTTTATCGGGGGAAGTTACCCTAATTTTATTTCCTGCTATTTTTATCCTAGTTAAATATTCCCTACACGATTCTCCGTTTCTCTGTTTACATTCCACAAAATCTTTTAATTCCTGACCTGGTACCGATTTTTTCTTGAATTGATCCCTAAACTGAGTAGTAAAATTTCCCCAATCCTTAGTGATTTTTAAATTGTTGTTTGAAAGAAAATATAGCTTTGCTAAGCCTTTTATTTTGAGTGTAGCAACAGCTACTTTTTGTTCGTCTGTCCATTTTGCAATAAGACCCGTTGTGTTTATGTGCTCGATAAATTCCTCAATGTCGGTGGTACCGTCATAATTTGGTACAGTTTCAATGCCACAAAATATAGTGTTAACAGCAGCAGGCGCAGTTTCTTCTGCCATTTTTCTGTCTATTTATTTTTCTTTCTTATCTCTTTTGCGAACAACCCTTATACTTGCGCATAAAACCTCACACATCTGACACCATTGTTATTCCCCGCGACCTGGTCATATTGGCTGTGCATGAAAGGGAGCGAAACTGCAGCGTGGTAAACGGTTTTGTTGTAATTTTGAGGTTTATTGTAGCGCTGTATTATGAGTTATTCGGGTCTTGAGATAAGAAAAAAACACTTGAAAGGTTTTAAACTACTCTATTTTTAATCTAAATATTCATAACAGTTAACAATTATGGTAGCAACAAATGTACGATAGTCATACAGGAGTTATTCAACTATTTCTGGCAATATTCGGTGGTAAAACTATAATTTAATACGGTTATGTCAACATCATTGGTACAATTCGGTTATAAAATATATTTAAATTTGTAAAGGTTCAAAACATTGTTCAGGGCAATTTTTACTTACAGAAGTAAAAGATGATTATATAAGCTAGCATATCTCTCTCTTGCTCTACTCGTGTTCTTCTCTCTAAAGATCGAATGGTTTTTTAACGTCTGCGGGTTAATTAGGTCATTGGCTCTCTTTTACGTTAAAAATATGATTTTCACTTGCAAATGTTTCAGTTTATTTAGCACTAAAGAGTTTGAAAGTTTTTAAATAGATATTTGTCACTAGGGTTCTGGAATTTCGACTGGTATTTGATTTTTATGGAATTGTCTTTAATAATTAGATTAATTATTACTTTTAAAATTATTTGACTAATCCGGGGTCTTAGTCTGGATAAATAAGAATGATTCGAATGGTGTTCTTTTGACTTGATTGTTAAAATTCTTAAGAAACTTACTGATTTTTCGGAGTTCACGGCACTAATTTAACTTTACTTTATTTCACTGACTTTTCTTATTAATCTGGAACTATGTGACGTGCCTTAGTTAGGTCTTGTTGTTTCTTCAATTATTCTGTTCGAACTCTCCGAAATGACGGCATGTTAGAGTTTTTATATTTTCGCAATTTTGCAGGGGAAAATTGGGGATATTCGTCCAACCTATCCGAGTCAGTTTTTGGAAGTTTTGGAGCTTATTCTCCGCCTCTAAGAGGTGTATCGTAGTGGCTGTCAGATTTGATTAATAGGCGATGTGATCACCGATGACATCGCTTTTTACCAAGAATTATTGTGAAATACGACAAGATTTTAATAAAAACGATAAATTTTTATTACCTTTTTCCGTTCTCAGCGTCTATTTTAAAAGGTGAATATCCGTAGATGAGATGACCTCGTTTTTGTGGGAGGGCATTTTATTTCTCGGTTCTCGGGGATTGATTGCTTTGTCCAATGAGAGAGTACTACGTTTTGGATAAGTTATATTCTGGGTTGACTTTTAGCTTGCGATTCTTTTATGGGCGTGGAGAGTTATGCGCACTGATATGTTAATTTTTCATTAATTCTGGACGTTCGTGACTAACGTATCTCGTGAAGCAATTTGACTTAGAAAAAGATGACGAACATTATTTTACTTTGAGAGTTTTTAATTCTTTCTCATTGTTTTATTTTATGTGAAATATTTTTATTTAGAAATTCTATCGTGACTCCGCGGTCCATCACACCTGCTTCGTCCTGTAAAATAGTACTTTCCGGTCTTGTAACGTAATATACTATTACCGCAATTTTTTCCAATATACCAAAAATATACCGGGTGTAACAGGATCATGGTACACCCCCGTATCTCCGTTAGTTTTAAAGGTAGGTAATTGATTGAAATTTGGGATATCCCATATACGTAATGAACAGCACTTTTTGACCTACAAATGATTTTTTTTACTTCCGGTTTTGCCGGAAGTGACACCAATTTTTGATTTTAAAATAGAACACCCTGTATATTATTACATTTTTGAATTCTGCATAATTTTCTGAATCCAATGATACCACAAAAGTAACATTTCAAACGTAAAAATTTTCTATTATTTAATTTAATGCTAAGAAGTTACTAGGTGGCTTTGGAATACAAAAAATGAACACAAAACATTACAACAACAAGTGTTCGAAATGCTGGCCATTAACGTCAATGCACTTCTAAACTCGCATAGCTGTTTCTTGAAGAACGTTCGAGAAATTGCTGGGCCGTTATACTATTAATTGCACGTCTTACTCGCAACTCCAGGTCTTCGCGGGTTGTAACGGCGGTTGCATAGACAATGTTTTTTAAATGGCCCAAAACAAAGAAATCAAGAGGTGTTAAGTCGGGTGACCTTGGAGGCCATCTCACAGGACCATTCGTCGAAATTACCTTTTCTTCGAATGCCTGTTGAAGGTAATCAATTAATACTATTATTGAATTATGGGAGGAAGCTCCATCTTATTGCAAATGTATTCCCTGTCGTAAATGGACAGGTAATTCAGTCAGACTGTCCTCAATTTCATTTTGCAGAAATTTTAAGTATCTAGCTCCAATCAAGGGCCCTTCAAATATCCAAGCCAAACATTGAAACCGAACCGCACTTGAAAGTTGCCCTCCCGCAATAAATTTTGATTGCCTTGTGACCAATACCTTGTATTTTGTCGGTTAAATAATTCCATATTTGTAAACCTAGGCTCGTCCGAAAATAAAATCCTACCCAAAAAAGCATTGTTTGGCTGCACATTATTCTGCAAGATCCAATTGCAATATTCCATCCTACGTTCATAATGAGTTTCGTACAGGTGCTGGTGCAATTGATATTTGAAAGATTTATAATTATGTTTGTGGAAGGTTCGGCTCACCGTTTGGTGAGTCTTATCAACTTCTATTCGAGCTAAAACATTAGTTTCCGTTCCTTCGTCAATGATAAAGTTTTCTTCGGGATCATGGTTAGGCTCTCTTCGGAATTGATTTTTAAGACGATTAAAGTAATTTCTCGCTGGACAATGTCTATCAGGATATCGGTCGGCATAAAGGTTTCTAGCCGCAACGGCATTTTTTCTACATTCTACATAAATAATTAACATGTCCACTTTTTCATCTCTTGTATAGATGTGCGACATTTTGAACAAAAATAACAACAAATGTAAAGACTTTTCCAATACACAATAAAAACACCGATAAACCACCAAATACTTATTTGACAATCTGTAGGAATAATTTCATTGCTTTCAAAGCTACCTTAGTTAACTTCTTAGCATTAAATTAGAACAAAATGAAATTGTATTTTCTTATTTTCTTTTAGCTATAATTTTGATTGTATTTATCGCACATGTTATTACCAGGTATGAATAAATTCCTTATTAATAGTACTAAGAAATGGTACCACGGTACCATTTGAAAAACTTTAAGTTTTACCCTAAAAACGATTACGATGAACTTTATTTATTTTTTTTTTTTTATTTTACTTTTTTACGGTTCGTCGGCGTATCTGAGGCCATCTAGAACCGGTCATCGACCGTACGGTTTTTAATCGTGCCGTCTACCGACTGGGCAGTGTGAAACGGCACCTTCATCCTACGAGATATCCGATCTCATCCGGCCTGCCCGGCGTGAATAGGATGGTTTTGATGTCGATTCATTTTACACTCTTCCCTAAGACAAGAGCACGCGGTGTTTCCCAAGCGGTCACCCATCCAAGTACTAGCCGCGCTCAACACCGCTTAACTTCGGTGATCTGACGGGAACCGGTGCTTTAGGTGTCGCTAGGCCCTTGCCTGAACTTTATTTGCCTATAAGAAACGCAATTTAGTATTTTTGACGGGACTTCGATTTTTCTAGCATTAGACGGGTCAATTGGAATAAATCGAAACCGTCATGGCACAATTAAATGGAAAATTAAAAATTAAATAATAAAAATTTTTTACGTTTGAAATGTCACTTTTGTGGTATCATTGGAATCAGAAAATTATACAGAATTCAAAAATGTAATAATATACAGGGTGTTCCATTTAAAAATCAAAAGTTGGTGTCACTTCCGGCAAAACCGGAAGTAAAAAAAAATCAACTGTAGGTCAAAAAGTGCCGCTGATTATGTATGTGGGATATCCCAAATTTCAATCAATTACCTTTAAAACTAACGGAGATACGGGGGGTGTACCATGATCCTGTTACACCCGGTATACTAAAATGTACTATTAGGGGATGCGTACTCTTACCCTTACTCACCGCAGGCTTTTGTTAGTTACATACCAAAAATATTAAATTTTGGGTACGCTATTTTACTCGTTCCCAAATCTCCCTATCTTTCCATTGGGAGAGAAGTGACTCTGTATTTATCGAATAAACTATTTGTATTTTATATTAATGGAAATACGCACGGTTACACAGCATAATTAAAACGGCCGCGGCCAGCTCAGCTGTGTTTTAGACAGATTGCTGTCATGTAAATATGCCTTTGAGCAGATTTAATTAACAATCTGCATATTGAAAATAATGCGGGATGATGACGCTCCGTTTGCCTTTAAACCCTAATTTACTATGGCAAATTTTACCGCATTATTATCATTATTCTCGATTATAGGCGTAAATAATATCAGGGCATGGAAATTACATTATTACATTTTTTTAGACACAAATTTAATGTACCTAATAACGCAGGGGTGTATTTGTATTAATTAATATTCGATATAATAATAAATAAAATACCGCAATTCCATTGATTAATAAACAGTTATAAACAATAAATGATAAGCGGACTCAGAAAATGAAGTGTGTCCCCTGAAAGTATTTAACAAGAGTTCGTAGTAGTCCCAACAGTTTGGCTGAATGTACCGGGTGTTCCACCTAAGGAGGTAATCGGCTATATCTCAGAAAGTAATAACACTAGGACTTTGGGAAAAAATATATTTCGATAAAAGCGGCCAAGAGAAATTGCTGCAAATTATTTTCAAGTTCGAAAAATGGCCGCTAGGGGGCGTAAGAGAACTTTCAAAATAGAAATGCCGATTTTCTCTTAATTTTTCTTAAAAAAATATGTTAATATGTTAAAAATATAAGCATTGTATTCTTCATAAAATTATGCAACTTTATGTTAGGAATCGTTTTTTTCTATTTTCAATAATAAAGTGGTGGGAGAAGGTCAAACTTTTTTTCTTTCAAACGCTGATATCTCTGCTTTGGATAAACCGATTTTATTCAACTTGGTCTTGAAAAAAAGCCCTTCTTTTCCTCTACACGTTGATCTATTAACTATACCATATTGATTCTGATGGTGGCCACTAGATGGCGTTTTTCCGTAATTCATCAATGAATAAAGATTTTCTCAAGAAAATCAAATGTTATGATATGACTTTCTCATCATATTTTATTTTAGCCTTATAAAGGCTATTCAATAGTGGAATAAAAAATCCAGGTCCGTATTTAAAATAAAAAAGTTGATGATGGTCGCTCGAATCCGAAACGTCGGATTAAAAAACTAAAACCATCAACTTGTAGAGGAGGAAAAGTTACTATAACGAACTGAAAACCGCAACGTGACATCTTTTGTTAAACTAAAGAAATTAATAAATAATAATGTTTTAAAAAATTAACAAAAGATATCACGTTGCGGTTTTCAGTTCCTTATAGTAACTTTTCCTTCTCTACACGCCGATGGGGTTAGTTTTTTAATCCGACGTTTCGGATTCGAACGATCATCATCAACTTTTTTATTTTAAATACGGACCTGGATTTTTTATTCCACTATTGAATAGCCTTTATAAGCCTAAAATAAATATATAGGTATAGTTAATAGATCTTCGTGTCAAGAAAAAGAAGGGCTATTCTTCAAGACCAAGTTGAATAAAATCGGTTTATCAAAAGCAGAGATATCAGCGTTTGAAAAAAAAAAAGTTTGACCTTCTCCCACCACTTTATTATTGAAAATAGAAAAAAAACGATTCCTAACATAAAGTTGCATAATTTTATGAAGAATACAATGCTTATATTTTTAATATATTTTTATTAAGAAAAATCAAGAGAAAATCGGCATTTCTATTTTGAAAGTTCTCTTATGCCCCCTAGCGGTCATTTTTCGAACTTAATGATAATTTCCAGCAATTTCTCTTGGCCGCTTTTATCGATATATATTTTTTCCCAAAGTCCTAGTGTTATTACTTTCTGAGATATAGCCGATTACCTCCTTAGGTGGAACACCCGGTACTTGTAACTTGTAAGTATACCTAAAATACTATATTAATATAATTTCACATAACCATTTTTAAAAGTCAGGTCAAAATAACCCCAAAAAACCCCTAACCTGCCCCTTAATGGAGATACAGAGCCCAAAAGTGGTAAACTAGCAACTCATGGCATGGGCATGTCCGCCGATCTAGCAGAGAATACCGTGGCTAGACCACTGGGATTGGTCAAAGAGGAGATAGATCGTACAGCCAAACAACTTGCAATAAGCAGATGGACAGAGCTAATAACCTGTAGCATCTCCAAGCAATTGTGGCCCCTACTTGATAACAGGAAAACCGCAGCGTTATTACAACACAGTCGGAAGAACTTAAGAAATATCACTGTTGTTGTTACCGGACACTGTTTTTTCGGTAGACATGCTGAACGTGTGCAAATACCAGCTAACGACTTCTGCAGAAGTTGCAGAGACGAAGAAGAGGAGGAAAGTATTCAACATTTTTTGTGTGAATGCCCTGGCCTTGCAAGAAGAAGGTTTAATGCCTTGGGCGAACCATTCTTCAATAATCTGGAGGAAGCAAGCAGCTTACAACTGGGTCGACTTACTATGTTTATTAACAGTAGTGGCTGGTTTGAGTGAGCTGCCAAGATTCTTCTACGTCTTACTTCGCACTAGCCATCAGGGAGCTGATGCTGATAGGTTCTGCAGAACATGTGTGGTAACACAACGGTCCTTATAGGACTACATGAGACTGTCTGGACAGACCAGAAGTCTGCCACTCTAACCTAACCTAGCAACTCATAAAACCATATCTACTAGATGTTTTACATCGTCAGAGAAGTCACGAACGAATCACGACGACACTTGTTGGTCCAAAAATTTGACAATACTAAATCTTTTTTTGTTTTTATTTACAACTGTTTAGCACAGGGATGCACAGAATTATAGGGAACAGGGGCCACTCGGGAAAAATATAAGCCAAGGACGGGCCACTACAAACAATACTTATTGCCACAAAAATTTTTATTTTTAAATAATATGAAATACAATGATAAAAATAGAAGAACCTTCAAAAATGTTTGTTGTAATTATGTAATCGTAAGGTAATCTAATCATTACAATGTAATATTTCATGTTTTATTATTTTGATGCATAACATTGCATTGAACTAACAAGTTTTTTTATGTATAGCTCCACATTGCTTATCGCCACACGTAAAATTGCTTGCAAATTTTCATTTGTCAGACGGTTTCGTTTTTTCGTTTTGTTTAGTTTCATCACTGAAAACGTTTGTTCACAAATATACGTCGATCCAAATAAGCTTGCGCATTTCAATGCATTTATTCGCAACTCTTTATAAGCGTTTTTATCAACGCAAAGGTAGAAGTTGAGTAAATTACCTTCATTAAATTTGTTTCGTAAACTATCATCATTTTGCATGTCTATTAATTCCAGCTGCATTGATACCGGCGCATTTTCGGGTGAAATGTTGAAAGGATTGCTGAAAATGTCCAATAGAGGTTTAACTTAAAACGATTTTGAAAAGCTTTGATTTGAATTGACTTGTCTCCTGAAAAGACTCAATTTGCATTGAAATGACGAAACATGAGTATAACTGCGAAATCAATTCATATTTGCCTTGGACTCGCGTATTTAAGACATTCGAGTGATTTGTGACGTCTACAAGAAACGCTAAGTCACACAACCAATCAGGGTTGTCGAGTTCGGGGACGTCGTTTTTCTTTTCCGCCAGAAATAATTGGATTTCTTCAATCAAGTTAAGAAACCGCTGTAGTGTCAACCCACGACTTAGCCACCTTACTTCAGTGTAAAACAGGAGATCACCATATTCGCTTTCAATATCCTCGAGAAATTGTTTGAATTGTCGGTGATTGAGACCTCGTGATTTTATAAAGTTTTCAGTAGGTACTACAACTTTCATCACATTTTCAAATCCCAATAATTTTGAACAGAGGGCTTCTTGATGTATAATGCAATGAAACTGTATTAATTCCTTGGTATTTATGTTTTTAGTTTGTCAACCATTGAAGGTACTCCGTCAGTCGTAGTTCCAGATATTTTCGTTAAATCCAAATCCATTATAGAACATTTTTCCAGAAGAGCTTTGAGCATGTCACTCCCCTTGGTTTGACTTGTCAAAGAACTCATAACAATCAGTTCTTCACTCACTTCAAAATTTTGTGTTACACCACGTAAAAATATTAAGAGTTGAGCAGTGGAACTTATATCTGTAGATCCGTCGAGTTCTATAGAAAAATACTCAAAACTTCTCGATTTCGTAGCTAATTGCTCTTCTATATTAGCTGCTAATGCGGTAATTCTTCTTTAAACAGTCATCCGATTTAACTGAATTTTTTCAAACTTCTTTACATTTTCCTGCCAATTTTTTTTTGCGGCGATATCTAAACATTGCTTAAAAAACTCACTATCTTTAAAAAGCCGACAAGTTTTCGCTATTATTCGAGATATTTCAAAGCTAACTTCAATAGCTGTTTCAGCATCTTGAATTGGTTTTGTAAACATAGCTTGCTGGACTAATAGTTCCCGTTGTAAAGTGGAAATTCTTTGCGTTCGATTTTCGCCAGTTAATTTGGTAAAAGTAGGATGCTGGGTTTCATAGTGCCTTTTCACATTATATTCCTTCGGAATAGAAACACTACTCTTGCATATTAAACAGACAATTTAGTTATGCGATGAAATGAAAAAGTATTTATCGGTCCAAATATCATGAAACTGTCGATTTTCATCTTCAACCTTACAACTACGTTTCCTACTGGGGCCTGGTTTATCCATATCAAAATTGATATTATATTGTTACGTAGGTTAAAGCCAAGTTCGAACGACGAAATAATTACTCCATCAGTATAACGTTCGCTTGTCCGTAGTTAAAACTTAACTGCCCCGGTAGCTGGCGATGCGTCGGCGTCATATTTATACGAGTTACCAAACATCGAGAACCTTCCACTTTGTTCGGGGATATTACCGACGTGTTTCGCGAATCTTAAAGTAATCTAGTTGATGCGACAGATTTCTAGTCTCGTAACAATATGCTTAGACCGGAGCGCGACGAGTAGAATACTTTTAAAATTCGTTGGCAGGCCGCATAAATATCGACAGCGGGCCGCGGTATGTGCATCCCTGGTTTAGCATATTAAACATTTTAGGTGCGTACTATCAAAGAAAATTATAGCTACAATTATCTTTGGTACTATGCAATAAGAAATAAGTCTTTGACAAAGAGACCATTGGCATACAGAGATGTTTATGACTATACAGTGTGCTACTTAATGATGGGCCGTAATTCCAAGGGCGCATTTCTGAACCAAATTAGTACAGAAGTTTATATAAACATGTGTCCTAAAAAGTCAGAGTTTCAAGATACAGGGTGCCAAAACTTAAAAAATAGAATCGCTTTTTAATTAATATCTCAAAGATCTTTTTGCCGATTTTGGTGAAATTTTGCAATGTTGTTCATTGTAATAAGAAGCTACGTTAGCACTAACTAGATAATACAATTAATATATATATTTTCTACTCTAATTTGGTTCAGGAATGCGCGCTTGGAATTACGGCCTTTCATTAGGTAACACCCTGTATGTCCGAGTTTTGTGAGTTATACAATCGAATACAGGTGATTCATCTTGGGTGTGTAGGAAAGAAATACCGGGTGATACATAGCAACATAGCTTAGTTGAACATAGAAAATCCCAAGTAAATTTCGAGGTGGCTAAATATTGGCTCCCCTGTACATTTTAGAGAAAAATTGTATTATAATCTTTTGAAGACCCCGATATAGTAAACCCATGTGCCAAATTTGAATAAATTTTAATAAGTAAATCCTAACTTATTCAATTGAATGTGATGGCAAAATTACGAAATTTCCATACTTTAGGTAATACAGCAAACACCAGCAAATTAATATTTGGCATTGACAAAACGAAAAGTAGCGTCAGTGATAATATTTTCATTGAAGGCGCTTTAATTATAGCTAATTATGAGTTATTCCACTAAGGACAAAGTAACTATGATTAAGTGGTATTATACAGGAAACAGTTTAAGAGGAGTATCTAAAATGTTCTGAGTTCAATTCCCTGATAAGCCTATCCTTTCCATTTCATTAATTCAACTTATCATTAGTAAATTTGAGTCCAAAGGCACTGTAACAAATAACTATAAATGCTCAACTCAGAATGTCAATAGAGCTGAAGAAAGGGATAATAGAGATCTTGATATTTGACTGCACGTGGAGAGAACTAAAATGATTAGCACGAGGATTCTTGGGCAAGCCGTAGGAAAACATCAAACCACAGTGTTGCGCACTTTAAAAAAACATACTTAAATATTTGTAAAGTATGAAAACATCAAGAGCTAAGGCAAGGTGATGAAGAACGGAGAATGGTATTCTGTTTTGTGGCAATGGAAAGAACAAATAATAATGGGGTTTTTTGAGAAATATTTGTTTTAGCCATGAATGTAAATTCACCCTCAGCAACGAACTAAATTTTCAAAATTGCCGGTATTGGAGCCAAGATAATGAACATCGTCTTGTTCATACTCGGACGCAATATCCAGAAATAATAAATGTTTGGGCGGGAATTGTAGGACATCACGTTATTGGAACATTTTTTATGGAAGGCAACCTACAGTAGTAACCTATTTGGACTTACTACAAAATCGAATTGAATCCGCACTAGAAGAAGTTGTACGTAAAAATCAGGGGATTTGGTATCAAATGGATGGTTGTCCTGCCCATAATTCTCTCATGGTCAGGGAATAATTGCAAAATATTTTTAACGGAAATATTATTGGCGCAAGGCATCTAATCCTTTGGCCAGCCAGGTCTCCTGACCTCTCGCCAAACGACTTCTTTTTTCTGTGAGGTCACTTAAAAAAATTTATTTATAAAGATGTAAAATTTGAAAATCTGGACCAGCTAAAAAACGGAATTTCGTTACAATGTGACAGAATTTCTCAGTATCAACTCAGTAATGTTAGAAATGGATTTAATGATCGGTTAGGACATTGTTAAGCTGTTAATGGATGGTTGTTTGAACATTTAATTAATTAATGTTTTTTGTGAAAATCTCTAGTGGTGGGTATGTCATGTTATTTTGGATGTGTGTCTGTCGGATTGGTGAAACGAAAATTTGTTTTTAATGTGAAATAATCTTTATTCGTTATGTCCAGCTTTACATCAATTTTTGACAATAGCGTCATAGAAATTATTTGCTGGTGCTTGCTGTATTACCTAACCTAAGCTATGAAAATTTCGTAATTTTGCAATCACATTTAATTGAATAAGTTAGGATTGGCGCATTGAAATTTATTCGAATTTGGTACATGGGTTTATTATATCGGTCTCTTTATAAAATCATAATACAATTTTTCTATAAAATGTACAGGGGAGCCAATATTTAGCCACCTCAAAATTCACATGTGATTTCCTATGTTCAACTGACCCGGTATAATGCATTGAGGTTTCGAATATCATGAGGTATAGGTTAAACACAAAAGAGGGCTACAACGTCGGACATAGTATATTCCTTAAAGATAACTGACCGCCACAGAAACTCTGAGGTGCATGTAAACAAACTGCATTTGGAAGTTTACTCCGAGTTGCAACCTCAAATATTCAAAAAAAAAAAAAAATGAATATTAGGATAATGGATAAATTTTGTTAGTTCCAGCACAGTTGAGTACTTATGTTATTTAGGTATTTGAAAAATTCCACCCTCTAATCGTAATATTGGTCATAAATGAAAAACATTATTAAACAGAACAATGGTCCGCAAAAAAAAATTCAAACAAGGAAAAGAATGTAAAAAAGGTATAACTGAAATGTAGGTTAAATGAAACGATTAAAAGGGCAACCGCAAAAGTTGGCTTAATCCAAAACAGTAAGCAAAACGAACTGTTGCTGTAAAACCTCGCTTTTATTTATCCCCCTTTTGATGTCGTCGTCGCAACGGCATAGTTAGCTGTTTCGCGACCCTTGGCGTGCCGCTCGCTTTGAGCCAGTCTGGCTTCTTGTCGTAAAATATGTGCTTAATTAAAACATAGCATGACAAATACTTAACCGAGCATGCAACGCTCTTCAAACGGACTAAAGCAGTCTGGAAATACGACCCTTTTCGTACGCTCGAACCATCTCACCTGGAATTTAAACGCTACACTCGCTGTTCAGGCTTTACTTGACGTAAACCCTGTTTTAAAACTTTAACGTTTATAACTAAAACTGTACATTTGCGAGCAACTCAAGTAGCGTTGCCCTTTTTTTAGCCCTTCGTCGTCAGGTAGCCCCATAAAAATGCCAGTAATCTAACAAGTTCTCCTGGTGCTTGCCCCTTTGCTCTAAACAAGCACAGGGAAAATATTTGTGTTATTTATATGTGATATAGCGTTTTTATGGGGTGTAGGATTTAAAGTTTGCTTTTTCGAAGTGGTCAAGGTGCTCCCGGGGACTATAGGTGGGGGGATCTCTGGAAGGTTAATGCCAAGTGGTCAAGGCGCTCCTAAGGGTCGAGGAAGAATCAGGTAGGTTGATATCAAGTTGCTAAAGCGCTCATTAGGGTATAGGGTAAGAAGGTGCGGGTGAGACCTAATCGGAGAGGTGACAATGCCTTGTGCACCCAATGCTCAGGTATGTAAGAGGTGTGAAAATGTAATTGTATTGTGGGGGTCGTCGTTTTGGTGACAATGTAAATTTTAAAATTAGTTGACTGTCAATTTATGAAAAGGTTTTTCATAACTTAGAAAAATGTGTGGTTCCGAAAGAAGCATCAGTGACGTTAACCGGATATCGCAAACCATACATCTCAATGTCATTAAAAGATCTTGGAAACATTATGAAAAACGGCAAATTGAAGATGAATTGGTCAATCTCATATGAAGAAACTAGTGATGAAGTAGGTCTACAAATAAACAGAAAGAAAACCAAAATATTGATAATTTGTCGTCGAAATACGTAAAATAGGTAAATAATATCGAGACATTGAACCCCTTCATATACCTTGGTTCTATACATACTCTATATTGTTGATGAACTTGAAACAGTATTAACCAATAACAATCAGTGCTGTGGCATTGAAATCTTTACAGGTGATACGAATGTAAATTTAATTGATAAAGGTAATACTGTTGCAAATGACTATTTAAATATATTCAGTAACAATGAATACGCATGTGCTACTGGGGTGGACAAGCTCAGCAGCACTTGTTTGGACCACTACTTTTTAACATATAAAAAAGATCAGTGTCCTGATGCCCTTTCTTTAATTCTGAATAGTGGGCTAACTGATCACTATCCGATCATACTGAACATTGAATTAAGTACTGCAAAAAGAAATAATTCATCTGATAATAAAAAACACATTCAGAGATTGGACGGAGATAGGTTGGCACAGCTTTTAAGTAATGAGGACTGGAATTCGGTTATGAATGAGGCTGACCTTGATATTAGTGTTAACAGCTTTATTAATATATGACAGAGGCACATACTTGACTCAACAAATTATTAATATGTAACATGTAAAAAAAGAAAGATCAAGCCATGGATAACCTTATATAGGACTAATTAGAGCTATTAGACATAGGGATAAATTAAAAAAGACCTCTGCTTTAACCTCATAGCAGAAAGCACTGGAGAACTTTAGAAACTATAGAAAGCTCTTATCTAGACTTATCAATCAAGCAAGAACTACTTAATTACAAGCAACTATTTGATGACTGCCGTAATGACCCAAAAAAAAACGTGGGACACAATTAAGAAAGCTATTGGGGGGTGCAATCAAAATCAAAAGATTACAAAAATAACAAATAGTACAGGTAAGATTACAACAGTGAGGCTGGAATGACCAATTAACCAGTGTCTTAACTGACATGACAAGACATTAATATGATTTACATTTCCTCTTTTTTTAATTTTCTAAATTTTTAATTTTTAAATTTGGTTGAAGACCTAAGTTTAACAAATTTAATATCAATATAATATAAAATAAAACCTTTTCCTTTATATGCTTTAAATTAATTTACTATCTCATTAAAATGCTCCTTCATCTATTAAAAATTTCACAATTCACTCAAAATTTTAACTTTACATTAATTTCAACACAACTAACTAGTTCATACCAAGTCTTCAACTTTCACATATTACTGTATCACATTATAAGTTGTACTCATTAATTTGAGACAACATACATCGCTTTTACTTTTAACTTCATAAATCCTTGGTCTTCTTTGAGCATCCAACGGAACGGAAATTGTATATCTTTAATCTTTTTGCTGGTGATAGATTTGTTTTTGAACACTGGCTCAGGTTTTTTAGAAAATATGGAATTTTCATTGTTTCTGCTTCTTATGGCCCTACCAGCATCTACAAAAACAGTAATGAAATCCGTGATATAGGATGGTCAGTTTTGTAGCCCATGTCAAAAAATTTACCTTGCAAAAATTTGAGATGAGACACTTTTGCAAGTGTCATTTTAGAGTACTGTAAATTCACTTCACACTACTTTACACTTACTTGAAAATCCGTAAGATATGACTGTTGAGGTTAAGGTTAATCTTCAACAAAATTCAAAGCAGTGAAAGGGGAGACCAAATATCAGAAATTTGCAATTATTTTTCAATTTTCGAATGAGCTTGGTGACAATTTAAATGCACGAGTGTCCTCGTAAGGAATAGTTCATAATAATACTTTGAATGTAGTTCTGTCTAATCGGGAAGTAAGTTACAGCAAAATAACACAATAAATTTGTTTGCCCAATGAAAAGTACGCTGTCAAAGTGTACACGTTTAATTTCTGTTTATAAAGTAAATAGTAAATTTATAACATTTTCTAAGTCAAAACACATCACGGCAAAAGGTGGACCATCTATCTTTTTGTCTTTTTCTCTCTCTTCGCGTATAATTCTTCTTCCTTTGGAAAGTGGGTGTCCTAAAGTTATTTCTCAAAAGTTTGTTCACTTTGTTTTCTTTTTCTGCGAGTCTGTACTCTTTACCTGTGTCACACCTATCGCTTTTTGGTTTAAAAGAATCTTAGTTGAAAACGTATCTATAAAATTATTATTTTTGGGGTTGTTTTTCCTATTATTCGCATTGTTTAACATAAAGATTTTTCTGAATATTTAAATTAGCATCTAGGTACTTCTTTTTAGTGACTGCTCTGCAATAAATGCTAATGGAGATTGTTCAATGAATATTTGTATATAATCTTTGTCGCTTTTAGAATTTCTATCTATTGTAAGTTTCCCCCTATCGCTCTGTTTTGGGGTACCAGACAGGGTTTTGTTTTAATGAGCGTTATAGATTAGTTTTTGACTTATATGTAGTGTATTAAAAAAAGAACTTTTACAGGCACGCAAATTTGTTTAAAATGTATATTGAAAAGAAAAGTGTGGATAATCAGAATTTAAGCGCTTTTTGCATTTGGTTTTCTTTGGAATGAAAAGTCTACAAAATGAGGTTGTGTAAATAAAAATACTTAAAAAGTGAGGTTAAAAACAAAATTCGGCAAAACTTGGCAACTTGGCTTTGTTTTACAAATTTACTTTCAGCATGTGCCGACTACCGCTGATGTTTACTTAGAACCTTTTCTGTAACATTGGTTGCGCTATTTATAAAGTAACAGACAAAAATTAATAAAATTTGGTAAAGAATTCTTTACCTTATTCATAAGAATTAAAATTGCCTGTAAGAGCCTCACAGAATCATTTAGTATGGCCGAAAATCGTCAGGAATAGAAATATAGCACTGAAGTCACCACGTGAAATCGAACTACTTAAAATCTAGTGAGAAAAAGAAGAACTTATACAAAAAAATATAATTATAAATTTAATAATAATTTGGTCCGATTTGGTGGCTCATAGCAAAGAAATTTATTTGCGTAGCTATAAGTTTCTTTGCGCATAGTCAAATAGGATATTTATATCTAAAATGGGACAGCAACATTTCTTATGAATATAATATCTTATTAATGCAATTTTTATCTTGAGCTCCTACTTCGGACCATTTAATTTCAACCAGTGCCATTAAATCACATACACACACTTACTTATATTTGGGGCATGATGGACATATCTATTAACAACCCCGTTCTTTCAGCCCATGCCGAACAAAAATCTTTAATATTTTTTTTTATAATAACCCCGTATATGAAATTTACCCATTCAGATTTATACAATCTAAAACAGATGACTCATTTAGAGACGAAACTTATCAGCTTCGTGCAGCCGAACAGGCGACTGTTGCGTGGATAATTGGAACTAAACAAGTTCATGGCTGCGTACTAATTGATGCCTATTGCTATAGCTTGTTTCGAAACAACGAAACTGAATCGCATCTCGCTACTCTTCCCGTTTAAAATTAATTAAATATCATTGTCATTGGCATGATTGTTTTTGTTTTCCCCTCTATTTGGCCAGTGCTGGATTTAAATTAAATTAGTTCATAGTCTGGGTAGGACTGGCGATTCTCGCTGACCTACTCTTAGAGCTGTTTTTCAAGTATAAATTATGGATTATCCTAAAATATAGGTACCCAATTTACAATTTTGGGGTAATACTAGTGGCAGATCGTGAACTCTATTAGTGTATGCGCTGTACAGAATTTAAAAAATATAGCGCCGCAGAAAAAAATTCCAAAGTCCAAGAAAGTTTTTAAAAAATTTCTATTTTATTTCTACTTAAAAATAACTATATACAACAACTTAACTGAAAAAAAATGCCCCCGCAACCCAAGCTCTAACGCTTCGCAAGACTTAACTCTGTCAGTAATTTTTGATAAAATATATCTATTTTTTTGTAACCTCTTCGTCAGGTTTTTGAATGTTTATCAAATAAGCAAAATCCAGTCGTGCCTGTATATTGATGTTGGCAAATAATGCGAATCGCATTTGATTGTTAATGTAAGTTTTACGTTGTTGATGTTTTTCTATTTTATCACTGAAGTGTAAAATAAAGGAGAAAATAAGAATACAGTAAAACCTCTATAAGGTGACTATCTGCGTTAAACGAACTGTTATGAATTCCCCACATTTAAAAATGGAAATTCCATTATTTTATACTCCTCTTTACCGACCCATCTGTTAAACGACCACGGTCCTTCGGGCACAGGTAAACTCGGCCGCTTAAGATATTTTAATCGTCGCGGTCAAAATAAGTCTTAAGCTGTATAGGTAAACTCGGCCTGGTAGTCCAAGCATATAATTTAAGGCGATTAGCAGACGTATCTAAAGCGGCCGAGATTACTTCAATAACTGTACTAATTTTGCTAAATAAAATTACAAATGCATATTACATCCTTAAAATTTATTAAATCTAACCCTAAAAACAATTCACATAGAAATTCACACCAATTTAAAATATATTTTAATATTACATAGTAGAACTATAATAATGCGAAGTTAACTTAAGAAATTCTAACGTTGACACTTTCCCATTATTAAAATCATTAATTTTGTTTTGAAGGTATTCTTGTCTTTTCTTAGTTTTCGAATTAAATTAAACTTTGCAACTTTACATATATTTCATTTTGAAAATTAATTAGGAAATCAATAAAAATGAATACAGAAGGATGAGGAAAATTTAAAGTTTTGCTGATATGCGAATGGAATGATTCGCATGCGTTGGTGGTGCGAGCGGCGCTTGCTGTTTTTGATGCCCATAAATGAGGTGGAAAAACGGCATCCTCGGATATGTAAGTGTTGATCAAATAATCGGCAAACAAAGTAACTTTATCATTTTCTGGTTGAATAGCAAATAATGTAAAAACATACGCATCACCAACATCTTGTAGTTCTAGAAACAACAATCCAAAACAATAACCAATCCATTTTCCAACCTCGCTTCTTTCTTTATAATCTGCTGAAAGTCCAAGTTTTTGAATCGTACGCCACCAAGCTTGCGTTAAAGTCTGTGCGTTTTAAGAGTCCGATATCGGATTAAATCACCAAGGGATGTTATCGCTTTTAAAACAGTAAGTCGGTTAAGTTACAATATCTTCGCACCTTCGCTATACTTGATCACACCGATCATCCCACTGGTTTACTGTATTCTATTAATGGGCGAAATCAGAGGTTTCAAAACAAAATTATCTTAGAATTACGCGTTGAGCATAAATAATAATTAAATAGATAATTAAATTATTTTGCTATTATTATCGTTAAATCTATATAATAATCGCTATTTTCCAAGAACCAATTAAAATTTGCTCAAGTGCGGGATGGTTAAATATGTTAAAGATTTTGTCAGGTATATACTTTTCCGATAATGACATTATTTTGGGATTATTATAATTAAATCTTCATAATAATTACTATTTTCCAAGAAATAATTAAATTGCAAGAAAAATTTTGTACAATAGTCAAAAGTACCATCCACATAAATTTTCTCGCTTAAGCAAAGATGCTTCAAATTTGTAACACAGCTAAACACTAATACATTGGAATCTTCGCTGTTTACTAAAAGAAATTCTTCCTTATGGCTGGTCAAAAATTGCGTCCCTGGTTTAACCGAACTGTGAACTTCTAGTTTTGTTTTGGGAAGTACAGGTTGTAATTTTCTTCTTGCGTTATACAGGGCCGTTGTTATGTATAGAAACGGTCTATTATTTCTTAAAGTACAACAACTAGCAAGAAATTCTCCAGATAAAAGTTTTAGGGTTTTTTATAGTCTATTAGAATTTTAACAAATTAAGTAAACAGGATGAGTCAGAAAGCCTTAGAGAAATAAAGTTATTTTTTTTTAATGGAACACCCTCTATCTTAGAACATTTTTGGATTTTACGTAAAATTACAATTATTTTTTATTAAGTGCATTATAAGTCTAAACCAAATAGTTTCCGAGATATCGACTTTTGAAAAATGACATTTTTGAATTTTGACAGCTTCTAGCTTTCTAACGGTACGTCTTACAGTTAAACGGCTAACATGTCCCTATCTTAGTTTTTAACTATCTTTCTAAAAGTGTCAACTTCCGGTTAAACCGGATGTAGCTCAAAAACCGGAAATATAGTACTTCCGGTTTAACGGAAGTTGATATTTTTGAGAAGATAATAAAAAAGTAAGATAGAGGCATGCAAGCCGTTTTGCTCTATGGCGTACCGTTAGAAAGCTAGAAGCTGTCAAAGTTCAAAAATTTAATTTTTCAAAAGTCGATATCTCGGAAACTATTAGGTTTAGACTGATAATGCACTTAATAAAAAATAATTATAATTTTATGTTAAATCCAAAAATATCGTAAGATATAGGGTATTCCATTAAAAAAAAAGTAACTTTATTTCTCTACGGCTTTCTGACTCATCCTGTATGCTTATCTTTTTTTAATTGTAATAGACTTTATAAAACCATAAAACTTTTGTCTTGAATATTTTTTGTTAGCTGTTTTACTTTAAGAAATAATCGACCGTTTCCATACATACCAACGACCCTGTATATATTCTTTCTTATATACAACAGATCCGTTGCTGTAATACTTGTTGAATCTTCTTTGGCAATAAGGGATCGCACAATTTTACTTGGTTGACTGCCAATATCCTCTACAGTTTTACGTTTTCCTGCACTTGTAATCACTTGTCTTTGAATGTTGCGAATGTCACATGCCGAATGGTTATGAATTAAATTCGATTTCGATACTGTGTTCTCCGGGCCCACTGTATAAATATTTGCTACACACTTGGCAATCTTACACCTCCACTTTTTCTCGCCACTTTTGAGTTCTTCTTTAAAAGAATACTTATAGTTATCTACCAAGAGCATAACTTTGCCTCGTTGACTAACTATTTCTTTAACACTCTGCATTGTACGTACGTAATGAAATTTTAGCGGCAGTTTTGTAAATAATAATTTTCTTGAAGAGAAAAAAGAAAGAAAGTTATACGCCACGCCTTCATATTTTGTCTAGGAATTTTTAAGAGAAAACTCCCATTATTTGAGAACCGTAAGGTAATTTTAATTTTAATTAATCTCTAATCAGGGTCTCTAATTAGGGTCAAAATAGCAGGTGTATATCTCGGCCGAGTTTACCTATGAAGATTAAGGCAGCACAGTTTTAGCAGGTCGAGTTTACCTGTGGGATTAGTACATGTTCTCTTAAGCGGCCGAGTTTACTATCGCCCGGTCCTTCATCATCGGAATTTTTAGTAAACATTATTGCTGAAAAAAACCCTCCATTAGGGGCAGTAAAACCGACCCAAGAATTCTTAAGGAATATAGGTACATACCTACACTAATTACTTGATTGCAGGCGGATCCATTCAACAAGTCTCTAAAGTCTGTGCGTTTTAAGAAGTCCGCTAAGCCATAAAACCTCTTGAGCATTATGTCGGTGGCTCTCAAACAATAAATTATATTGAAGGTAATTTTGGATGTTGATGAATTACATTTTCTAAATAAAATAATTTAAAGTAAATAAAAAATTAGTTTAGGTAAAGAAAAATAATAATTTTTTAGCTTTTGTAGTATTCAGACAAATTAGTTTTACGAATTCTTTTTTATAAAGTTTTGGTTCTAAAAAGAACCGATTTTGTAGTCTTGCGACAGAACGTACCTACTTGTAGATAGGTACTACTAAAAGTAGTCTTCCTCTGCATTTGAAATTTCACCCATGCTTTCAGACTCATCAGAATCAACATCATCGTCATCATCATCATCATTCATAATAATTAACGGTCTTACTTCGTCTATAACCTGTTCTGTCTCATAAGATTCAAAAATATTTGTTTCTGTGTGTTCAATGCATTTCCGCCATTATTCTTTGCCCGCTTGGCTAAGCGCCTCCTCCCATAACTTTATAACGCTAAGCTTACCGATATTTTTACAGGCATGTTTGTCATAATAGTTCTTGTTAATACCCCATACCAATTCAATTGCGTTGTAATGACAATGGTAGGGCGGCAATCTCAAAACTTGATGTCCATATTTGAGGGCTAATTCGTCAACAACATACTTTTTTTTTAAATGACTGCTCTTTACACTTGCTTAAAAGTTCACTTTTTAAATATAAATTTTCATGGTTTATGTTTTTCTTTGGCAACCACTCTTTTATTTCTTCCTTTTTCCAGCTGCTTGTAGGGAATTTCTCCTCGAGTCTCGTATGGTAAGAGGCATTGTCTAAAACAATTAAGGAAGGTTTTTCTAAACTTTTTAAAAGTTTTTCCTCGAACCAATGCTCAAAAATTTCAGCATCCATATTGCCGTGATAATCATCAGTTTTTTTTGTTGATGAACATATCAAACTGGCATTTAAAACAAAACCTTCTTCATTACCAGCATGTAATATAATATACATTTTTCCATTACTTGCACGGGTACTTGAATATCAATGCTTTGAGTCATCCTGCCAAGACGTTTTTGTTGAAGTTCCGTTTGCAAATACCCATGTTTCGTCAAGAAAAACAACTTGTCTTGACAATTCCGATTTTTTGTTGTTTAAATAATCCCTTAAAAATTGCCATCTTTTCGAAACAACATTGGACAGCTCGCAAAGCAGTTTTCTGTTGTTCGTTTTTTTATATTTGAAACCCATATGTTTTAAGATGATGGACAAACTGTTCCAATATCGCAAAGTTTTTTCTGCTTTATCTTTTCAAGAATAGCTTTGAGGGTAACATATTCCTTGGCTTTATACATATCATAAACAATATTCCTAATAGAGAGTTTTATCCCTTGGGATAAATCCAAGGTTTTTTAATGGAGTCGAACCCTTTTATATGGTCTGTCCAAATCCTCTTCACTCTTTTTTCGAAGTCTTCTTAAGGTCTTCTCTGAAATGCCGCAGGCATCAGACGTTCGTTTTTGCACTGCCAAAACAGACTCTAACGGGCCCGAGTTATCTTTTTCTAAAGTAAAATAACATTCCACTTGTAATACCAAACGGCGTTCACCTGGAGATAAATGCCTTCTTGGCGATGTGCCACCTTGCTGAACATTTTCCATAACTTTGCTTAATAACTGATTTTAATTCACACACAATGAGAAACAAACTAAAAGTGAAAAGCACAACTACTTATTTAAAATAAAGTAGAACATACCATCCCGCACTTCAGCAAATTTTAATTATTTCTTGGAAAATAGTAATTATTATGAAGATTTAATTATAATAATCCCAAAATAATGTCATTATCGGAAAAGTATATACCTGACAAAATCTTTAACATATTTAACCATCCCGCACTTGAGCAAATTTTAGTTGGTTCTTGGAAAATAGCGATTATTATATAGATTTAACTATAATAATAGCAAAATAATTTAATTATCTATTTAATTATTATTTATGCTCAACGCGTAATTCTAAGATAATTTTGTTTTGAAACCCCTGATTTCGCCCAGTAATAGGATACAGTAAACCAGTGGGATGTTCGGTGTGATCAAGTATAGCGGAGGTGCGAAGATATTATAACTTAACCGACTTACTGTTTTAAAAGCGATAACATCCCTTGGTGATTTAATCCGATATCGGACTTCTTAAAACGCACAGACTTTACTATCGTGCATTGCCAACAAAAACATATGCATTGAGCATTGAAAGATGACAACAGTGCACTGGAAGAAAAAGCAAAACAACGAATGCTCTACAGAAGCTACGTTATTAAGAGGCTTTTAGCATGTATAGACAGTGGTTCTCCTAATATTAATGATATTCTGTGTTTTAGTTTTTAAAGGATGTTTTTACTTATTAGATGCACACAATTGCTGAGTTGCTTATTAGTGGTTATATTTTATTTTGAAAATAGATTAAAAAGATAATCTGTTTGTTTATTTTAAACTTACTTATTAAAAGTTGTGTAGTTATAGATGTCAAGGGAACATGGTAAACAGGATAATCGGCCGGAGTAATTATTTTCTTATTTTCCTAACCCGGAAAAAAAATCATATTAATTATGTACACAATTTTTGCCTCTATAGGTTCCTACTTAAAACCCACACAGTACTGGATGCCCAGAAAATTTTCGACCTAGGACAGGACTTGGTAAATATTGAAAATACACATGGTTGGTTTATTTAGTTAAATTTACCAAGTCGATCAATCCAAGTATTTCTTGTTTTGTTGGTAAAACACTTACTTTTACTACTAGGACATTTTTGGGAAACCCACTAACCTGTAGCAGGCCTAGTTAAAAAGATTTTAAGAATTGATTTAGGAATTTCGATGTAGGTACTCAAATGGAAAGTGTGCACTTTTATTGCCAAATGTAGCTTTTTCATTTCAAGTAAATTTGTATACTATTAGAAATCAAGAAGTAGTCCATTTTCTGTGGCGAGATTATGAAAGAAAACACGGTCTGTCTATACCACCAAAGTAAATATATTTGTCCCTCTAGGGTGAAATCAGGGTTAAAGAATATACATAAGTTAAATTTGAAAGTTGATTGTACTAGTTTCGACTTTAGAAAAAGTCATCTTCAGCAACCCAGTAATTAAGAAATATTTTTTAGGATATACCTAAATAAACTAACACAAAGTGGAAGAGGGGAAAGAGTGGTTCAACAATATACGGTCATAAAATGTACTGTGTGCAGCCAATGGATTCGACAGTAGATAATTATGGACGTGATGCTACTTTAAGCAATTAAGGAAATTAAATGTGAATAAGTAATGGAGGCCAATATTCTTAATGGGATAATTTATAGTTATGTTATGCTATATAGATGTCAATAACATGTTAAATGAAGAAAGTTCGATAAAAAAATTGTTTCACGGAAACAGCTCAGTGAGGGGACATGATTTTATTTTTTTGGTGGGTCAGAATTTAATATTTTAATTCCAATTTGTGTTAGTTTATTTAGGTATATCCTAAAAAATATTTCTTAATTACTGGGTTGCTGAAGATGACTTTTTCTAAAGTCGAAACTAGTACAATCAACTTTCAAATTTAACTTATGTATATTCTTTAACCCTGATTTTACCCTAGAGGGACAAATATATTTACTTTGGTGGTATGGCAGACCGTGTTTTCTTTGTATACTATTACTTATGCTTAATATGTTGTTGCTATCTTAATCTTATAATATGGAAACAAAATACTATAAATATTGTTTTAAATAAAAACAAGGTTTTACCTTAGACAGAAAGATGTGAAAGTATATTTTCTGAAAAAGATAAACCATATTTTGTTCTAAACAATATAATTCCTTTGTTCATTGCTATACAACTTTTTTAATAAGGGTAAGGAAAGAAAGTCAAAAAATATTTCTCCACTAATTTAATAAAAGAGCAATCAAAGGCTCAACTTTTTCTTATTAAGAAGTATACATGTTTCGAGGGTAGTGACCTTCATCCTCAGGAGATAAAAGAAATGTTGCTGTTAGTAATAGCAGTAGAGAAAAAATTATTGGTGGAAGGTAACGTTGATGAAGCTTTAAAATTTGTAAAATGTTTTAAGAAGTGAACGAAACTTGATGAACGCAATCAGCATACCGAACAATTTTTTCTCTACTGCTAATACTAACAGAAACATTTCTTTTGTCTCCTGAGGATTAAGGTCACTACCTTCGAAACATGTAGACTTATTAATAAGAAAAAATTGAGCCTTTGATTACTCTTTTACTAAATTAGTGGAGAAATACTTTTTGACTTTCTTTCCTTTCCCTATAATTTTAATTCCACTTTGAGAATGGACTATTTCTTTAAATTTTTAAATAAGATTATTTTCCTCTTCATTAGGAATATTTTAAACACATAAATATATAATATTATTATAATATCTTATTTGGAAAGAGAAATGCATTGCTACGAGTATATTGGAATCCCCAATTAATATACTTACTTAAAATTTATTTATTTGCGTATACATATACAAAGCAAAGATTGATTCTAATTAAGTATTATATTTATTTCCTTTTTTGTTCGATGACATAACAGTTCCGTAACATAACACCGAGAGTATGAACTATTTCTTGTACTTTAAATCAGTCATGGTGTTTTGTGTGTTATGGTTAGCTGACGTCTCAGAAAGTTACTGAAACTAAATGTGATTCGGTGTTCAGATGCTGTAGCGGTTCCTAATTCTTATGAATTTTCCGGATCGACCTGGGCTTTGAGGATTTTGAAAAAAGATCATTAGTTCCTTACTCTGTCAAATAGTTATAACGCGAATGTTATAGGTACCTTATACTGCTTGACGTTTGATACGAAAGAATCTCTAGTATTTTCCCATTTGGTGACTTTTGTATTTGCTACAAGATACTTGATAACTCTGGTTTTCGATGAATTGCGTTGATGGTTGATCTTGTACAAAAGTATTCCAAAATATCCCTGTTTAACCCTGAGCGAATGCAATAGTATTTCTCGCATTCTTGTAAGTATGGTAGGGCGGGACTGTTGAGCAATTTTTCACTTGATCGGCCATAGCTCCTCAACGATAAGTCTTAATGGGTTGTCTTGCATACGGATGGGTAAGTAATTTATCTCTTTCCAAAAGTGTCCATAGTAGTTTATTCCTAATAAATAGTATTTAGCTACATACGTTTAAGTAAAGAAAGTCATAGATGCTCAACGTACCCCATAGGTGAGGTAAGTTGAGCAACGAGTACAATCTCCAAAGATTCAAGACCAACGTGAATCGTTTCCTGCGCACACGCACCGCTCCTAGAGCGCCATAAAGGATTTATCCTGTAGTGCTGTGCCTTATCTTAAAAAAAAAAAAAAAAAAAAAAAGGGTATGGGGCAAGTTGAGCAGTAGCCATACCATGGGTTGAATGTTTACTAGACATGAAATAAAATTTCAATTTGACAATCAACTTTTTATTTATAACGTAAAGTAAAACACACAATCTGCTCCACTAGTTTAATGTTAAAAATTTTTTTATGCCATACATGTTTCGGAGGCATAAACCTCCATCATCAGTGGGATAAAATTAAGTTAGTAGAAGAGAAAAGGACATTGTGAGAACTGCAAATTAAAGATAGAAAAGAAGTATTAGTGAAACAAGAAAAACTTAAACGACAATAGGCTCATCAGAGAGCTCGGAAAGATGATAGATAAAAAGGAGAATACTTAAGTGAGAGACTGATTTATACTTAGGTCAAACTCTCACTTAAGTATTCTCCTTTTTATCTATCATCTTTCCGAGCTCTCTGATGAGCCTATTGTCGTTTAAGTTTTTCTTGTTTCACTAATACTTCTTTTCTATCTTTAATTTGCAGTTCTCACAATGTCCTTTTCTCTTCTACTAACTTAATTTTATCCCACTGATGATGGAGGTTTATGCCTCCGAAACATGTATGGCATAAAAAAAAAATTTTACATTAAACTATAGTGGAGCAGATTGTGTGTTTTACTTTACGTTAAAATATCACTCCACCGAGAGATGGACTTCTTCCATAAAATTTTTATTTATAGTCTTTTAGTGACATAACAGTGAAACTAAAAGTAATTTTATTTTAATATTAAATAAAAACTCAACATAGGGTAAACGATAGAGTGGTTGGCCCCCCGATAGTTATTGGCGGCTAATAATATTATGATTTATTAATAGGTCCTGTTGTAAATAGATCTGAAACTTTCGAATTTATTTTGTATAGTGTACACTAGGCTTAACGAACTGCCAAATATTCGCGAAATCTTATGCATTACTCTTTATTAAACGGTTAAAGTCAATGGAGTGTGTCCAGCAATTTGAGATATTGAGTGAATTTGTTTAATCCAGGTAAGTGGAGAGCTATTTTTCTTGATAGTTTAAATCACCAAATTAAGTATTTTGATGGAATTTGTTGTGTTGGGGCTTTGATATATATATATATATATTGTTTACGTGTTTATCAAACTTTAAAATATTATTTCTAACCTAAAAATTTCGAAGGCCAATTACTGTCTGCGTAAAAATTCATATTTTGTTAGCTATTGGCCCCCCAGGCCAAGGAATAAATTTATAAATTTTTTATTCCTTTTAGTTGTTGGCCTGTGCTAATAACTGTCGGATGAAAATTATTAATATGAACGAAAGTTTATTAATATAGGTATAATAATTTAAAATATTTCAATTACCTAGGTAATATAATAAAAAATTCACAGATATTGCATCTTACGCAACCATCCTATGTATTAAAAATACCCGACACAACTTTTACATTTTAATGTTTTTCTATGTGATGTGATAAAAATCCCTTCCAATATAGGTAATAATAATAATATACTGTTTACTAAGTTTATCTTAATTTGTTATTTGGCAGCATCTTATACCGAGTGGTGAATCGCCAAGCTGGCGACAGGAAATTCAACGTAATGAGAACCATACAATGTATGCTACTGATAGATAAATTTTTTTTTTTTATATTAAGGAGATTGCAAAATTCCAAAAGTTAATGCCAGACACGACTTATACCTTCTGATGTTTAAATCTAATTACTCGTTACTATTATCAAGATTTTGATTTGTGTCAACATTAACCTTCAATTGGTATTTTGCCAAAACAACCAATTTAATAGTTTTAAAACTGGTGCTGTTTGCAGCATCTCAATCGCATTGCCATATTATCCTGGTTAATTATTATTGTAGCAACAGCTGCCATAGTGAGCTAAATGATACCTTTGAAAAATTACCTTGTTTGACAATAACAACCC
Organism: Polydrusus tereticollis; assembly: GCA_963920685.1. Classification (NCBI taxonomy): domain Eukaryota; kingdom Metazoa; phylum Arthropoda; class Insecta; order Coleoptera; family Curculionidae; genus Polydrusus; species Polydrusus tereticollis. Next base: position 28,428,615 of record OY987331.1, on the reverse strand, counting down.
ATTATTCAAGCCATTTTAAGCAAATTATTAAAAAATTACATTGGTTGTTTTTGCAAAATACCCTTCAATTAAGATGAAAAAATCAGAAAAACAAATATAAAATAAACGCATTTTAATATTCTTAAAGTACCTATGAAAAATGTAAACATTTTACTAATATACTTCTATGCGGGCCAGAAAGGCCAACAATACCTCTTCGCGCTCCATTTGAGTACAACTTTAAAATTGCTTTAAATCGCATTAATTAAAAAAAAAATTATGTGTCACTTGTCTTTTATGATGTTACAAATGGGTACAATTTCGACTTTAGTATTTTTAATCTCATTTGGAATACTACAGTTTTTGACCTGATTTACGGGTATTTATCATGGATCATCTATAAACCTTGGAAACTGGCCATCCCTTACCTATAAAATTTCCGTTTTTTGACAAAATCCCGTCATCTAAAATAGTAAAATAATTACTATACGATCCAGTCACCAGTATAATAGTACTTCCTACCCCTTTACGAAATTTTATTTATTTTATATTATACCAATTTGAAAACTATTAAACACCCAAACTATGTATGTTTATTTATTAGACAAATTTGTCACCGATTAAATAATTTTAAAGTTCATTCATATTAGATACGCTAAGCAGCCTCGAGCCCGTAACATTGCGACTAGAATCAAAGACAGATGATATCCCACTGCCGACTGCCGCCGCGCGCCGCTGCATGTCGTTTTCTTCTGCATGTCGCCCGTCGACTATTCCCATAAGAGCGCGCCCATAAGTATTTTCAATACTAAAAGTCATCTCTACTTTTTTTTAGGATGCCTAAAACTAAAAATAACGAAGCCTACACTAATAGGTATTCAGCAGTGAGTTTAAACAAGGCTGTCGAAGAAGTAAAAAATAGAATGGCTAAAAGGGAAGCCTGCAGAAAGTATAATATTCCCAGGGCAACTTTACAGTTTAGGCTGTCAGGAAAGTTTACGAAAGCTTCTTACGGTCCTTCGCCCATACTAACTTTTGACGAAGAGATCATATTGGTTAAATGGATTGAAGATTGTCAAAGAAAGGGATTTCCGAGAAGGAAGGACGATATTCAGATGTCCGTAAAACAATTTTTGGATGATTCTCCCAGGGATCACCCATTTAGAAATAATTTGCCAGGCGAGGGGTGGTACAAATCTTTTATGGCCAGGCATCCTGAACTAGCAACCAGAAAATCCGAAGGGGTGTCTGCAGCATCATTCGCCATCAGCGAAAACGATATAAGAAAAAGGTTTATATATTCATATTTGGATCACAAGGGATATTCAGAAGTGCTCCAACATTCAGAACGAATCTTTAACGCTGACGAAACGAATTTTCAGATGTGCCCACAAAATAAAAAAGTAATTACGCCTAAGGGTACCAAAAACGTCTATGAGATTGATCTGGGTAAAGCAAAGGCAAATCTCACTGTATTATTTGCTTTTTATGCAGCTGGAAGCTATAGTCCTCCATTGATAATATATGCAGGTAAGAGGCTTCGAAAAGAAATCGGCGATTCTGTTCCCCAAGGATTTGCATTTGCTACGAGCGACACAGATTGGATGAAAGCAGAGTTATTCTATGAGTACATCGCCAATAGTTTTTATCCCTACCTGAAAAAATTTGATATAAAATTACCAGTATTAGTATTTGTTGAAGGACACAAAACCCATATTGACCGAAAATTAAGCGAGTTGTGTATAAATTTGAAAATAATTCTTGTGGCTCTATAACCAAATGCCACACGTATATTGCAACCGGCGGACGTCTCCACATTTAAGCCGCTTAAAGATGGTTGGAGGAAAGGGGTAATAGAATGGCGTCGAAGTCATGCAACGGAGGAGTTGACATAATTACAATTTGCAGGGTTGTTGAAAGTCGTTATGTCAAAATCATTGCATCTAAATACTATAATAGATGGATTTAGAGCATGTAGATTATTTCCATGGAACCCCAGCTCCATCGATTTCACTAAATGCTTAAATGCTTAAGAAAAAATAAATAAAAGGCCAGAACTTTGGTAAATATAATTGATCAGGTTGCTTTAAAGTTCGATAAATTTAAAGAAATGATTGGCCCAATAAAAGTTGACTTATTTATGAATAGAGATGACGACTGTTCGGATTTAGGTAATGAAAATAAAATTCTCTTTTAATTGTGGCAAGAATATCATGTGCCAAAGCCGATGAAACAACTATAGGACTGATTCCAACGCCAGATTGTTTCGGACGCAATGTTGAAAGGCAACCAGGAGAAAAACTACAAATAGAGGTAAATGGAAATGAAAGAAACGTGATGAGTCAAATAGACGGAGATATTGCGGAAGTAGTATCGGACTATGAGAGAAGCAGCAACTCCATATCAGAAAACAGAATCAGAGATATTTCTGAACTTGACGTTCTAAGCGCTCCTATTATCATCGAAGAAGACGGAGTCTGGCACGACATTATCATTGATAATTCAAGAGACGAGAACACGGCCCACGAAAATTTACAGCAGTATTCACATTACCATGATACACCTGAAAGAAAGGGCAAAAAAACATCTGAGGGGGTTTCTTTTATTTTAACCTTTACATCATGGAAAACATTCAATGAAGAAAAAGAGAACAGAAAAAAACAAAGAGAGCTAAATAAGGATAACAGAGCAAAGGAGATGCTGAAAAGACAAGCAAAAAAAAAATTAATAAACCTAACAATGGCACCAAAGTAAAAATAAAGCAAAGTGTACCAAATAATAAAGAACTCAATTTGAAGCGGATTAAAATTGATGACAAGATAAATATAATATCACAATACAACATAGTGAACCCATCTCCAACAAAAATTAAACTTCAACATGCAACAAAAAATTGAATTTCGAAATGGACGCCGTAGAAACAAAAGAAAGTGCTGATATTATGGCAGACGTAGGAAGAAAAGTAAAAGTGACAAATAATTTAATGTTTACATGTAACAATTTAATAAGAGGAATGTGTTTTTCATGTACTGGAAACATTACTGTTTCAAGCTTAGGAGTAAGATGTTATAAGTGCACTAGGGCATATCATTTAACTTGTATAGAAAAGCATAATTTGCATAAGTCAAACTCATATATATTTTCTTGGCAAGTTTGTCAAACAAAAACTCAAGAGATGTCTCTATTGTTATTTAATAATAATTAGTTTTAATTTTTAAAATTAGTATTTATTATTTGGACCCACGGGCGAATAACTAGTCCAGGTGCGGCCAATTACTATCGTTTTTTATATTTTTTAGAAATATTGTTATTTTTTTTTTATTATTGTGCTGCGTTGTTTAAACATTTATAGTAAAGCATGAGACAAAAACTATTTGTTTTTCCTCTTTAGTAATAAAAAGATCAATATGTTGTTTGGAAATAATTATTTATCACCACGAAATAAAAAAAAATCTTAAGGGGCCAATAACTGTGTGGTTACCCTATCTTAAGCTTAACTTCTGGATTGAATTAAGTTTTTCTACTTAAAATCAGATTTAAACATTTATGTCATTATCAATAAAGCTTATATTAAAAAAGAAAATATTAATGAGATCTTGGAAATTTAATCATTGTTGTCGCTGTTGCAATTAATACAAACGAGAGTAAGACCAGCAACTAACGCACATTTTGTATGTGACCACTCCTTGCAATTTTGGAACTGGATCCATGTTTCCCCTGGTAAAATTTCAGAATAGGCTTCGCAACAAAGCAGGCAGAAATAGTCATTATCGTTTCTTTCCTCACTTGACTGGAGTACTTTTTTAGAACTCTTCTTTCTTTTTTTTTGTCAATGTTTTTCTTTGGCTTTTTAAATTTTTTAGTGGTTTTATTTTGTTCCTATTGCAATGCGTTCTTTTCGAGAGTGCCTGTTAGAACAGCAGCTTTCCTCTTTCTTCTGATAGTTTTGACTGCCTTTCTAGAACCTGCCTTTGGGTATGGTCGAACAATTTCTGGGGAAAATGCATGCGTTGGATCGAACTGCTTATTTTCTTTTTTGCTTGTATCAGGTTCGGGTTCAGTTTGGCTGGTGGATGTAGATGGAGTAAAATCAGGTTCAGTGTTGGACATTATCGCTTGCTCTGGACGATCTTTTTCCAGCTCGACAGTTTCTGAATCTAGAGGGTCGGTTACAAATGATGGTGAAAACTCATCCTCACTGAGAATGTTCGCATTATATGGGAAGATGCCGGTCTTTCGGAAACCGTTGGCAATATTCATAATTGTCTGAGCAAACGGCAATGAATCAGCGACAATTTTTGGTACATCATAAATAGTTAGTGTCTTGCCTGGGTTATTACGTAGCCATGTATCTTGAGCATAAAATATAATAAAAAATATTCATTACTTTCGCTCTAAATGGTGGGGTTAGTTTTGCTCAACTAACTTCAACCCGAAAATTTGAAACAAACGTAAGGTTATGAAAAGACTGTTAGAATTAGCGCGACCGCTTCTTTTCACAATTGGATGCGCTAGCGTGCGGTGTATAGTTTCTGAGATATTCCGATTGCCCAACTTACACGTATGCTCAACTAGCCCCGCCCTACCTAAAACATTATTTTTTTGGAAAAAACAAATATATCTTATTAAGATGGGATTTTGATGTTTCAGTTCGAGTTCTTAGTTGTGTCAAACCTGCCTATTAAATGTTAATATATAATCTATAGCAAAAAAATGTAAATGTCTCATACTTAGAAAGATAAAGGCTATAAATATCAGTTTCCAAACTACAATCCAGTTATGCAAATTAGAGATTAGACTCTCCCGAATCAATAGCGTGCCTTGCGTCTTAAATCCGTATAAAACTTTATCACCCAAAGTATCTAAAGAAGTTTTTATTTGCTTAAGTAACATAACTAGCCTCCACCTGCCGCTGCTAGTGGGCGCCTCCTCCAAGGATCTTCCGCCTCCTGGTGCTCGGAGCCCGCCTAGTGTACGCCTCCACCAATGAAACCGGTCCTGGAAAAGACGTCGCGGCGCCTCCAGAGCACGTGATGCTCCACGTGGTCCAGCTGCGACGACGCTGCATCCTGGGGCAGGGCGTCAGGACTGTTTAACACTTTTGGATCTCGTTTTCTGTTTCTGTGTTGGAGGAAAGTTCGAGGAGAATGGATTGATGTGGCGGAAAGTTGTCGCGATGACGTAGCCAAGTACAATATCTTATAAGTTTTGGCTCGACACGGTTTGGAGGTGAAAAATAAATTAAGTTTTTTTAAAATTTAGGATTATGGTATTATTAGGATTTAATAAAATTTATTTATTTGTTATATACTAGAAGAAAACAATGCAAGCAATTTAGTAGGTAAATTAAAGTATATTGTTGTTTGAATTTATGCCAGAAATTGTTAGTATTAAGTAGGAAACAAATTAAGAAACACGCGAACTGTATTTTAGTGTATCGCAAGGGCCAAAATCCTAATAAGAACATAACTGTAGATAAGCCCTACGGTTTAAATTTCCATGGTGACTATAGTCTATTTCAAAAAGGTGTAGGGTAATAAAATGGGAAATTCCGTCTAGTTCGGCTCAATTTCGGTGTCGGCCATAGGCGCAGGTAAACTTTGTGCAATAAATTATTTATGATAACTAACCAAAAATTTTAGAGAATTAGGTTAATGGGTATTAAGATAAAATAGTATTGTGTGTAATATAAAAATTTCAAGTAATTACGTAAGAGGATTAGGAAAGGTATGTTTTCTGGCCAGAAGTATCAAAATCGAAATATTGTATAGGGATTAGTTAGGTAGTACATTATAAAGTTACGTTTTGTGTTTAACAGGTACCATTTATTTAACAGGTACCGAGTTTGGCTCTGACCTCTTTGGCTGGATCATATAAATAGGTGGTAATTTGGAACAAACTTCATATATCGTGTGTGTGTATGACATTAATAAGTATATTTGTTTAGTTTAACGCATCAGTAATTGCTGTTAAGCCGTATATAGTGTTCACAGTATAATAAGATTAGTAATAAAATGACCACATTCACACCAATAAAAAGATGTTCCAATGATTCTCCACTATCAGTGAGTGAAAAAGTTATTATTTTAAATGTACATGATTGCATGAAATACGATTATCCGAATTTTACTGTACAAGAAACTGTCGACCGATGTTCCCGAACGACTGGAGTTGGAAAGTCCACCGTTTTTAAATTATTGCGGGAGAGAAAGGCGGCAGGTCAAGTGAAACCTCCCAAGAAAAGTCCAGGCATACCAGTAAAAGTGCTTGATGACACCAAAAGTGTAGTTTGAAGAAAAGTTCATTCTTTTTATTTTAAAAAAGAAATACCCACCCTAAATAAGATTCTAATGGAGCTTGGCCACGATGACAATATTCCGTTTATAACTAGAAAACTTTTATGGACTACTTTAAAAAATATGGATTTTGTCTGGGAAAAGCATAACAGTAAATCACTTTTACTGGAAAGCGATGAAATTGTTTGCTGCCGACAAAAATACTTGAGAAGTGTAAAGCAGTACAGAAGAGAGCAGAAGAAAATCTTTTATCTTAAAGAGACGTGGATTAATGAAGGTTTTATAGTACTAAAGTTGTGGCAAGACAAAAATATAACCAGTGCTCGCCAAGCTTTCATGGAAGGCCTGTCGACGGGTATTAAGGTGCTTTCAGGTAAATAAGGGAAGAGGCTAATAAATCGTCCATATTGGAAGCGAAGAGGGATTTTTAAAAGAAGGCTTGCTAACCTTTCAGTCCTTCAATATGGGAGATTATCACGAGGGCATGATTTCGAATGTTTTTGAGGACTATTTTGGTGACATGATAAAATATCTTCCAGCTGATTCAGTAGGAGTTATGGATAACGCAAGCTATCATTCACGACGCACAGAGAAGACTCCAACTTCATCTTGGAACAAGAAATTATCGACTGGCTAACCACCAAAAGTATTGAATTTGAAGATAATTTGATAAAGAAAGAACTATTAGCTATAGCAAATTTACACAAACATCGTTTTATGAAATATGCCGTGGAAAAACACAGTGCAACTGTGCTGCGCACACCGCTATATCATTGCGAACTGAATCCTATAGAACTTATATGGGAGCAAGTGAAAGAATTTGTAGCAAGACACAACACGACATTCAAAATGAAAGACGTTAAGCTACTGTTTGATCAAGCCATTAAGGAAGTGATACCAGAGAACTGGCGAAAAGCAGTCCATCATATTATTAAAGAAGAGGAGAAAATGTGGGATCTTGACCACCTGATCGATCGGACCGTCGACCCGTTAATTATAACGTCAAGAGGAGATGACAGTTCCTCAGATGATGAAGAATATTATGATTTTTTATAATTTAATTTCTGTATAATGTATTTTTTGTATTTTGTATTTTTTTTATAATGTTTAATAAAAAGTAAGTGTACCTAATACTATGTACATATTGCCTAAATTGTATTCCGTTAAAATAAAATTCTTTCCTTTTACGAATATCCTACCGGTACGCCTTTGTCACACCATTTTCAGTATTTGTGAATGGATAACAATAGGCAAAACCCATAAATCGACCCAAACCCGGGTGGTACTACCTGCACTTGATTTTTGCAATGAAATCAATGCCTAAATAAGCTTTTATTACTCTATACCTTTTTGAAATAGACTATTGAACTAACTTTTCCAAGCTCGCAGACATAGCGAGATCAGGAGGCTGAGTATATCAGACATTCAGATTCCTCTTGGTAGGTAAGTGTAATAAAACCCATACGTTGAATTAGGTACAGTAAAAACTCCATTTTGAAAATTCCACTGCTATGATGCGTATTTTCATTTAAATATTTAAACCATAAATGTAATGCATAAATAAAAACACCCAAAACACCAAAACTAAACGCATAATAAAGAAGTCGCTTTAGTCGTTTTATTTGAAAAATATTCTTAAAAACGTGTTGGAAATGAACCGTTTTACTAAATTTAGCAAACAAGTTATTGATCAAAATATAGATAAAATTATCATAAATTCGATTGAATCGGCAGTTAGTTCCTTGTGAAACATTTTTAAAATAATAAACTAAAACACTTTTTGCTTTTTAATGTTTCAAGGTTTTTAATAGAGAGTTACTCTACTTACCCAAAATTCACAAAGAAAATAATCCTATTAGACCGGTTGTCTTATGCTCCTTGTTACAAACTTGCTAAAGAACTAAATAAAACATTACCCAATATAATTAACTTTTAATCAAAATACGCAATTGAAAATTCATTTGAGTTCATTAATAATACAAGAAATCTTATAATTCGTAAAAATGCAAAATTAGTTTCCTTTGATGTTAAAGGTCTTTATACTTCAATTCCAATAAAACAACTCACTGACATTTTAACTAATCTAATTAATAAAGCCACAATAGAAGATACTACAAAAACAGAAATTAAAAATGCACTTAAAGTATGTATATTGGACAAAATTACTTTCAATTAAACAAAGAGTTTTACCAACAAAAAGATGGATTGCCAATGGGCTCCCCAATTTCTCCTGTATCATCCGAAATATTTATGGAAAATTTTGAAAAGTTAATTTTTGATTCAAATAACCCCCTTATCAAAAACAGTTTTTGTTGGAACAGATACGTAGACGATGTTTTTTGCATTTGGAATGGCACAGAAAGAAACTTAGACCAGTTTTTAGTTTTACTAAATTCTTTAAATAATAACATACAGTTTACTATGGAAAAAGGTATGAATGAGACAAATTTTTAAGATATTACTATTAAAAAAGTAGACAACCACTTAGAATATAATATTTATAGAAAACCCCCTACAACAGACCCAGTAATTCATTATAAGTCTAAGCAATCACGGCAAATAAAATTATCTCCTTTTCACAGTCTTATTCATAGATTAGTAACTTTCCCGTTAAATAAAGAAAACTTTAATAAAGAACTCCGTATCATCAAACAGACAAAAACGGATACAAAGAGAACTTAATAGATAATTTATAAAAAAGAAACAAAAGAAGCTGTTAAAGAAAGAATTTTATTGTATCAATACACCAAAATAAACCAATTTCAAATTTATCAATCACATATCAAAATTCAGTAATAAGGCTAACAATAAGTTGAGTAATTTAGGATGTAAAACTATTTGCGTCAATAAACAAAACTTAGGTAAGATACTTGTGAATAATAAGGACAAAATAGATAAGCTAGATAAGTCAGGTGTTTATAAAATCCATTGTTCAGATTGTAATGCTGTATATATTGGTCAAGGTGGCAGTTGTATTAAAAATAGACTTGAAGAACATAAAACATCAATCTTAAACAATGTCAAAAATACAGGAATGTCAACACATTGTATTGAAAATAATCATTTCATAAATCTAAATAAAATAGATTTACTTCATGCTGAAAACAAAAGCAAAACATTAGATTTATTAGAACAATTATTATAAATCAAAAAATCTTTGAAAAATAATACATTTATTACTACTAATGACCAACAAAGTTTCCACCATACCCCTATTATTGATAAATATATTCCATCAACATCCCTGTACTTTCCAAAACAGCAATAAAAAAACCCCATAATATAATTAGGTCAATAAAAGAAGGTATATACAGGGTGTAATTTAATTGAGTGCCGATACTTAAGGGTGATAATCTATGAATGATTCTAAGATAAAAAGTTCATATGGACATATGTCCTAAACCTCTTCATTTTTGAGCTACAGGGTGTTAACATTTTAAGAAAAATATAACCTTTTTATATAAATCACTCTTAGATATTTTTATGAAATTTTGTACATACCTTTTAATCAATAAGGAGCATTTTTTGACCTAACAGATTTATAAAAATTTTTACCAGTGGCGTCCGTACGGGGTTTGAACTGAATATTTTTAAAGAAAAAATGGATACGCCACTGCTTTTTCTAAAAACGAAACTTACTTTTGAAATTCCCATTTATTTTAAAGCAAATTTCGTTTATGGACTTACTTTTGTACGACGCACCGTTTTCGCGTAAAAAAATAAAAACAAAAAAAACATTTTTTTCTTCGGTTCATTGAGACTGCTTTTATTTATTTTGTTGAATTTGGTTGGCACCCACCATGAGTGGAAACACTTTTTTTGGGACAACAATTTATTTTCTACTCACCAGTGACATTCAACTGAACGTTTCAAAAGAAAAAAACGGTAACCATATTAAATGCCCTCTTAAAGCAAATCAAATAAAAATCAGTAGGCTGGGTAAAGCTACATCAATTTTGACGTTTCTTTTCATAAAGACAAAAGGCCTGGCATTGATTTTGCATTATTAAATAATTATTATTACAGTAAGACGTTAAATTATAATAAAAGAATGGTAAATTTTACAAACAGTGAATTAACTGACATGCATTTTATTTATGGGCTTGCGGTAATGCATACGAAGCCAGGCGGATATACCAAGAGCGGTATCCAAATCGCGTTCTACCCGATCCGAGAACATTTTCTAGGATTCATAGACGTCTCCACGAGACCGGAACTTTAAAAGTAGACCACAGTGCTAAAGGAGTCCATCAAACAGTAAGAACACCGGAACTTGAAGAAGGAATTTTACACGAAATTGAGGAGAACCCCGAAAGTAGCACGAGGAAAATCGCGGCAACATTTAATGTTTCACATTTTCTTGTTTGGAAAATTCTCATCGAAAATTTATTATACCCATATCACATTCAAAGAGTCCAGGCATCACTCCCTAGAGATTTCCCGATGCGCATTAATTTCTGTGTGTGGTTTCTTCAAAACCTGATGGAAAATCCGTTATTTGACAGGCACATTCTTTTTACCGACGAAGCTAATTTTTCTCGAAACTCAATAAGAAATTTCCATAATAACCATTTATGGGCGGATGAAAACCCTTATGCAATTGTAGAATCAAATCATCAAGAACAGTTCTCAATAAATGTTTGGGCTGGCATTATTGATGATTATTTGATAGGCCCATTTTTTCTCCCAAGAAGACTTGATGGACAATCATATTTACACTTTCTTGAAGAAGATCTGCCGCCAATGCTTGAAGACCTTCCATTATTATTAAGAAACCAGATGTGGCTAATGCACGATGGTGCGCCTCCACATTTTAGCTTACGAGTGCGTGAATTTTTAAATCACACCCATAGCAATCGGTGGATAGGTCGCGGAGGAACGCAGCCATGGCCACCTAGATCTCCGGACCTTAACAGTTTAGACTATTTTTTCTGGGGGCATCTGAAAAGCTTAGTGTACCAAGTGCCGATTCATACCGAAGAAGAGTTACGAAATCGTATATTAGTATGCTGCCAAACCATAAGAAACACCCCGGAAATCTTCGAAAATGTGCGTCAGTCTATGGGAAGAAGAGTCCATGCTTGCATACGTGTGGGTGGACGACACTTCGAACAACTACTGTAAATAATGTGGGTTCTTTATTCTGTTTATCTTCTCTTGTCATTTCGCTTTCGATTTAAGGTTTGGAATTTTTCCTTTTAAATTAATCGCGATTTTTGAAATAAAATTTTTTATTTTTTTTTGTTTTTATTTTTTACGCGAAAACGGTGCGTCGTACAAAAGTAAGTCCATAAACGAAATTTGCTTTAAAATAAATGGGAATTTCAAAAGTAAGTTTCGTTTTTAGAAAAAGCAGTGGCGTATCCATTTTTTCTTTAAAAATATTCAGTTCAAACCCCGTACGGACGTCACTGGTAAAAATTTTTATAAATCTGTTAGGTCAAAAAATGCTCCTTATTGATTAAAAGGTATGTACAAAATTTCATAAAAATATCTAAGAGTGATTTATATAAAAAGGTTATATTTTTCTTAAAATGTTAACACCCTGTAGCTCAAAAATGAAGAGGTTTAGGACATATGTCCATATGAACTTTTTATCTTAGAATCATTCATAGATTATCACCCTTAAGTATCGGCACTCAATTAAATTACACCCTGTATAGTTTAAGGATATTTCTTAAAATTTAGTATTAAACAGGTACCTACTCTTTAAAAAGCCCTAATAAGGCGAAACATATGTAGAGAACCTCTCTATTAAAAACCTAGAAACATTAAAAAGCAAAAAGTGTTTTAGTTTATTATGATAAAATTATCCCAACCAATACAAAGAAAAATTAGAGTGGGAAACATCACTAAGTGAAATTGCTAAAGTACTTAATGATTGGGGCTACAACATGCGACAAAATAATGGCGAAGAATATAAAGAAAGCACAATAAAAGTAATGTGGAATTTAAATGCAAAAATGGTGATGGAGGAATACTTTGAATCGGTAGTAAAATAAACTCATTTGAAGATCAAAAGTTTAGAGGTGCCAGGGAAGCTGCAAAAAATGATAAAAGAATGAAATTACTAAAGCACGAGGATAAAAAAACAAGGTCAAAAGGAAAATACCGTCTGTGCAGAGAGTCCTAAAAATTATTGTAGACCAGTACAGTGGGTAGACGAAAAGAAAATATATGGGGAGTGATATTAACTTGTTTATCAGTCCGATCTTAAAATTGCTTACAGTTTGAATATGCCCTAATAGTGCTAAGACGATTCACAGCCCGTAGAGGAAGTCCAAAGGTATACCGTATGTGACAACGGTACTAATTTAAAAGCAACCACCAAGGAATTAAAAAGGAAATTGATGAAAACGAACTAAAATCAGCTTTTCTGCAATGTTTCCCAGGCTTGATAACAGACTCTGCTTGAGGGCATAGTAGGGTCTCGGCCCTCTTTATGAATTAGGAGTACCTTTGCCCTTATCCAGACACTCGGAAAATGGCATTCTTTGATGATGGCCTGGGATAGATTTACTATATTCCCCAGTTTTGTGTTCGAGCACAACGTTCTGCCTAATGAACAGTTCGGCCTTAGAAGTGAACATTGCACAGTTAGGCAGACAACGAGGCTCACGTCCAACATAATGAAGAGTTTCGATTGAAGGGAGCATACATAAAAAGACTCGGAGCCACGAACTATCTCATCAAGGTAGTAGGCTCTTTTCTGGAGAATAGAAGTTTTGCAGTCTCGCCGGAGAACGTACTTTCTTTGAATAAACACATCAGGGCGGGAGTGCTGCAAGGCTCACCTCTCTCCCTGATGCTGTATAACATTTATACGCATGACATTCCGCCAGATAGGTAAACGCAGCTTTATCTTTTCGCCGACGACACTGCAATAACTTAAACTTCTAAGCAACCGCGGTTAGTTAGTCACACGTAGGCAGCGCCACGTAAACCAATTGGAAAAATGGCTTTCTAATTAAAAGTTTCGTTTGAATCCTTCCAAGAAAAAAGTCACATTTTTCTCCAAGAGTCGCGTTAGACGGCCCAAAACGAGGCTCAGAGTCGATAGGGTTCAAGTGAATTGGTGCCGTGAAGTGAAGTACCTAGGAGTTATCTTCGATCAAAGACTGAATTGGAGGTTAAATTCAATTAATAGAATCAAGGCAGCATTGCGTCAATTAAGCTAAATCTACCCCCTCTTTCACAAATGGACTTAGTAATTGAACCAAAGTTAACCTCTACAAGGTCTTGGTCAGGCCGGTATTTACTTATGGAACACCATCTTGGTGCAATATTAGTAATTCCGAGCTGAATAAGTTCCAGGTGATTCAAAACAAGGCGCTGAAGCTTATCGCAAATGCTTCAAGATATACAATGAACCGTGTTTTGCATGAGGACTTTCGAATACCGACAACCAACGAATTATTTTTAGAAATAATCACAGACTTATACAGACGTACAGTACTAATAACGGACTCGCATACGACGGCCAGACCAAACTCTACATACAAACTGCCGAAAGATCCACTCCCCGTTAGCATAAATCTCTAAAAGTAGAGAAGCACTATGAGTATACTGTAGAGAAGCACTAGCATGAGCGTCTAATAGACAGGTAACAGGCACCAAGAACTATATAGCTTTCTAGCCTTCAGAAAAGACACACGACCTAAATAAATAAATCAATAGCTGAATCAAAATTCTAAACTAAGCGATAAGACCCAAAAAGTCTTCGATGAAACAACAGGTGTCGAAGGAATATCCTGACACCTCAAAACCCAATCAAAACTCCGTGTGATAAAAACGAAATTGTCAATACTTTAATGGTAAAAGGAATATAATTCAAGATTAACCTACCAGATGCACCTATCATGGCAGGAGCCTAGAAGAGGTTAATAAGTACAGTAAAGGAAGTCATAGGAAAAACCCTATATGACCAGTCCTTAAGAGATGAAGTCTTGTTTACCCTTCTCGCTGAGGCAGAAAAAATCGTAAATTCTTGACCACAGACGCTCAAGATATGGAAGCATTAACGCCCATTCTTTATTGGACCAAATGGAAATGATTAATCTTTTCTTATAAATCCTAGCTCAGGTTATCTAAGGAAATAATGAAAAAATCACAACAGCTGAAGCAGATGGGTAAAATAATACTTATCCGAAGCTTGCTCACGAAGAAAAATAAATGAACTTGTGATATTGATCCAATGACGACATTGTCATACTAGTTGAAGATAAAACGCCAAGATACAAATGGAAATTGGGAAAAATTAAGGCAGTATTTCCTGGCCCCGATGGATAAATAAGAGTTATAAAGTGGATAGTTAGATCATTTATTTCAACAGGGGGAGAAATGTGAGAGATCTTAAAAGTTATGAGTCATCTTGTATTTTTCATTGTTGCCTGATATTTTTTGATTGAAAGAAGTTAGTTAAAAATAAAGACATGAAGGTCACGAAAGTAATAACACATTAATGGCGCGTCAGCGCGACATCTCACGGACTTATTACTAAATGCAAACGAGGAAGAAGATGGTCGCCTGCCAACTGCATCATAAAACTTTTATTCTATATTATAATTTTAACAATTGTAAATGGAGGAATTGCAAGGGGAATTAAAGTTTAATAACATATTATTTTTACATCAAATGTTTAAAGGAATTAATATTTTATTCTAATAATAAAGTCTTAATAAAGGAAATTTCGTTTTAGGTAAGAAAGTATTCGGCAATTAGATAATTTTGTTGAATCAAATAAATGTTCTTCAATTAACAAAAAATCAATTAATTCGCACAAGAAAAAGTTGTTCCTCAGTGTATAAGACAGATTATTACGCAAAAAATGAATAAATTCGGAAAAAGAAAATGTCTTATCAGCGATCAATTAGAAAATAAAATGAGCGCGTGTATTTGTATATTAATTATATTATTGTCAGAATATGCTAAGTATATTTAATTTTCAGCATACTTGATCTTCGGATTTCAAACGATGATGCTCGTCATGTATCCCAAAAGTAATGAGCTATATTAGTGCGTGGCATGCAAATTAACTTGACAAAATGTACGGAATTCGGGTTCGATTCCCAAAGGCCTACTCGATCAAGAGTCACTTCAGAAATTTAATTATTTTAGGCTTTGATAGGATCACGGTAAAGCCAGCAAATTGGAGGAATCGGTTGAAGGGGTTTCGACTTTATTTCGTCAATTTAACTGTAAAGTAATATAGGTGAATTATTGTTAAAGTGGCCTTCAATGCTTTTTTACCCTTGTTGAGGATAGTTCAGGGTTAGGTGGACATCGTATCAGTAGTAAGGGGCCGTCCATAAATCTCGTGACGCTAAAATTCGCTAAATCTGACCCCCCCCCCCCCACTCCCCCTGTGACGGTAGCGTGACGCTTGACCAGACCCCCCTAATACTTCCCTAAACGTCACGTGACGGTGACCAACCCCCCCCCCCCCTTCATGTACAATGCTCGATAACCAGAATAAAGAATACATTTTTAATAAATCATAGGTTTATTTCTTTCCATATTGGTGATTTTAACATGTAAATTTGAAAACAAATTAGGAGTATTTATATATCGAACTAAAAATTAGTCAACTAATAACACTGGGGAACAGCAAAAATGTTTCCGAGATCAAAATAGCAAAATCTTACTTATTTTATTATACTAACTAACAATCTGTCTTGCAAAAGTCTTAGTTGGCTCCGGTTTTATAGATCCGTGCTAATTATGATAACTACCTACCTGCCCGTTATGTATGGAAAAATTCGACTTTTAAATGAGAAGTACATAGATTTATTATAGCAGGTGTACTTTATAAGGGGTTTAAATACATATAACATAAATCCTACATTGTTAGTTAGTTGTATTTTAAGCAATAGTTGATTGAGAGTTGTTCGTATTTGAGAAATTGGAGAGTTTTGAGCAACATGTCACGAGTTTGTTTAAATAAGGCAGATCATTTTTGTTATATATGTGGTGAAGTGACTTTTGTGACATAAAAACGTACACTTAGCTCTTTAATACAAAAGGCTTACCACTTGTATTTTGGCTGTAAAATTGAAGACCAGAGAAAAATAGGGCTCCCCATATCTGCTGCTACAAATGTGCGTCCAACATCTGCGGCTAGCTAAGTGAAAAAAAGCGTAAGATGCCCTTTGCTGTTCCTATGATCTGGCGAGAACCGTTACTGACTGTTACTTTTGTCCGACACCTTCTGTTTTTCTGTTCTTACAGATGGTCTTCCAGCTCCTTTTTTATGTTGTAGGTATAGGACCTGTTTCCTTAAACAGAGCCACGGTTTTTCTCAGACAATGGTAGAAGTAAGTAGAAGAAGAAAATTTTCGCGAAAATCGTTTATGCACAAACGCTGATTATATTGCCACTTCATTTTTACGTAAGACCCATTGCGTGAATTATTTAAGAAATTGAACAAATTAGCAATGAATCAAATAACGTCTAACGACTGTTAGAGATGACGAAATAACTGATGATTGATAATGCTGGTATTTACTGACACCCAACAGGTATTTAGCCCTACCGCTAAGCAGTATGGCCTTAGATGCAAAACACACTTTGATAATAATAATTTTTACTCGCACACTAATAAGAACCTTTATTAATGTATATAAATTACTTTAATTATTACAAATTAAAGAAAGAATATGACAAAAATAGATTTGACAGCTTTTTATTTTAATTCTAAAACAAACGACGAGGCCGTGGGTCGAGTCGTGTAATGACATAAGTGCTTTAATAACATAGTATCCAACGTGTCACGTACAAAATTTTATAGACAACTATAACTATTATTATTATCATAATGATTATTTAAGTAAAAATAATTAGTTTAAACATTGAATACAAGTAATAAGAATTTGTATTACCATAGCAACAGGCATAGGCACGATTGTCATTAAATTGCTTTTCTTAGTCATTGTCACAGTTGTGTCTGAAAACGGCACATTTTAAAATGGGTTGAAGCGATCATCTGCCATCTAATATTAAGAACAAAGCTTTCAATGTTGTATCGAATATTGTGCCAGATAAATGACGGAGGAAATACGAAATAAGAAGCTTTTGATCGGTACGAAAAATTGTGCTGCATAAAAAAGATACTCGTAACAAGCAAGAAAGGAATATTAGTATATTTCAACGAGTTAAGCAAAACACAGAAACCCTCTTCTCTTTGGTGCTATTACTCGATATTAAACACAGACATTTCAATCAAGAAATATCATTTAAGATGTTATTAACGCACTAGTGCGGTAATAAATCGAAAAAAGCACTAGTGCGATAATAAAGGTTATTGTGACATTTCAAAGAGTGTCAGTTGTATATAAATTAACTGAATTCTTTAAAGAGGTTTTTATAAACATGAAATTAATAAATACCAAAACTCAAATCAAGGTATATGGAAAAACCATCGAAAAAGTATGTAATAAAAATCAAAAACATAAAAATATTAGCGAAATAAAAATAGAAAATTAGTCAATTACTGGGAAGAGAAGTATAGCAATTGCCATAACTTCATGGACTATTTTTATAATAATAATAATTTAAATATTCCGGTGCGGCATCGAACAATAAAAACCGAAAGATCTCAAAAACGGCTTACTTTAGCGGATTTTCACAAAAGTACTTTTTTTGTTTCAAAATGTTCAAGAAATTAGTTTATTAACAAAAAAAGTATAAAACAAAACTGACAAAAAAGTTATGGCCATTCTAAACCATAAGCATTATATGCATTGTGAAGCGCCCTCTAATGGCCACAGTGAAAAGGTGTCGGGTTTCGCATCCCAAAAAACCCCCGGGTACCAAGTTTTAAAGTATACGTTAAAAAATGTTCATTAATTTTAAAAAATTCGATTTTTATTTTTTAACTTTACCACCCTGTATCTGGGAAACGGAGCAATTTCGGACTAAGGTAAGTTGGTTTAAATCGCCTTATTTTGGCCTCAGGAGTATGTGCTTAGATTTTGTACAGACTTTTTAGAGACACAAAATTATTGGGAGCAAGATGATATTTACTATATAACAGAACAAATATTTTATGCATTAGATAATAACACACCTTGTATTTGTATTTTCCTGTATTCTTCAAAATCATTTGATAAGGTTAGCCATAATTTACTATTAAAAAAAATTGGAAATATTGGATTTAGAGGAAAGCAATTAGAATTAATTAAAAACTATTTTAAAGATAGACAAACTTATATTAAAATAGATTCAGAATAAGGTTATCCAAAAGTAATTAAATATTGTGTTTCGCAAGAAACAATTTTAGAACCATTATTTGTAAATATTTATATTAATGATTTATTCAATATAAATTGCGATGGGAAAATTTATAGTTTTGTAGATGTTACTGCTATTTTTTATAACGATATAAGTTAGAAAAATTCAATTAAAAAAGGTTTTAGAATTATAAAAAATAGGTTTGATAATCCAAATTAACTTCATTTTACTTTAAATCTGAATGAGAACACACAAAATATGAATGGTATTACTAAATTTTAAAAGCTAATAATGTAAAATATTTAGGAATAATTTTTGACCGTAAATTAAATTCGCATTTTTAAGTATAATATTTGATTAAAAAATTCGGAAGTTTACTATTGAATTTAAAAAAAAAATTAATTTCTGGACATAAAACATCTAGAAATAATTTATTATGCATTAGTAAAAACTGATTTAATTACG
Organism: Polydrusus tereticollis; assembly: GCA_963920685.1. Taxonomy (NCBI): domain Eukaryota; kingdom Metazoa; phylum Arthropoda; class Insecta; order Coleoptera; family Curculionidae; genus Polydrusus; species Polydrusus tereticollis. Next base: position 28,409,647 of record OY987331.1, on the reverse strand, counting down.
GAATTTTAGGTTAGGGAGGAATAAATAGAACTTTAGTTAGAAAATTAGAAGTTTTACAAAAAAGATTTTTGAACATTATATTTAATTTCAAAAGAATTATATGCAGAAACAAAAAAGATACTAAATATATTTTTAAAAATAAAAACCTTTAAACCGTTTAAAGACCATAACCATAATACATGTTATAAAAATGAAAAACCATAAAAATTAAAATAAAGAAGTTCGAAGGACAAAAATCTTTTGAATATTTATGTTTTTATTTAACTGATTATTTACCAACAAATATTTAAAAAAGTATAAAACTGAAATAATATTATTTATGTTGGAGACAAACGATTTGAAAATATTTTTGAAAATGCTTTAACTAAATAATGTTTATTAATATTACCATGAGTAAATTACATAATTACACTTTTTCACAATTTTATTATATCGCATATCAAGAAAGTAGCGTTTATTGCATACTTGCAGTTTTTTATAAAAACATGTTCTTAAATGTTTATGATTTTACATACTTTTAAATAAATAAGATTTGCCCCTAAGAAGCAGGTCTTCAGGGAATGTATGAATAAGTTTATTGAAGAATAACATATTAACATGTTTACTAAATCATAAATGTTTAAAATATTGGAAGACAGCTGGTGAAAAAGAGAAAAGTCATCCAGTGCGTCAAATTCCTTGTACAACTTAACTTATTTTGGCATTACTGTCGCTATTTCATATTATGCAATGCTATTCGATTTATTTTTGTAATTTCAGGTGTCGTAAAAATTTGTAGTATTCCACGGAATAGCAGGAAAATATAAAATACTGGTTCGGCATTAAAATGCTTATCTAAAAAGAGTGTTTAATTATTTCAAAAGCTACATTTTAATTCTTTAATGAACTAATGGGAACCTTGATTAATGTAGTTAGTTTATTTGAGATAATGCCCGCAAAAATGCAAACGATTTCACGTGCTGTGATAAAAATCAGTAATTAGCAACAGCAATTATAACGGGAGCTTTTGGATGTTCCCTCGGATATTTAAGCCGCGCCAAGGGGAACGGTCCAAGCTTATTTATTCTGGCTGATTTGTGTTTTTTTTCGACACAAATCTGTTTATAAATTATTCCTGAATCGGTTTTTATGTCATTTTGGCACGTTATTTTTTCAGAAAATTATATTTTTACCCACTCAGTACAGAATTAAAGCTCTATGTGTGGCTTTTCACTTTTGATAAAATTTAACTGTTTTCCGATGATTGCAACATCAAGATTAATATCCTGCATCCTAAATGAAGATGTGTTAAAGCATCTACGAACAAAATTAAACATGTCCATAAAAAGTGAAATACCTACTATTCTTCAAGTGTAATTACAACACCGGAGAAGGGCTAGTTCAGGTTAGCACAGAAGTAGAAGGGTTGACTATCATCATTCATTACCTTTTAGCTGGTGGTACTTATAAACTTAAGGTGGATATATGCGGAACAATTAAGAAAAATTAAATTAAATTAAAATTAACGTTCGTATTGAATGGTGGCATTTATGCACACCGCTGCAGGACTGTAACAAGCGAGAAGACTGAAGGTATCGCTACTTTAAGTTGCTTCATTGATACGCTTGAACATTTAGCAAACAACTCGTAGAAATGTAATGTTACAAATAAATGTTTTAACGAGGACTTTTAAATTCTATTTGCTGGACTGTATTAAAGCATTACAGTAATTTTTTTCAATTCTCTACTAGTTTAAATCTCCTTAATCATCATCACGCGCTATACACTCCTTGCATTCAAATATCAGCTTTTATAAAACGCTCCAGAGGAATAAATTATAAATGAAATATTTTTAAAAAATGCCACCCTGTAGGTAAGTAGGGATTCATACAAAATAGAAACGAGTTATTTTAAAATTTAAAAGAATTATAAAATGGGTGAAAAGAAACCTTTAATAAAACGTATTTTATTTGATTTTATTTTTTTTTATTTTTTTTTTTTTTTGGCTTTAGACTGATCAGCCATACAGCCAGTCACTATAATGTATATATATTGTAAGCTATCGTTAGTTTTTATCAAAGTTTAAAGAATAGACATATAGACAGGGATACACTCTTCACGCCTCTGGGGTCCATCAGGGCGACTTTTTTAACTTAGACAAACATAGAGGACCGCAGAATGGAAAGGATTAAACAGTAGGAACCACCGTTAGGATTATTTTTTATTATTAAATTTTTAAATTGGTTTCACGTAGAAATAACATTAATTCATTATATATGGCGGGATTATCTAGAGATATCAAATTATTTAAATTATAAGGAGCTAGGACTTTGACTTTATTGATTAGAGCATCATGTAGCTTTTGTATTTGATCTTGGTATTTAATACATTCAAAAAATACATGGTCCAGGTCACCCCTCACCTGACATACAGTACACTGGTCAGAGTGCAAAATACGAATTTTATTCAAATGGGCTGGATAACAGGCATGTCCAAACTTCAGACGGATTAACGTTACAATACATCTTCTGCTGACATTATAATTTTGATGCCAATGGTTCTTTGGAATGTCTGGAACAAAAAGCGAATATTTGGTGGGAGAATTTCTACAAAAACTTTTCCACCTCTGCCTCCACTTGTGCTTTATTATGGATTTGATATTATTATTAGCATCGCTCAATACAAGGTTATTTACAGTGAGAGTACCATCAATAACGCTGTCCTTTGCTAACTTATCCACATATTCATTTCCTTCAAGACCTGTATGTGCTTTAACCCATAAAAAGGAAATGCGTATATTCTTTAATCTAGCTCGTCTATAATGTTTACGTATACTCCATAAAAAGGGATTAATTTTATACGACCAGGGTTTGATTGTATCCAGAGATTTAAGAACAGACATGGAGTCAGAAAGTATAACATAATTTCCATTTTGGCCTTCTTTAAGTAGAAAATTCAGAGCTTCCTAAATAGCATAAGCTTCAGATGTAAAAATGCTATAGGTGTTATCCAATTTAAATTTAAGCTCAATATTTAGTTGTGGAATATATACAGCTGCACCATTACCTTGCAACGTTTTGGATGCATCCGTGTAAATTAGTATGGATTTCTTAAAGTTTTCGAGGTCAGCCTTTAAAATATTTGTATTAATGTTTCGGTCATTTGTGAACTTTGGAAATAGGATCGGAATTTTTTCAAAGGTACTGTGATAATCATATTCTAAGGGAGAAAAGGAGATATGCTGTTTAGGAGGTTGTTGTAATCTCTAATGGCTTCACATAATAGTGGCGATTTTTTATGCTCCCAGTACTTATTGACGAGATCCAATATACTTAATTTATGTATACCTTGATATATATCTGTATTAAAAAATGCATGTTTAGCTATAAATTTAGTGCATAGGGTCTCCCTTCGCAGGTTAAGTGGTGGCTCGAGGGCTTCAACTAACAATGCTTCTGTTGGAGTGGAACGCATAGCGCCGAGACAAATCCTAAGGGCCCTATACTGAGTACGATCAATTTTAAGTAAATTGGTCTTACTAGCAGATCCATATAGAATACTGCCGTAGTCTAGAATGGATCTTATATAAGATTTATAAAAGATGAGTGCAGTTGTGATATCACATCCCCTTCAAACTAGTACCTCGGAATTTGCTTTGTTACCTAAGTGTTAAATAATACTTTATCTGAGGCAATTGACGTAAAACTCGTAGGCTGGAGCCTGAGGGCTCAATCATGGACTCTGCAGACCAACCCTGAAGGTGGCAGTCCTAATAGTATTACATATTACCAAATATTACGTATTTACATATAACACTAAAGAGGAAGAAATATTACAATAAATTCACAATCTTAACAGTACCTATTATTTGTGACTTTCTCCAGATATCATCATTAACAAAAAAAATAAATAAAACGATTTAACGCAAAGGATATATTTATATATTACAAGATACGAATAACAAACAGTTTAGTTATCTTAAAAACAGGCAGTTCAATTTTACTGCCCCTTAAAAAGTATGGTTTTATTTAATAAACTTCTAACCCTATTTTGCCTAATCTATTTAAAACAATACTGACTTTGTTGTTCAAAGCGCAATATTTATAATGTTAAAATTAAATTAATATGCTGCTTAATATTGACATTAAAAAAATACCTTCATGAACCGCTACTGTTGGTCGAATTATCAATGAAAGGTTTATGTCATAAATACTTACTTGTAAAAAGAAAATCCAGGCACTAAATCGGTTATTTTGCAAACCTGACACTGTCTCACCATATTATAATATTATAATTATCTCACAAACTATAAAACAAAATAATCTCACCACTAAATTACTTTATAAAGCCGAAAATGCTTTATAATAATTATGATGTCAAAATTGTGACATTTCGTTTTCTTACGTTCGCTTGCTACAGCTAGGAGGCAGACGTTGCCACATTTTTCGGACTGTACACCAGTGTCGAATATTCCGAATGACATAGCTACTGTTCCAACTGTAAAGTTAATTTTTGATTGACTGCCAGCTAACAGGTTTTCTTAAAACCGGCATTATGCGCAGCCATAGCACTAGTAAATACCAAATAGTTAGAAACTGAGTGAATTTAAGCTGAAATAAAACCCAAAAGGGGTAAGTTTTGGATTCATCGGCAACAGTGTATAAATATTTTCACCGTGGAACTCGCAAAAGAAACCTGACGGACTTTTGCATTTGACGTCTTGTCTGCTTGTTATGATAAAAGAGCGTGCGGCGTCTATCTTTGCTTTATCGTCATTGGTCTAATACATCAGTTTTAATGCATCTAAACGTATCAATCGTCAAAAAAATATTTTTTTTTAAATATTTGGGAACATTGCAGGGGAACAGTATGACGTACGACGTTTGTCGTCTGGTTTTTGGGTTTTATTGCAAAATTCAAAAGATATTCGATTTAAAAATATAAATTGAGTGTTACTCAAAACCTAAAAAAAATTTATGTGTGTGTATGTGTGAAGTGATTGTTCTTGAGTTTATTTTAAGCATGAAAAGTTATTAATAATATATACATTTGTTCGATAATGCTTAGTTTTTAGGGTAATTAAAAAAATTACTTATAGTTTTTTTTTTTTTAACATTTTAATATTGATCTCTTTTGCTCCTCAAGATATTTTCATAAAATAGACCTTTTAAGCTAAAAATCCCATTTGACAAAACTACGACGCAGTTTATCCTGTTTAATTAATGTGTTGTTTAAATCTTGACGAGAAATACCCATATCTTTCGCGAATAATTTGTCGTCGTATGAAAGTCTACTAAGATTAAATTTAACAAGAAATTCTGCGATATCGTTGTTTCGAGTTTCTTACGTTCTTTTATTTACTTTAATTTTTACAAATCAAATTATTAAATCAAATTATATTTAGTGAACTTACCCTGTCGCCTTTAATTTACGCACTATATCAAAGAATTTAAATTCTCAACATACCTTTACAAAAAATTAGAAATCTATGATACATACAATATAATGTAGTGTAAGAACAAAATATATCCTATTATTATATAAATATATTTATTAGTTTCTTGTCGTATTCGTACACTCAGTATATTTATTATTATTAAACCTAACATGTAGACCTAAGGTAATTAAGGTAATTAAGGTTATTGATTTCATAATTAGTATAACAAGTAAAATAAGCACTTTTGTAATGGGTACATTTTTGATATGAGAAATAGACATTATTTTTACTCGAAAGAGGAGAGTTTGATTTATCGTAAAAGGGGGTATTAAAACCCCCGTAACTCCCTTCGTTACATGGCGATCCTGTCTACGAGCCAAATTTTGAGCATTTGAATATCGGCGAAATGGGCAAGACACAGAGCAAAGAAGAAATAATAATAGCACAAGCAGGGAATAGCGGTGGCCAAACTAACAGCCCCAGTACCCATGGTTTTGGCTCTATCCAAGATATCCTAAGTACATGCAATATTGTGTTGTTGGCAATTTTCTTTGGCTGGTGTATATTTAGAAGAGTCACAAACATGGTAAATTTAGTGGACAAGAAACTAATAAATATATTTATATAATAATAGGATATATTTTGTTCTTACACTACAATAATACACTAACGTAAAACGAGTGTAAATTTAGCAAACTTACCCCGCCGCCGTTAATTAACGCACAACACCAAAAAACTTCAAAGCTCTTTATACCTTCACAAGAATATACAGGGTGTTTCAAAACAAATGCGAAAAACTTAAGGGGGCGATTCCTCGTTAAAAATAAAGGGTAGTTTGATTTTTTGCCAATATTATTTGTTAAGGCGTCCCCTGAGACGTCACTGGACGTAATAATTTAGCGCTACACGAGCGCTTTATCACTAAAATTATCATTACCAAAATTAAATTAAAATCTGCTAAAGGATATTAAAAATATTAATAATTAAAATACTCGTTAAAATTATTTTAATAAAAAACTTAACCCCAAATATCTCTTTCATGTTGGATTTATCAAAAATTTTTATGAGACATAATTTGATCAAAAATTAATTATCTTTAAGAACCACAACATTTAATAGTTCCTGTCATCGAAAAAATTCTTTGCACCATGGCGCCACCTACATCTTGTATTATTTAAACAAATTTTTTACAAAGTTGTGAAGCCAATCATAGAGGCTAAAAACTGGCGTTTACAGAATTTACATGTCACATATAGTTTTCGAAATAATTGGCCTGGGAGTTTTTATTGAAACACCCTGTATAAACGTTGGGTCAAAAGTCAACCATTATTATGATAGGGGTAGTCTATTTCAACCCCTTCCAGTCATTTTAAAAAAGTAAAAAAATGTGCAGAAAGTGTGTTTTCACAAGAGTACTTCCACAGAATTTTATTATTTTATCGCTTTTCCTTTTAAAGTTATAAAATAAAAACATTATTTTACCGCAATCTTTGTACCACGATATATGGTTGACTTTTGGCCTAACCTTTATATATCAAACTACTCTTTATATTAAACAAGAAATCACCCCCTTAAGTTTTTCGCATTTGTTTTGAAACACCCTGTATATTTCGACGCTGCCAAGCCAGAACGGCACAAACGCCACACTGGTCACTTTTTAGTTAAGCGCACCGTTGGATAGAGTTTTTTATTTCGCGTCGAACTGTGTATGGGACTTAACCGACAAAAATTTAAGTTGGCTAGAATATTGTTTCAAAGTTTCGCCAAGCGCCAATCCAGTGACGTAGCTGAACCGATGGCGGTTGACAAGCGGCATAATCGCCAGACGGCCATAAAAGTAAGACGTGAGTGTAAGTGCTCGTTTTCATGTTAAGGTATGTGTATCTTATAATTATTGTTAGTATGCATCACTCGTTTAATGTAGGCATGGATATTTTTATATTATTAGTTACCTGCATTATATAAATTAGGTGTATTTCTTTAAAAAGTGTAGGGCGTTTGTGCAAAAACAAACCATTTAAAATACGATTGGCACAAACGCCACCACCCTGGTACATTCTTATGGAAGTTTATAAGTCGAAAATTATAATGTTGGGACCTATATTTCTTGTTTTTTTTTTGTGGTAGGATGATTCCATTGCCTTTAGTTTGTATGTAAACAAATATATTTATGTGATAAATTACGTTTAACTGTCTTAAAACAGCGATCGTTTTTTGGCGCTTATGCCATTATTTTTGTTTGCAGATGAGAAACATGAACAAGAAAATAATGACGTTACTGACACTACAAAATAAGAAGGCCAAAGCTATTCATTTAGAGGTAGTTAGCAATAATAAAATAGAGACTGATATTCTTCCTTCCTCGGATATTCCAATTGTTGAAGATACACATTCTAAGTCCGATTTGTTTAACAACAGTCATTTTTCCGAAAATAATACCCAAGCAGAGTTTGCTATTATCGAAAAGGATACTGCAATAACTTTTCCTATGCTTAATAGTACAAACGATGATCCGAGAATCAAGGAAGCTTTCAGCCATAGTATTATTTTTGAATGCAATACCAACCAGTTACCTGAGTTACCAGACATTTTGTTAGAAGAACAGCAAAACACTATAATAGAGAAAGTTCAACATTATGATGATTGTTTGCTTACTACAGAAACAGAGGCTTTTGTTGCGACGTCTATAACCAGGACGGAAAATCGTGGTGACGATTTAACTTTGAGACTGAGTCAAGATGATGATCCAGATTATAAAATTACAGAATTAAGAAATACAGGATATACCAAGTGATCTACTGACAATAGCGACAACAGTGACCATGAGTTATAATCGAGCAGTTGTGAAAGTTATGATTCTGGCGAGGAAATCATCACACAGAGTATAAAAACAAAAGGGAAATCAGACGATGGAAACGACGTGGAAGAGGAAAACCGCAAAGAACAGGATGAGGATTTTAACCTAGAAGAAAATTACTGCAAAATAAGTAAAAAGAGAAGGCGAAAAGTGCTAAAATATTTGGGTAAAGAATATATTAGTACTCATGGGGAAATAATTGCTTTAAAAGAAATGAGGCCTAATCCATGTTTAAACAAAAAATATGTTAATACATACACCTTATTTTCAGAAGGAGATCGTCAGCGAATCTTTATTTTTTTTTGGAGTTTAAAGGATAGCGCCAAAAATAATATTTGTTGTTAAAAGTTCATCTTTACAGTTGTTATAAAATAAAAAAATCTTAGGAGCCGCCCTGTTTATTTTTTTTTGTTTGGCACAACCGACATAATTTTAACCAATTTTTTAATTTGCAAATATCACTTGGACTTAACAAGCGCCATCCTGGACGTTTTTTGTTAGAACTGATTGACCTAAACGACATATATTCTTTTGGCATATCCACCATTGCGACATTTTGTTTGACACAAGCGCCTTTTTTAAGTTTTTTGTTTATTTGGAGAAAGATGTTGTCTACTGTAATAACATTAAAACTCGGTAAAAAATCTAACATTATTTTAAGATACTAACGACTACGTAAGAAATAGAACTAAATAAAATAATTAGTTTTTTGTATTTCCTGGAAAGTTTTACGAATGGCGCTTATGCCGTTCTGGCTTGACAGCGTCGATTTATATATTAAAAGACATCATTTTAACCTTTATCGCATTTTCCAAAATTTTCGCAAATGTACTTACTATTTTACTATACTAATGGAACGATAAATACTCATACAAGTTTTACACTAAGACGTTAATATAGGACTTACTTTATTTATTTTTAATTTTTGGGGAAAATTACCGGTATTACATGTATCTAATATGCAACCATTTCCGCGGAAAAAAGGTCAGAATATTTAAAATTTTTCTAAATCTCGACAACGTCGCCATTTTTTGTCTAATTGGTCCTTTGGTGTTTTTATTAATTTTTACAGATATTCATTCTATACTTGTCCAGGCAAATTGTAATTTTTCTGGGAACTAAAGCCGAGCAAGCTGCAATTTTGCATGGGTGTAGGGACTAGGAAGCTTAACTCTGAATTTGCACGGTTCTTACCGCCTTAACTTCGGCGCCATCTTGAATCAAAGGGTTAAATCGATATTTCGCTTGTAACTTCTACTATTTTTATACTAGAAAAAGAATTAAAGAAGCATCTTGTAGGGGAAAACAATACCTACAAAACCATGCCTCTGAAAAATTCATTAACTCATTAGTTTATACTGAAAATTCCATTATTTAAACAAAATAAGCATAATGATATCATTTTACACATTTTATGTCCGAACATTTTTTTTCTAAACCGATTCCTTTTGTTGTACACCGCGCCAAATGTTCAACAAACTCCAATGATCCTGCAGTCGCTCTGCGCACAATTTGAAAATCGCTGAAGGTTTTTATATTCAACGTAATAAGTATTTACTCTTTTAACAAAAAACATGTTCGAACTTAAAATGTAGAGAATTCGCTGCTCTACAATGTTTGCGAGGATCATTTCTGTACTTATGATTCTAACATGTTGAATGCCCCTTCCTCAATAAAATTTGTTTGTTTCTCTAAGTCACCATTTATACAAATGTCAACTTGAGACAACACAACTATGCAGGTATTTATCAAACCTCGCATCATCTTTCCTGCTGAAGTTCTTAACTCATTTAAATTTGACGAATGAGAGTTGCAGCACGTGGCTACATCTCGTGGCAACCACACGTGCTGCAACTCTCATTCGTCAACTTGCATTTCTGTGTTAAAGCACTTTGAGGTCCCTTACCTTTTCGTCAGACCCGGAGCCTTGCTGAGGAGCCGTAAACGGCGAAACGCGTCCAAGGATTGGGTCTGACGGAAAGGATAAGGGACAACTCTATACACAAACTTATTTTAAGTTTGTGTTTTTTAATGTCATTTAAATTTGACTCTTTTTCCTTAAAGTGCTGCAGCTTCCTTTCTCCTAGATATTAGATCCTAATAGAGCTTCGGAAGAGTGGTATATCTGAAACATTGTGTTCAAGCACTCATACAACAGCTACAGCAATAAATGCAACTCCTCTGTCTCCAAGATTAACACCATCTAAACCTCTGACCACTGATGATTTGAATATGTCATTTTGATGGTAAAGGACTGAACGTTGCTGCAGAAGTTGACGCTATAGGTAGATATGCTTTGTCAGTTCCGAAGCTGTCTGTGGATGACAATGAAATTGATATTGTTTGCTCAAAAGTATATTTCCTTTCCCCTATTTTATGTTATTCCTTCGCCTTGATAACTTTTTCATGCTGCTCTCTTTTCTTGGACTTTTTCTGTTATCTAATCAGACCAGGGTTGAAAAAAAACATGTTTATTTAAAAAAAAAAATTAAAAACATGTTTTTTGTTTAAAACTGTTTTTTTTTTGTGCAGATCTCAAATTAGACGTCATTATTGTTATTTATTTTTGACAAAGAGGTTAATTATTGAAGATCATACTTATAACGTATGAAATTCAGATTTTGGATAAAAGTTACTACATTATAGTGGACAAAACCAGGTCATGTGGGCGCTTCACAGAAATAACTTATTTTTCTTTTTTAGTATGAAATAGATCTAGAATTTTAAAAGAAATCTTAAAATTGTTGACATCCGTTCAATCTTTTTGATGCGCCCTGTGTATGTCATGGTGCTACTAAAGCCTCGTTGTCGTAAGGACACAGCATGTCTGCTGGCATGTGGGCCTTGCTTATCCTAAGGTAAACGAAATGTGTTTCATGTCGCGGTAGTCGGATACAAAGTTACTACTCCACTGACACACACAAATATCGGCCGGTTGTTTTGTTTGAGCGGCACGCAACCCGTGTCAAGGAATTAAATTAACAATAGCCACATATTCCCTTTAATAGTGTACTATGCCGCCACATGTCATTTTATTATCAAAATTAATAGGATAAGAGAAAATTTTAAACCATGTTGAAATTTTATTAAAATACTCGTAGTTTCTTAAATACAGGGTATTCCATACTCGATGGTACGTTAAAAGTATCTGAAGAACGAAAAAAAAAATTATTTTGAAATTTTCACTACGGCAACAGGAGGCTGCGCTCTAGCTTTCAAAAATAATTTCGCGGTTGCAGTGGTGCCAGATCTATTGATAACTGACATCAACTTTGGAATTTTAAATCGGACACCCTGTAGTTTATTTTATTTTTAGTTTCTGCAAAGCAACCTAGGTTTTTTTTGTCAAGAATATATTTCCATTTCTCTTGCCGTTTCTTATATACCTATTAATTATTTTGTGTCTTTTTTTACCGAAACTATGTGAATTAAAACTTACAATTCAGATTTTATAAATTTGATCAAAAGTCACTTTTTTTAAATGGAACACCCTGTATATTATTGAAGTGTTGAATTGAGTGGACCAATTGAATTTTTTTCATATAGAGTATTCCTCTAACTATTTTGAACCGCTTTCGATTTATAAGCCATGTAATGAATAATTACTATTCATATTCGAGAACTCGACATTAAAGATCTAAATCGATAAGTGTGCCATGATGTAACAACTGCAATACATAACGATGGTGACGTGACATGTCTCACTTTTTGGTTTGGGTTTGCTTATGTCAGATTAAAATAGCAAAAATGGAGAATAATAGTTATTCAAATGCGGATATTTTAAATTTGTTTTATATTCACAGCGAGTGTTCAAGAACCTGCAGAAGATTTAACGCTCTTTTTCCGAATTTGCCGCCAATGAACCCAAGGAAGTTTCTCAGATTTGAAGGTAATTTTTTAAATTTTGAAAATGTACAGGCTCCAAGATATCAATTTCACCCTGTTACTAAAAACGAAGAAAATGAAATTAACGTTTTGGCGTATTTTCATGCCTACCCCATGCTTCAATAACAAGTGCCAAAAATGATTTAGGAATAAATCGAACATCAATATGGAGAATTTTACATAAACATAATATGCATGGCTACAAACTAATTACATTACCGGCTTTACAAGCAGGTGATCCTCCAAAACGTGTAGGTCTTTGCGAAATGTTACTAATTCGAACACAGGAGGATTCAGATTTTCTGAAAATAATTATTTGGACTGATGAAGCAAAATTCTCACGCGAAGAAGTCTATAACCGTCAAAATAATCACTATTGGGCTGCAGAAAATCCACACGTTATAAAAGAAAAGTTACCAACAAAGATTTAGTTTTAATGTATTTTATTTGTTGATGGATAGGCAATTATCAATCTATATTTATGATGAAAATTCAACTTCTGCAAAATAACTCGAAATTCTAAGAACGACCGTATCTGACTTTTTGGATAATCTACCGCTTATCCATTTGAGAAATTGTTGGTATCAATTAGATGGAGCTTCTGCTCATTGTACCCATGAAGTTTTCGCGGAACTGTATGATATGTTTGAAGATAGGTGGATAAGACCTGGAGGACCATGGAGTTGGCCATCGCGATCTCCAGATCTTAATCCTTTACACTTCTTCCTGTGGGCTAGGATTAAAGAAGTGGTTAAGAAAACACCAGTAAATTCCAAAGAAGATCTAGAAAATCGGGTAAGGCGCGCTTTTGAAGAACTTGATCCATTAGAAATTCAAAGAGCTACTACCGGTCATGTGATGACATGTATTACCGATTGCTTACATGAAATGGTCAGCACTTTAAACATCTGACGTATCAGGTAAGAATTCCAAAAGTTTTAACTTACTGACAAAATCGGTTCTTTTCAGAACCACAATTTATTATGAAAGGAAATTTGTTTTGATCATGACACACTTATCGATTTAGATCTTTAATGTCTAGTTCCCGAATATGAATAGTAATTATTCATAAAATGACTTGTAAATCGAAAGCGGTTCAAAATAGGTAGAGGAACACTCTATATGAAAAAAATTTAATTGGCCCACTCTATTTAACACTTCAATAATATGCAGGGTGTTCCATTTTAAGAAAAGTGACTTTTGATCAAATTTATAAAATCTGAATTGCAATTAATTTTTAGGACAGTCTGTATAGAAGTCGGCGATCCTATGTTGCCAAAATTAAAGTACCACATGTTGACAAATGATGTTAAAATGTTACGTTGATTTGACATCTGGAGACGAAAACATTGAAGTTTTAATTCACATAGTTTCGGTAAAAAAAATACACAAAATAATTAATATTTAAGGAACGGCAAGAAAAATGGAAAAGTATCCTATACAAAAAAAACCTAGGTTGCTTCGTAGAATCTAAAAATGAAATAAACTATAGGGTGTCCCATTTAAAATTCCAAAGTTGATGTCAGTTATCAATAGATCTGGCACCACTGCAACCGCAAAATTATTTTTAAAAGCTAAAGCGCAACCTCCTACGGCCGCGGTGAAAGTTTCAAAATTATTTTTCTCTTCGTTCTCCAAATACTTCTAACGTACCATCGAGTATGAAATACCCTGTATATTATTATTTGTTTTCAATGAATGCATTTAATTCTAGGGTTTCCTTGCTAATAAATATTAAATTATAATTAAGTAACAATATGTAGCAACATCGTAATACACTAAACGTTTTGTCCGCATTCTTTCGGCAGCTACAGATAAATGTGTCGAGTCTATAAATCCAATGTTAAGAGGGGGGTAGTGGGTGGGAAGAGTGCCGCTAGACTTACCAAAGCTTCTTATTTAATACTAAATATTTATAACTCTAATCGGTGTTTTCATAAATACGTGCTCCGATAAAAATCACTAATTAGCAACAGTAATTATACCAACTAACGACCGGTTTTTAAAGGCTCTCCGCAAAACGTAAGCCCCCAGGATAAGGGAAGCGGGCCAGCTCGGTCCAGGCTCATTTGTTTCGGCTGATTTGTGTGTTTTTTCATGCAAATCCGTTTATAAATGGGTCCTGAGTTGGTTTTTATTTTAATGCGGCGCGCTATCATATCAAAAAAGCTGAAATTTTAATGCATTGGATGTGAAGTACAACGCGCGTGGCTTAGAGATTTTAATCCTGGAGACGGATGACATGAATTTATTGTTGAGTTTATTTTGTGCTGCGAAGAGAAAATTTAATTTTTTAAAATACTGGGTGTTATGGAAGTCGCCACTGGCATAGCCAGACTCTAGAGGCGAGAGGTGCGAGACCTTTTGGGGATACCCACAGACAGGTGTAGCAATCATTTTTTTTCTAGGGGTCCGAGACACCACGCTCACATTTCGTCAGGAATTCACCCTACTTGACCTAGTTCATTTTTATGTCTACTAACAAATTTTGTAAATTTATTGCTTCAGGTCATAATTAGGAGCGGGCGATTATGAATTTTCACAATCTATTGTCGATTGTTGAAAACAATCGATAAATCAATTATTTTGTCCACCCCTAGTGGACACCTCCCCTGGTAGATAGTTGACAGGCGCCCAACTAAAAGCTTCATACTCCTTTTTCAACAGATGAATGATCAGGTGCATCAGTTGATAACATCCGGACACTCCCAAACTGATCCAATGGTAAGAAAATCGCATTGGCGCACTTGCGCCTCCCCTACGTTATACACAAAATGAGGAAAATACGAATAAGTGATCACGAAACGATGGCACAGTATACTTTTTCCAAAGTCAGTTTGATCCCCAATAGCATCAAATATTTATTAAATATTTTTAAAAAATATTGTTTAATTATTTGCAGCGACAGATTGTTAAATATTCCATAAATATTTTTTGTATATATTAGTCAAATATTAGCATAAAATATTTTTTAAATATTATTTTCAAATAATATTTAAATATTAGTTTAACATATTTCATAAATAATATTAGTTTAAAATATGTTTTAAATATTAGCTTAAATATGTTTTAAATATTATTTTAAAATATTATCTATTTAAATATTTCAAATATTAATAAAATATTTTTAAAAAACATTATTTAAATATTTGTAGCGACAGATTATTAAATATTCCATAAATATTTGATTGTATATGTTAGTTAAACATTAGTATAAAACATTTTTTAAATATTATCATAAAATAGTATTTAAATATTAGTTTAACATATTCCATAAATATTAGTTTAAAATATTTTTGTATATATTACCTACTTAAATATTAGTTTAAATATTTTTCAAATATTATTTTAAAATAGTATGTAAATATTAGCCTCAAATATTTTTTAAATATACATATTACCTTACCAAATGCTATATGAATAATGCCTTTTACACGCGGGGAAGAAACTGATAAAAATACCAATAGAAAAATTTTATTTACTTTTATTTTATTCAAAAGTTACAAACTACTAATATTTGTCGAAAAAGTAAAAAATAAAACATAAGGTCAACATTATATGAATTCAACACACTCCAAGAGCTCATGATAATGGAGTTAAAGTTGAAGTGTAAAAATTTACGTGCAATAAAAAACATATTTTTCTGATAAAACTTATGCGATGAAAATATACAGGGTGTTTCAAAAAACATGTGACATCGCTCGTGCGCCGATTCCTTACCCAAAAATAAGACGAATAGTTCCTATGAACATGGGCCACAGATGCTTTGTTTGAAAGATACAGGGTGTTAAAATTTTTCGGTTTTTTCAGAATATTTCCGAAACGGCTTTAGTAATTTCAGTGAAATTTGGGTTGTGAAAAATACTTAAAATAGCACATATTTTAGCAATAAAAACGTGTGAACAGGTTTACCGGGGGCGTGTGCGTGAACAGGCGCTCTATAATTTTTAACAAAAAATTGGTACGCCAGTGACATTTCGATAGCACAATTTGTTAGAAATGTAACTGCAATTTTTATTAGGTAGCGTAACACGATTTTAGTTAAAGGCTTGTAATGAACTTGTTGGTGGCCCTTTGTAACATTTACTGTAATATTATTTAGGTAGATATCTTTTTATAGTAATAAATAACTTATGCAAAAATCGTGTTACGCTGCCTACATACATACGTTATGTTACCTTGTAAAATTGCATTTACCTCCTAAACGCAGCCGCCCTAAAAAAAATATTAGGATATGTTTTTGTTAGTCATTTACATTTCTAACAAAAGTGCTATTGAAATGTGAAAGTCAGTGGCGTACCAATTTTTTGTAAAAAATTATTAGAGCGCCTGCTCGCACGCATGTCCCTGGTAAACCTGCTCACACATTTGTATTGCTAAAATATGTGCTATTTTAGAATTTAGGTACTTTTCACAACCCAAATTTCACTCAAATTAAAGTCGTTTCGGAAATATTTTGAAAAAAACCAAAAAATTTCAAAGTTTTAACACCCTGTATCTTTCAAACAACGCATCTGCGGACCCATGTTGATAGGATATTTGTCTTATTTTTGGGGCAGGAATTACCACACGAGCGATGCTAGATGTTTTTTGGAACACCCTGTACGATTATAATGATAACATTTCTAATCGAATGAGATATCTTATATTTAAAAATCAATTTTAGAACCAAAGTTATTTTTAAGGTAAGAAATATATATCTTAATATAATAGTTTATATGTATATCTTAAAATTCTGCTGCCTCTGGCACATCCATTTCACTGAAACTAAAACACATTTTTTTAGTAAAGTAATTTCATGTTTAATATTGAAGATAAAGGCGTAGGTATGGGATTTCAACAAACGAAAGCTATTTGTCCTAGAAACAAAAGATGTCATAAAAGAAAATGTGTTTTTAAGGCACCCCCCATTATTTGTCTGCTTCCGTTTAGCCTAGCGGGAACATCGGATATTATTAAAATACTATTCTTAAACTTCAAATCAGGTTAAAATTCCCATTAGATCTCTCAAAATAAAAAAACAAAGATTTTATGGCCCCCTCTATTTAATACAAAAAATAAAAGATAAACATAAAAATTGTATGTCTAAATCTGATATACTTAAGTGCTATATATTTTTGAAAGCCAAAAAAATATAAGTTAAATTAAATTACCTTGCACAAAAACTATAAATATTTAAACAACGTTTACGTTTGTCCGAAAAAAACAAAAATATTTAAAAAAAGCTACCACTGGCTACATAATAATCCGTTTTTCCATTCTCGATAGGTTACACAACAACTGAGATATGAGGGGTGCCCGTATCTCGAAAACGAAGAGGACTAGGAGAATTCTGTTTATGGCATCATTTGTTTCTAGAAAAAGTAGCATAGTTTGTCGAAACCCTATCTTATACTACCTATTGTTTGCATTTATTTATTTATTTTAGATTTATTTCTTTCCCAAAAAGCCCTGGTCAAACTCATTCAGTCAAGAAAGTTTTGTTTTCAAAGTTAATTTATATTTAGAACTTCTTTTCAAATTATAAAAAATAATTACCAATAAAATATTTTAAATTTTTAACACAAGAAAGACACTTACCTTTGTGACGAGTTGCTCTTGCCAGTTAATCGTGACTTTGCAGTGGCTACGAACAAGAAAATAGATTTTTTCATAGAATCATCAGACACAGGATGCCTTTTTCTAATCTCAGCTAAAATAAATTATTTAAATCTTTAATTTTCATTGAATAATAAGAAAGACCCTAATATTAAGTAGGTACTTATCCTATCTTTTCCTAACAAACATTACTCTTAAATTTCTTTCCCTATTTATTTTCTTTATCTTAGTTATGGGGTTGACAAAAAATGTTTATGTATGGTTTATCAGTATTAATATTTTGCTAGAGTAAAATGTAACTTAATTTTACCTATCCAACAACAAGTTAATAAAATAAAAAATTAACGAAGTAGTCCATTTCATGTCAAAGCCAAAACTGCATTAAAAAGTAAGGCAGTGAAAAAGTCAAAAGGTAAAAGTAAAATGAGGTAAGAAAATTCATAATAATTGTAGTTGTTCTATTATGTAGGTTATTAGTATTCTACCAAAAATTAAAACTTGACTAATATACTTACCAAAAACAACTTGATATATTTTCATGTTGCAAAACGGTACTTTTTTCTTTTTCCCTTGTCCACCGTAGAGTAGAGCTAATTCCTTGGAGAAAAGCTTTTGCATTGCCATGTACACACTTTTATGTGAAGTATTCCCTCCTGCTAGGTATAGAAAATTTTCCTGAAATTCCGTATTAGGTTTAGCAAAAATCATTCAATAAGCATTGTTTGCAATTTGACATTCTTGTTATTGCTATTTAATTTAAGACGTAACTTATTTATTTGCTTTTTTTTATTGTTTACAATATAAAGAATTACGTTGCTTATCCATTACTAACAATATCCTTTAACTAATAACAAAAATATATAGATATACATTCATTAGGTACTTACTGATATAGATAACGATTTAGTAATAACGATCCAAGGTCATAACTTGTAAAATTATTAGATGTCGATAATAATGGCGGAACCGTGGCGTGGGCTTTAAAAACAATGACAAAATCACAATAAAATACTTCAATTTCCACTAATACTATTATTGTACGATAAGTAATAAGTAGGTACGTTACAACAGCATTCACAGACGACAAGAATCAATAAAACGCGGCAACAAACTGTAATAAATAGTAAAAATGCCGGAATCTCACGATACTATCACCTCAACTTGACAAAACACACATCAAAATGGCTTCCCAATCGCCACACAATCCGCTGCAGTGTTCTTTTGGCAGTAATTTAGCGTACTGGCGGCGGCGCGCGGCGGTCTATTTGCGACAATCGTAGCTTATTGGTTCAAAATCAAGGATTAGTGAGTATGATGAGAGACGCAAAAAGTTGAAAAGTTTTAAATTGTGTTTGGCGAATTCCATTGGTAATATCAGTGCGGCACGAGTGCAAAATTCGTAAACCATTGGACAGTTCAGTGCAAGTATTTGTAAACCATTGGGAAACCCATATCTACTAAATGTTACAATATAAATATTACTTTTCAAACATATGCAAAATATTTATAAAATATTTATCAAAAAATATTTTTAACCAAATATTTAATAAATATTTGGTATAAGTTACAATATAAATATGAATTTTCAAACATATACAAAATATTTATAAAATATTTCATAAAAAATATCGTAAATCAAATATTTAATAAATATCTACTAAATGTTACAATACAAATATTACTTTTCAAACATTTATAAAATATTTATCAAAAAATATTGTTAACAAAATCATTAATAAATATTTACTATAAGTTACAATATAAATATGAATTATCAAACATATACAATATATGTATCAAATATTTCATAAGAAATATCGTAAACCAAATATTTAATAAATATCTACTAAATGTTACAATATAAATATTACTTTTCAATCATACTCAAAATATTTATAAAATATATGTAACTAAAAATATTGTAAACCAAATATTTAATAAATATCTACTAAGTGTTACAATACAAATATTACTTTTCAAATATTTATAAAATATTTATCAAAAAATATTGTTAACCAAATATTTAATAAATATTTACTATAAGTTACAATATAAATATGAATTTTCAAACATATACAATATATGTATAAAATATTTCATAAGAAATATCGTAAACCAAATATTTAATAAATATCTTCTAAATGTTACAATATAAATATTACTTTTCAACCATATACAAAATGTTTATAAAATATTTAAAAAAAAATATTCTTAACCAAATATTTAATAAATGTTTCCTATAAGTTACAATATAAATATACATTTTCAAACCTATACAAGATATTTATAAAATATTTAATAAAAAATATCGTAAACCAAATATTAAATAAATATCTACTAAATGTTACAATATAAATATTACTTTTCAAACATACACAAAATATTTATGAAATATGTAATGAAAAAGATTGTAAACAAAATATTTAATAAATATTTACTATATGTTACAAAACAAATATTACTTTTCAAACATATAAAAAATATTTATATATTATTTTATAAAAAATATTGTAAACCAAATATTTAATAAATATTTCTTTTAGAAAACAAATATTTGAAAAACATATAATATTTCTTTAACATTAAAAAAATATTTAATGAATATTTGATGCTATTGGGGATGAGTAAAAAACTCGATAAAAAAGCTTCGACCGGGCTTCAAAGGGACCGGCATCATAATCGGGGTTGTCAGATCTTTTTTTGAAAATTATTTTTAAGTTTTTATTATTAAAAGTGTTCTTTTATACCAGTATTTAATTGATAGTCAATAACTTTCTTGTAAGCTAGTTTGCAAATCTACTTTGAACCAAGAAATTTCCAATGTCAAAGAAAGAAATGAATATTATAATAACTTTTTTATTACTTCAGAAATAGTATTTATACAAAAATAATTTAAATCAAACTAAAAGGAATTTCACTGTCGTTAAACAAAAAAAATAAACAATTTACCAACCTTTATGTTCCTCCTACACTTACGAAAACTTTGTAGAACTTGCAACACCCTAGCGATAGATCATCGAGGCTCACCCACAATTTAAAGTGCGAAATGAGAGAGTCAGAAAATTAACAGAGCAGCATATAAATACAAATTTATATGCTGTAGACAAGAACAGCAAATAGTTAAAGGTTCGCCAATTGGGTAATCCCTTATCAGCTTTAAAATCAGTTGATGCTTCAGGTAGGCTGTAGCAATTTTAAAAATTGCCACTATTGACTTTGTGGGGAATGTAGATTTACCTTGATTCGTACAGTAATATTCCCACAAAACTGCATATTTTATAATTATTTTGTTCGAAAAATTGTATATTAGGTTGTATCATCCTTGTTTATCGAACGTTAGTCAGTGGATGGGGCGAACGCACTACTTCTGGTTTCTGTGGTTGATGGCATCAGGCGCCGCACATAGGTGGACCATGTAATTCCGTTTTCTCGTCTCGGTCGAGTCGCCAGACCGCCCATTTCTACCTTTGGCGATTTTATGTTTAAACGGGGTTGTTTAGAATTACTTTCTTCATTTCGTTATTTAATTTAGGTTCTGGCAAAACCCAGACTCTCGTATCGGTTGATCTTTTGTGGTGTGTCTCTGTTCTCTTCTTTTTTTGTTGGTGTTAAGTTAGCAACACTAAGTCAGCTCATTTTGTTGGAGAAGGGGGTGTCTTTAGAGTTCTTGCGGCCTTTAGGTTTACTTTCTGAAAATACCTTCAGAGAAGAAGGTCGAGCCCGTCGCCGTTGGGCCATTTTTTTAAAAGACCACGAGGTCTCACCCCCCTTTTAGAGGTAAGCTGCTTTAATTTCTTTTGTTCTTGGTTTGTTGTTTGTGGGAATTCAGTGGGTAATTCTCTTTCCCATTATTTTTAGGGTTTTTTTTGGTTTCGGCTGATATGCCGTTTTACCTGCCGTTCGGCATTTGAATAGGTTAGGAACACCATATGGGATTTTAACATCCACATAATAGCCCTTGAGCTACCAGGTTCCGGTTGGCCCACGTGAGAACTAATTGAATCGGGTTATGAGCTATGTATGGACTAAATTCCACCTGGCCGACCATGCGCAGCTTTCAGGAGCCACGCCCAGTATTGCTGCCCCAGCAGAAGCAAGGGATTAAAAGGCTTGTATAAAGCGAACCTCAGTTTAATACATTTTGCCTTTTCAATTTAATTAGTACGTCGCAACATTTAAATTAATTGCAATTTAATCAATAATTTTTTTAATGTAAAGCCATCTTGACAAAGGTAACCTTTTTTAACCATACACCATCAAAAGATTTAAAAGGTTCTAGAATCTTCCGCGAGGTTATATATAAATTTTATCTTAAATCCTTGCGTCCGGAAAGGCTGTCCTTCCTTTCATTCATTTCTTTTTTTATAATTCAAACTTAACTAAATTTTAAACAATTTGATACCATATACAACTTAACAAACCCTTTTGTTATCAAGTAACCTTTTATTTTAATAAAAACTTAATTGTATGTGTGGGAAAGCTTTAGTTTTATTTTTTGCATAGATTTCTCAATAGAACTGATATACGGTATATTTTTCCTGGTTTGGACTTCGATCAAACCAGGTGCCGCCCAAGGCAAACCAAAGACGGAGGGAAGGTGTAAGTATATGGACCATGACCTAGTGCCTCCACATAAAGAGCTACCGTCAGCAGATAGTGACAACCTGTTGTCCAAGATAACAGATTGCCATTGTCATAAGGCGATATTGAAAATCGTACAGTGGCGTGGCTGGTTGAAACGATTTACTGTAATTTACATATTTCATTTTCACCACAACTGTGTGGTTTTAGGCAAGTAAGTTTTTACTTGTTACCTATATTTTATTATATTAGTATCAGACTTTTTGGCGACAATTTGAAACAGAAAGTCACAACTTGGGTTTTATAGGAATTTATAACGGTATTAATTTGAGGACTGTAACCGGTCATTCTATAAAGCGCACACCAATAAATCAAAAATTCAAAACGGCTGACAATACTACAAGGGATTTTATTCTGCGAATTATTTACAACTTTTACGAGGATAATATAGTGCCAACTTTAGAACTGGTTCGTGATAAGTTGCGAGGTTACAACAACATTGCGTGATGTTTTGTTAAAATGTAGCTTTAAACATAAAAAATTAGATAATCTAATGGTTATAATGGAATCCCTGCGTATCATTGAACTACGAGAGGACTATTTGCGCAAAATGAAGGAGTACTATGAATTCGATAAAAGTATAATTTATTTAAATGAAACTTGGTTTGATACTTACGATGTTGTTAAGTATGGTTGGATAGACAGTATAAATTTTGCTTTTGATACACCGTGTTCGAGAGGAAAACGTGTTATCTTGCCGGAAGTAAAGATGGCTTTGTACCTAATGTGTTGCTCTTGTCAGCAAAGAATATCACTCATTAATCAACCTCCAACTTTAAGCGTAGTTGTCTTTGATAATATTCGGCAGGTAATAACGAAGAGAATAGCGATATATGGAAAAATTGCATAGCTCATGTTATAAAGATAAAAAATGGATATTCTGTTTCACCATCTATAGCGCCAGTAGTAATCTAACCTGAAAATGATTCTACTTCTAAAGTTTTAACGATTCCAGTCATTAAATTGTTTATGAATTTTAAACTAATTATGTTCGTTTAACACGTATCTTAAAAAGTTGAAGTGAATTTTAACTACTAACTGTATATTCCAACTAACACAGTATCCGCCCCTTTCTTGGCAAAGAAAACTGATAGTACCTCCTCGCGGTCCTGGCTTGACAAAGACAATTTTTTTTAATTATTTTCAGCAAAATAAGCATTTTTTTACCGAAAAAACATTCTAAAAATATTAAATGCATGTGTTCTTTGCAGGCGATGTCACGGGTACAAACCTCTTATCGATATTAACTATATTTTTAAATTGTGTTTGGCAAAATTAGCATTTCTCTTTACAGAAAGCGCATTTTAAGGATATTCTCTGCAAGCGAAGTCACAGGTACAAACCTTTTATCGATATAAACTATAATGAACAAGCTTTAATATATACTATTTAATCATATTAAAAATTTACAGCAATCCGCATTTTAATTATTTAGTAGAAGCGACGCCGACGCCTATGGTCAGGAGTTTAAGGCGTTTTTATTTCATCAAATTAAGCTTGGAACAACTATAACAAGTAAAGCAATATTAAAGCTGCACATAATTACTGCGTCACCGGTTCATAGCCAGCAAAGGGGCCTATAAGATCCAAATTTTACTGTTGAACAGTGTTATTTGTGTTATGTCAATATGATATTGAAGCCTAAATACATTTTCATTGGGATTCGACTTACCTCGCGTAATAATGGCCGCGGGAAAGAGTCTCATTCCGATGGGACATTTTAACATTTAATGAAACTTAAATGGTTTCCAGAGTACCAAACGTAAGCATAAGTTAACCATATCTTTTTGCATCGCAATACAAAACTGAACTGTGTACAGTAGCTTTCAGACCAGTAGAAATTATTGTTAATTCATGCCTCCAAGTTACAGAAACTTACTTGGCCATATCTTGCAAACCACTTAGGATCCGCCTACATATTTCATTGAATTTATAGCAAGGCTTATGCACCCAAGCTAAAGTTAAACATTTACACGGTATTCTCATTTCAGTTCATTAGTTATTGATTTAAGTGAGCATTTTAGCTTTAATCTCGGTATTATTTTATGAAGCTAAAAGTTCTTGATTAGTTCGAATAGTGGGTGGGTTTTAATTATGTATTAATTAATTGGTCGCAAGTACCAGTTAACAGATCGGTTGAAGATTTTTAATTACTTTTTTAAAATATAAATGCCTCACTTTATTCTTTGATAGATGTAACGAAGGCTTTTGATACTTTGGCGTGTGATATTCTGTTTTATAGATTTAACCCAATTTGGGGTGACCACTTAGAAAACAAGACTACTCTCAGTTATAGGTAGTACTATACAGGGTGTCCCGAAATTAAGAGGCAATACTTTACCACCATATTCTCCGGCTAAAAATATTAGAATTTTTTCATATGGGCATAAATGCAGAAATACTTGTTAAGGGTGCTACCCCCCCTTGAATGGGGTACCCTAAAATCGTTTTTTTTTTTAATATTTTTGAACCCGTTCGTAATTAAATTTTGAAATTAGGGATGGTTATAAACTTTTAACGATAAATCAGTTTCTGAATTCAAAATTTCATAGGCGTCACATATGGAGTGGTTAAGGGTTAAAAAATCCAATTTTTTCAATCAGTCGTTTTCTTTATTATTTTCTTAATTATTATAAAATATCAAAGTATTCTGCGTAAAGAAGGTACCCTTAGTTCACCTTGATAGGACTTACAGTTTTTGAGTAAAATTGTTTTAAAGAAAGTCACGTCCATAAAGGAGATAATTAATAAGAATAATAATCAAAGTAAAATTTGTGAATAGAATGTCATAGATTAAAATTGATAATTGTTTCCTTTGACATTTCTGTGTCAGATATTGTTTGCTGTTATTACTGTTGTAAAGTTAGACATAATAAATAAGAAAATGCAAAATTTTTCAAACCACGAGCTTACCGATATCCATTTTGTAAACTAATTTTGTATAGGACGTTCCGTTGCTGCGGTGTAGAAATATCGCAGACGTTTTCCGCAACGGAGACTTCCTGGACGCAAAGTATTTGAGAGGGTTCATAGAAATTTGATGGAGAATGATTCGTTTGAACGCCTTCGTGGGCAAGGACGACCTAGGGAGGACTATGATTTGGAAAGTGCACTTCATCAAATAGTAGATAATCCCCAAGTTGGACCCAGACCATTGACTACAGAAGTCAACATTCCGAAATCAATTAAAATGCGTTTTACTTTACCATATTGCTATCCATAATTATAACGAATATTTATTTTAGAAAGGAAGAATAACTCAGGTGCAAGGTCTTCACCCATATCATTACCAGGAAGTTCAAGAGCTGTTGCCTAGAGAGTTTCCACCCAGAATCGAGTTATGTCGGTGGATTTTAGGACATCAAAATTTGCTAATAAAAATTTTGTGGTCTGATGAGGCAACATTTAGTAGAACTAAAATGTTTAATCCCCGTAACACTCAGTTTTGGCACGATGAAAATCCAAGAGCAGTCCGAACAACTAATTGTCAATATAGGTTTTCCGTCAATTTGTGGGCGGGAATAATTGGAAATCAGTAAATTGGTCCAATTGATATGCCCAATAATTTAACCAGCGAGAGATATTTGGCCTATCTTCAAAATAAGTTAGCAGGACTGTTGGACGAAGTACCCTTAAGGTCCAGGTTGGGGATGTATTTCCAATACGACGGTGCCCCTGACCATTCTAGACGGCCTGTTCGTAACTGGTTAGATGACAACTATTCTGAAAGGTGGATAGGCAGAGGTGGACCAGTATCGTGGCCAGCGAGATCGCCGCACTTAAATCCACTCGATCATTATTTTTGGGGTCATAGGTGCAACATAGTTTATGCAACGGAGGTGGATACCCGTGAGGATCTGCTTCAGCGAATTTTTCAAGCTGGAAATGAAATAAGAAGAAATCCT